>CATQIS010000002.1:0-600000 GCA_958296335.1 Urtica urens
AAAATGTATTTTAACGTGTCAAAATGTAACTTTAACTTGTCAAAACGTGACTGTAACTTGATAAAAACGTACTGTAACTTGTAAAAATCGTAATTTAACATGTCAAAATGTAACTTTAACTTGTTTAAAACTTACTTTAACTTGTAAAAAACGTACTTTAACTTGGCAAAACGTAAATTTAACTTGTCAAAATGTAAGTTTAACTTGTCAAAATGTATGTTTAAGTTGTTAAAAAGGTACTTTAAATTTTAACAAACGAAATACAACTTATCACAACGAAACTTTATCTTGTAAAAAACGTACTTCAACTTGTAAAAATAAAGTTAAACTTGTCAAAACATAATTTTAACTTGTAAAAAATGTACTTTAACTTGTAAAACTGTAATTTTAATGTGTCAAAACGTAACCTTAGGCTGTTTAATCGTAAGTTTAACTGGTAAATAATTTATTTTTACTTCTAAAAAACATACTTCAATTGGTAAAACACTTACTTTAACATGTAAAAAAATGTACTTTAACTTGTAAAAAAGGTAGTTTAACTTGTAAAAAATGTATTTTAACGTGTGAAAATGTAACTTTAACTTGTCAAAACGTGACTGTAACTTGATAAAAACGTACTGTAACTTGTAAAAATCGTAATTTAACTTGTCAAAATGTAACTTTAACTTGTCAAAACGTAACTTTAACTTGTTTAAAACTTACTTTAACTTGTAAAAAACGTACTTTAACTTGGCAAAACGTAAATTTAACTTGTCAAAATGTAAGTTTAACTTGTCAAAATGTATGTTTAAGTTGTTAAAAAGGTACTTTAAATTTTAACAAACGAAATACAACTTATCACTACGAAACTTTATCTTGTAAAAAACGTACTTCAACTTGTAAAAAATAAAATTAAACTTGTCCAAACGTAATTTTAACTTGTAAAAAATGTACTTTAACTTGTCAAATTGTAATTTTAATGTGTCTAAACGTAACCTTAGGCTGTTTAATCGTAACTTTAACTTGTAAAAAATGTAACTTTAAATTGTAAAAAATGTACTTTAACTTATCAAAATGTAATTTTAATGTGTCAAAACGTAACTTTAAGTTTATAAAACGTAAGTTTAACTGGTAAATAATGTACTTTTACTTCTAAAAAACATACTTCAATTGGTAAAACACTTACTTTAACTTGTAAAAAAACGTACTTTCACTTGTAAAAAACGTACTTTAACTTGTAAAAAATGTATGTTAACATGTCAAAATGTAACTTTAACTTGTCAAAACGAGACTGTAACTTGTTAAAAACGTAATTTAACTTGTAAAAAACGTAATTTAACTTGTCAAAATGTAACTTTAACTTGTCAAAATGTAACTTTAACTTGTTTAAAACTTACTTTAACTTGTAAAAAAAGTACTTTAATTTGGCAAAACGTAAATTTAACTTGTCGAAATGTAAGTTTAACTTGTCAAAATGTATGTTTAAGTTGTTAAAAAGGTACTTTAAATTTTAACAAACGAAATACTACTTATCACAACGAAACTTTATCTTGTAAAAAACGTACTTCAACTTGTAAAAAACAAAATTAAACTTGTCAAAACGTAATTTTAACTTGTAAAAAATGTACTTTAACTTGTAAAACTGTAATTTTAATGTGTCAAAACGTAACCTTAGGCTGTTTAATCGTAAGTTTAACTGGTAAATAATTTATTTTTACTTCTAAAAAACATACTTCAATTGGTAAAACACTTACTTTAACATGTAAAAAAATGTACTTTAACTTGTAAAAAAGGTACTTTAACTTGTAAAAAATGTATTTTAACGTGTCAAAATGTAACTTTAACTTGTCAAAACGTGACTGTAACTTGTTAAAAACGTACTGTAACTTGTAAAAATCGTAATTTAACTTGTCAAAATGTAACTTTAACTTGTCAAAACGTAACTTTAACTTGTTTAAAACTTACTTTAACTTGTAAAAAACGTATTTTAACTTGGCAAAACGTAAATTTAACTTGTCAAAATGTATGTTTAAGTTGTTAAAAAGGTACTTTAAATTTTAACAAACGAAATACAACTTATCACAACGAAACTTTATCTTGTAAAAAACGTACTTCAACTTGTAAAAAATAAAATTAAACTTGTTAAAACGTAATTTTAACTTGTAAAAAATGTACTTTAACTTGTAAAACTGTAATTTTAATGTGTCAAAACGTAACCTTAGGCTGTTTAATCGTAAGTTTAACTGGTAAATAATTTATTTTTACTTCTAAAAGCATACTTCAAGTGGTAAAACACTTACTTTAACATGTAAAAAAATGTACTTTAACTTGTAAAAAAGGTACTTTAACTTGTAAAAAATGTATTTTAACGTGTCAAAATGTAAGTTTAACTTGTCAAAATGTATGTTTAATTTGTTAAAAAGGAACTTTAAATTTTAACAAACGAAATACAACTTATCACAACGAAACTTTATCTTGTAAAAAACGTACTTCAACTTGTACAAAATAAAATTAAACTTGTCAAAACGTAATTTTAACTTGTAAAAAATGTACTTTAACTTGTCAAACTGTAATTTTAATGTGTCAAAACGTAACCTTAGGCTGTTTAATCGTACCTTTAACTTGTAAAAAACGTAACTTTAACTTGTAAAAAACGTACTTTAACTTATCAAAATGTAATTTTAATGTGTCAAAACGTAAATTTAAGTTTATAAAACGTAAGTTTAACTGGTAAATAATGTACTTTTACTTCTAAAAAACGTATTTCAATTGGTAAAACACTTACTTTAACTGGTAAAAAAACGTACTTTAACTTGTAATAAATGTACTTTAACTTGTAAAAAATGTATTTTAACGTGTCAAAATGTAACTTTAACTTGTCAAAACGTGACTGTAACTTGTTAAAAACGTAACTTAACTTGTAAAAAACGTAATTTAACTTGTCAAAATGTAACTTTAACTTCTCAAAACGTAACTTTAACTTGTTTAAAACTTACTTTAACTTGTAAAAAACGTACTTTAAATTGGCAAAACGTAAATTTAACTTGTAAAAAACCTACTTTAACTTGTCAAAACATAACTTTAACTTGTTAAAAACATAATTAAGTTGTAAAAAACATAGTTCAACTTGTCAAAAATTTTGTTTAACTTGTAACAAATGGACTTTAACTTGTAAAAAACGTACTTTAACTTGTAAAAAACGTTCTTTATTTTGTAAAAAACCTACTTTAACTTGTCAAAATGTAATTTTAATGTGTTAAAACGTAACTTTAAGTTGTTAAAACGTAAATTAACTTGTAAAAAACGCACTTCATCTTGTAAAACACTTACTTTAACTTGTTAAAAACGTACTTCAACTTGTAAAAAACGTAAGTTAACTTGTAAAAAACGTATTTTAACGAGTCAAAATGTAACTTTAACTTGCAAAACATAACTTTAACTTGTTAAACATGTACTTTAACTTGTAAAAAACGTACTTCAACTTGTAAAAAACGTACTTTAACTTGTCAAAATTTAATTTTAATGTGTCAAAATGTAACTTTAAGTTGTTAAAACGTAACTTTAACTTGTAAAAAATGTACTTTAACTTCTAAAAACTTACTTAAACTTGTAAAACACTTACTTTAACTTGTAAAAAACGTACTTTAACTTGTAAAAAACGTACTTTAACTTGTCAAAACGTAACTTTAACTTTTAAAAAACCTAGTTTAACTTCTCAAAACGTAACTTTAACTTGTCAGAACGTAAGTTTAAGTTGTTAAAAACATACATTAACTTGTAAAAAACGTACTTTAACTTGTCAAAAATGTGGTTTAACTTGTAACAGATATACTTTAACTTGTAAAAACGTACTCCAACTTGTAAAAACGTACTTTAACTTGTAAAAACACCTACTTTAATTGTTAAAACGTAACTTTAATTTGTCAAAACGTAAGTTTAATTTGTTAAAAACGTAATTTAACTTGTCAAAACATAACTTAAACTTGTAAAAAGCGTACTTTAACTTGTCAAAATGTAATTTTAATGTGTCAAAACGTAACTTTAAGTTGTTAAAACGTAACTTTAACTGGTAAATAATGTACTTTTTCTTCTAAAAAACGTACTTCAATTTGTAAAACACTTAATTTAACTTCTAAAAATCGTACTTCAACTTGTAAAAAACGTACTTTAACTTGTAAAAGCATATTTTGACGTGTCAAAATGTAACTTTAACTTGTCAAAACGTAACTGTAACTTGTTAAAAACGTACTTTAACTTGTCAATATGTAACTTTAACTTGTCAAAATGGAACTTTAACTTGTAAAAATCGAACTTTAACTTGTAAAAAACGTACTTTAACTTGTCAAAACGTAACTTTAACTTATCAAAATGTAACTTTAACTTGTCAAAACGTAACTTTTAAAAAACATACATTAACTTGTAAAAAACATACTTTAACTTATCAAAAATGTGGTTTAACTTGTAACAAATGTACTTTAACTTGTAAAAAACGTACTTCAATTGGTAAAACACTTACTTTAACTTGTAAAAAAAACGTACTTTAACTTGTAATAAATGTACTTTAACTTGTAAAAAATGTATTTTAACGTGTCAAAATGTAACTTTAACTTGTCAAAACGTGTTTGTAACTTGTTAAAAACGTAATTTAACTTGTAAAAAACGTAATTTGACTTGTCAAAATGTAACTTTAACTTTTAAAACGTAACTTTAACTTGTTTAAAATTTACTTTAACTTGTAAAAAACGTACTTTAACTTGGCAAAACGTAAATTTAACTTGTAAAAAACCTACTTTAACTTGTCAAAACATAACTTTAACTTGTTAAAAACATAATTAAGTTGTAAAAAACATAGTTTAATTTGTCAAAAATGTTGTTTAACTTGTAACAAATGGACTTTAACTTGTAAAAAACGTACTTTAACTTGTCAAAAACGTTCTTTATTTTGTAAAAAACCTACTTTAACTTGTCAAAATGTAATTTTAATGTGTTAAAACGTAACTTTAAGTTGTTAAAACGTAAATTAACTTGTAAAAAACGCACTTCAGCTTGTAAAACACTTACTTTAACTTGTTAAAAACGTACTTCAACTTGTAAAAAACGTAAGTTAACTTGTAAAAAACGTATTTTAACGAGTCAAAATGTAACTTTAACTTGCAAAACATAACTTTAACTTGTTAAACATGTACTTTAACTTGTAAAAAACGTACTTCAACTTGTAAAAAACGTACTTTAACTTGTCAAAATTTAATTTTAATGTGTCAAAATGTAACTTTAAGTTGTTAAAACGTAACTTTAACTTGTAAAAAATGTACTTTAACTTCTAAAAACTTACTTAAACTTGTAAAACACTTACTTTAACTTGTAAAAAACGTACTTTAACTTGTAAAAAACGTACTTTAACTTGTCAAAACGTAACTTTAACTTTTAAAAAACCTAGTTTAACTTCTCAAAACGTAACTTTAACTTGTCAGAACGTAAGTTTAAGTTGTTAAAAACATACATTAACTTGTAAAAAACGTACTTTAACTTGTCAAAAATGTGGTTTAACTTGTAACAGATATACTTTAACTTGTAAAAACGTACTCCAACTTGTAAAAACGTACTTTAACTTGTAAAAACACCTACTTTAATTGTTAAAACGTAACTTTAATTTGTCAAAACGTAAGTTTAATTTGTTAAAAACGTAATTTAACTTGTCAAAACGTAACTTAAACTTGTAAAAAGCGTACTTTAACTTGTCAAAATGTAATTTTAATGTGTCAAAACGTAACTTTAAGTTGTTAAAACGTAACTTTAACTGGTAAATAATGTACTTTTTCTTCTAAAAAACGTACTTCAATTTGTAAAACACTTAATTTAACTTCTAAAAATCGTACTTCAACTTGTAAAAAACGTACTTTAACTTGTAAAAGCATATTTTGACGTGTCAAAATGTAACTTTAACTTGTCAAAACGTAACTGTAACTTGTTAAAAACGTACTTTAACTTGTAAAAAACGAAATTTAACTTGTTAAAATGTAACTTTAACTTGTCAAAACGTACCTCTAACTTGTTAAAAACTTACTCTAACTTGTAAAAAGTGTTGTTGTTGAAATTTTGACAATGTTCAGAGACCTAAGCGGTCAGATCCTTGCTCAGGGCGGGTGACCCTCTCTTCAGCCTAAACGTGTCAAATTCGCTGTCCCGGATCGTCTCTTAGCTGTCGTGGGGTCTTCGAGTCCTTCTTTTATCTGAAAAGAGTAAACAGACGTAAACTAAGAAGGGAAAACAGAGGGGGTTCCTCTATTTACCTCTCCTACGCTTCAATGTTGGTGGAGTTTCTAGGATGACGAGGACGGATCGACGAGATCGAGTGAGACGAGGATACTAGGATCGCAGGCGTCTCGGATCTCGGATCTCGGATCTTTAGGGAGTATTCTTCTGGTCGGGAGAGAATATCCGAAATACCTCACGTGGGAGTATGATATATGTCTGGAGAATAAGGGAAAAGTGTATCTTTTCTGAGCCAGGAACTTTCCCCTTGCGTAGAGGGCATGGAGGGCTATTTATACCTGTGGATGTAACCTTGGGGCCGAGTAGGGAGCCTCTGGGCGTCGGTGGCCGGCCAGGCCCCTCCCATGGGTGAGGATGGCCGGCCAGGTCCGTCCCCTGGGTGAGGATGGCCGTCCAGGCCCCTCCCAAGGGTGAGGACGGCCGGCCGGGCCCCTCCCATGGGTGAGGATTGCCGGCCAGGCCCCTCCCGTGGGTGAGGACGGCCGGCCAGGTCCCCGCCGGGTGTGGGGACGGCCGTTCAGGCCCCTCCCATGGGTGAGGATGGCCGGCCAGGTCCCTCCCCTGGGTGAGGATGGCCGGCCAGACCCCTCCCAAGGGTGAGGACGGCCGGCCAGGCCCCTCTCCGGCGTAGGGGCGGCCGGCCAGGCCTCTCCCAAGCGTGGGAACGATTGGCTAGGCGCGCGAGGGCGAGTCACGGTTGTCCCCGGGGAGGCGTCTCCCCTTCGCGCCTCGGAAATAAAGGTGGATATATATATTTAACGCTGTCGCCGAGAATACGGCGACAACATTAGCCCCCCGAGTTCGATGTCGAGTTTGAGATCGAGAGCGAACTCAGAGTGGCGCTTTCCGGGCCGGGCCGGAGAGCAGCGCTTCAGTGAACCCTCAAGGAGGTGGAGGAGATCAGGTAGCTTTATAAGCACCCTCGGCTTTAATTTATTATATTTTTCTCTTTTTTTTCTTTGCATCGCGTCATGGACCCCGCGTCCTTTGACGTGGATGATGGGTCCGTTGATGACTTTGTTGGTTCTTTTTTATCCTCTCCTGAGAGCAATACTTTTTCAATCCCAATTTACCCTTTTCTCCGAATCCCGAATCCTCTCTCTCTCTCTTCTTTGACGACGACGATTTGGATGCGTGGATGGCCGCCAACGGAATTTCGACGCCGGAGGCAGGGGCGGAGGTCCTTGTTGGGACGACAGGCGAGCAACCCGGCGGAGGGGCGTCGCCCGACGAGGGGCGCGAGGCCAGAGGAGCGTCGGGGGTCACCCGCGAGGGAGGCACGGCGGCGCTCGAGGGGGGGGGCAGTCCCGGGCTCGTGTGCGGCGCGACGGCGGCAGATCACCGGCGTAACTCCCCCAGGCCTGACTGCGGTGGTGCGGGCGAGCAGGAGGCAACCCCGGGGATTGCCAGCGGAGGGGGCTCGGTGGCGCTCGAGCGCGAGGATAGCCCCGGGCCTGTGCGTGGCGTGATGGCCGTGGATCCCCGGCTGGGCTCTCTCGAGCCTGGCGACGCAAGAGAGCAGGGAGCGGCCGGCCGCGCGAGAGTGCGTGCCAGGGCCAGGGGGCAAACCCTAGGCGCGCGCGTGGCGCCTTGGGGGACGTGCCCTGGGTCGAGGCGCGTGTATCTCGCCGCGTCGGGGATCCCGACGACGCCCTGGGCGGCGGGGGTGGTCTTTCCCCTGCGCGCGGAGTCGCGGGAGGCGCGCCGCGGGTCGGGAGCTCCGGGTTCGTGCGCGCCGGCGTCAATTCGGTGGCCTGGGCTCCGCCCGAGGCGCCCACCGCCGACCATGCACCCCCTTGGTGCCGGGTGGCCGGCCAGCTCCTCTCCAGGAGTCTGGTGGCTAACCAAGTATCTCCCGAGGGGAGGGCGGCCTGCAATCCCGCTCCCGGGGTTTTGGTGGCCGACCAGGGGTCTCCCATGGACGGGACGGCCGGCCAGCCCCCTCCCAGGGGTTCGGTGGCCGACCAGGGTCCTCCCATGGATGGGACGGCCGGCCAGCCCCCTCCCAGGGGTTCGGTGGCTTATCAGGGGCCTCCCATGGATGGGACGGCCGGCCAGCCCCCTCCCAGGGGTTCGGTGGCCGACCAGGGGCCTCCCATGTATGGGACGGCCGGCCAGCCCCCTCCCAGGGGTTCGGTGGCCGACTGGGGAACCCTTGGACGTCGGTCGAGCGGTCGGGGATCTCCTACGAGGCGGGGATTGCCTGAGAGCCCAATGGGGGACACGAGACCTCCCGGGCAGTCATCGACCGTGGGGACCCTTCCGACCATGACGCAGTTGGGGCGTGGTCGTGCGTCGGAAAAGAGCGAGCGGACCTTGGCTTTCCCGGTCACTACGTCCCGGATCCAGGGGACCTTCCCCTGCGAGGGGCTTTATTCCCCGTCCCTTGTGTCGCTCTCCCAGTTCCGGGGGCTTCGCGAGGAGTTCGGGATCCCTCCGAGCATCGACATCTTGCGTCCCCTTCCGGAGGATCGGCCCACGCGCCCCCGACTCGGGTTTGCCGCAATTCACGTGGTTAGTCTTCGGAGCGGGCTCCGGTTGCCCTTTCCCGGCGTGATACAGGAGCTTCTATGCGGACTTGAAGTGCACGCAGCCCAAATGATACCCTCGTTCTACCGGATGGTGGCCGCCTGCCATATGATGTTCTTTCGAGAGTGGAAGAGGGCGATCACGGCCGATGAGTTTTTGGAATTTTTGTCGATCGTGGAAAGGTCGAATAGAGCTGGGTCGTACCGGGCGTATCACGCCAAACAGTTTGCCGTGGTCAGAAATGTGCCCACCAAGTACCGATATCCTTGGGTGTGGGTTTCGGAGTCCGATTTTGGCTCGGCCCCACTTGATTTTGGGCCTGCGAGGATCCCAGATTCGGCTGCCGACCCAGAATTTACGGAGCTCGGCAAGGTCGTCCACCATCTCCTGTCGGTCCGCCGGCAGGCCTCGATCTTTGCGTCGCCCGAAACTATGGCTATCACAGGGTGGTTTGTTTCGAACACTTCCTCGTTCCCCCGAGCGCGTGGCCGAGGGAGGAATGACTCGGATTTGGAACCCGACGAAGAGGTCCTTCCGGCCGATCGTTGTAGCGGTACGAGGTACCCCTTATTGTACCGTTCATTTTTGCCTACTAACTTTGTTGCTCTTTCGTTAGGCGGTTCTCGTCGACGACTCCGAGGAGGTGCTACGACTTTGCCGCCTCCGCGCGAGACCCATGTTGCGAGGCGGCCGAGCCCACCACGGGAGCGACCAGAGCCTCAACTCCCATCGCCACCTCAAGAGGGCGGGAGCAGTGGGCCCCCGCGGAAGCGCCCTGCCGTATCATCGGCGAGTGATGCGCCGTCGGGTTCTTGGAGGCTGGTGGAGCATCCTCTGTTGGTGGCGGCGGGTCGCTTTACCTCGCCGAAGCAAACAACTTGAATGATCGGAGTGCTCGAGGCCTCGCGGATTCATCCCCCAATTGCTTCAAGGAGCTCGTCGTCGTCAGTGACATGGAACTCATTCGGCAAAGGACCCGTGACGCGCGAAAGGTTAGTCATTCACGTGCCTTTTATTTTGTATTTTTCCTCTCCGCGCCATGTTCATTTGTTGTTGCATTGTAGGTTTTAGCCAGCCATGAGCGGATGGAGCTTGTGATGGAGGAGGCCGCTCGTCGTGAGCGGGAGCTGAAAGAGGCACTGGCCAATGCGATTTCCAGTCGAGACGCGGCCGAGGCGAAGTTCGTGGAGGAGAGGGCCTCGATGGAGCAAGTGGAGCGGTCCGCAAGTGCTTTTTTGGCGGAAAGCAAGGCGATGGAGAAGGCCCTGGCATCCCCGCAATGCCGACCTTGCTTCCATTCGTGGCCGGCAGGCTGTGAGCGAAGCTCCCCACCTGAAAGCCGTCGAGGAGAACGATGCCCTCCTGGCGGAGAAGCAAGCCGTCGTCGACGACCGCGACGAGGCCGTGCGCATCAAGGAGCGTCTTTAGGACGATTGGAAAGTCGCGGTATACGAGGTCCGACATGCTGCGGCCGTCCGCGTCCGGGATACCATTGTCGCCGAAAACAAGCCCGCGAAGTGTCTTTTGCGTTCTTCCACGCCATGTTCCCACCGATGGAGGGCGATGCGGGCTTCGACGATCACGGCGGCCGACGCCCCACCGAGACTACGCAGTCTTCGGTGGGAACATTTCCTTCTCATCCGAGTGGGGGCCCTGGCGAAGAGCAGCTTGATTTCGGCTCCGACTAGGATTTTGTTTTACCCGCACCTATGTTTAGCGCCTCCCTTTTCTTTTCTATTCATTTGACTTGTTTCGGATGTTTTAAGGCTTTTCATTTTTGCGACGTTCATCTCTCCTTCTTCGAAAGCCTCTCTTTATCTTTATCGAATGAAAACTCCGCGAGTTCGCGCTGGCTTCTCTTTTCATGATTCTTGGGTTGTTTACGGTCTTTGACCACCGGGTTCTAAGATGCTCGGGGCCTTCGATTTATGATGGGTCTCCTTGGCGAGACGCAATCGATGATCGGGAATTTCCTTCGTCGTTGTCGACTTACTACGGCCGGTAACCAGTATTAGCGGCATGTCGCGCGTATTGCGTGGTCGATGGTGGGAGACTTATTTAGTTACTCGTTCGATTTTCCTCTTGGGCACATTTGTGTCTCGAGGAACATTCATTGTCTCATCCACTTACGCCTCGCTTCCTTGGCGACATCCGAGCGCGCATTCTTCGGTTTAGGGTATTTTTCCTTCCCAACCGTGTTTTGAGCTTCTTTATTCGTGAGCTTTCGACGATGGCCTGTCGGCTTACGGCTTGGCTCTACGACGGGGGAATCCCGAGATTTGGCTCGATCGATGACTCGTCGGTTTGCGACGTTGGTTTACGATTTGCCTTGTTGGCGTCGCGCGCATTCATCTCTAGGGTATTCGTTTTATGTCTTAGGATTGGGTATTGACATTGGCCCGACTGTGTGTCAATCGGGGTTTGCCAATTTTCCTCAAATCCATGGGCGCTCAGATGCAAGGTTGTTACCTTGTTATTGGTTTTTGGTGGAGATTTCTCCAGCCACGGGGTTCGTACCTCGTGGTTTTGTGGGTCTTTGATTTTCTCGAATGCAGCCGTTATGGTTTGTTATCGATTCGCCCGTTAGTCGAAGGTTTTGGTCCCCATTAGCGTATCGCCGCTTTGTTGGGTTTACCTCCAGCCCCCCAAGTTATTAGGGATAATAACAATTATTTCTGGGAACTTATAGCGGGAAATTGATCGAAATGATGACACAAAACGATATTTATTCGATGTTCAAATGGGTACATTTATTGAATTACGACAATTGTGGCCTTGTGTTTACATTTGTTGGAAATTTCGAACGTTACTTGGCCTTCATGTGTGATACATTTTTAAGTGTTCGGCGTTCCAGGGGTGGGTGAATACGAGCCCGTCCATGCTTTCTATTTTGTATGTGCCGTTGTAAATGGCCTTCCGAACTCGATACGGGCCTTCCCAGGTTGGGCCTAATACACCGGCTCCTTGCACCTTGGTATTTGGGAATACTTTCCTCAAAACCAGGCTGCCGTCGGGGAAGCTACTAGGCTTAACCCTTGAGTTATAGTAGCACTCGACCTTCCTTTTTTGGGCTGTTAGGCGCGTGAGCGCGTCGGCCCTCCTTTCGTCGACTAGGTCGAGGTTTGCTCTAATTGCTTCCTCGTTTTCCTCTTCGTGGAAGACTTCCATTCGGAACGTGGGGAGCGTGGTTTCTATCGGGATGTGAATGGCGGTATACTAGTCAAATCTTCGTCTTCTTCTTCTTGAATATTTCGCGCTTTCATATAAACTACTAATGACAACTCCGGATTGATTGGATCTGTAACATAAAAGACTTGACTCGCTTGTGAAGCGAGCATGAATGAATCATTCTCATAACCGATCCTCCTGAAGTCGACAACAGTAACTCCGTCATTGTCAACTTTAACGTGATTATTGTCAGCCCATTTGCACTTGAATAATGTCACCCGTAATCCGCAATAATCAAGCTCCCATATGTCTTCAATGTATCCATAATAGTTCATGAAACCTTTTTTGGGATTCTTATCTTTGGCCGACGAAACATGTAATGCTTCGGCCAATAGTGTTACACCGCTATTTTGAACCGGATGCTTGTCGTCTCTCTCTTTCGTGTAAAATGTAAAACCATTAACAGACCAAGCAGTGTACCTTGTTACCATGCTCGAAGGTCCTGATGATAGTTTACTCAATGTAGTTGAATGACCCGCCTCTTCAAATAGTCGTTCTCCAAGCCATATCTGAAATAAACGATTGTGCTCTTCTTGCAACCATATTTCATTTCTAGCTTTCTTTGGATCTTTAACTCTCAGCTCATTCAAATGAATATCCACGAACGGGGTTACGTCAGAAACGTTGTGCAGAACATGTAGCGAGGCTTGTTCCTATTCTTTACGGTTGACGCTATAATATGTACCTATAGATAATATACTACTACATTAACTAAACAAGAATTAAATTACTCAGGTTTGATCTATATAAAATGTCTCAAATTGACGTACATGTAGATAGTGCTTTTGACTCAAACCCTTTGTCCTTCGGTAATCCAATTTCATCTGCTTTAGTTAAATATTCAGAGCAAAACTCAACAGCCTCCTCAGCTATATAATTTTCAACGATACTCCCTTCTGGTCGATTGTAGTTCTTCACATAACTCTTCAACACTTTCATGTAACGCTCGATTGGATACATCCACCGTAAAAACACAGGTCCACATAATTTCACTTCACGTACCAAGTGAACAATTAGATGAACCATGATATCAAAAAATGATGGTGGGAATATCATTTCCAACAAGCACATAGTTTTCACAACTTCCGATTGCATCGCCTCTAACCGAGTTGGATCAATGACCTTTGAACATATCGAATTGAAGAATACACATATTTTGGAAATTGCGAACCTCACATCTTTTGACAAAATGCCCCGCAAAGCAAGCGGTAACATTTGTTGTAGTAACACGTGACAATCGTGAGTCTTCATTCCAATAAGTTTGAGATCTTTTAAAGATACGAACCTTTTATAGTTTGAAGAATGACCATCCGGGACTTTGATAGATTCAAACCACTTACACAATTTTTTTTTCTCCTCCCGAGATAGAGTATACTTTGCCGGTGGTATTTTTGTTTTTTTTTTCCACTCTGCTCGTCGACATGCAAAACGCTTCTTATATTCATTTCCTTGAGATCCATTCGAGATTTTATTCCATCTTTCGATTTATTTGGATTATCAAGTAGCGTACCGATGAAAGATTCACATACATTTTTCTCAATATGCATAACATCCAGACAATTCCGAACATATAATGTTTTCCAATACGGAAGGTCGTAGAAAATCGATTTCTTTTTCCAAGGATTCTCTTGGAACGACTCTTTAGTACTAGCACGCCGCGTCCTTTACCGAGCACTTCATTAACATTTTTAACCATTTCGAAGACATCTTCACCAGACAATATTCTAGGAGGGGGTCGTTCTTCCGTATTTCCATCAAATGCCTGTTTCAACCTTCTATACGAGTGATCTCTCGGTAAAAATCTTCTATGACCAAGAAAAACAGTTTTCTTACCATGCTTCAAACGAATGGAAGATGTTTCTTTCATGCAAACTGGACAACCAATTGAGCATTTCACTGAGTATCCTGACAAATTTCCATACGCTGGAAAGTCGTTTATAGTCCACATCAACATTGCTCTCAAGTAGAATGAATCGCCGCGGTAACCATCGTTGACCTCAATCTCTGTCTCCCATAACATCTTCAAATCATCGATCAATGGTGCCAAATAAACATCAATATCATTTCCTGGTTGACTCGGTCCTAAAATCAGAAGCGTTAACATCAAGAATTTTCTCTTCATACACAACTTTGGAGGGAGATTGTAGTTCACAAGAATAACCGGCCAGACAGTATATTTACTACTCATCATGCTGAAAGGGTTCATGCAATCAGATGCTAAACCAAGACGCAAATTCCGAGGTTCAGCACTAAAATCTTTATTCTCCAAATCAAATGACTTCCACTGTGAAGCATCCGCAGGATGCCGTAACATACCATCATCCGTACGTTTTTCTGAGTGCCAACCATGTTCTTTTGCGTGCTTGGAAGTATTAAACATTCGTCGGAACCGTGGCATTGGTGGTATGTACCATAATGCCTGAAAAACATATAAAATAATAATATAAAAAACATAATCATTTGTAAAACAAGTAATTATTATGTACGTATACCTTGATTGGAACTCCTTTGACCCCGTCACGTGGCAATTACCTTTTTTCCATCTTGATTCTTTGCACCTCGACATTCATCTAGATCTTCATACTCATTTCTATATAAAACAAAATCATTTGGGCACGCATGAAATTTCTCGTACTTCATACCCAATGTGCCCAAAGTTTTCTTAGCCTCATACATACTTTGCGGAACTTTATTGTCTTTTGGGAATGCTTCTTTGAGTGTTTCCAACAATAGAGTAAAACTAGTGTTTGTCCACCCACCCGACGCTTTCAAATGAAATAAAGTAACTAAAAATGACAACTTCGAATAACTTGTACACCCTTCATACAATGGTGTCTCCGCATCATTCATCATCGACTCAAACAATTCCGGCCGTTCCACAAAATCATTCTCCAAATCATTCATCATCCCGCACATATCATCAAAGTCATCATCTTGAAGATCATCGTTTGTATTGTTAATCGTAGGACGAAATTCTTCACCATGATAATACCATATTTGGTAAGAAGTCATTATTCCGTAAACCAACAAATGAGTTCGAACAATACGAAGAGAAAAATGTCAATGATTTCCACATTTCACACAAGGACAACGAATTGATTCCACATCACCGACATTATCTTTAACGAATTCACAAAACTCATTTACACCATTTTGATATATCTCGTTTAACCTATTCTCCCACATCCATTGCCTCACCATCTTAAAAAAAACCTTAATTATAACATGAAATATCAGATTTGAAATAAATAATCTAAAAATATTCAACTTTGTAACAAGTAAAGAGGAAATTACAAGAATTAGATGTATATAGTTGTGAGTTGTGAATGATAATGACACAGAATGGGTCAAAATGTAGTTTCTAGTGTTTTTTTGACTAAAGTTTTGAGAGATTTAAGTGCAAAAAATGATTTTAAACGCATTTAAATCAATTCAGGTCGTCGGCGCCGTGGCCCCGTAATTCATCGCCGCGGCGCATATCCCACAACCCTTCTATGAAGGGTTGTGGAAACCAGGGATGCGGCACCGATAGACGTCACCGCGGCGTCGGCGACTTCCCGAGAGTACCCGAGAGTTGGAGCTCTCGGGAAGTCATAGGCTCCGCGGCGACGTCTATCAGTGCCGCGGCCCTGGTTTCTTGGTTCAGCGGCGCCTGTGACTTCCCGAGAGCACCCGAGAGTTGGAGCTCTCGGGAAGACATAGGCGCCGCGGCGCCGGTTTCTGGGTTCAGCAGCGCCGCGGCACTGGTAGCCGTCGCCGCGGCGAGGCTCCCACAACCCTTAGTGGAAGGGTTGTGGGATGTTTAAAATTTCGGGAAAACTTCAACTTTTTCATAACCCCGCCCAAATTTCGCCCAAAACTAACTTTCGACTTCTTCTTCTTCATTCTTCATTTTCACTCTCATTCCTCTCTCAAAACTCAATATCTCTCAAAACCCAAACTCATTCTCTCTCAAGCTTCTATTCTCCGGCGACTAAAATTCTCCGGCCACTCAAAACTCCGGCCACTCACTCTCTCACTCCGCCCTTCATTCCCTCACTCCGTTACTCACTCACTCCCTTACCCTCTCACTCCTCACTCCGCCCTCCCTCTTCCTCCCTCCCTCCTCACTCCCTCACTCCCTCACTCTCGCTCCGCCCTCCCTCTCCATCCCTACTCACTCTCTCACTCCGCCCTCCCTCTCCCTCCCTCCTCACTCTCTCACTCCGCCCTCCATCCCTCCTTACTCTCTCACTCCTCCCTCCCTCTCCCTCACTCCCCACTCCTCACTCTCTCACTCCGCCCTCCCTCTCTCACTCCTTCACTCCGCCCTCCATCTTCATTTTGTCGTCTCCCTCTCCCGGTTAATTCACCTCGTCCCTCAACGGTTAGTTTTTTTTACTACTATTTTTGGTTTGAAATTGGTAACTAGTTTAGATTCACATTCAAATATATTTTGTGTTTGGAATGGTTTAGGTTGACATTTATTTTGTGTTTGGAGTGGATAATTAGTTTAGACGCATTGATATATATTTTGTGTTTGAAATTGTATTTTGAATTGTGTTTATAGATTCAATGTCGACTACAACTACTACTACTTCTAGCGACGATATTAAAAAGAAACCTAGACGACTATTAGCATTAAATCCCGATGAGAAAGGAAAGAGAAGAAACACCCTTATGAGTCGTGTTAATAAAATTAGATGTCTTGGTAGAAAAATCACGATAGAGTTAGATTCCAAAGGGCAACCAAAGGGTAAGGAAGGTGATGTGTTGTTGAGTTACTTTGGCGTATTAGCTAGAGAATATGTTCCACTTTCGACTCGTGATTGGAGATTAAAAGAGAACGATCAATTAAAAGAGATGATTTGGAACGAAATATGTGAAGGATTTTCGATTCCAATAGAACATAAGCACGATTGCCTCATGAGAGTAGGTGAAGCCGCAAAACTATTTCATCACGAGTTATATCACGATCTTCTCAAAGACAAAATCAATGAACCAAGCTCGTTAAAAAGACCAAGTTGTGTTTTAAAATTTTACACGAGTATCACCGAAGAAGATTGGGTGAAGTTTGTTGAGTATAGACGAAGCGCAACTTTCAAGCAAACGTCGGAGCAAGGGAAAACTAATTCCGCTATAGTGGAATACAAATCTCGATGTGGCCGAGATGGATATCGAAAACTAGATCAGCAAAAGGTTGAGTTTTTTCATTTATTTATTTTGTATTCGGTTTAAACATTTAATATATGATTAATATGATTACTTGTTAATTAATAGCACGACGAAACCGGGCGATGGGCAACGTTAGAAGAATTATGGATTGACTCGCATAAGAAAGACGGGATAGACGGAAAAGAGTTCAAGAATGACAAAGATCGACTAATGGGAGAATCAATTGTAAGATTTTAAATAATGTAAGTTATATTTTTAATATTTTTATTTACAAATTATTATAATATGTAGCAAAAATTATCTCAACAAGCAATCGCAGGTACTTTTATCCCGGAAACGGGAAAAAGTATCTTGCAAGAAGCCATGGGAGCAAAGAAATATGTTTGCGGTCAATCCAAACATGTTGCCAAGCGTTTCAAGTATTTTGTTCCTACGACTCCAAATGAAGAACTTAACAAGATGCGGCTCGAAATGCGTCTCGAGTTGATGGAGTTTAAAAATGATATCTTGAAAGCGGTTAATGGTCGTGGTGGTACAAGTGTCGGAGAAGCGAGTGTTGATCTAGTTGAAGATAATATTAATGCAAGTGGCGTTAATATTGAAGAGAAGACTAAGATTCAAGAAGTCGTCGAAGAGGTCGTCTCTTTAGGTAATCTTTATACATGCTTTAGTCATGCTTATTTATTTACTTCAAAAGTTTGCTTATTTTCGGTATTAAATCGGTGATTTTCATAGGACATGACGATATACATAAACCTTCGAAAGTCGATCCGATTATTGTGGAAAAACTAACTAGTGTTCGGGCTAGTTGCTCATTGAATCCAACCACACCGGTGACCCGTGTTCAAATGAAAGTGTCGAATGTTTTCTCTACGTTGACGATATTGTGGAAGGAAACACAATCCATGTTGCAAATGGGTGAGTATATTTGAACGAGGGCGTAATTCACTTCTCAAGTTTAGAGGAAGGAAATGCACGTGTGAGCGTTTCTGACGTTTTTGTTAAGAAAGCCAAATTACCGATTCCCACCGAAGAAGCTCTAACCGTAGCAGATGCAATGGGAGGTTTAACCGTAAAATTTCAAACTTGAAAACAAAGGCGCTATTGGCCACGGACAATCAACATACATAAGGTCAATGGCCGCGCCAAGACAAAGCGGTAACACGGAATGTGGATATTTTGTTTTATGTTATATGCGAGAAATAGTTGTAGGAGGTATAAGTAGATTAGGAAACAAAAACACGTATACACCTTTGGATATAGAGAGAGTAAGAGAAGAGTGGATTAACTATGTACAAAAATTTATTGAATGTGATGATTAGTTACATTTTGTGATATTGAATGTATATTTTTTAGATGATTTTGAATGATTATGATGATTTTGGATGTATAGTATGTTTTTAGATTGATTGTGCATGTATTATGCAGGTAATTATATGATATTTTGGGTTTAATCCAATAATAATGAAGAGATGCACTCTTCGGACAATGGCGCCGCGGCGACATATGTTTGGAGCCGCGGCCCCAAGTCCCACAACGGATTCAAACATCCGTTGTGGGAGCTGCGCCGCGGCACTGAGTTTCCAAGCCGCGGCACCAGGTGTCCCACAATAAGCGCCGCGGCGATCCTTTATGGTGCCGCGGCGCCGCGGCCCACAACGGATGTTGGGATCCGTTGTGGGACTCCGGTGCCGCGGCACCGATTGTTAGGGCCGCGGCGATATAGGGCCGCGGCGACCCTTTACGGCGCCGCGGCCCCAAGTCCCACAACG
This sequence comes from Urtica urens, assembly GCA_958296335.1. NCBI lineage: Eukaryota > Viridiplantae > Streptophyta > Magnoliopsida > Rosales > Urticaceae > Urtica > Urtica urens. The sequence continues at coordinate 18,936 of CATQIS010000002.1, forward strand.
GATCCAACCAACCGCTGTGGGACTTGGGGCCGCGGCGCCGTAAAGGGTCGCCGCGGCGATAAGTTTTCAAAAATAAAAAAATTTTACAACCGATAATTGATTGGTTGTTGAATTTCCCACAACCCATAGACATTCGGTGTGGGAAATATGAATATTCCACACCGGAAGTTTAAGGGTTGTGGGAAATTCCACAACTCAGGATCCCACAACCGTTATTAAGGGTTGTGGAAAAATTTCACACCCCTTATTAACGGGTTGTGGGAACAAGTTTTTCTACTAGTGTTAATCTTGTCAAATGTATCTTTAACTTGTCAAAACGTAAGTTTAACTTGTTAAAAACGTACTTTAACTTTTAAAAAACGTTATTTTACTTGTCATAATGAAACTTTATCTTGTAAAAAACGTACTTTAACTTGTAAATAACATAATTAAACTTATCAAAATGTAACTTTAACTTGTAAAAAAAACGTACTTTAACTTGTAAAAAACCTAATTTATCTTGTCAAACGTAACTTTAACTTGTCAAAACGTAAGTTTAACTTGTTAAAAACGTACTTTAACTTTTAAAAAACGTTATTTTACTTGTCACAACGAAACTTTATCTTGTAAAAAACGTACTTTAACTTGTAAAAAACATAATTAAACTTATCAAAACGTAACTTTAACGTGTAAAAATGTAACTTTAACTTGTCAAAACGTAATTGAACTTGTTAAAAGAGTACTTTAACTTGTAAAAAACATAATTTAACTTGTCAAAATGTAATTTTAACTTGTCAAAACGTAAATTTATCTTCTTAAAAACGTACTTGAACTTGTAATAAACGTACTTTAACTTGTAAAAAACGTACTTCAACTTGTAAAAAACGTACTTTAACTTGTAAAAAACGTATTTTAACGTGTCAAAATGTATCTTTAACTTGTCAAAACGTAACTTTAACTTGTTAAAAACGTACTTTAACTTTTGAAAATTATAATTTTACTTGTCACAACAAAAATTTATCTTGTAAAAAATGTACTTTAACTTGTAAAAAACATAATTAAACTTGTCAAAACGTAACTTTAACTAGTAAAAATGTAACTTTAATGTGTCAAAACGTAACTTTAAGTTGTTAAAACGTAATGTATTTGTAAAAAATGTACTTTAACTTGTAAAAAACATACTTCAACTTGTAAAACACGTACTTTAACTTGTAAAAAACGTACTTTGACTTGTAAAAAATGTACATTAACTTGTAAAAAACGTATTTTAACGTGCCAAAATGTAACTTTAACTTGTCAAAAAGTGACTTTAACTTGTTAAAAATGTACTTTAACTTGTAAAAAACGTAATTTAACTTGTCAAAATGTAACTTTAACATGTCAAAACGTAACTTTTACTTGTTAAAAACGTACTTTAACTTGCAAAAAACATACTTTAACTTGTAAAAAACATATTTTAACTTTTCAAAACATAACTTTAACGTGTTAAAAACGTACTTTAACTTGTTAAAAAGGTAATTTAACTTGTCAAAATGTAACTTTAACTTGTCAAAACCTAACTTTGACTTGTTAAAAACGTACTTTAACTTGTTAAAACGTACTTCAACTTGTAAAAAACGTACTTTAACTTGTAAAAAAATATTTTAACTTGTTAAAATGTAACTTTAACTTGTCAAAATGGAACTTTAACTTTTTAAAAACGTACTTTAACTTGTAAAAAATGTACTTTAACTTCAAAAAAACCTACTTTAACTTGTCGAAAAGTAACTTTAACTTGTCAAAACGTAAGTTTAACTTCTTAAAAACGTACTTTAACTTTTACAAAACATAATTTTACTTGTCACAACGAAACTTTATCTTGTAAAAAATGTACTTTAACTTGTAAAAAACATAAGTAAACTTATCAAAACGTAACTTTTACTTTTAAAAAACCTACTTTAACTTGTCAAAATGTAATTTTAATTTGTCAACACATAACTTTAAGTTTTTAAAACGTAACTTTAACTGGTAAAAATGAACTTCAACTTGTAAAACACTTACTTTAACTTGTAAAAAACGTACTTCAACTTGTAAAAAACGTAATTTAACTTGTAAAAAACCTACTTTAACTTGTCAAAACGTAAGTTTAAATTGTTAAAAACATACATTCGCTTTTAAAAAACGTACTGTAACTTGTCAAAAATATGTTTTCACTTGTAACAAATGTACTTTAACTTGTAAAAACGTACTTCAACATTTAAAAAACGTACTTTAACTTGTAAAAAACATACTTTAACTTGTCAAAAAGTAACTTTAACTTGTTAAAACGTAAGTTTAACTTCTTAAAAACATACTTTAACTTTTAAAAAACGTAATTTTACTTGTCACAAGGAAACTTTATATTGTAAAAAAACGTACTTTAACTTGTAAAAAACATAATTAAACTTATCAAAACAAAACTTTAACTTGTAAAAAATGTAATTTAACTTGTCAAAATGTAATTTTAATGTGTCAAAACGTAAATTTAACTTGTTAAAAATGTACTTTAACTAGTTAAAAACGTACTTCAAATTATAAAAAACGTAGTTTAACTTGTAAAAAACGTATTTTAACTTGTCATATGTAACTTTAACTTGTCAAAATGGAACTTTAACTTGCTAAAAACGTACTTTAACTTGTCAAAAATGTACTTTAACTTGTCAAAACGTAACTTTAACTTGTCAAAACGTAACTTAAACTTGTTAAAAACATACATTAACTTGGAAAAAATATACTTTAACTTGTCAAAAATGTTGTTTAACTTGAAACAAATGTACTTTAACTTTTAAAAAATGAACTTCAACTTGTAAAACAAATACTTTAACTTGTAAAAAACAGACTTCAACTAGTACAAAACGTACTTTAACTTGTAAAAAACGTATTTTAACGTGTCAAATTGTAACTTTAACTTGTCAAAACGTAACTTTAACTTGTTCAAAACGTACTTTAACTTGTAAAAAACGTAATTGAACTTGTCAAAATGTAACTTTAACTTGTCAAAATGTAACTTTAACTTGTTAAAAACGTACATTAACTTGTAAAAAACGTACTTTAACTTGTCAAAACGTAACTTTAACTTGTAAAAAAAATACATTAACTTGTAAAAAATATACTTTAACTTGTCAAAAATGTTGTTTAACTTGAAATAAATGTACTTTAACTTGTAAAAAACAAACTTTGACTTGTAAAACAAATACTTTAACTTGTAAAAAACGTACTTTAACTTGTAAAAAACGTACTTTAACTTGTAAAAAACGTATTTTAACGTGTCAAAATGTAACTTTAACTTGTCAAAACGTAACTTTAACTTGTTCAAAACGTACTTTAACTTGTAAAAACATAATTGAACTTGTCAAAATGTAACTTTAACTTGTCAAAATGTAACTTTAACTTGTTAAAAACGTACTTTAACTTGTAAAAAACGTACTTTAACTTGTAAAAAACGTAATTTAACTTGTCAAAACGTAACTTTAACTTGTAAAAAACATACATTAACTTATAAAAAATATACTTTAACTAGTCAAAAATGTTGTTTAACTTGAAACAAATGTACTTTAACTTGTAAAAACCGAACTTCAACTTCTAAAACAAATACTTTAACTTGTAAAAAACATATTTTAACGTGTCAAAATGTAACTTTAACTTGTCAAAACGATACTTTAACTTGTAAAAACGTAATTTAACTTATTAAAAATGTACTTTAACATGTAAAAAACGTACTTTCACTTGTCAAAACGTAACTTTAACTTTTTAAAAACGTATTTCAACTTGTTAAAAACGTACTTTAACTTTTAAAAAACGTATTTTAACTTGTCAAAATGTAACTTTAACTTGTTAAAACGGAACTTTAACTTGTTAAAAACGTACTTTTACTTGTAAAAAACATACTTTAAGTTGTCAAAAAGTAACTTTAACTTGTCAAAACGTAAGTTTAACTTGTTAAAATCATTCTTTAACTTTTAAAAAACGTAATTTTACCTGCCACAACAAAACTTTATATTGTAAAAAACGTACTTTAACTTGTAAAAAACATAATTAAACTTATTAAAACGTAACTTTAACTTGTAAAAAACGTATTTTAACTTGTCAAAATGTAATTTTAATGTGTCAAAACGTCACTTTAAGTCGTTAAAACGTAACTTTAACTGGTTAAAAATGTACTTTAACTTGTAAAAAACGTACTTCAACTTGTAAAACACTTACTTTAACTTGTAAAAAACGTACTTTAACTTGTAAAAAACGTACTTTAACTAGTAAATAATGTACTTTAACTTCTAAAAAACGTACTTCAATTGGTAAAACCCTTACTTTAACTTGTAAAAAACGTACTTTAACTTGTAAAAAACGTACTTTAACTTGTCAAAACGTAACTTTAACTTGTCAAAACATAACTTAAACTTGTTAAAAACATACATTAACTTGGAAAAAATATACTTTAACTTGTCAAAAATGTTGTTTAACTTGAAACAAATGTACTTTAACTTATAAAAAATGAACTTCAACTTGTAAAACAAATACTTTAACTTGTAAAAAACGTACTTCAACTTGTACAAAACGTACTTTAACTTCTAAAAAACGTATTTTAACGTGTCAAATTGTAACTTTAACTTGTCAAAACGTAACTTTAACTTGTTCAAAACGTACTTTAACTTGTAAAAAACGTAATTGAACTTGTCAAAATGTAACTTTAACTTGTCAAAATGTAACTTTAACTTGTTAAAAACGTACATTAACTTGTAAAAAACGTACTTTAACTTGTCAAAACGTAACTTTAACTTGTAAAAAAAATACATTAACTTGTAAAAAATATACTTTAACTTGTCAAAAATGTTGTTTAACTTGAAACAAATGTACTTTAACTTGTAAAAAACAAACTTCGACTTGTAAAACAAATACTTTAACTTGTAAAAAACGTACTTTAACTTGTAAAAAACGTACTTTAACTTGTAAAAAACATATTTTAACGTGTCAAAATGTAACTTTAACTTGTCAAAACGTAACTTTAACTTGTTCAAAACGTACTTTAACTTGTAAAAAACGTAATTGAACTTGTCAAAATGTAACTTTAACTTGTCAAAATGTAACTTTAACTTGTTAAAAACGTACTTTAACTTGTAAAAAACATACTTTAACTTGTAAAAAACGTACTTTAACTTGTCAAAACGTAACTTTAACTTGTAAAAAACATACATTAACTTATAAAAAATATACTTTAACTAGTCAAAAATGTTGTTTAACTTGAAACAAATGTACTTTAACTTGTAAAAACCGAACTTCAACTTCTAAAACAAATACTTTAACTTGTAAAAAACATATTTTAACGTGTCAAAATGTAACTTTAACTTGTCAAAACGATACTTTAACTTGTAAATTCGTAATTTAACTTATTAAAAATGTACTTTAACATGTAAAAAACGTACTTTCACTTGTCAAAACGTAACTTTAACTTTTTAAAAACGTATTTCAACTTGTTAAAAACGTACTTTAACTTTTAAAAAACGTATTTTAACTTGTCAAAATGTAACTTTAACTTGTTAAAACGGAACTTTAACTTGTTAAAAACGTACTTTTACTTGTAAAAAACATACTTTAAGTTGTCAAAAAGTAACTTTAACTTGTCAAAACGTAAGTTTAACTTGTTAAAATCATTCTTTAACTTTTAAAAAACGTAATTTTACTTGCCACAACAAAACTTTATATTGTAAAAAACGTACTTTAACTTGTAAAAAACATAATTAAACTTATTAAAACGTAACTTTAACTTGTAAAAAACGTATTTTAACTTGTCAAAATGTAATTTTAATGTGTCAAAACGTCACTTTAAGTCGTTAAAACGTAACTTTAACTGGTTAAAAATGTACTTTAACTTGTAAAAAACGTACTTCAACTTGTAAAATACTTACTTCAACTTGTAAAAAACGTACTTTAAGTTGTAAAAAACGTACTTTAACTAGTAAATAATGTACTTTAACTTCTAAAAAACGTACTTCAATTGGTAAAACCCTTACGTTAACTTGTAAAAAACGTACTTTAACTTCTAAAAAACGTACTTTAACTTGTCAAAACGTAACTTTAACTTGTCAAAACATAACTTAAACTTGTTAAAAACATACATTAACTTGGAAAAAATATACTTTAACTTGTCAAAAATGTTGTTTAACTTGAAATAAATGTACTTTAACTTGTAAAAAATGAACTTCAACTTGTAAAACAAATACTTTAACTTGTAAAAAGCGTACTTCAACTTGTACAAAACGTACTTTAACTTGTAAAAAACGTATTTTAACGTGTCAAATTGTAACTTTAACTTGTCAAAACGTAACTTTAACTTGTTAAAAACGTACTTTAACTTGTAAAAAACGTATTTTAACTTGTCAAAATATAACTTTAACTTGTCAAAACATAACTTTAACTTGTTAAAAACGTACTTTAACCTGTTAAAAATATAATTTAACATGTCAATATGTATCTTTAACTTGTCAAAACGTAACTTTAACTTGTTAAAAATGTACTTTAACTTGTAAAAAACGTACTTTAACTTGTAAAAAACGCACTTCAACTTGTAAAAAATGTACTTTAACTTCTAAAAAACGTAATTCAATTGGTAAAACCCTTACTTTAACTAACAAAAAACGTACTTTAACTTGTAAAAAACGTACTTTAACTTGTTAAAAACGTACTTTAACTTGTAAAAAACTTTTTTTAACGTGTCAAAATGTAACTTTAACTTGTCAAAACGTAACTTTAACTTGTTAAAAACGTACTTTAACTTGTAAAAAACGTATTTTAACTTGTCAAAATGTAACTTTAACTTGTCAAAACATAACTTTAACTTGTTAAAAACGTACTTTAACCTGTTAAAAATATAATTTAACTTGTCAATATGTAACTTTAACTTGTCAAAACGTAACTTTAACTTGTTAAAAATGTACTTTAACTTGTAAAAAACGTACTTTAACTTGTAAAAAACGCACTTCAACTTGTAACAAATGTACTTTAACTTTTAAAAATGTAATTTTAATGTGTCAAAACGTAACTTTAAGTTGTTAAAACGTAACTTTAACTAACAAATGTACTTTAATTTGTAAAAAACATACATTAACTTGTAAAAAACATACTTTAACTTGTTAAAAATGTGGTTTAACTTATAACAAATGTACTTTAACTTGTAAAAAATGTACTTCAACTTGTAAAAACCGTACTTTAACTTGTAAAAAACATACTTTAACTTGTCAAAAAGTACCTTTAACTTGTCAAAACGTAAGTTTTAAAAAACATAATTAAACTTATCAAAACGTGACTTTAACTTGTAAAAAACGTACTTTAACTTGTCAAAATGTAAATTTAATGTGTCAAAACGTAACTTTAAGTTGTTAAAACGTAACTTTAACTGGTAAAAATTGTACTTTAACTTGTAAAAAACGTACTTCAACTTGTAAAAGACTTACTTTAACTTGTAAAACAGGTACTTCGACTTGTAAAAAAAGTATTTTAACGTGTCCAAATGTAACTTGAACTTGTCAAAATGTAACTTTAACTTGTTAAAAACGTACTTTAACTTGAAAAAAAAGTAATTTAACTTGTCAAAACGTAACTTTAACTTGTTAAAAATTTATTTTAACTTGTAAAAAACGTACTTTAACTTGTAAAAAACGCACTTCAACTTGTAAAAAACGTACTTTAACTTGTCAAAATGTAAATTTAATGTGTCAAAACGTAACTTTAAGTTGTTAAAACGTAACTTTAACTGGTAAAAAATGTACTTCAACTTGTAAAACACTTACTTTAATTGTAAAAAACGTACTTCAACTTGTCAAAAACGTACTTGGACTTGTAAAAAACGTATTTCAACTTGTCAAAAAGTAACTTTGACTTGTAAAAAACGTACCTTATGATGTAAAAAACGTACTTTAACTTGTCAAAACTTAACTTAACTTGTTAAAAACGTACTTTAACTTGTAAAACACGTAATTTAACTTTGTCAAAATGTAACTTTAACTTGTCAAAACGTAACTTTAACTATTTAAAAACGTACTTCAAATTGTAAAAAACGTAGTTTAACTTGTAAAAAACGTATTTTAACTTGTCATATGTAACTTTAACTTGTCAAAATGGAACTTTAACTTGCTAAAAACGTACTTTAACTTGTAAAAAACGTACTTTAACTTGTCAAAACGTAACTTAAACTTGCCAAAACGTAACTTTAACTTGTTAAAAGCATACTTTAACTTTTAAAAAACGTAATTTTACTTGTCAAAAATGTTGTTTAACTTGAAACAAATGTACTTTAACTAGTAAAAAACGAACTTCAACTTGTAAAACAAATACTTTAACTTGTAAAAAACGTACTTCAACTTGTAAAAAACGTACTTTAACTTGTAAAAACGTATTTTAATGTGTCAAAATGTAACTTTAACTTGTCAAAACGTAACTTTTACTTCTTCAAAACGTACTTTAACTTCTAAAAAACGTAATTGATCTTGTCAAAATGTAACTTTAACTTGTCAAAATGTAACTTTAACTTGTAAAAAACGTACTTTAACTTGTAAAAAACGTACTTTAACTTGTAAAAAACGTACTTTAACTTGTCAAAACGTAACTTTAACTTGTAAAAAACATACATTAACTTGTAAAAAATATAATTGAACTTGTTAAAAATGTTGTTGAATTTGAAACAAATGTACTTTAACTTGTAAAAAACGTACTTCAACTTATAAAAAACGTACTTTAACTTGTAAAAAACGTATTTTAACGTGTCAAAATGTAACTTTAACTTGTCAAAACATAACTTTAACTTGTAAAAACGTACTTTAACTTGTTAAAAATGTGGTTTAACTTATAACAAATGTACTTTAACTTGTAAAAAATGTACTTCAACTTGTAAAAACCGTACTTTAACTTGTAAAAAACATACTTTAACTTGTCAAAAAGTACCTTTAACTTGTCAAAACGGAAGTTTTAAAAAACATAATTAAACTTATCAAAACGTGACTTTAACTTGTAAAAAACGTACTTTAACTTGTCTAAATGTAAATTTAATGTGTCAGAACGTAACTTTAAGTTGTTAAAACGTAACTTTAACTGGTAAAAATTGTACTTTAACTTGTAAAAAACGTACTTCAACTTGTAAAAGACTTACTTTAACTTGTAAAACACGTACTTCGACTTGTAAAAAAAGTATTTTAACGTGTCCAAATGTAACTTGAACTTGTCAAAATGTAACTTTAACTTGTTAAAAACGTACTTTAACTTGAAAAAAAAGTAATTTAACTTATCAAAACGTAACTTTAACTTGTTAAAACGTAACTTTAACTGGTAAAAAATGTACTTCAACTTGTAAAACACTTACTTTAACTTGTAAAAAACGTACTTCAACTTGTCAAAAACGTACTTTGACTTGTAAAAAACGTATTTCAACTTGTCAAAAAGTAACTTTGACTTGTAAAAAACGTACCTTATGATGTAAAAAACGTACTTTAACTTGTCAAAACGTAACTTAACTTGTTAAAAACGTAATTTAACTTGTAAAAAACGTAATTTAACTTGTCAAAATGTAACTTTAACTTGTCAAAACGTAACTTTAACTAGTTAAAAACGTACTTTAACTAGTTAAAAACGTACTTCAAATTGTAAAAAACGTAGTTTAACATGTAAAAAACGTATTTTAACTTGTCATATGTAACTTTAACTTGTCAAAATGGAACTTTAACTTGCTAAAAACGTACTTTAACTTGTAAAAAACGTACTTTAACTTGTCTAAACGTAACTTAAACTTGTCAAAACGTAACTTTAACTTGTTAAAAGCATACTTTAACTTTTAAAAAGCGTAATTTTACTTGTCAAAAATGTTGTTTAACTTGAAACAAATGTACTTTAACTTCTAAAAAACGAACTTCAACTTGTAAAACAAATACTTTAACTTGTAAAAAACGTACTTCAACTTGTAAAAAACGTACTTTAACTTGTAAAAAACGTATTTTAATGTGTCAAAATGTAACTTTAACTTGTCAAAACGTAACTTTAACTTCTTCAAAACGTACTTTAACTTGTAAAAAACGTAATTGATCTTGTCAAAATGTAACTTTAACTTGTCAAAATGTAACTTTAACTTGTTAAAAACGTACTTTAACTTGTAAAAAACGTACTTTAACTTGTAAAAAACGTACTTTAACTTGTCAAAACGTAACTTTAACTTGTAAAAAACATACATTAACTTGTAAAAAATATAATTTAACTTGTTAAAAATGTTGTTGAACTTGAAACAAATGTACTTTAACTTATAAAAAACGTACTTCAACTTGTAAAAAACGTACTTTAACTTGTAAAAAACGTATTTTATCGTGTCAAAATGTAACTTTAACTTGTCAAAACGTAACTTTAACTTGTAAAAACGTACTTTAACTTGTAAAAAATGTACTTTAACTTGTAAAAAACGTACTTTAACTTGTCAAAACGTAACTTTAACTTGTTAAAAACGTACTTCAACTTCTTAAAAACGTACTTTAACTTTTAAAAAACGTATTTTAACTTGTCAAAATGTAACTTTAACTTTTTAAAACGGAACTTTAACTTGTTAAAAACGTACTTTAACTTGTATAAAACGTACTTTCACTTGTAAGAAAGGTACTTTAACTTGTCAAAACGTAACTTTAACTTGTAAAAACCATACATTAACCTGTAAAAAACATAGTTTAACTTATTAAAAATGTAGTTTAACTTGTAACAAATGTAGTTTAACTTGTAAAAACGTACTTCAACTTGTAATAAACGTATTTTAAACGTGTCAAAACGTAAATTTAACTTGCTAAAAACGTAATTTAACTCGTCAAAACGTAATTTTAACTTGTAAAAAACGTAGTTTAACTTGTCAAAATGTAATTTTAATATGTCAAAACCCAACTTTAAGTTGTTAAAACGTAAGTTTAACTTGTAAGAAATGTATTTTAACTTGTAAAAAACGTACTTCAATTTAAATTGTCAAAACATAACTTTAATTTGTCAAAACGAAAATCTTAATTTGTTAAAAACGTAATTTAACTTGTCAAAACGTAACTTTAACTTATAAAAAACGTACTTTAACTTGTCAACATGTAATTTTAATGTGTCAAAACGTAACTTTAAGTTGTTAAAACGTAACTTTAACTTGTAAAAAACGTACTTCAACTTGTAAAAAATGTACTTGAACTTGTAAAACACTTGCTTTAACTTGTAAGAAACGTACTTTAACTTGTAAAAAACCTACTTTTACTTGTCAAAATGTAACATTAACTTGTCAAAACGTAAGTTAATTTTTTTAAAAACATACATTAACTTGTAAAAAACGTACTTTAACTTGTCAAAAATGTGGTTTAACTTGTAACAAATGTACTTTAACTTGTAAAAACGTACTTCAACTTGTAAAAAATGTACTTTAACTTGTAAAAACCCTACTTTAACTTGTCAAAACTTTACTTTAATTTGTCAAAACGTAACTTTCACTTGTAAAAAATGTACTTTAACTTGTAAAAAACCTAATTTAACTTGTCAAAACGTAACTTTAACTTGTCAAAACGTAAGTTTAACATTTTAAAAACATACATTAATTTGTAAAAAACGTACTTTAACTTGTCAAAAATGTGGTTTAACTTGTAACAACTTAACTTGTAAAAATGTACTTCAACTTGTAAAAAATATATATATTAACTTGTAAAAACCCTACTTTAACTTATCAAACGTAACTTCAATTTGTCAAAACGTAAGTTTAACTTGTTAAAAATGTAATTTAAGTTGTCAAAACGTAATTTTAACTTATAAAAAATGTAGTTTAACTTGTCAAAATGTAATTTTAATGTGTCAAAACGTAACTTAAAGTTGTTAAAACGTAACTTTTTCTTGTAAAAAACGCACTTCAACTTGTAAAAAACGTATTTTAACGTGTCAAAATGTAACTTTAACTTGCCAAAACGTAACTTTTACTTTAGAAAATATACTTTAACTTGTAAAAAACGTACTTTAACTTGTAAAACACTTACTTTAACTTCTAATAAACGTATTTTAACTTGTAAAAAACGTGCTTTAACATTTAAAATGTAACTTTCGTGATAAAAACCGTACTTTAACTTGTAAAAAACATAATTTAAGTTGTAAAAATTGTACTTTAACTTGTAAAAAAATTCTTTAACATGTAAAATACGTAATTTAACTTGTCAAAACATAACTTTAATTTGTCAAAACGTAAGTTTAACTTTTTAAAAACGTAATTTAACATGTCAAAACGTAACTTTAACTTATAAAAAACGTACTTTAACTTGTCAAAATGTAATTTTAATGTTTCACAACGTAACTTTAAGTTGTTAAAACGTAACTTTAACTTGTAAAACACGTACTAAACTTGTAACAAACGTACTTCAACTTGTAAAACACTTGCGTTGAATTGTAAAAATCGTACTTTAACTTGTAAAAAAAGTATTTTAACTTTTCAAAATGTAACTTTAACTTGTTAAAAACCTACTTTAACTTGTTAAAAACCTACTTTAACTTGTTAAACGTAACTTTAACTTGTCAAAACGTAAGTTTAACTTTTTAAAAAACATACATTAACTTGTCAAAAATGTACTTTAACGTGTCAAAAATGTGGTTTAACTTGTAACAAATGTACTTTAACTTGTAAAAACGTACTTCAACTTGTAAAAAACGTACTTTAACTTGAAAAAACCCTACTTTAACTTGTCAAAACGTAACTTTAATTTGTCAAAACGTAAGTTTAACTTGTTAAAAACGTAATTTAACTTGTCAAAACGTAACTTTAACTTATAAAAAACGTACTCTAACTTGTCAAAATGTTAATTTTAATGTGTCAAAACGTTATTTTAAACCTACTTAAACCTACTTTATACTTACGTTTTGACACATTAATTCTACATTTTGACAAGTTAAATTACGTTTTTAACAAGTTAATCTTTCGTTTTGACAAGTTAAAGTTACGTTTTGACAAGTCAAAGTAGATTTTTTACTACTTAAAGTACGCTTTTATTAAGTTGAAGTACGTTTTTTATAAGTTAAAGTATATTTGTTACAAGTTAAACCACATTTTTAACAAGTTAAAGTACGTTTTTACAAGTTAATGTATATTTTTAACATGTTAAACTTACGTTTTGACAAGTTAAAGTTACGTTTTGACAAGTTAAAGTAGGTTTTTCACAAATTAAAGTTACGTTTTGACAATTTAAAGTACGTTTTTTACAAGTTAAAGTACGTTTTTTACAAGTTAAAGTACGTTTTTAACAAGTTAAAGTTACATTTTGACAAGTTAAAGTTACATTTTGACAAGTTCAATTACGTTTTTTAGAAGTTAAAGTAAGTTTTGAACAAGTTAAACTTACATTTTGACAAGTTAAAGTTACGTTTTGACAAGTTAAAGTTGGTTTCTTACAAGTTAAAGTACGTTTTTTACAAGTTAAAGTTACATTTTTACAAGGTAAAGTATATTTGTTACAAGTTAAACCACATTTTTGACAAGTTAAAGTACGTTTTTTACAAGTGAATGTATGTTTTAAACAAGTTAAACTTACGTTTTGACAAGTTAAAGTTACGTTTTGACAAGTTAAAGTAGGTTTTTTACAAGTTAAAGTTACGTTTTGATAAGTTAAAGTACGTTTTTTACAAGTTAAAATATGTTTTTTACAAGTTAAAGTACGTTTTTAACAAGTTAAAGTAAGAGTTTTACAAGTTGAAGTTTGTTTTTTACAAGTTAAAGTACATTTGTTACAAGTTAAATAACATTTTTGAAAATTTAAAGTATATATTTTACAAGTTAATGTATGTTTTTTACAAGTTAAAGTTACATTTTGACAATTAAAGTTACGTTTTGACAAGTTAAAGTACGTTTTTTACAAGTTAAAGTACATTTTTTACAAGTTAAAGTTACGTTTTGACAAGTTTAATTATATTTTTTATACGTTAAAGTACGTTTTTTACAAGATAATGTTTCGTTGTGATTAATTAAAATTATAAATTTTAAAAGTTAAAGTACGTTTTTATCAAGTTAAACTTACGTTTTGACAAGTTAAAGTACGTTTTTAACAAGTTAAAGTTACGTTTTGACAAGTTAAAGTTAGATTTTGACATGTTAAAATACGTTTTTTACAAGTTAAAGTACGTATTTTACAAATTGAAGTACGTTTTTTACATGTTAAAGTACGTGTTTTACTAGTTGAAGTATAGTTTTTACAAGTTAAAGTACATTTTTTACAAGTTAAAGTTACATTTTGACAAGTTAAAGTTACATTTTGACAAGTTCAATTACGTTTTTTCCAAGTTAAAGTAGGTTTTTTACTAGTTAAAGTACGTTTTTTTAAAAGTTGAAGTACGTTTTTTACAAATTAAAGTACATTTGATTCAAGTTAAACCACATCTTTGACAAGTTAAAGTACGTTTTTACAAGTTAATGTATGTTTTTAACAAGTTAAACTTACGTTTTGACAAGTTAAATTTACGTTTTGACAGTTAAAGTAGGTTTTTCACAAGTGGAAGTTACGTTTTGACAAATTAAAGCATGTTTTTTACAAGTTAAAGTACGTTTTTTACAAGTTAAAGTACGTTTTTAACAAGTTAAAGTTACATTTTGACAAGTTAAAGTTACATTTTGACAACTTCAATTACGTTTTTTACAAGTTAAAGTAAGTTTAGAACAAGTTAAACTTACGTTTTGACAAGTTAAAGTTATGTTTTTACAAGTTAAAGTAGGTTTTTTACTAGTTAAAGTACGTTTTTTACAAGTTGAAGTACGTTTTTTACAAGTTAAAGTACATTTGTTACAAGTTAAACCACATTTTTGACAAGTTAAAGTACGTTTTTTACAAGTTAATGTATGTGTTTAACAAGTTAAACTTATGTTTTGACATGTTAAAGTTACGTTTAGACAAGTTAAAGTAGGTTTTTAACAAGTTAAACTTACGTTTTGACAAGTAAAAGTAAGTTTTTTACAAGTTAAAGTACGTTTTTTACAAGTGAATGTATGTTTTAAACAAGTTAAACTTACGTTGTGACAAGTTAAAGTTACGTTTTGACAAGTTAAAGTAGGTTTTTTACAAGTTAAAGTTACGATTTGATAAGTTAAAGTACGTTTTTTACAAGTTAAAATACGTTTTTTACAAGTTAAAGTACGTTTTTAACAAGTTAAAGTTACATTTTGACAAGTTAAAGTTACATTTTGACAAGTTCAATTACGTTTTTTACAAATTAAAGTACGTTTGGAAAAAGTTAAAGTTACGTTTTGACAAGTTAAAGTTACATTTTGACACGTTAAAATACATTTTTTACAAGTTAAAGTACGTTTTTTACAAGTTGAAGTACGTTTTTTACAAGTTAAAGTAAGAGTTTTACAAGTTGAAGTTCGTTTTTTACAAGTTAAAGTACATTTGTTACAAGTTAAATAACATTTTTGAAAATTTAAAGTATATTTTTTACAGGTTAATGTATGTTTTTTACAAGTTAAAGTTACATTTTGACAATTAAAGTTACGTTTTGACAAGTTAAAGTACGTTTTTTACAAGTTAAAGTACATTTTTTACAAGTTAAAGTTACGTTTTGACAAGTTTAATTATATTTTTTATACGTTAAAGTACGTTTTTTACAAGATAATGTTTCGTTGTGACAATTAAAATTATAATTTTTAAAAGTTAAAGTACGTTTTTATCAAGTTAAACTTACGTTTTGACAAGTTAAAGTACGTTTTTAACAAGTTAAAGTTACGTTTTGACAAGTTAAAGTTACATTTTGACATGTTAAAATACGTTTTTTACAAGTTAAAGTACGTGTTTTACAAGTTGAAGTATGGTTTTTACAAGTTAAAGTACATTTTTTACAAGTTAAAGTTACATTTTGACAAGTTAAAGTTATATTTTGACAAGTTCAATTACGTTTTTTACAAGTTAAAGTAGGTTTTTTACTAGTTAAAGTACGTTTTTTTTAAAGTTGAAGTACGTTTTTTACAAGTTAAACCACGTTTTTTACAAGTTAAAGTACGTTTTTTACAAGTTAAAGTACGTTTTTAACAAGTTCAAGTTACATTTTGACAAGTTCAAGTTACATTTTGACAACTTCAATTACGTTTTTTACAAGTTAAAGTAAGTTTAGAACAAGTTAAACTTACGTTTTGACAAGTTAAAGTTACGTTTTTACAAGTTAAAGTAGGTTTTTTACTAGTTAAAGTACGTTTTTTACAAGTTGAAGTACGTTTTTTACAAGTTAAAGTACATTTGTTACAAGTTAAACCACATTTTTGACAAGTTAAAGTACGTTTTTTACAAGTTAATGTATGTGTTTAACAAGTTAAACTTATGTTTTGACATGTTAAAGTTACGTTTAGACAAGTTAAAGTAGGTTTTTAACAAGTTAAACTTACGTTTTGACAAGTAAAAGTAAGTTTTTTACAAGTTAAATTACGTTTTTTACAAGTTAAAGTACGTTTTGAACAAGTTAAAGTTACGTTTTGACAAGTTCAAGTTACATTTTGACACATTAAAATACATTTTTTACAAGTTAAAGTACGTTTTTTACAAGTTGAAGTACGTTTTTTACAAGTTAATGTAAGTGTTTTACAAGTTAAAGTTCGTTTTTTACAAGTTAAAGTACATTTGTTACAAGTTAAATAACATTTTTGAAAATTTAAAGTATATTTTTTACAAGTTAATGTATGTTTTTTCAAGTTAAAGTCACGTTTTGACAAGTTAAAGTTACGTTTTGACAAGTTAAACTACGTTTTTGACAAGTTAAAGGACATTTTTTACAAGTTAATGTTACGTTTTGACAAGTTTAATCATGTTTTTTATAAGTTAAAGTACGTTTTTTACAAGATAAAGTTTCGTTGTGACACTTAAAATTATAATTTTTAAAAGTTAAAGTATGTTTTTATCAAGTTAAACTTACGTTTTAACAAGTTAAACTTATGTTTTGACAAGTTAAAGTACGTTTTTTACAAGTTAAAGTACGTTTTTAACAAGTTAAAGTTACGTTTTGACAAGTTAAAGTTACATTTTGACATGTTAAAATACGTTTTTTACAAGTTAAAGTACGTTTTTTACAAGTTGAAGGACGTTTTTTACATGTTAAAGTACGTGTTTTACAAGTTGAAGTATGTTTTTTAAAAGTTAAAGTACATTTTTTACAAGTTAAAGTTACGTTTTGACAAGTTTAATTATGTTTTTTACAAGATAAAATTTCGTTGTGACAATTAAAATTATAATTTTTAAAAGTTATAGTACGTTTTTAGCAAGTTAAACTTACATTTTAACAAGTTAAACTTACCTGTTAACAAGTTAAACTTACGTTTTGACAAGTCAAAGTTACGTTTTGACAAGTTAAAGTAGGTTTTTAACTAGTTAAAGTACGTTTTTTACAAGTTAAAGTACGTTTTTTACAAGTTAAAGTACATTTGTTACAAGTTAAACCACATTTTTGACAAGTTAAACTACGTTTTTTACAAGTTAATGTATGTTTTTAACAAGTTAAACTTACATTTTGAAAAGTTAAAGTTACGTTTTGACAAGTTAAATTAGTTTTTTACAAGTTAAAGTACGTTTTTTACAAGTTAAAGTTACGTTTTAACAACTTAAAGTTACATTTTGACACGTTAAAATATGTTTTTTACAAGTTAAAGTAAGTTTTTTACAAGTTAAAGTAGGTTTTTTACAAGTTAAAGTACGTTTTTAACAAGATAAAGTTACAGTTTGACAAGTTAAAATTACATTTTGACAAGTTCAATTCCGTTTTTTACAAGTTAAAGTACGTTTTGAACAAGTTAAAATACATTTTATACAAGTTAAAGTACGTTTTTTACAAGTTAAAGTACATTTTTTACAAGTTGAAGTACGTTTTTTACAAGTTAAAGTAAGTGTTTTACAAGTTGAAGTTCGTTTTTTACAAGTTAGAGTACATTTGTTATAAGTTAAATAACATTTTTGAAAATTTAAAGTATATTTTTTACAAGTTAATGTATGTTTTTTCAAGTTAAACTTATGTTTTGACAAGTTAAAGTTACGTTTTGATAAGTTAAAGTACATTTTTGACAAGTTAAAGTACGTTTTTTACAAGATAAAGTTTCGTTGTGACAATTAAAATTATAATTTTTAAAAGTTAAAGTACGTTTTTTACAAGTTGAACTATGTCTTTTACAAGTTAAAGTACGTTTTGACAAGTTAAAGTTACGTTTTGACAAGTTAAAGTACGTTTTTTACAAGTTAAAGTAAGTTTTTTACAAGTTAAAGTATGTTTTTTACAAGTTAAAGTACGTTTTTTACAAGTTAAAGTTACATTTTGACAAGTTAAAGTTACATTTTGACAAGTTCTATTACGTTTTTTACAAGTTAAAGTACGTTTTGAACAAGTTAAAGTTACGTTTGGACAAGTTAAACTTACATTTTGACACGTTAAAATACGTTTTTTACAAGTTAAAGTACGTTTTTTACAAGTTGAAGTACGTTTTTTACAAGTTAAAGTATTTGTTTTACAAGTTGACGTTCGTTTTTTACAAGTTATAATACATTTTTTTCAAGTTAAACAACATTTTTGACAAGTTAAAGTATATTTTTTACAAGTTAATGTATGTTTTTTACAAGTTAAAGTTACGTTTTGACAAGTTAAAGTACTTTTTTTACAAGTTAAAGTACGTTTTTTACAAGTTAAAGTACGTTTTTAACAAGTTAAAGTTACATTTTGACAAGTTAAAGTACGTTTTTTACATCATAAGGTATGTTTTTTACAAGTCAAAGTTACTTTTTGACAAGTTGAAATACGTTTTTTACAAGTCAAAGTTCGTTTTTGACAAGTATAAGTACGTTTTTTACAAGTTAAAGTAAGTGTTTTACAAATTGAAGTACATTTTTTACCAGTTAAAGTTACGTTTTAACAACTTAAAGTTACGTTTTGACACATTAAAATTACATTTTGACAAGTTAAAGTACGTTTTTTACAAGTTGAAGTGCGTTTTTTACAAGTTAAAGTACGTTTTTTACAAGTTAAAGTAAATATTTAACAAGTTAAAGTTACGTTTTGACAAGTTAAAGTTACATATTGACAAGTTAAATTACGTTTTTTACAAGTTAAAGTACGTTTTTAACAAGTTAAAATTACATTTTGACACGTTAAAGTTACATTTGGACACGTTAAAATACGTTTTTTACAAGTTAAAATACGTTTTTTACAAGTTGAAGTACGTGTTTTACAAGTTAAAGTGAGTCTTTTACAACTTGAAGTACGTTTTTTACAAATTAAAGTACATTTTTTTACCAGTTAAAGTTACGTTTTAACAACTTAAAGTTACGTTTTGACACATTAAAATCACATTTAGACAAGTTAAAGTACGTTTTTTACAAGTTAAAGTCACGTTTTGATGAGTTTAATTATGTTTTTTAAAAGTTAAAGTATGTTTTTAACAAGTTAAACTTACGTTTTGACAAGTTAAAGTTACTTTTTGACAAGTTAAAGTATGTGTTTTACAAGTTAAAGTACGGTTTTTACAAGTTGATGTACATTTTTTACAAGTTAAAGTACATTTGTTATAAGTTAAACCACTTTTTGAACAAGTTAAAGTATTTTTTTTACATGTTAATGTATGTTTTTTACAAGTTAAAGTACATTTTTTAGTTAAAGTTACGTTTTAACAACTTAAAGTTACGTTTTGACACATTAAAATTACATTTTGAAAAGTTATAGTCCATTTTTTACAAGTTGAAGTGCGTTTTTTACAAGTTAAAGTACGTTTTTTACAAGTTAAAGTTACGTTTTGACACATTAAAATTACATTTTGAAAAGTTAAAGTACATTTTTTACAAGTTGAAGTGCGTTTTTTACAAGTTAAAGTACGTTTTTTACAAGTTAAAATACATTTTTAACAAGTTAAAGTTACGTTTTGACAAGTTAAAGTTACATATTGACAAGTTAAATTACATTTTTAACAAGTTAAAGTACTTTTTTAACAAGTTAAAGTTACTTTTTGACAAGTTAAAGTGAAACGTACTTTAACTTGTCAAAAATGTGGTTTAACTTGTAACAAATGTACTTTCACTTGTAAAAACGGACTTCAACTTGTAAAAACATACTTTAACTTGTCAAAATGTAACTTTAACTTTTAAAAACCCTACTTTAATTGTCAAAACGTAACTTTAACTTGTCAAAGCATAAGTTTAACTTGTTAAAAATATATATTCACTAGTAAAAAACGTACTTTAACTTGTCAAAATTGTGGTTTAACTTGTAACAAATGTACTTTAACTTGTAAAAACGTACTTCAACTTGTAAAAAACGTAGTTTAACTTGTAAAAAACCTACTTTAACTTGTCAAAACGTAACTTTAATTTGTCAAAACGTAAGTTTAACATGTTAAAAATGTAATTTAACTTGTCAAAACGTAACTTTAAATTGTAAAAAACGTACTTTAACTAGTCAAAATGTAATTTTAATGTGTCAAAACGTAACTTTAAGTTGTTAAAACGTAACTCTAACTTGTCAAAAACGTACTTCAACCTGTAAAAAACGTACTTCAACTTGTAAAACACGTGCTTTAACTTCTAAAAAACGTAATTCAACTTGTAAAAAACGTACTGTAACTTGTAAAAAACGTACTTCAACTTGTAAAACACTTGCTTTAACTTGTAAAAAACGTACTTCAACTTGTAAAAAACGTTCTTTAACTTGTAAAAAATGTATTTTAACGTGTCAAAATGTAACTTTAACTTGTCAAAACGTAACTTTATTTTGTTAAAAACGTACTTTAACTTGTAAAAAGGGTACTTTAACTTGTAAAAAATGTACTTTAACTTGTCAAAACGTAACTTTAACTTGTCAAAACGTAGTTTAACTTGTTAAAAACATACATTAACTTGTAAAAAACGTACTTTAACTTGTCAAAAATGTGATTTAACTTGTATCAAATTTACTTAAACTTGTAAAAACGTACTTCAACTTGTAAAAAACGTACTTTAACTTGTAAAAAACGTACTTTAACTTGTAAAAACGTAACTTTAACTTGTAAAAAACCTACTTTAACTTGTCAAAACGTAACTTTAACTTGTTAACACATAAGTTTAAATTGTTAAAAACATACATTCACTTGTAAAAAACGTACTTTAACTTGTCAAACATGTTGTTTAACTTCTAACAAATGTACTTTAACTCGTAAAAACGTACTTCAACTTGTAAAAAGGTACTTTAACTTGTCAAAATGTAACTTTAACTTTTAAAAAACCTACTTTAACTTGTCGAAACGTAACTTTAACTTGTCAAAATGTAAGTTTAACTTGTTAATAACATATATTAACTAGTAAAAAACGTACTTTAACTTATCAAAAATGTGGTTTAACTTGTAACAAATGTACTTTAACTTGTAAAAACGTACTTCAACTTGTAAAAAACGTACTTTAACTTGTAAAAAACCTACTTTAACTTGCAAAACGTAACTTTAATTTGTAAAAACGTAAGTTTAACTTGTTAAAAACGTAATTTAACTTGTCAAAACGTAACTTTAAATTGTAAAAAAAGTACTTTAACTAGTCAAAATGTAATTTTAATGTGTCAAAACGTAACTTTCAGTTGTTAAAACGTAACTTTAACTTGTAAAAAACGTATTTCAACTTGTAAAAAACGTACTTCAACTTGTAAAACACTTGCTTTAACTTCTAAAAAACGTAATTCAACTTGTAAAAAACGTACTTCAACTTGTAAAACACTTGCTTTAACTTGTAAAAAATGTACTTCAACTATTAAAAAACATTATGTAACTAGTAAAAGATTTATTTTAACGGGTGAAAATGTAACTTTAACTTGTCAAAACGTAACTTTAACTTGTAAAAAACGTACTTTAACTTGTAAAAAACGTACTTTAACTTGTAAAAAACGTACTTTAACTTGTCAAAATATAATTTTAATGTTTCAAAACGTAACTTTAACTTGTAAAAAACGTACTTCAACTTGTAAAACACTTGCTTTAACTTGTAAAAAATGTACTTTAACTTGTAAAAAACGTATTTTAACGTGTCAAAATGTAACTTTAACTTGTCAAAACGTAACTTTAACTTGTAAGAAATGAACTTTAACTTGTAAAAAACCAACTTTAACTTGTCAAAACGTAACTTTAACTTGTCAAAACGTAAGTTTAACATGTTAAAAACATACATTAACTTGTAAAAAACGTACTTTAACTTGTCAAAAATGTGGTTTAACTTGTAACATATGTACTTTAATTTGTGAAAACGTACTTCAACTTGTAAAAAACAACTTTAACTTGTAAAAACCCTACTTTAACTTATCAAAACGTAACATTAATTTGTCAAAATGTAACTTTAACTTGTTAAAAACATAATTTAACTTGTCAAAACGTAAATTTAACTTGTAAAAAACGTACTTTAACTTGTCAAAATGTAATTTTAATGTGTCAAAACATAACTTTAAGTTGTTAAAACGTAACTTTAACTGGTAAAAAATGTATATTTACTTGTAAAAAACGTATTTCAACTTGTAAATTAGTTCCTTTAACTTGTAAAAAACGCACTTCAACTTGTAAAAAACGTAGTTTAACTTGTAAAAAACGTACTTTAACTTGTAAAAAACGTACTTTAACTTGTCAAAAACGTAACTTTAACTTGTAAAAAACCTACTTTAAGTTGTCAAAACGTAACTTTAACTTGTCAAAACAGAAGTTTAAATTGTTAAAAACATGCATTCCCTTGTAAAAAACATACTTTAACTTGTCAAAAATGTGGTTTAACTTATAACAAATGTACTTTAACTTGTAAAAATGTACTTCAATTTGTAGAAAACGTACTTTAACTTGTAAAAAACCTACTTTAACTTGTCAAAACGTAACTTTAATTTGTCAAAACGTAAGTTTAACTTGTTAAAAACATAATT
The DNA here is from genome assembly GCA_958296335.1 of Urtica urens. Lineage (NCBI taxonomy): Eukaryota > Viridiplantae > Streptophyta > Magnoliopsida > Rosales > Urticaceae > Urtica > Urtica urens. The sequence continues at coordinate 41,817 of CATQIS010000002.1, forward strand.
TAACTTGTCAAATCGTATCTTTAACTTATAAAAAACGTAATTTGACTAGTCAAAATGTAATTTTAATGTCTCGAAACGTAACTTTAAGTTGTTAAAAAGTAACTTTAACTGGTAAAAAATGTACTTTAACTTGTAAAACACGTATTTCAAATTGTAAAACAGTTATTTTAACTTGAAAAAAACGTACTTCAACTTGTAAAAAACGTACTTTAACTTGTAAAAAACGTACTTTAACTTGTATAAAACGTACTTTAACTTGTAAAAAACCTACTGTAACTTGTCAAAACGTAACTATAATTTGTAAAAACGTAAGTTTAACTTGTTAAAAACATAATTTAACTTGTCAAAACGTAACTTTAACTTATAAAAAATGTAATTTAACTTGTTAAAATGTAATTTTAATGTGTCAAAACGTAACTTTAAGTTGTTAAAAGGTAACTTTAACTGGTAAGAAGTGTACTTTAACTTGTAAAACAATTATTTTAAGTAGTAAAAAACGTACTTTAACTTGTAAAAAACGTACTTTAACTTGTCAAAATGTAATTTTAATTTGTCAAAACATAACTATAACTTGTTAAAAGCGTAATTTAACTTGTCAAAACGTAACTTTAACTTATAAAAAACGTACTTTAACATGTCAAAATGTAATTTTAATGTGTCAAAACGTAAGTTTAACTTGTAAAAAACATACTTCAACTTGTAAAAAATTTACTTCAACTTGTAAAATACTTGCTTGAACTTGTAAAAAACGTACTTTAACTTGTAAAAAACGTATTTTAACGTGTCAAAATGTAACTTTAACTTGTCAAAATGTAATTTTAACTTTTAAAAAACGTACTTTAACCTGTAAAAAACCTACTTTAACTAGTCAAAACGTAACTATAACTTGTCAAAACGTAAGTTTAACTTGTTAAAAACGTACTTTAACTTGTAAAAAACGTACTTTAACTTGTCAAATGTAATTTTAATATGTCAAAACGTAACTTTAAGTTTTTAAAACGTAACTTTAACTGGTAAGAAATGTACTTTAACTTGTAAAACACGTATTTCAACTTGTAAAACAGTTATTTTAACTTGTAAAAAACGTACTTCAACTTGTAAAAAAGTACTTTAACTTTTAAAATACGTACTTTAAGTTGTCAAAATGTAATTTTAATGTGTCAAAACGTAAGTTTAACTTGTCAAAAACGTATTTAAACTTGTAAAACAGTTACTTTAACTTGTAAAAAACGTACTTTAACTTTTCAAAACTTAAATTTAACTTGTAAAAAACGTACTTTAACTTATCAAAATGTAATTTTAATGTGTCAAAACATAACTTTAAGTTGTTAAAACGTAACTTTAACTGGTAAAAAATGTAGTTTTACTTGTAAAAAACGATTTCAACTTGTAAAATAGTTACTTTAACTTGTAAAAAACGTACTTTAACTTGTAAAAAACGTACTTCAACTTGTAAAAAACGTAGTTTAACTTGTAAAAAAGATACATTAACTTGTAAAAATCGTACTTTAACTTGTCAAAAATGTGGTTTAACTTGTAACAAATGTACTTTTACTTGTAAAAACGTACTTCAACTTGTAAAAAACATACTTTAACTTGTCAAAAACGTAACTTTAACTTGTAAAAAACCTACTTTAAGTAGTCAAAACGTAACTTTAACTTGTCAAAACAGAAGTTTAAATTGTTAAAAACATGCATTCCCTTGTAAAAAACATACTTTAACTTGTCAAAAATGTGGTTTAACTTATAACAAATGTACTTTAACTTGTAGAAGACGTACTTTAACTTGTAAAAAACCTACTATAACTTGTCAAAACGTAACTTTAATTTGTCAAAACGTAAGTTTAACTTGTTAAAAACATAATTTAACTTGTCAAATCGTAACTTTAACTTATAAAAAACGTAATTTGACTAGTCAAAATGTAATTTTAATGTGTCAAAACGTAACTTTAAGTTGTTAAAACGTAACTTTAACTGGTAAGAAATGTACTTTAACTTGTAAAACACGTATTTCAACTTGTAAATCAGAAATTTAACTTGTAAAAAACGTACTTCAACTTCTAAAAAATGTACTTTAACTTGTAAAAAACGTACTTTAACTTGTCAAAATGTAATTTTAATGTGTCAAAACGTAAGTTTAACTTGTAAAACACATATTTTAACTTGTAAAACAATTATTTTAACTTGTAAAAAACGGACTTTAACTTGTCAAAATGTAAATTTAACTTGTATAAAACGTACTTTAACTTGTCAAAATGTAATTTTAATGTGTCAAAACATAACTTTAAGTTGTTAAAACGTAACTTTAACTGGTAAAAAATGTATATTTACTTGTAAAAAACGTATTTCAACTTGTAAAATAGTTACTTTAACTTGTAAAAAACGTATTTCAACTTGTAAAAAACGTAGCTTAACTTGTAAAAAACGTACTTTAACTTGTAAAAAACGTAATTTAACTTGTCAAAAACGTAACTTTAACTTGTAAAAAACCTACATTAACTTGTCAAAACGTAACTTTAACTTGTCAAAACAGAAGTTTAAATTGTTAAAAACATGCATTCCCTTGTAAAAAACATACTTTAACTTGTCAAAAATGTGGTTTAACTTATAACAAATGTACTTTAACTTGTAAAAATGTACTTCAATTTGTAGAAAACGTACTTTAACTTGTAAAAAACCTACTTTAACTTGTCAAAACGTAACTTTAATTTGTCAAAACGTAAGTTTAACTTGTTAAAAACATAATTTAACTTGTCAAATCGTATCTTTAACTTATAAAATACGTAATTTGACTAGTCAAAATGTAATTTTAATGTCTCAAAACGTAACTTTAAGTTGTTAAAAAGTAACTTTAACTGGTAAAAAATGTACTTTAACTTGTAAAACACGTATTTCAAATTGTAAAACAGTTATTTTAACTTGAAAAAAACGTACTTCAACTTGTAAAAAACGTACTTTAACTTGTAAAAAACGTACTTTAACTTGTATAAAACGTACTTTAACTTGTAAAAAACCTACTGTAACTTGTCAAAACGTAACTATAATTTGTAAAAGCGTAAGTTTAACTTGTTAAAAACATAATTTAACTTGTCAAAACGTAACTTTAACTTATAAAAATGTAATTTAACTTGTTAAAATGTAATTTTAATGTGTCAAAACGTAACTTTAAGTTGTTAAAAGGTAACTTTAACTGGTAAGAAGTGTACTTTAACTTGTAAAACAGTTATTTTAAGTTGTAAAAAACGTACTTTAACTTGTAAAAAACGTACTTTAACTTGTCAAAATGTAATTTTAATTTGTCAAAACATAACTTTAACTTGTTAAAAGCGTAATTTAACTTGTCAAAACGTAACTTTAACTTATAAAAAACGTACTTTAACATGTCAAAATGTAATTTTAATGTGTCAAAACGTAACTTTAACTTGTAAAAAACGTACTTCAACTTGTAAAAAATTTACTTCAACTTGTAAAATACTTGCTTTAACTTGTAAAAAACGTACTTTAACTTGTAAAAAACGTATTTAACGTGTCAAAATGTAACTTTAACTTGTCAAAATGTAATTTTAACTTTTACAAAACGTACTTTAACCTGTAAAAAACCTACTTTAACTAGTCAAAACGTAACTATAACTTGTTAAAACGTAAGTTTAACTTGTTAAAAACGTACTTTAACTTGTAAAAAACGTACTTTAACTTGTCAAAATGTAATTTTAATATGTCAAAACGTAACTTTAAGTTGTTAAAACGTAACTTTAACTGGTAAGAAATGTACTTTAACTTGTAAAACACGGATTTCAACTTGTAAAACAGTTATTTCAACTTGTAAAACAGTTATTTCAACTTGTAAAAAACGTACTTCAACTTGTAAAAAAGTACTTTAACTTTTAAAATACATACTTTAAGTTGTCAAAATGTAATTTTAATGTGTCAAAACGTAAGTTTAACTTGTAAAAAACGTATTTAAACTTGTAAAACAGTTACTTTAACTTGTAAAAAACGTACTTTAACTTTTCAAAACTTAAATTTAACTTGTAAAAAACGTACTTTAACTTATCAAAATGTAATTTTAATGTGTCAAAACATAACTTTAAGTTGTTAAAACGTAACTTTAACTGGTAAAAAATGTATATTAACTTGTAAAAAACGTATTTCATCTTGTAAAAAACGTAGTTTAACTTATAAAAAACGTACTTTAACTTGTAAAAAACGTACTTTAACTTGTCAAAAACGTAACTTTAACTTGTAAAAAACCTACATTAACTTGTCAAAACGTAACTTTAACTTGTCAAAACAGAAGTTTAAATTGTTAAAAACATGCATTCCCTTGTAAAAAACATACTTTAACTTGTCAAAAATGTGGTTTAACTTATAACAAATGTACTTTAACTTGTAAAAACGTACTTCAATTTGTAGAAAACGTACTTTAACTTGTAAAAAACCTACTTTAACTTGTCAAAACGTAACTTTAATTTGTCAAAACGTAAGTTTAACTTGTTAAAAACATAATTTAACTTGTCAAATCGTATCTTTAACTGATAAAAAACGTATTTTGACTAGTCAAAATGTAATTTTAATGTTTCAAAACGTAACTTTAATTTGTTAAAAAGTAACTTTAACTGGTAAAAAATGTACTTTAACTTGTAAAACACGTATTTCAAATTGTAAAACAGTTATTTTAACTTGAAAAAAAACGTACTTCAACTTGTAAAAAACGTACTTTAACTTGTAAAAAACATACTTTAACTTGTATAAAACGTACTTTAACTTGTATAAAACTTAAGTTTAACTTGTAAAAAACATATTTTAACTTGTAAAACAATTATTTTAACTTGTAAAAAACGGACTTTAACTTGTCAAAATGTAAATTTAACTTGTATAAAACGTAATTTAACTTGTCAAAATGTAATTTTAATGTGTCAAAACATAACTTTAAGTTGTTAAAACGTAACTTTAACTGGTAAAAAATGTATATTTACTTGTAAAAAACGTATTTCAACTTGTAAAATAGTTACTTTAACTTGTAAAAAACGTACTTCAACTTGTTAAAAACGTACTTTAACTTGTAAAAAACGTACTTTAACTTGTAAAAAACGTACTTTAACTTGTCAAAAACGTAACTTTAACTTGTAAAAAACCTACTTTAACTTGTCAAAACGTAACTTTAACTTGTCAAAGCAGAAGTTTAAATTGTTAAAAACATGCATTCACTTGAAAAAAACGTACTTTAACTTGTCAAAAATGTGGTTTAAATTGTAAGAAATGTACTTTAACTTGTAAAAACGTACTTCAACTTGTAAAAAACGTACTTTAACTTGTCAAGAACGTACTTCAACTTGTAAAACACGTACTTTAACTTGTAAAAAACGTACTTCAACTTTTAAAAAACGTACTTTAACTTGTCAAAAATGTGGTTTAACTTCTAACAAATGGACTTTAACTTGTAAACACGTACTTCATCTTGTAAAAAACGTACTTTAACTTGTAAAAAACCTACTTTAACTTGTCAAAACGTAACTTTAATTTGTAAAAACGTAAGTTTAAGTTGTTAAAAACATAATTTAACTTGTCAAAACGTAACTTTAACTTATAAAAAGTATAATTTAACTTGTCAAAATGTAATATTAATGTGTCAAAACGTAACTTTAAGTTGTTAAAACGTAACTTTAACTGGTAAGAAATGTACTTTAACTTGTAAACACGTACTTCATCTTGTAAAAAACGTACTTTAACTTGTAAAAAACCTACTTTAACTTGTCAAAACGTAACTTTAATTTGTAAAAACGTAAGTTTAAGTTGTTAAAAACATAATTTAACTTGTTAAAACGTAACTTTAACTTATAAAAAGTGTAATTTAACTTGTCAAAATGTAATATTAATGTGTCAAAACGTAACTTTATGTTGTTAAAACGTAACTTTAACTGGTAAGAAATGTACTTTAACTTGTAAAACACGTATTTCAACTTGTAAAACAGTTATTTTAACTTGTAAAAAACGTATTTCAACTTGTTAAAAACGTAATTTGACTGGTAAAAAACGTACTTTAACTTGTAAAAACCGTACTTTAACTTGTCAAAATGTAATTTTAATGTGTCAAAACGTAAGTTTAACTTGTAAAAAACGTATTTCAACTTATAAAACATTTATTTTAACTTGTAAAAAACATACTTTAACTTGTAAAAACGTAAATTTAACTTGTAAAAAACGTACTTTAACTTGTCAAAATGTAATTTTAATGTGTCAAAACATAACTTTAAGTTGTTAAAACGTAACTTTAACTGGTAAAAAATGTAGTTTTACTTGTAAGAAATGTATTTCAACTTGTAATATAGTTACTTTAACTTGCAAAAAACGTACTTCAACTTGTAAAAAACGTACTTTAACTTGTAAAAAACGTACTTTAACTTGTAAAAAACGTACTTTAACTTGTCAAAAACGTAACTTTAACTTGTAAAAAACCTACTTTAACTTGTGAAAACGTAACCCTAACTGGTCAAAACAGAAGTTTAAATTGTTAAAAACATGCATTCACTTGTAAAAAACGTACTTTAACTTGTCAAAATATGGTTTAACTTGTAACAAATATACTTTAACTTGTAAAAACGTACTTCAACTTGTAAAAAAGCTACTTTAACTTGTCAAAACGTAACTTTAATTTGTAAAAACGTAAGTTTAACTTGTTAAAAACATAATTTAACTTGTCAAAACGTAACTTTAACTTATAAAAAATGTAATTTAACTTGTCAAAATGTAATTTTAATGTGTCAAAACGTAACTTTAAGTTGTTAAAACGTAACTTTAACTGGTACGAAATGTACTTTAACTTGTAAAACACGTATTTCAACTTGTAAAACAGTTATTTTAACTTGTAAAAAACGTACTTCACCTTGTAAAAAACGTACTTTAACTTGTAAAAAACGTAATTTAACTTGTCAAAACGTAACTTTAATTTGTCAAAACGTAACTTTAACTTGTTAAAAGTGTAATTTAACTTGTCAAAACGTAACTTTAACTTATAAAAAACGTACTTTAACTTGTAAAAAACGTACTTTAACTTGTCGAAAACGTAACTTTAATTTGTAAAAAACGTACTTCAACTTGTAAAAAATGTACTTCAACTTGTAAAATACTTGCGTTAACTTGTAAAAAACGTACTTTAACTTGTAAAAACCGTATTTTAATGTGTCAAAATGTTACTTTAACTTGTCAAAACGTAACTTTAACTTCTAACAAACGTACATTAACTTGTAAAATACCAACTTTAACTAGTCAAAACGTAACTTTAACTTGTCAAAACGTGAGTTTAACTTGTTAAAAACATACATTAACTTGTAAAAAACGTATTTTAACTTGTCAAAAATGTGGTTTAACTTGTAACAAATGTACTTTAACTTTTAAAAACGTACTTCAACTTGTTAAAAACGTACTTTAACTTGTAAAAAACCTACTTGAACTTGTCAAAACGTAACTTTAATCTGTCAAAACGTAAGTTTAACTTGTTAAAAACATAATTTAACTTGTCAAAACGTAAATTTAACTTGTAAAAAACGTACTTTAACTTGTCAAAATGTCATTTTAATGAGTCAAAACGTAACTTTAAGTTGTTAAAAAGTAACTTTAACTGGTAAAAAATGTATTTTAACTTATAAAACACGTATTTCAAATTGTAAAACAGTTATTTTAACTTGAAAAAAACGTACTTCAACTTGTAAAAAACGTACTTTAACTTGTAAAAAACGTAGTTTAACTTGTATAAAACGTACTTTAACTTGTAAAAAACCAACTTTAACTTGTCAAAACGTAACTTTAACTTGTCAAAAGGTAACTTTAACTTGCCAAAACAGAAGTTTAAATTGTTAAAAACATGCATTCACTTGTAAAAAACGTAATTTAACTTGTCAAAAATGTGGTTTAACTTGTAACAAATGTACTTTAACTTGTAAAAACGTACTTCAACTTGTCAAAAACGTGCTTTAACTTGTAATAAACCTATTTTAACTTGTCAAAACGTAACTTTAATTTGTCAAAACGTAAGTTTAACTTGTTAAAAACATACATTAACTTGTAAAAAACGTACTTTAACTTGTCAAAAATGTGGTTTAACTTGTAACAAATGTACTTTAACTTGTTAAAACGTACTTCAACTTGTAAAAAACCTACTTTAACATGTAAAAAACCTAATTTAACTTGTCAAAACGTAAATTTAACTAGTAAAAAACGTACTTTAACTTGTCAAAATGTAATTTTAATGTGTCAAAACGTAATTTTAAGTTGTTAAAACGTAACTTTAAATGGTAAAAATATTACTTTTACTTGTAAATAACGTATTTCAACTTGTAAAATAGTTACTTTAACTTGTAAAAAACGTACTTCAACTTGTAAAAAACGTACTTTAACTTGTAAAAAACGTACTTTAACATGTAAAAAACGTACTTTAACTTGTCAAAAACGTAACTTTAACTTGTAAAAAACCTACTTTAACTTGTCAAAACGTATCTTTAACTTGCCAAAACAGAAGTTTAAATTGTTAAAAACATGCATTCACTTGTAAAAAACGTACTTTAACTTGTCAAAAATGTGGTTTAACTTGTAAGAAATGTACTTTAACTTGTAAAAACGTACTTCAACTTGTAAAAAACGTACTTTAACTTGTCAAGAACGTACTTCAACTTGTAAAACACGTACTTTAACTTGTAAAAAACGTACTTCAACTTTTAAAAAACGTACTTTAACTTGTCAAAAATGTGGTTTAACTTCTAACAAATGGACTTTAACTTGTAAACACGTACTTCATCTTGTAAAAAACGTACTTTAACTTGTAAAAAACCTACTTTAACTTGTCAAAACGTAACTTTAATTTGTAAAAACGTAAGTTTAAGTTGTTAAAAACATAATTTAACTTGTCAAAACGTAACTTTAACTTATAAAAAGTGTAATTTAACTTGTCAAAATGTAATATTAATGTGTCAAAACGTAACTTTAAGTTGTTAAAACGTAACTTTAACTGGTAAGAAATGTACTTTAACTTGTAAACACGTACTTCATCTTGTAAAAAACGTACTTTAACTTGTAAAAAACCTACTTTAACTTGTCAAAACGTAACTTTAATTTGTAAAAACGTAAGTTTAAGTTGTTAAAAACATAATTTAACTTGTCAAAACGTAACTTTAACTTATAAAAAGTGTAATTTAACTTGTCAAAATGTAATATTAATGTGTCAAAACGTAACTTTAAGTTGTTAAAACGTAACTTTAACTGGTAAGAAATGTACTTTAACTTGTAAAACACGTATTTCAACTTGTAAAACAGTTATTTTAACTTGTAAAAAACGTATTTCAACTTGTTAAAAACGTAATTTGACTGGTAAAAAACGTACTTTAACTTGTAAAACCCGTACTTTAACTTGTCAAAATGTAATTTTAATGTGTCAAAACGTAAGTTTAACTTGTAAAAAACGTATTTCAACTTATAAAACATTTATTTTAACTTGTAAAAAACATACTTTAACTTGTAAAAACGTAAATTTAACTTGTAAAAAACGTACTTTAACTTGTCAAAATGTAATTTTAATGTGTCAAAACATAACTTTAAGTTGTTAAAACGTAACTTTAACTGGTAAAAAATGTAGTTTTACTTGTAAAAAATGTATTTCAACTTGTAATATAGTTACTTTAACTTGCAAAAAACGTACTTCAACTTGTAAAAAACGTACTTTAACTTGTAAAAAACGTACTTTAACTTGTAAAAAACGTACTTTAACTTGTCAAAAACGTAACTTTAACTTGTAAAAAACTTACTTTAACTTGTGAAAACGTAACCCTAACTGGTCAAAACAGAAGTTTAAATTGTTAAAAACATGCATTCACTTGTAAAAAACGTACTTTAACTTGTCAAAATATGGTTTAACTTGTAACAAATATACTTTAACTTGTAAAAACGTACTTCAACTTGTAAAAAAGCTACTTTAACTTGTCAAAACGTAACTTTAATTTGTAAAAACGTAAGTTTAACTTGTTAAAAACATAATTTAACTTGTCAAAACGTAACTTTAACTTATAAAAAATGTAATTTAACTTGTCAAAATGTAATTTTAATGTGTCAAAACGTAACTTTAAGTTGTTAAAAGGTAACTTTAACTGGTACGAAATGTACTTTAACTTGTAAAACACGTATTTCAACTTGTAAAACAGTTATTTTAACTTGTAAAAAACGTACTTCAACTTGTAAAAAACGTACTTTAACTTGTAAAAAACGTAATTTAACTTGTCAAAACGTAACTTTAATTTGTCAAAACGTAACTTTAACTTGTTAAAAGTGTAATTTAACTTGTCAAAACGTAACTTTAACTTATAAAAAACGTACTTTAACTTGTAAAAAACGTACTTTAACTTGTCGAAAACGTAACTTTAATTTGTAAAAAACGTACTTCAACTTGTAAAAAATGTACTTCAACTTGTAAAATACTTGCGTTAACTTGTAAAAAACGTACTTTAACTTGTAAAAAACATATTTTAATGTGTCAAAATGTTACTTTAACTTGTCAAAACGTAACTTTAACTTCTAACAAACGTACATTAACTTGTAAAATACCAACTTTAACTAGTCAAAACGTAACTTTAACTTGTCAAAACGTAAGTTTAACTTGTTAAAAACATACATTAACTTGTAAAAAACGTATTTTAACTTGTCAAAAATGTGGTTTAACTTGTAACAAATGTACTTTAAGTTTTAAAAACGTACTTCAACTTGTTAAAAACGTACTTTAACTTGTAAAAAACCTACTTGAACTTGTCAAAACGTAACTTTAATCTGTCAAAACGTAAGTTTAACTTGTTAAAAACATAATTTAACTTGTCAAAACGTAAATTTAACTTGTAAAAAACGTACTTTAACTTGTCAAAATGTCATTTTAATGAGTCAAAACGTAACTTTAAGTTGTTAAAAAGTAACTTTAACTGGTAAAAAATGTACTTTAACTTATAAAACACGTATTTCAAATTGTAAAACAGTTATTATAACTTGAAAAAAACGTACTTCAACTTGTAAAAAACGTACTTTAACTTGTAAAAAACGTAGTTTAACTTGTATAAAACGTACTTTAACTTGTAAAAAACCAACTTTAACTTGTCAAAACGTAACTTTAACTTGTCAAAAGGTAACTTTAACTTGCCAAAACAGAAGTTTAAATTGTTAAAAACATGCATTCACTTGTAAAAAACGTACTTTAACTTGTCAAAAATGTGGTTTAACTTGTAACAAATGTACTTTAACCTGTAAAAACGTACTTCAACTTGTCAAAAACGTGCTTTAACTTGTAATAAACCTATTTTAACGTTTCAAAACGTAACTTTAATTTGTCAAAACGTAAGTTTAACTTGTTAAAAACATACATTAACTTGTAAAAAACGTACTTTAACTTGTCAAAAATGTGGTTTAACTTGTAACAAATGTACTTTAACTTGTTAAAACGTACTTCAACTTGTAAAAAACCTACTTTAACATGTAAAAAACCTAATTTAACTTGTCAAAACGTAAATTTAACTAGTAAAAAACGTACTTTAACTTGTCAAAATGTAATTTTAATGTGTCAAAACGTAATTTTAAGTTGTTAAAACGTAACTTTAAATGGTAAAAATATTACTTTTACTTGTAAATAACGTATTTCAACTTGTAAAATAGTTACTTTAACTTGTAAAAAACGTACTTCAACTTGTAAAAAACGTACTTTAACTTGTAAAAAACGTACTTTAACTTGTAAAAAACGTACTTTAACTTGTCAAAAAACGTAACTTTAACTTGTAAAAAACCTACTTTAACTTGTCAAAACGTATCTTTAACTTGCCAAGACAGAAGTTTAAATTGTTAAAAACATGCATTCACTTGTAAAAAACGTACTTTAACTTGTCAAAAATGTGGTTTAACTTGTAACAAATGTACTTTAACTTGAAAAAACATACTTCAACTTGTCAAAAACGTGCTTTAACTTGTAATAAACCTACTTTAACTTGTCAAAACGTAACTTTAATTTGTCAAAACGTAAGTTTAACTTGTTAAAAACGTAATTTAACTTGTCAAAACGTAACTTTAACTTATAAAAAACGTACTTTAACTTTTCAAAATGTAATTTTAATGTGTCAAAACGTAACTTTAAGTTGTTAAAACGTAACTTTAACTTGTAAAAAACGTACTTCAACTTGTAAAAAACGTACTTCAACTTGTAAAACACTTGCTTTAACTTGTAAAAAACGTAGTTTAACTTGTAAAAACCCTACTTTAACTTGTCAAAACGTAACTTTAACTTGTCAAAACGTAAGTTTAACTTGTTAAAAACATACATTAACTTGTAAAAAACGTATTTTATTTGTCCAAACGTAATGTTAACATTTCAAAACGTAAGTTTAACTTGTAAAAAACGTACATTAACTTGTATAAACGTAATTTATCTTGTCAAAACGTAACTTTAACTTGTAAAAACCTTCTTTAACTTGTCAAAACGTAACTTTAACTTGTCAAAACATTAGTTTAAATTGTTAAAAACATTCATTAACTTGTAAAAAACGTACTTTAACTTGTCAAAAATATGGTTTAACTTGTAACAAATGTACTTTAACTTGTCAAAACGTACTTTAACTTGTAAAAAACGTATTTTAATTTGTAAAAAACCTATTTTAACTTGTCAAACGTAACTTTAACTTGTCAAAACGTAAGTTTAAATTGTTAAAAACACACATTTACTTGAAAAAAACGTACTTTAACTTGTCAAAAATTTTGTTTAACTTGTAACAAATGTACTTTAACTTATAAAAACGTAATTCAACTTGTAAAAAACGTACTTTAACTTCTAAAAAACATACTGTTGTCGCTCGTTTTCGGACAACGATTTAGGAACCCAGAACGGTTCGACCCAAGGCCAGACCAAGTGATCGCGTTCGGGTTCTAGCGTATCAAGCTCGGTATCCCGAGTCGTTCCTTAGCTGTCAATGGAGTTTGTGCTACGCGAGTATCTGAAACACAAAGGGATCAAACGAACTACCAAAGGGAAACAGAGGGGGTGCCTCTGTTTACCTCTCCGACGCTCAACAATAGTTGGATTGAGATGGATAAAAGGGTTTAGAGTTTGAAGGTTTAAGTTCTGAGTGAAACGAGTGAAGTCCGAGTTCAGCAGCGTCTCAGTGCTTAATTGTTCGTTACCTGTTATTGGGAATTGTGTCACGTATTTATAGGACCTCAGACAGCTCTCAACCTGCCTTTGGCCGACCCAAACCATTTGGTCCTCCCCTTGGCCGGGTGAAGGGGACCTTTGGGCCTCCCCTTGGCCGGGTGAAGGGAGGCAAAGGCTTGGCCCTCCCCTTGGCCGGGTGAAAGGGACCTTTGGGCCTCCCCTTGGCCGGGTGAAGGAAGGCAGAAGCTTGGTCCTCCCCTTGGCCGGGTGAAGGGAAACTTTGGGCCTCCCCTTGGCCGGGTGAAGGGAGGCAAAGGCTTGGCCCTCCCCTTGGCCGGGTGAAGGGAGGCAAAGGCTTGGCCCTCCCCTTGGCCGGGTGAAGGGAAACCCTGAGCCTCCCCTTGGCCGGGTGAAGGGAAGCAGGGCCTTGGCCCTCCCTTTGGCCGAGGGAACCCTTGGGCCGGCCCTTGGACGGGCCTAGGGAAGGTTTGAGCCTCCCTTTGGCCGGGGGAACCCTTGGGCCGGCCCTTGGACGGGCCTAGGGATGGCTTGAGCCTCCCCTTGGCCGAGGGAAGGCTTAGACGCTGGTTAGGGCAAGCTTCCGCCCTTCTCGGTGTTTCCGTCGAACCGTCCCACCTTTTAGTGCCCACAACACTAGCCCCCCGAGTCCATCATTCGATCGGAGATTGTGTGGTGGACTCAAGCTTATCCGTCCCCGATTAGCACGCCCCTCTTTGTTTTGGTAAGCCTTTTCAACACGTTTATTATTTTCTTTGACGTCATTCCCAGCCACGTGCACATGGATCCGGCCGACCACGCGTCAGGAAGTGGGTCCATCGAGGACGAACTTTTTCCCTTTCTTGGGGACCAACACATCGATTTAGAGCAATTTTGGGACCAATTCTCTTCTCCCCCGAAACCTCTCCCCTTCCCCTCTTCCTCACCGTGCACGGGTGTCCTTGCCATGGGAGAAGGAAACTTCTCTTCGATTGAGACGTGGCTGACCGACGGGGAAGAGGCTGAACAAGGGTGCCTAAACACTCCGAAAACCGGGGAGGTCGGAGACCCATCCTCCGTGAACCCGAGCGACGGGACTGGTGGAGGCTCGGGCAGCGATTCCCGCGCAGATCTGGGTGTCCTTCCCCGTGCGAACCCGAGCGACGAACCTTGCAGGTTCCTGGGCGGTGATGTGGCCCACGCGGAACTGGGCGGCGACGAGGTCCACGCAAGTCTGGGCGGAGGGGCTCGCGTGAGTCGGGCCAGCGAAATGCCAGGCGCGGGATCGAGCGAGGTTCCCGGCGCGGATCTCAGCAGCGGCATGACCGCGCGGATCTGGGCGACGCGAAGACCATCGCGGGGCTGGGCAGGGGCGTGACTCCCGCGATTCTGGGCAGACTCGCGACATCCACAGGTCAGGGCGGAGACGCGACCTCCGCGGTGACCACCGCGGGACTGGGCAGAGGCGTGACTCGCGCAGTTCTGGGTAGCCTCGCGACCCCCGCAAGTCTGGGCGGAGACACGACCTCCGCGGGCCTGGGCAGTTTCGCAACCACCGTGGATCTGGGCAGCTTCGCAACCACCGCGGATCTGTGCGGAAATGACGCGGGCCTGGGCCATCTCGCGACCATCGCGGATCTAGGCGGAGATGACACCTCCGCGGGCCTGGGCAACCTTGCGACCTCCGCGGGTCCGGGTGGTGACGTGTTTGGCGCGGGATCGGTCGGTGATTCCCGTGTGGGCCTGAACAGTGACGTGCCCAGCGTCGATCCGTGTGGCGGTCCTCGCACAAATTTGAGTATCGAACCCCAAATGGGTGCTAGCTTTGAGGAAGATACCGGCGAGCGTGGCGTGGACGACGATCACGCGATACTCGGGGGTTCTCTCGCGAGAGCGAGAGCGGTTATCATCGAGGACAAGGCCGGTGATGACGACGCGAATGGCGTCGAGAATCTGCGGGATTCCGCCTCGCTGACAGCGCTTGTGGTGTCCCAAAGTTGCGCGGGATCGCCGAGTCCCCACCTCGAAGTGCCTCCCGGAATCGAGGGCTCTGGTGAATCACCCGACCGTGACCTTGACCTGGTTACACCTGTAACCTTGACCGCGCAAGAAGAGAAACGTGCGCTGTCGTTTCCGGTCGGGGAGTCAATGTCTCGAGAGGGGTTTGATTGTTCCGGGGTCGATTTCCCGAGCTCTCTCTCTCTCGCCAGCTTCACAAGTTTGAGGCGACGGTTCCACATACCGACTTCCATCTCGCTACTACGGCCCCTGCCAGATGATCTCCCGAGCCGCCCACGATTAGGATACGCGGCCATTCACGAGGCTAGTCTTCGGGGAGGTCTACGGTTACCCTTTCAGCCAGTGATCCGAGAACTACTAATCCGATTGGGCGTCCACGCGTCTCATATGTCACCACTGTTTTATCGTATGGTAGCCGCCTGTCACATGATGCTATACCGAGCGCGGGGTCGGGGTGTGACAGCCGACGAGATCCGAAACGTTATGTCTGTCCACGGCGTGTCGGGGAAACCGGGTTTTTACAAAGTTCAACATCGCAAGAAATCTCCCCTTCTTACGAGGTTGTCGACTAAGCATCGTTATCCCTGGGTATGGGTATCCGAATCTGCTTTTGGAACGGCCCCACTGACTTTTGGCCCCGTTGCCGATTTCTCGGCGGATCGCAACACTGAGGATTCAGAGCTTGCTCAAGTGATCGGTGCTATTCCAGATTCACGGAGGCAAGGTGTGCTTTTTGAATCCGCCGATCTCATGGCAACCACCGGGTGGTTCATCCCTAATCAGGAGGTAACTTCAGATCTCACATCGAATGAAGGGCCCGTCGGGGTTTGCGACCTTGAGGCGGCGATCGAGCCTCCCTTGCCTCCCGATCTGGGGGGTATTATCCGTCTCTTTCCTTTCAAGGGAGTCGATACTCTAAACTCGCATTTATTTGTTGTCGTTTTTCTTCTAACGAACGACTATGTTTATTATCTCAGATACGATGGCTCGCAATCGTTCTCGCGCCTGTCTGCCGAGGGGAGAACCTACCGCTGAGGCTGTGGCTGCAGCACGATCTCGCATCGAGGCCCGCCGCGGAAGATCCCTGACCCATGTTCGGGGCGAGATGCTTTCGTCGAACAAACGACCAGTACCGGCCTCATCAGTCGACGAACCGTCTGGTGGGAAACGTATTCATACTTCGAGTGTATCGGGCGGTGCCGAATCCAACCTGATGAGAGAAGCCGAGGCGTTACGGGCCCAATGTTCTCGGGGAATCCTTGACTCCTCTTTGCGGGAGTTCAAGGGTCTTCTGACCACTGGTGACCTTGACTATTTCCAGAATGGGATTAGCGACGCTCGCAAGGTATATATATTTCCACCTAACCTCATGTTGTCCATTTTTTTTTTTACTTGTTAATGCGTAAGTGCCTTCATCGTTGTTTTGACAGATGCTGGCCCGACAAGAACGGGGTGATGCGATCCTCTGAGACCTGTTGCGAAGGATGTCGGTCATGAGGAAAGATGCCGAGAAGATGACAGCTGATCATGCTGCCGCCTTGACGGAGGTCCGGCCTG
Organism: Urtica urens; assembly: GCA_958296335.1. Classification (NCBI taxonomy): domain Eukaryota; kingdom Viridiplantae; phylum Streptophyta; class Magnoliopsida; order Rosales; family Urticaceae; genus Urtica; species Urtica urens. The sequence goes on from CATQIS010000002.1 coordinate 58,549, forward strand.
TCCGGGAGTTCCACATCCTAGAAGGGGAGCTGCGAAGACTCCGCGCGGAGTTGGAGGCCGAAAGGAAGTTGCGAGCAGAGGATCGCACATCCCGAGAGAAGGCGGAGCAGGCGGCCGACACCTTTTTGGGCGAGACGAAGAAACTCCAGACGGCGCTATCGGGCCGAGATGAGGAGTTGAAGATCGTCCATGCTCAGCTGATGACCAGCGAGATCTCCCGTGTCCAAGCTGAGAGGGAGAGAGATTCCCTACTCCTCGAGATGCAGGCCCTTATCGAGGAGAAAGATGATGCTGTGAAGTCAAAGGCCGACCTGGAAGATGATTGGGATCTAGCTTTGGAAGAGGCTCGTCACGCGGCTGCCGTGCGTGTTCGTGATGCTGTTGCGAGGGAGAATGTGACCCAGGGGGTAACCTTTTCCTTCTTTGAAGCGATGTTTCCTTCGCTGGATGATGCTCCTCGATTGAGCGGCGCGCCATTTGGGGCTCCTTCAGAGGTCGCCCAGTCCACGAACCGTCCCCCCGATGGGGAAACCACTGATGGATCCGGCACTCCGGCGGACGAGGAACAAGTAGATTTTGGATCCGAGTGATTATGTTTATTTTTTACCCATTCCGCGCATGTGTTTAGCGCTTGCTTTCTTTTATATGTCTTCATGAACATCTTCGTTTGGTGATTATTTTTGTCATGAGAACCTTCGTTTGGTATTTATTTTTGTCACAATGTGAGAACGTTCTGGGCCCTTGCCTTTCGGTGGGTGAGTCATAACCTGTTTGACATGCGCCATATGGCAGGCGAAATTTGCGAGACTCGCTGCCTGTCGGTGTGCGAGTGTGCGGTTTTTAAGTCATCCGGTGCGCGGATGCTGACCCTTTGACGGGTATTGCGAATACGCGGTCGCTAGGTGCGAGTGCGCGGTTTTATGTCATCCGGTGCGTGGATGCTGACCCTTTAACGGGCATTGTGAGTACGCGGTCGCTCGGCGCGAACCGGTTATGCGAGGATATGAATTACGTCGTAGCCCCCCGAGTTTATTTAGAAACTTGTAAAGGTTATAAAAAAATTGTTATGAAGCGTATTTCGTATTCATTGCCAAGAAAAATGTTACACTTCACGGGTTCATAGACCATGCAAACAATGAATTTAAACTAAAAGACAATAAAACGGGTCGTCCCTTAATTGGTGCCTACTGATAGTATTGTCTCAAATGCTCGGCATTCCATGGGTGGATGAAGATGAGACCTTCGAGATTTTCCAGCTCGTAAGTGCCGTTATGAGTGGCTTGACGTATCCGATACGGACCTTCCCAGGTGGGTCCCAGAACTCCAGCTCCCGGGACTTGTGTGTTTTGAAAAACCCTCCTGAGAACAAGGCTTCCGTTTGCGAATTTCCTTATTTTGATTCTTGAATTATAGTACTTTTCCACTTTCCTTTTTTGTTCAATTAAGCGTGACAACGCGCCCATCCTCTTTTCGTCAATGAGATCTAGTTCCATCCTCATTGCCTCGTCGTTTCGGTCGTCGTCGTAATCGATAACCCGACAAGTGGGGATACTTGTCTCTATAGGTATCATGGCCTCAACGCCAAATGCTAACGCAAATGGAGTTTCGCCGGTAGCGTTACGCGCCGTGGTCCTATATGCCCACAGGACTGTTGGTAACTCTTCCGCCCAGGCCCCTTTTTTCACTTCTAGCCTTTTCTTCAAGTTTTCTTTGATCGTCTTGTTGACTGCTTCGACTTGACCGTTAGCCTGAGGGTGTCGAGGTGACGAATAAGTTTTTCGAATCCCCAATTGTTCACACAATTCCCGAAGGCATACGTTGTCAAATTGTTTCCCATTGTCGGTGACGATCGACTCTGGAACCCCAAAGCGACATATTATATTTTTCCACATGAAACTTGTTGTGTTTGCCTCCGTGATCTTGGCGAGTGGTTCTGCTTCTACCCACTTTGTAAAGTAATCTACTGCCACGATTGCGAATTTGTATTGTCTTGGGGCTGCGGGTAATTCCCCGATGAGGTCGACCCCCCATTTGGCGAAAGGTCGGGGTACGATGACCGGGCATAAAGGTGCCGGAGGCTGTCTTGGCACGTGTGCAAATCTCTGGCACTTGTCGCATTTCTTGGCCCACAAGTGAGCGTCCCTTTTCATGGTTGGCCAAAAATACCCCGCTCGGAGTAATTTCAAGGCCAATGACTGTCCGGCCGAATGGTTCCCGCAAACCCCTTCGTGTACTTCATGCAATGCTCTTTTCACTTCATCTTCGGATAAGCACCGGAGCAGCGGCATTGAGTATCCTCGTTTGTAGAGTGTCTGCTCCCTCAGTACGTATTTGGATGCCAAATTCTTCAGTCTTCGGGTCTCTTCTCTCCCTTCGGGGGTCTCCCCCTCTTGTAGGTACTTTAGAAGCGGCGTCATCCACGTTGTGTGTGGTGTCTGTTCGATCGTTCCCACGTCATTTCTTGAGATACATGGCCTCGTCAGTTTTTCTATGGGGACATCGTCAATCCCCCCTTCATCAATCCCAGATGCCAAACGGGCTAGAGCGTCGGCGTGGACGTTTTTTTCTCTGCGAATCTGAATTATTTCGAACCATAGGAATGATTCTAATAGTTTTATAACCTTGGCACGGTATGCCATCATGCTTGGCTCCTTAGCACCATATTCCCCTCTGACTTGGTTGACCACCAATTGCGAGTCGCAATGGATACGCAGTTTTTCAGCGTCGAGTTTTTTTGCTAACTCCAAACCTATGATCAGGGCCTCGTACTCGGCCTCGTTGTTCGAGGCATTGAACTCGAATCGCATGGCATACTTGATTTCTTCCCTATCGGGGTTCGTAAGTATAATGCCAGCGCCAGCGCCTTGGGCGTTCGACGCACCATCGACGTGTAGTTCCCATAACAGGCCTTCCGGGATCATTGGCCTTTTCGCGGTCGTGTCGTTTCTCTTTTCCCCGAGAACATCTACATCGTCCCCTATCGAGGAGGACCCTGTAAATTCAGCCACAAAATCGGCCAAAGCTTGACCCTTGATGGCGGTTCTTGGTTGGAAATCTATTCCGTATTCCCCTAGCTCTTGAGACCATATGGCCATCCGGGAGGATGTGGCTTTTTGTAACGCCCTTTCTATGGGGTACTTTGTACGTACGATGATGGGGTGAGATTGGAAGTAGGGCCGAAGCTTCCTCGCGCCTGTGACTAAGGCCAAAGCCATCTTTTCGATCTCCGGATATCTGGTTTCGGCGTCGAGGAGCGCCTTGCTCGAATAGTAAATTGGCCATTGAATCTTATTTTCCTCGCGTACCAACACCGTGCTTACTGCCCTTTCGGTCACTGCGAGATATACGAACAATTTTTCCCCTTCGTTGGGCTTCGCCAAGAACGGCGCAGAACTGAAATAGGCTTTCAGTTCGCGGAAGGCAAGTTCGCACTCCTCTGTCCAAACAAATCCATCGACCTTTTTCAAGGCCTTGAAGAACGGTTGGCAACGATCCGTTGCCTTTGAAACGAATCGTGACAATGCTGCAACCCTACCTGTTAAGCTTTGTACCTCTTTGATTTTGGTAGGGGACTTCATATTCAGGATTGCTTCGATCTTTTCGGGGTTGGCCTCTATCCCCCTGCTGCTCACCATATAACCCAGAAATTTTCCGGATTCGACCCCGAAGGCGCACTTATTTGGGTTAAGCTTCATTCTATAACGTCGCAGGATGGAAAACATATTCTTGAGATCTCCGATATGATCGTCGGCCTTTAAACTTTTAACCAACATATCGTCGACGTAGACCTGCATTGTTTTCCCAATTTGGTCGGCAAACATGCGGTTCACCAATCGTTGGTATGTAGCCCCTGCATTCTTGAGGCCAAAAGGCATGACCTTATAGCAATATAGCCCTCGGTCGGTGACGAAAGTGGTTTTTATCTGATCTGGACCATGCATGCGAATCTGATTGTAACCAGAATAGGCGTCCATGAAGCTTAACAATTCATGACCAGCGGTGGCGTCAACAAGTTGTTCGATTCTGGGCAGTGGAAAACTGTCTTTCGGACAAGCCTTGTTGAGATCCTTGTAATCGATGCAAATCCGCCATTTGCCGTTCGCTTTTTTCACCATAACCACGTTAGAAACCCATCTGGGATATTCTGCCTCCCTTATGAATCCTGCTGCGAGGAGTTTATCAACTTCCTCGCCTATGGCTTGGTATTTTTCCCCACTGAACGCTCTCCTGGGCTGTATTCGCCCAGTTATCCTTTGATCGTCATTCAAACGGTGAACCATGATCTCGGGGTCGATTCCGGGCATGTCAGCATGGGTCCATGCGAAAATGTCCTTGTACTCTTGGAGGAATGTCGTTAGTAGGAGTTGCCTCTCCGATGAGAGTTGTGCACCTATTTTGACGACTTGATCGGGTTTGGATTGGTCCAATACAACAGTCACGAGGTCGCTTGTCGTTCCCATCTTTCGTCTTTCGACTTCGTCCCTCTGATCCAACTCTCCGAAAGTGCCTTCAGTTTCTCCATCGTTTGACAAATCCTGGGAGATGCTATTGACCATCTTCCCTTTTCCTTTCCCGTCTACCCCCTGAATGTAACACATTCTGGCCATGGATTGATCCCCGGCCATGACGGCTATCCCCTTATCTGTCGGGAACTTTAACATCAGATGATAGGTCGAGGTTATGGCCTTTAGCCTGTTGAGAGTTGGACGGCCAATTATGATGTTGTAAGCCGATGGCTGGTCGACCACAAGGAATGACACAATGTGAGTGGCCTCGAGCCCTCCCAGCGTCCCAAAAGTGACGGGGAGGTCGATGATACCCTCAGTCATCACTCTCTCGCCAGAGAATCCAAAGAGCGGGGTCGCCACCGGAGTTGGCTTTAATCCGGTCAACTTCATTCTGTCCAAAGCTGACTTGAAAATGATATCGGCGGAACTTCCGTTATCGATGAGAATTCGACGGACAAGATTGTTTGCTATCGGGGCCGAAACCACTATTGCGTCGTTATGGGGATGCATGATCCTTGTCGCTTCCTGACCTGTGAAGAACATGGATTCGAACTCGTTTGGAGGCGGAGTCACATAGGTGTGGTTTATGTGGTGCACCGCTGTTGACTGGGATGTTTCGCGGGCGTATCGTTTCCTTTGGGCGCACGAGTCCCCACATTCCGGACCGCCCAAAATGGAACCCACAATATGTAATTGCGAATTATCTGGTTCTCGGGCTGTCACTTGATCGGTTATAGTGACTGTGGCGGGACCTTTCCTTTCTTGATGTCCTCGCTCACCCCCCGATGCCGTCGCCCCCAAGGTTCGGAGCACGTATTCTTTCAACTTCCCATCTTGTATGAGAGCCTCAATTTGCCTTTTGAGTTGATAGCATTCCGAAGTTAGGTGACCGTGATCCTGGTGGTATTCACAGAACTTGCCACGATCTCGCTTTGCCGGATCTTTCGTCAGCGGAGCTGGGCTACCCAATTTGTCGCGATGTAACGCCAAAATTCGCTCTTGGGGGGTGTTCAGCGGAGTGAAGGTCGAAAACTTTCGGAAATTGTCCGGACGTGGTGGTCTGACCCCTGAGAAGGGTCGATCGTCGAGACTTTGTTGTCCCCTATTCCTCCTTTTTCGAGGACCAGCATATTCCTTCTCATGGTCCCCTAGCCGGCGACCAGGCTGCCCATTGGTCTTCCGACCATCTCGGCCTTCCAGATAATCTTCCACTCCCATGAACGTGCGAGCGCGCGTCATTAGCTCCGCCATGTCCCTTGGGACCTTTCCGACGATTGACTTCAGGAAGTCACTCGTGCGAATTCCTTCAGTGATTGCAGTGATCGCATCCCTATCATCGAAGCCTTCCACCTTATGCGACTCTTCAGTGAAACGGACCAGGTACTGTCTCAAGGTTTCATCCCGGCCCTGCCTGATTGACAAGAGATGAGTTTTGGATTTCTTCTGCATCACGAGAGTGGCGAAGCGAGCGAGGAAAGTTTCTTTCAAAATCTTGAAAGAAAGAATGCTCCCTGGCTTCAAGCTCCTGAACCACTCAAATCCTGTTCCGGAAAGGGTCAAACTAAATGCCTGACACAACGTTGCATCTGACTGCCCTTGCATTGTCATCCATGTTTCATAATGTTGGATATGAAAATGAGGGTCTGTGCGCCCATCGTATGGAGGAATTGAGGGCAACTTGAAATTTCCTCCACAGGATTGTGCCAAAATCTGAGTGGAGAAAGGGGAGTATGATTCTTCGGCCCCTCCGTAGGGTCGTGGCTTTCCCGACTCTCTCATCTCGATTATCTGGTTCTGGAGACTTTGTATCATTGTCACCATATCGAGCCCGTCTGCGGGATTGGCCGTTGGAGCCAAAGGAGTCACGTGGTGCCGCTCGTTAGATGCCTGATCGGTCGCATTAGTCCTTGGACGGCCAAGCGTAACGGCTGGCAACACCTCTCTCTGAGAATTCAACCTCTGTCGGAGGTCTTCGCCCCAGGAGTTCCTCTGAGCCGTGAGATGTTCTCTAAGATCCACGTCAGGAATTCGACGAAACGAATCCGGCCGGCGCCGAAATGTCTTTCGAGTCCCTCGACTGTCTGCCCCTTCATCCCGCCGTGCACTCCTATGTTCGAGCCGCGATCGCGACCGACCGCCCCGAGAGTTTGCAGATAGAGTGCCTCTGAATTGCGGACCTGATGGTCGAATCGGCGGGGGTTGATGTGAGGGTGGCCTTACATCCGCTTCTCGATCAGGGAGAGGAGTTACCTCGCCAGTCCGAGATTCCCCCACATATTCGGGATCGGAACCATCTCGGAACGAACTCCTATCAATGTCGTAACCGAGGAGATCGGCTATGAGTGTATTGTCCACTCCCGGCCGATCCAGAATCTCGGCAAGTCGTCTAGCTGTATCCTCTCGGAGAGCAATGTCTGGATCAGCCCTCGAGCCATGGGACCCATTCTCGTTCTCACGAGGCTGACCCCCGAGTCGATGGGAAAGGCTTCGAAGGCCATATCTGGCGTTCGTCGCCCGAGTGCCGGTAGATGCAATAGGAATCTGACTCATCCTCTCGGAGATTGTTCGATGGGGAAACAAAAGCTGGCTTTGTCAAGCCCCCTTCTTCTAGCGCCAAAATGTTGTCGCTCGTTTTCGGACAACGATTTAGGAACCCAGAACGGTTCGACCCATGGCCGGACCAAGTGATCGCGTTCGGGTTCTAGCGTATCAAGCTCGGTATCCCGAGTCGTTCCTTAGCTGTCAATGGAGTTTGTGCTACGCGAGTATCTGAAACACAAAGGGATCAAACGAACTACCAAAGGGAAACAAAGGGGGTGCCTCTGTTTACCTCTCCGACGCTCAACATTAGTTGGATTGAGATGGATAAAAGGGTTTAGAGTTTGAAGGTTTAAGTTCTGAGTGAAACGAGTGAAGTCCGAGTTCAGCAGCGTCTCAGTGCTTAATTGTTCGTTACCTGTTATTGGGAATTGTGTCCCGTATTTATAGGACCTCAGACAGCTCTCAACCTGCCTTTGGCCGACCCAAACCATTTGGTCCTCCCCTTGGCCGGGTGAAGGGGACCTTTGGGCCTCCCCTTGGCCGGGTGAAGGGAGGCAAAGGCTTGGCCCTCCCCTTGGCCGGGTGAAAGGGACCTTTGGGCCTCCCCTTGGCCGGGTGAAGGAAGGCAGAAGCTTGGTCCTCCCCTTGGCCGGGTGAAGGGAAACTTTGGGCCTCCCCTTGGCCGGGTGAAGGGAGGCAAAGGCTTGGCCCTCCCCTTGGCCGGGTGAAGGGAGGCAAAGGCTTGGCCCTCCCCTTGGCCGGGTGAAGGGAAACCCTGAGCCTCCCCTTGGCCGGGTGAAGGGAAGCAGGGCCTTGGCCCTCCCTTTGGCCGAGGGAACCCTTGGGCCGGCCCTTGGACGGGCCTAGGGAAGGTTTGAGCCTCCCTTTGGCCGGGGGAACCCTTGGGCCGGCCCTTGGACGGGCCTAGGGATGGCTTGAGCCTCCCCTTGGCCGAGGGAAGGCTTAGACGCTGGTTAGGGCAAGCTTCCGCCCTTCTCGGTGTTTCCGTCGAACCGTCCCACCTTTTAGTGCCCACAACACATACTTTAACTTGTAAAAAAATGTACTTTAACTTGTCAATACATAATTTAACTTGTAAAAAACCTACTTTAACTTGTCAAGACGTAACTTTAACTTGTCAAAACAGAAGTTTAAATAGTTAAAAACATACATTCACTTGTAACTAATGTACTTTAACTTGTAAAAACGTACTTCAACTAGTAAAAACCGTGCTTTAACTTGTAAAAAAACCTACTTTAATTTGTCAAAACGTAACTTTAATTTGTCAAAACGTAAGTTTAAATTGTTAAAAACGTAATTTAACTTGTCAAAACGTAACTTTAACTTATAATAATCGTACTTTAACTAGACAAAATATAATTTTAATGTGTCAAAACATAACTTTAAGTTGTTAAAACGTAACTTTAACTTGTAAAAAACTTACTTTAACTTGTAAAAAACTACTTTAACTTGTCAAAACGTAACTTTAACTTTTCAAAACATAAGTTTAACTTGTTAAAAACATACATTAACTTTTAAAAAAGCGTACTTTAACTTGTTACAAATGTGGTTTAACGTGTAACAAATGTACTTTTACTTGTAAAAACGTACTTTAACTTGTAAAAAACGTACTTTAATTTGTAAAAAACCTACTTTAACTTTTCAAAACGTAACTTCAACTTGTCAAAACGTAAGTTTAAATTGTTAAAAACACACATTCACTTGTAAAAAACGTACTTTAACTTGTCAAAAATGTGGTTTAACTTGTAACAAATGTACTTTAATTTGTAAAAATGTATTTCAACATGTAAAAAACGTACTTTAACTTGTAAAAAACCTACTTTAACTTGTCAAAACGTAACTTTAATTTGTCAAAACGTAAGTTTAACTTGATAAAAACGTTATTTAACTTGTCAAAACGTAACTTTAACTTATAAAAAACGTACTTTAACTTGTCAAAATGTAATTTTAATGTGTCAAAACGTAACTTTAAGTGGTTAAAACGTAACTTTAACTTTTAAAAAACGTACTTTAACTTGTGTAAAACTACTTTAACTTGTCAAAACGTAACTTTAACTTTTCAAAACGTAAGTTTAACTTGTAAAGAACATACATTAACTTGTAAAAAACGTACTTTAACTTGTCAAAAATGTGGTTTAACTTGTCAAAAATGTGGTTTAACTTATAACAAATGTACTTTTACTTGTAAAAACGTACTTTAACTTGTAAAAAACGTACTTTAATTTGTAAAAAACCTACTTTAACTTTTCAAAACGTAACTTCAACTTGTCAAAACGTAAGTTTAAATTGTTAAAAACACGCATTAACTTGAAAAAAACGTACTTTAATTTGTCAAAAATGTGGTTTAACTTGTAACAAATGTACTTTAACTTGTAGAAACGTACTTCAACTTGTAAAAAACGTAATTTAACTTGTAAAAAAAGTACTTTAACTTGTAAAAAAACGTACTTTAACTTGTCAAAATGTAACTTTAACTTGTAAAAAACCTACTTTAACTTGTCAAAACGTAACTTAAACTTGTCAAAACATAAGTTTAAATTGTTAGAAACATACATTCACTTGTAAAAAACGTACTTTAACTTGTCAAAAATGTTGTTTAACTTGTAACAAATGTACTTTAATTTGTAGAAACGTACTTCAACTTGTAAAAAACGTACTTTAACTTGTAAAAAACGCACTATAACTTGTAAAAAACGCACTATAACTTGTAAAAAACGAACTTTAACTTGTTAAAACGTAACTTTAACTTGTCAAAACGTAAGTTTAAATTGTTAAAAACACACATTAACTTGAAAAAAACGTACTTTAACTTGTTAAAAACGTACTTTAACTTGTAAAAAACGTACTTTAACTAGTCAATAAGTAACTTTAACTTGTAAAAAACCTACTTTAACTTGTAAAAAACGTACTTTAATTTGTAAAAAACCTACTTTAAATTTTCAAAACGTAACTTAAACTTGTCAAAACATAAGTTTAAATTGTTAAAAACATATATTCACTTGTAAAAAACGTACTTCAACTTGTAAAAAACGTTATTTAACTTGTAAAAATTGTACTTTAACTTGTAAAAAAACGTACTTTAACTTGTCAAAATGTAACTTCAACTTGTAAAAAACCTACTTTAACTTGTCAAAACGTAACTTAAACTTGTCAAATCATAAGTTTAAATTGTTAAAAACATACATTCACTTGTAAAAAACATACTTTAACTTGTCAGAAATGTGGTTTAACTTGTAACAAATGTACTTTAACTTGTAGAAACGTACTTCAACTTGTAAAAAACGTAGTTTAACTTGTAAAAAACGCACTATAACTTGTAAAAAACGTACTTTAACTTGTTAAAACGTAACTTTAACTTGTCAAAACGTAAGTTTAAATTGTTAAAAACACGCATTAACTTGAAAAAAACGTACTTTAATTTGTCAAAAATGTGGTTTAACTTGTAACAAGTGTACTTTAACTTGTAGAAACGTACTTTAACTTGTAAAAAACGTACTTTAACTTGTAAATAACCTACTTTAACTTGTCAAAACGTAACTTTAACTTGTCAAAACATAAGTTTAAATTGTTAAAAACATACATTCACTTGTAAAAAACATACTTTAACTTGTCAAAAATATGGTTTAACTTGTAACAAATGTACTTTAACTTGTAGAAACGTACTTCAACTTGTAAAAAACGTACTTTAACTTGTAAAAAATGTACTTTAACTTGTAGAAAAACGTACTTTAACTGGTCAAAATGTAACTTTAACTTGTAAAAAACCTACTTTAACTTGTCAAAACGTAACTTAAACTTGTCAAAATATAAGTTTAAATTGTTAAAAACATACATTCACTTGTAAAAAACGTACTTTAACTTGTCAAAAATGTGGTTTAACTTGTAACAAATGTACTTTAACTTGTAAAAACGTACTTTAACTTGTAAAAAACGTACTTTAATTTGTAAAAAACCTGCTTTAACTTGTCAAAATGTAACTTTAACTTGTCAAAACATAAGTTTAAATTGTTAAAAACATACATTCACTTGTAAAAAACGTACTTTATCTTTTCAAAAATATGGTTTAACTTGTAACAAATGTACTTTAACTTGTAGAAACGTACTTCAACTTATAAAAAACGTACTTTAACTTGTAAAAAATGTACTTTAACTTGTAAAAAAACGTACTTTAACTTGTCAAAATGTAACTTTAACTTGTAAAAAACCTACTTTAACTTGTCAAAACGTAACTTAAACTTGTCAAAACAAAAGTTTAAATTGTTAAAAACATACATTCACTTGTAAAAAACGTACTTTAACTTGTTAAAAATGTTGTTTAACTTGTAACAAAAGTACTTTTAACTTGTAGAATCGTACTTCAACTTGTAAAAAACGTACTTTAACTTGTAAAAAACGTACTATAACTTGTAAAAAACGTACTTTAACTTGTTAAAACGTAACTTTAACTTGTCAAAACGTAAGTTTAAATTGTTAAAAACACACATTAACTTGAAAAAAACGTACTTTAACTTGTTAAAAAACGTACTTTAACTTGTAAAAAACGTACTTTAACTTGTCAATAAGTAACTTTAACTTGTAAAAAACCTACTTTAACTTGTAAAAAACATACTTTAATTTGTAAAAAACCTACTTTAAATTTTCAAAACGTAACTTAAACTTGTCAAAACATAAGTTTAAATTGTTAAAAACATACATTCACTTGTAAAAAACGTACTTTAACTTGTCAAAAATGTGGTTTATGTTGTAACAAATGTACTTTAACTTGTAAAAACGTACTTTAACTTGTAAAAAACGTACTTTAATTTGTAAAAAACCTACTTTAACTTGTCAAAACGTAACTTTAACTTGTCAAAACATAAGTTTAAATTGTTAAAAACATACATTCACTTGTAAAAAACGTACTTTATCTTTTCAAAAATATGGTTTAACTTATAACAAATGTACTTTAACTTGTAGAAACGTACTTCAACTTATAAAAAACGTACTTTAACTTGTAAACAATGTACTTTAACTTGTAAAAAAAACGTACTTTAACTTGTCAAAATGTAACTTTAACTTGTAAAAAACCTACTTTAACTTGTCAAAACGTAACTTAAATTTGTCAAAACATAAGTTTAAATTGTTAAAAACATACATTCACTTGTAAAAAACGTACTTTAACTTGTCAAAAATATGGTTTAACTTGTAACAAATGTACTTTAACTTGTAAAAACGTACTTTAACTTGTAAAAAACGTACTTTAATTTGTAAAAAACCTACTTTAACTTTTCAAAACGTAACTTTAACTTGTCAAAACGTAAGTTTAAATTTTTAAAAACACACATTCACTTGTAAAAAACGTACTTTAACTTGTCAAAAATGTGGTTTAACTTGTAACAAATGTTCTTTAACTTGTAAAAACGTACTTTAACTTGTAAAAAACGTACTTTAATTTGTAAAAAACCTACTTTAACTTGTCAAAACGTAACTTTAACTTGTCAAAACATAAGTTTAAATTGTTAAAAACATACATTCACTTGTAAAAAACGTACTTTATCTTTTCAAAAATATAGTTTAACTTGTAACAAATGTACTTTAACTTGTAGAAACGTACTTCAACTTATAAAAAACGTACTTTAACTTGTAAAAAATGTACTTTAACTTGTAAAAAAATGTCCTTTAACTTGTCAAAATGTAACTTTAACTTGTAAAAAACCTACTTTAACTTCTCAAAACGTAACTTAAACTTGTCAAAACATAAGTTTAAATTGTTAAAAACATACATTCACTTGTAAAAAACGTACTTTAACTTGTCAAAAATGTGGTTTCACTTGTAACAAATGTACTTTAACTTGTAAAAACGTACTTTAACTTGTAAAAAAACGTACTTTAACTTGTCAAAATGTAACTTTAACTTGTCAAAACATAAGTTTAAATTGTTAAAAACATACATTCACTTGTAAAAAACGTACTTTATCTTTTCAAAAATATGGTTTAACTTATAACAAATGTACTTTAACTTGTAGAAACGTACTTCAACTTATAAAAAACGTACTTTAACTTGTAAACAATATACTTTAACTTGCAAAAAAAACGTACTTTAACTTGTCAAAATGTAACTTTAACTTGTAAAAAACCTACTTTAACTTGTCAAAACGTAACTTAAATTTGTCAAAACATAAGTTTAAATTGTTAAAAATATACATTCACTTGTAAAAAACGTACTTTAACTTGTCAAAAATATGGTTTAACTTGTAACAAATGTACTTTAACTTGTAAAAACGTACTTTAACTTGTAAAAAATGTACTTTAATTTGTAAAAAAACTACTTTAACTTTTCAAAACGTAACTTTAACTTGTCAAAACGTAAGTTTAAATTTTTAAAAACACACATTCACTTGTAAAAAGCGTACTTTAACTTGTCAAAAATGTGGTTTAACTTGTAACAAATGTACTTTAACTTGTAAAAACGTACTTTAACTTGTAAAAAACGTACTTTAATTTGTAAAAAACCTACTTTAACTTGTCAAAATGTAATTTTAATGTGTCAAAACGTAACTTTAAGTGGTTAAAACGTAACTTTAACTTGTAAAAAACGTACTTTAACTTGTGTAAAACTACTTTAACTTGTCAAAACGTAACTTTAACTTTTCAAAACGTAAGTTTAACTTGTAAAAAACATACATTAACTTGTAAAAAACGTACTTTAACTTGTCAAAAATGTGGTTTAACTTGTCAAAAATGTGGTTTAACTTGTAACAAAAGTACTTTTACTTGTAAAAACGTACTTTAACTTGTAAAAAACGTACTTTAATTTGTAAAAAACCTACTTTAACTTTTCAAAACGTAACTTCAACTTGTCAAAACGTAAGTTTAAATTGTTAAAAACACACATTAACTTGAAAAAAACGTACTTTAATTTGTCAAAAATGTGGTTTAACTTGTAACAAATGTACTTTAACTTGTAGAAACGTACTTCAACTTGTAAAAAACGTAATTTAACTTGTAAAAAATGTACTTTAACTTGTAAAAAAACGTACTTTAACTTGTCAAAATGTAACTTTAACTTGTAAAAAACCTACTTTAACTTGTCAAAACGTAACTTAAACTTGTCAAAACATAAGTTTAAATTGTTAGAAACATACATTCACTTGTAAAAAACGTACTTTAACTTGTCAAAAATGTTGTTTAACTTGTAACAAATGTACTTTAACTTGTAGAAACGTACTTCAACTTGTAAAAAACGTACTTTAACTTGTAAAAAACGCACTATAACTTGTAAAAAACGTACTTTAACTTGTTAAAACGTAACTTTAACTTGTCAAAACGTAAGTTTAAATTGTTAAAAACACACATTAACTTGAAAAAAACGTACTTTAATTTGTCAAAAATGTGGTTTAAGTTGTAACAAGTGTACTTTAACTTGTAGAAACATACTTCAACTTGTAAAAAACGTAATTTAACTTGTAAAAAATGTACTTTAACTTGTAAAAAAACGTACTTTAACTCGTCAAAATGTAACTTTAACTTGTAAAAAACCTAATTTAACTTGTCAAAACATAACTTAAACTTGTCAAAACATAAGTTTAAATTGTTAAAAACATACATTCACTTGTAAAAAACGTACTTTAACTTGTCAAAAATGTGGATTAACTTGTATCAAATGTACGTTAACTTGTAGAAACGTACTTCAACTTGTAAAAAACGTACTTTAACTAGTAAAAAACGCACTATAACTTGTAAAAAACGTACTTTAACTTGTCAATACGTAACTTTAACTTGTAAAAAACCTACTTTAACTTGTAAAAAACGTACTTTAATTTGTAAAAAACCTACTTTAAATTTTCAAAACGTAACTTTAACTTGTCAAAACGTAAGTTTAAATTGTTAAAAACACATATTAACTTGAAAAAAAAAATTTTAATTTTTAAAAAATGTGGTTTAACTTGTAACAAATGTACTTTAACTTGTAAAAACGTACTTTAACTTGTAAAAAACGTACTTTAATTTGTAAATAACCTAATTTAACTTGTCAAAACGTAACTTTAACTTGTCTAAACATAAGTTTAAATTGTTAAAAACATACATTCACTTGTAAAAAACGTACTTTAACTTGTCAAAAATATGGTTTAACTTGTAACAAATGTACTTTAACTTGTAGAAACGTAGTTCAACTTGTAAAAAACGTACTTTAACTTGTAAAAAATGTACTTTAACTTGTAGAAAAACGTACTTTAACTGGTTAAAATGTAACTTTAACTTGTAAAAAACCTACTTTAACTTGTCAAAACGTAACTTAAACTTGTCAAAACATAAGTTTAAATTGTTAAAAACATACATTCACTTGTAAAAAACGTACTTTAACTTGTCAAAAATGTGGTTTAACTTGTAACAAATGTACTTTAACTTGTAAAAACGTACTTTAACTTGTAAAAAACGTACTTTAATTTGTAAAAAACATGCTTTAACTTGTCAAAATGTAACTTTAACTTGTCAAAACATAAGTTTAAATTGTTAAAAACATACATTCACTTGTAAAAAACGTACTTTATCTTTTCAAAAATATTGTTTAACTTGTAACAAATGTACTTTAACTTGTAGAAACGTACTTCAACTTATAAAAAACGTACTTTAACTTGTAAAAAATGTACTTTAACTTGTAAAAAAACGTACTTTAACTTGTCAAAATGTAACTTTAATTTGTAAAAAACCTACTTTAACTTGTCAAAACGTAACTTAAACTTGTCAAAACATAAGTTTAAATTGTTAAAAACATACATTCACTTGTAAAAAACGTACTTTAACTTGTTAAAAATGTGGTTTAACTTGTAACAAATGTACTTTTAACTTGTAGAATCGTACTTCAACTTGTAAAAAACGTACTTTAACTTGTAAACAATATACTTTAACTTGCAAAAAAAACGTACTTTAACTTGTCAAAATGTAACTTTAACTTGTAAAAAACCTACTTTAACTTGTCAAAACGTAACTTAAATTTGTCAAAACATAAGTTTAAATTGTTAAAAACATACATTCACTTGTAAAAAACGTACTTTAACTTGTCAAAAATATGGTTTAACTTGTAACAAATGTACTTTAACTTGTAAAAACGTACTTTAACTTGTAAAAAATGTACTTTAATTTGTAAAAAACCTACTTTAACTTTTCAAAACGTAACTTTAACTTGTCAAAACGTAAGTTTAAATTTTTAAAAACACACATTCACTTGTAAAAAGCGTACTTTAACTTGTCAAAAATGTGGTTTAACTTGTAACAAATGTACTTTAACTTGTAAAAACGTACTTTAACTTGTAAAAAACGTACTTTAATTTGTAAAAAACCTACTTTAACTTGTCAAAATGTAATTTTAATGTGTCAAAACGTAACTTTAAGTGGTTAAAACGTAACTTTAACTTGTAAAAAACGTACTTTAACTTGTGTAAAACTACTTTAACTTGTCAAAACGTAACTTTAACTTTTCAAAACGTAAGTTTAACTTGTAAAAAACATACATTAACTTGTAAAAAACGTACTTTAACTTGTCAAAAATGTGGTTTAACTTGTCAAAAATGTGGTTTAACTTGTAACAAATGTACTTTTACTTGTAAAAACGTACTTTAACTTGTAAAAAACGTACTTTAATTTGTAAAAAACCTACTTTAACTTTTCAAAACGTAACTTCAACTTGTCAAAACGTAAGTTTAAATTGTTAAAAACACACATTAACTTGAAAAAAACGCACTTTAATTTGTTAAAAATGTGGTTTAACTTGTAACAAATGTACTTTAACTTGTAGAAACGTACTTCAACTTGTAAAAAACGTAATTTAACTTGTAAAAAATGTACTTTAACTTGTAAAAAAACGTACTTTAACTTGTCAAAATGTAACTTTAACTTGTAAAAAGCGTACTTCAACTTGTGAAAAACGTACTTCAACTTGTAAAACACTTGTTTTAACTTGTAAAAAATGTACTTTAACTTGTCAAAATATAATTTTAAGAAAAATTAGACTAAATAACACTTCCAAACAATGTTATTGGAATTTAGCCAAACGTTTTGCATTTTTAAAGATATAGCCAAAAAAGATGACCAGGTTTTTTTCTATTTATTTTACTTACAATAATGCCCTGTTCAAACATTATTTTTTTTCGTAATTAATAAAACACTATTTTTATAACAAAATCTTTTTTTCATATTTATTTATTCTGTTTTTAAATAACCGCATATTTCTATAAATAACCGCCGGTACTGACTGCTTATTTTTATAAATAACCGCCTATTTCTATATATAACCGCCAGTAGTAACTTCAAATTTTTATAAATAACCGCTTATTTTTATAAATAACCGCCGATAGTGGGGTTGATTTATTTTTTGGTAGTGGGTATTAGTATCGGTTGATCTTTTTTTTTTCGAATTTAATTTTCTAATTACGTTTTTTTATTCCGGGGTAATATTATCATTATAAGTGGTTTATTTTCGTTTATGGCTATAAACCAATTTTTTTCAGAAGTTTGGCTATTTAGCAATTCTTAAGTTTGAAATGGCTATATAACTTATTTTCCCTAATTTTAATGTGTCAAAACGTGACTTTAGGTTGTTAAAACGTAACTTTAACTCGTAAAATACTTACTTCAACTTGTAAAACACTTGCTTTAACTTGTAAAAAACGTACTTTAACTTGTAAAAAACGTATTTTAACTTGTCAAAATGTAACTTTAACTTGTCAAAACGTAACTTTAACTTGTAAAAAACGTATATTAACTTGTAAAAAACGTATATTAACTTGTAAAAAACTACTTTCACTTGTCAAAACGTAACTTTAACTTTTCAAAACGTAAGTTTAACTTGTTAAAAACATACATTAACTTGTGAAAAACGTACTTTAACTTGTCAAACCGTAACTTTAACATTTCAAAACGTAAGTTTAACTTGTAAAAAACGTACATTAACTTGTAAAAAACGTAATTTAACTTGTCAAAACGTAACTTTAACTTGTAAAAAACCTACTTTTACTTGTCAAAACGTAACTTTAACTTGTCAAAACGTAAGTTTAAATTGTTAAAAACATACATTCACTTGTAAAAAAAGTACTTTAACTTGTCAAAAACGTGGTTTAACTTGTAACAAATGTACTTTAACTTGTAAAAACGTACTTCAACTTGTAAAAAACATGCTTTAACTTGTAAAAAACCTACTTTAACTTGTCAAAACGTAACTTTAATTTGTCAAAACGTAAGTTTAACTTGTTAAAAACGTAATTTAATTTGTCAAAACGTAACTTTAACTTATAAAAACCGTACTTTAACTTGTCAAAATATAATTTTAATGTGTCAAAACGTAACTTAAAGTTGTTAAAACGTAACTCTAACTTGTAAAAAACGTACTTCAACTTGTAGAAAACGTACTTCAACTTGTAAAACACTTGCTTTAACTTGTAAAAAACGTAATTTAACTTGTCAAAACGTAAGTTTCACTTGTTAAAAACATACATTAACTTGTAAAAAACGTACTTTAATTTGTCTAAACGTAACTTTAACATTTCAAAACATAAGTTTAACTTGTAAAAAACGTACATTAACTTGTAAAAAACATAATTTAACTTGCCAAAACGTAACTTTAACTTGTAAAAACGTAAATTTAACTTGTCAAAACGTTAGTTTAAATTGTTAAAAACATACATTAACTTGTAAAAAATGTACTTTAACTTGTCAAAATTGTGGTTTTACTTGTAAATAATGTACTTTAACTTGTAAAAACGTAGTTTAACTTGTAAAAAACGTACTTTAATTTATAAAAAACCTACTTTTACTTGTCAAAACGTAACTTTAACTTGTCAAAACGTAAGTTTAAATTGTTAAAAACATATATTCACTTGTAAAAAAAGTACTTTAACTTGTCAAAAATGTGGTTTAACTTGTAACAAATGTACTTTAACTTGTAAAAACGTACTTCAACTTGTAAAAAACATGCTTTAACTTGTAAAAAACCTACTTTAACTTGTCAAAACGTAACTTTAATTTGTCAAAACGTAAGTTTAACTTGTTAAAAACGTAATTTAATTTGTCAAACGTAAATTTAACTTATAAAAACCGTACTTTAACTTGTCAAAATGTAATTTTAATGTGTCAAAACGTAACTTAAAGTTGTTAAAACGTAACTTTAACTTGTAAAAAACGTACTTCAACTTGTAGAAAACGTACTTCAACTTTTAAAACACTTGCTTTAACTTGTAAAAAACGTAATTTAACTTGTCAAAACGTAAGTTTAACTTGTTAAAAACATACATTAACTTCTAAAAAACGTACTTTAATTTGTCAAAACGTAACTTTAACATTTCAAAACATAAGTTTAACTTGTAAAAAACGTACATTAACTTGTAAAAAACATAATTTAACTTTCCAAAACGTAACTTTAACTTGTAAAAACGTAAATTTAACTTGTCAAAACGTTAGTTTAAATTGTTAAAAACATACATTAACTTGTAAAAAATGTACTTTAACTTGTCAAAATTGTGGTTTTACTTGTAAAAAAATGTACTTTAACTTGTAAAAACGTAGTTTAACTTGTAAAAAACGTACTTTAATTTGTAAAAAACCTACTTTAACTTGTCAGAACGTAACTTTAACTTGTCAAAACGTAAGTTTAAATTTTTAAAAACACACATTAACTTGAAAAAAACGTAATTTAACTTGTCAAAAATGTGGTTTAACTTGTAACAAATGTACTTTAACTTATAAAAACGTACTTCAACTTGTAAGAAACGTACTTAAACTTGTAAAAAACGTACTTTAACTTGTAAAAAATGTACTTTAACTTGTTAATACGTAACTTTAACTTGTAAAAAACCTACTTTAACTTGTCAAAACGTAACTTTAACTTGTCAAAACATAAGTTTAAATTGTTAAGAACATACATTCACTTGTAATAAACGTACTTTAACTTGTCAAAAATGTGGTTTAACTTGTAATAAATGTACTTTAACTTGTAAAAAATGTACTTTAACTTGTAAAAACGTACTTTAACTTGTAAAAAACGTACTTTAATTTGTAAAAAACCTACTTTAACTTGTCAAAACGTAACTTTAACTTGTCAAAACGTAAGTTTAAATTTTTAAAAACACACATTAACTTGAAAAAAACGTAATTTAACTTGTCAAAAATGTGGTTTAACTTGTAACAAATGTACTTTAACTTATAAAAACGTACTTCAACTTGTAAGAAACGTACTTAAACTTGTAAAAAACGTACTTTAACTTGTAAAAAATGTACTTTAACTTGTTAATACGTAACTTTAACTTGTAAAAAACCTACTTTAACTTGTCAAAACGTAACTTTAACTTGTCAAAACATAAGTTTAAATTGTTAAGAACATACATTCACTTGTAATAAACGTACTTTAACTTGTCAAAAATGTGGTTTAACTTGTAATAAATGTACTTTAACTTGTAAAAAATGTACTTTAACTTGTAAAAACGTACTTTAACTTGTAAAAAACGTACTTTAATTTGTAAAAAACCTACTTTAACTTGTCAAAATGTAACCTTAACTTATAAAAAACGTACTTTAACTTGTCAAAATGTAATTTTAATGTGTCAAAACATAACTTAAAGTTGTTAAAACGTAACTTTAACTTGTAAAAAACGTACTTCAACTTGTTGAAAACGTACTTCAACTTGTAAAACACTTGCTTTAACTTGTAAAAAACGTAATTTAACTTGTCAAAACGTAAGTTTAACTTGTTAAAAACATACATTAACTTCTAATAAACGTACTTTAATTTGTCAAAACGTAACTTTAACATTTCAAAACATAAGTTTAACTTGTAAAAAACGTACATTAACTTGTAAAAAACATAATTTAACTTGCCAAAACGTAACTTTAACTTGTAAAAACGTAACTTTAACTTGTCAAAACGTTAGTTTAAATTGTTAAAAACATACATTAACTTGTAAAAAATGTACTTTAACTTGTCAAAATTGTGGTTTTACTTGTAAAAAATGTACTTTAACTTGTAAAAACGTAGTTTAACTTGTAAAAAACGTACTTTAATTTGTAAAAAACCTACTTTAACTTGTCAAAACGTAACTTTAACTTGTCAAAACGTAAGTTTAAATTTTTAAAAACACACATTAACTTGAAAAAAACGTAATTTAACTTGTCAAAAATGTGGTTTAACTTGTAACAAATGTACTTTAACTTATAAAAACGTACTTCAACTTGTAAGAAACGTACTTAAACTTGTAAAAAACGTACTTTAACTTGTAAAAAATGTACTTTAACTTGTTAATACGTAACTTTAACTTGTAAAAAACCTACTTTAACTTGTCAAAACGTAACTTTAACTTGTCAAAACATAAGTTTAAATTGTTAAGAACATACATTCACTTGTAATAAACGTACTTTAACTTGTCAAAAATGTGGTTTAACTTGTAATAAATGTACTTTAACTTGTAAAAAATGTACTTTAACTTGTAAAAACGTACTTTAACTTGTAAAAAACGTACTTTAATTTGTAAAAAACCTACTTTAACTTGTCAAAACGTAACTTTAACTTGTCAAAACGTAAGTTTAAATTTTTAAAAACACACATTAACTTGAAAAAAACGTAATTTAACTTGTCAAAAATGTGGTTTAACTTGTAACAAATGTACTTTAACTTATAAAAACGTACTTCAACTTGTAAGAAACGTACTTAAACTTGTAAAAAACGTACTTTAACTTCTAAAAAATGTACTTTAACTTGTTAATACGTAACTTTAACTTGTAAAAAACCTACTTTAACTTGTCAAAACGTAACTTAAACTTGTCAAAACATAAGTTTAAATTGTTAAGAACATACATTCACTTGTAATAAACGTACTTTAACTTGTCAAAAATGTGGTTTAACTTGTAATAAATGTACTTTAACTTGTAAAAAATGTACTTTAACTTGTAAAAACGTACTTTAACTTGTAAAAAACGTACTTTAATTTGTAAAAAACCTACTTTAACTTGTCAAAATGTAACCTTAACTTATAAAAAACGTACTTTAACTTGTCAAAATGTAATTTTAATGTGTCAAAACATAACTTAAAGTTGTTAAAACGTAACTTTAACTTGTAAAAAACGTACTTCAACTTGTAAAACACTTGCTTTAACTTGTAAAAAACGTAATTTAACTTGTCAAAACGTAAGTTTAACTTGTTAAAAACATACATTAACTTCTAATAAACGTACTTTAATTTGTCAAAACGTAACTTTAACATTTCAAAACATAAGTTTAACTTGTAAAAAACGTACATTAACTTGTAAAAAACATAATTTAACTTTCCAAAACGTAACTTTAACTTGTAAAAACGTAAATTTAACTTGTCAAAACGTTAGTTTAAATTGTTAAAAACATACATTAACTTGTAAAAAATGTACTTTAACTTGTCAAAATTGTGGTTTTACTTGTAAAAAATGTACTTTAACTTGTAAAAACGTAGTTTAACTTGTAAAAAACGTACTTTAATTTGTAAAAAACCTACTTTAACTTGTCAAAACGTAACTTTAACTTGTCAAAACGTAAGTTTAAATTTTTAAAGACACACATTAACTTGAAAAAAACGTAATTTAACTTGTCAAAAATGTGGTTTAACTTGTAACAAATGTACTTTAACTTATAAAAACGTATTTCAACTTGTAAGAAACGTACTTAAACTTGTAATAAACGTACTTTAACTTCTAAAAAATGTACTTTAACTTGTTAATACGTAACTTTAACTTGTAAAAAACCTACTCTAACTTGTCAAAACGTAACTTTAACTTGTCAAAACATAAGTTTAAATTGTTAAGAACATACATTCACTTTTAATAAACGTACTTTAACTTGTCAAAAATGTGGTTTAACTTGTAATAAATGTACTTTAACTTGTAAAAAATGTACTTTAACTTGTAAAAACGTACTTTAACTTGTAAAAAACGTACTTTAATTTGTAAAAAACCTACTTTAACTTGTCAAAACGTAACTTTAACTTGTCAAAACGTAAGTTTAAATTTTTAAAAACACACATTAACTTGAAAAAAACGTAATTTAACTTGTCAAAAATGTGGTTTAACTTGTAACAAATGTAGTTTAACTTATAAAAACGTATTTCAACTTGTAAGAAACGTACTTAAACTTGTAAAAAACGTACTTTAACTTCTAAAAAATGTACTTTAACTTGTTAATACGTAACTTTAACTTGTAAAAAACCTACTTTAACTTGTCAAAACGTAACTTAAACTTGTCAAAACATAAGTTTAAATTGTTAAGAACATACATTCACTTGTAATAAACGTACTTTAACTTGTCAAAAATGTGGTTTAACTTGTAATAAATGTACTTTAACTTGTAAAAAATGTACTTTAACTTGTAAAAACGTACTTTAACTTGTAAAAAACGTACTTTAATTTGTAAAAAACCTACTTTAACTTGTCAAAATGTAACTTTAACTTATAAAAAACGTACTTTAACTTGTCAAAATGTAATTTTAATGTGTCAAAACATAACTTAAAGTTGTTAAAACGTAACTTTAACTTGTAAAAAACGTACTTCAACTTGTTGAAAACGTACTTCAACTTGTAAAACACTTGCTTTAACTTGTAAAAAACGTAATTTAACTTGTCAAAACGTAAGTTTAACTTGTTAAAAACATACATTAACTTCTAATAAATGTACTTTAATTTGTCAAAACGTAACTTTAACATTTCAAAACATAAGTTTAACTTGTAAAAAACGTACATTAACTTGTAAAAAACATAATTTAACTTTCCAAAACGTAACTTTAACTTGTAAAAACGTAAATTTAACTTGTCAAAACGTTAGTTTAAATTGTTAAAAACATACATTAACTTGTAAAAAATGTACTTTAACTTGTCAAAATTGTGGTTTTACTTGTAAAAAATGTACTTTAACTTGTAAAAACGTAGTTTAACTTGTAAAAAACGTACTTTAATTTGTAAAAAACCTACTTTAACTTGTCAAAACGTAACTTTAACTTGTCAAAACGTAAGTTTAAATTTTTAAAAACACACATTAACTTGAAAAAAACGTAATTTAACTTGTCAAAAATGTGGTTTAACTTGTACCAAATGTACTTTAACTTATAAAAACGTATTTCAACTTGTAAGTAACGTACTTAAACTTGTAATAAACGTACTTTAACTTCTAAAAAATGTACTTTAACTTGTAAAAAACGTACTTTAACTTGTAAAAAACGTACTTTAACTTTTTAAAACGTAACTTTAACTTGTAATAAAGCTACTTTAACATATCCAAACGTAACTTTAACTTGTCAAAACATAAGTTTAAATTGTTAAGAACATACATTCACTTGTAAAAAACGTACTTTAACTTGTCAAAAATGTGGTTTAACTTGTTACAAATATACTTTAACTTGTAAAAATGTACTTCAACTTGTAAAAAACGTGCTTTAACTTGTAATAAACCTACTTTAACTTGTCAAAACGTAACTTTAATTTGTCAAAACGTAAGTTTAACGTGTTAAAAACGTAATTTAATTTGTCAAAATGTTAGTTTAACTTATAAAAACGTTAACAAATGTACTTTAACTTGTAAAAACGTACGTCAACTTGTAAAAAACGTGCTTTAACTTGTAAAAAACCTACTTTAACTTGTCAAAACGTAACTTTAATTTGTCAAAACGTAAGTTTAACTTGTTAAAAACGTAATTTAATTTGTCAAAGTGTTAGTTTAACTTGTAAAAACGTACTTTAACTTGTCAAAAATGTGGTTTAACTTGTAACAAATGTACTTTAACTTGTAAAAAACCGACTTTAACTTGTAAAAAATGTACTTTAATTTGTAAAAAACATACTTTAACTTCTCAAAACGTAACTTTAACTTGTCGAAACGTAAGTTTAAATTGTTAAAAACACACATTAACTTGAAAAAAATGTACTTTAACTTGTCAAAAATGTGGTTTAACTTGTAACAAATGTACTTTAACTTGTAGAAACGTACTGCAACTTGTAAAAAACGTACTTTAACTTCTAAAAAATGTACTTTAACTTGTAAAAAATCGTACTTTAACTTGTCAAAATGTAACTTTAACTTGTAAAAAACCTACTTTAACTTGTCAAAACGTAACTTAAACTTGTCAAAACATAAGTTTAAATTGTTAAAAACATACATTCACTTGTAAAAAAAATACTTTAACTTGTCAAAAATGTGGTTTAACTTGTAACAAATGTACTTTAACTTCTAAAAACGTACTTTAACTTGTAAAAAACGAACTTTAATTTGTATAAAACCTACTTTAACTTGTCAAAACGTAACTCTAACTTGTCAAAACATAAGTTTAAATTGTTAAAAACACACATTAACTTGAAAAAGACGTACTTTAACTTGTCAAAAATGTGGTTTAACTTGTAATAAATGTACTTTAACTTATAAAAACGTACTTCAACTTGTAAAAAACGTACTTTCAGTTGTAAAAACCGTATTTTAACTTGTCAATACGTAACTTTAACTTGTAAAAAACGTACTTTAACTTGTAAAAAATGTACTTTAATTTGTAAAAAACATACTTTAACTTCTCAAAACGTAACTTTAACATGTCGAAACGTAAGTTTAAATTGTTAAAAACACACATTAACTAGAAAAAAATGTACTTTAACTTGTCAAAAATGTGGTTTAACTTGTAACAAATGTACTTAAACTTGTAGATACGTACTTCAACTTGTAAAAAACGTACTTTAACTTGTAAAAAACGTACTTTAACATGTAAAAAACGTACTTTAACTTGTCAAAACGTCACTTTAACTTGTCAAAACGTAACTTTAACTTCAAAAAAACGTATTTAACTTGTAAAAAACTACTTTAACTTGTCAAATCGTAACTTTAACTTATTAAAACGTAAATTTAACTTGTTAAAGACATACATTAACTTGTAAAAAACGTACTTTAACTTGTAAAAAATGTGGTTTAACTTGTAACAAATGTACTTTAATTTGTAAAAACGTACTTTAACTTGTAAAAAACTTATTTAATTTGTAAAAAACCTACTTTAAATTGTCAAAACGTAACTCTAACTTGTCAAAACGTTAGTTTAAATTGTTAAAAACACACATTAACTTGTAACAAATGTACTT
The DNA here is from genome assembly GCA_958296335.1 of Urtica urens. NCBI lineage: Eukaryota > Viridiplantae > Streptophyta > Magnoliopsida > Rosales > Urticaceae > Urtica > Urtica urens. The sequence continues at coordinate 84,714 of CATQIS010000002.1, forward strand.
TAACTTATAAAAACGTACTTCAACTTGTAAAAAACGTGCTTTGACTTGTAAAAAACCTACTTCAACTTGTAAAAAACGTACCTTAACTTGTAAAAAATTTACTTTAACTTGTCAAAATGTAACTTTAATTTGTCAAAACGTAAGTTTAAGTTGTTAAAAACGTAATTTAATTTGTCAAAATGTTAGTTTAACTTATAAAAACGTACTTTAACTTGTCAAAATGTAATTTTAATGTGTCAAAACGTAACTTAAAGTTGTTAAAACGTAACTTTAACTTCTAAAAAACGTATTTCAACTTGTAAAAAACGTACTTCAATTTGTAAAACACTTGCTTTAACTTGTAAAAAACGTACATTAACTTGTCAAAATGTAATTTTTATGTGTCAAACCGTAACTTTAAGTTGTTAAAACGTAACTTTAACTTGTAAAAAACTTACTTCGAGTTGTAAAAAATGTACTTTAACTTGTAAAAAACGTATTTTAACGTGTCAAAATGTAACTTTAACTTGTCAAAACGTAACTTTAACTTGTAAAAAACGTATTTTAACTTGTTGAAAACTACTTTAACTTGTCAAAACGTAACTTTAACTTGTAAACACCTACTTTAATTTGTAAAAAACGTACTTTAATTTGTAAAAAACATACTTTAACTTCTCAAAACGTAACTTTAACTTGTCAAAACGTAAGTTTAAATTGTTAAAAACACACATTAACTTGAAAAAAATGTACTTTAACTTGTCAAAAATGTGGTTTAACTTGTAACAAATGTACTTTAACTTGTAGAAACGTACTTCAACTTGTAAAAAACGTACTTTAACTTCTAAAAAATGTACTTTAACTTGTAAAAAATCGTACTTTAACTTGTCAAAATGTAACTTTAACTTGTAAAAAACCTACTTTAACTTGTCAAAACGTAACTTAAACTTGTCAAAACATAAGTTTAAATTGTTAAAAATATACATTCACTTGTAAAAAAAATACTTTAACTTGTCAAAAATGTTGTTTAACTTGTAACAAATGTACTTTAACTTCTAAAAACGTACTTTAACTTGTAAAAAACGAACTTTAATTTGTATAAAACCTACTTTAACTTGTCAAAACGTAACTTTAACTTGTCAAAACGTAAGTTTAAATTGTTAAAAACATACATTCACTTGTTAAAAACGTACTTTAACTTGTCAAGAATATGGTTTAACTTGTAACAAATGTACTTTAACTTGTAAAAACGTACGTCAACTTGTAAAAAACGTGCTTTAACTTGTAAAAAACCTACTTTAACTTGTCAAAACGTAACTTTAATTTGTCAAAACGTAAGTTTAACTTGTTAAAAACGTAATTTATTTTGTCAAAATGTTAGTTTAACTTATAAAAATGTACTTTAATTTGTCATTATGTAATTTTAATGTGTCAAAACGTAACTTAAACTTGTTAAAACGTAGCTTTAACTTCTAAAAAACGTATTTCAACTTGTAAAAAACGTACTTCAATTTGTAAAAAATGTACTTTAACTTGTAGAAACGTACTTCAACTTGTAAAAAATGTACTTTAACTTGTAAAAAATGTACTTTACCTAGTAAAAAACCTACTTTAACTTGTCAAAACGTAAGTTTAATTTGATAAAAAAGTAATTTAACTTGTCAAAACATAACTTTAACTCATAAAAAACGTACCTTAACTTTTCAAAATGTAATTTTAATGTGTCAAAACGTAACTTTAAGTTGTTAAAACGTAACTTTAACCTGTAAAAAACGTACTTTAACTTGTAAAAAACTACTTTAACTTGTCAAAACGTAACTTTAACTTTTAAAAACGTAAGTTTAACTTGATAAAAAAGTAATTTAACTTGTCAAAACATAACTTTAACTCATAAAAAACGTACCTTAACTTTTCAAAATGTAATTTTAATGTGTCAAAACGTAACTTTAAGTTGTTAAAACGTAACTTTAACATGTAAAAAATGTACTTTAACTTGTAAAAAACTACTTTAACTTGTCAAAACGTAACTTTAACTTTTCAAAACGTAAGTTTAACTTGTTAAAAACGTACATTAACTTGTAAAAACGTACTTTAACTTGTCAAAAATGTGATTTAACTTGTAACAAATGTACTTTAACTTGTAAAAACGTACTTTAACTTGTAAAAAACGTACTTTAATTTGTAAAAAACCTACTTTAACTTTTCAAAACGTAACTTTAACTTGTCAAAACGTAAGTTTAAATTGTTAAAAACACACATTAAGTTGAAAAAAAACGTACATTAATCTGTCACAAATGTGGTTTAACTTGTAACAAATGTACTTTAACTGGTAGAAACGTACTTCAACTTGTAAAAAACGTACTTTAACTTGTAAAAAATGTACTTTAACTTGTAAAAACGTACTTTAACTTGTCAAAATGTAACTTTAACTTGTAAAAAACCTACTTTAACTTGTCAAAACGTAACTTAAACTTGTCAAAACGTAACTTAAACTTGTCAAAACATAAGTTTAAATTGTTAAAAACATACATTCACTTGTAAAAAACGTACTTTAACTTGTCAAAAATGTGGTTTAACTTGTAACAAATGTACTTTAACTTGTAAAAACGTACTTTAACTTGTAAAAAACGTACTTTAATTTGTAAACAACCTACTTTAACCTGTCAAAACGTAATTTTAACTTGTCAAAACATAAGTTTAAATTATTAAAAACATACATTCACGTGTAAAAAACGTACTTTAACTTGTCGAAAATGTGGTTTAACGTATAACAAATGTAATATAACTTGTAAAAGCGTACTTTAACTTGTAAAAAACGTACTTTAATTTGTAAAAAACCTACTTTAACTTTTCAAAACATAACTTTAACTTGTCAAGACGTAAGTTTAAATTGTTAAAAACACACATTAACTTGGAAAAAACGTACTTTAACTTGTCAAAAATGTGGTTTTACTTGTAACAAATGTACTTTATCTTGTAGAAACGTTCTTCAACTTGTAAAAAACGTACTTTAACTTGTAAAAAACGTACTTTAACTTGTAAAAACGTACTTTAACTTGTCAAAACGTAACTTAAACTTGTCAAAACATAAATTTAAATTGTTAAAAACATACATTCACTTGTAAGAAAAAGTACTTTAACTTGTCAAAAATGTGGTTTATCTTGTAACCAATGTACTTTAACTTGTAAAAACGTACTTCAACTTGTAAAAAACGTGCTTTGACTTGTAAAAAACGTACTTTAACTTGTCAAAACCTAAGTTTAAATTGTTAAAAACACACATTAACTTGAAAAAAACGTACTTTAACTTGTCAAACTGGTGGTTTAACTTGTAAGAAATGTACTTTAACTCATAAAAACGAACTTCAACTTGTAAAAAACGTACTTTAACTTGTAAAAAAAGTACTTTAACTTGTAAAAAACGTACTTTAACTTGTCAATACATAAATTTAACTTGTAAAAAACCGACTTTAACTTGTAAAAAACGTACTTTAATTTGTAAAAAACCTACTTTAACTTTTCAAAACGTAACTTTAACTTGTCAAAACGTAAGTTTAAATTGTTAAAAGCACACATTAAGTTGAAATAAACGTACATTAATTTGTCAAAAATGTGGTTTAACTTGTAACAAATATACTTTAACTTGTAGAAACGTACTTCAACTTGTAAAAAACGTACTTTAACTTGTAAAAAATGTACTTTAACTTGTAAAAAACGCACTTTAACTTGTCAAAATGTAACTTTAACTTGTAAAAAACCTACTTTAACTTGTCAAAACGTAACTTAAACTTGTCAAAACATAAGTTTAAATTGTTAAAAACATACATTAACATGTAAAAAAAGTACTTTAACTTGTCAAAAATGTGGTTTAACTTGTAAAAAAAGTACTTTAACTTGTAAAAACGTACTTTAACTTGTAAAAAACGTGCTTTAACTTGTAAAAAACCTACTTTAACTTGTCATTACGTAACTTTAATTTGTCAAAACGTAAGTGTAACTTGTTAAAAACGTAATTTAATTTGTCAAAATGTTAGTTTAACTTATAAAAACGTACTTTAACTTGTCAAAATGTAATTTTAATGTGTCAAAACGTAATTTAAACTTGTTAAAACGTAACTTTAACTTCTAAAAAACGTATTTCAACTTGTAAAAAACGTACTTCAATTTGTAAAAAATGTACTTTAACTTGTAGAAACGTACTTCAACTTGTAAAAAACGTACTTTAACTTGTAAAAAATGTACTTTAACTTGTAAAAAACGTACTTTAACTTGTCAAAATGTAACTTTAACTTGTAAAAAACCTACTTTAACTTGTCAAAACGTAACTTAAACTTGTCAAAACATAAGTTTAAATTGTTAAAAACATACATTCACTTGTAAGAAAAAGTACTTTAACTTGTCAAAAATGTGGTTTATCTTGTAACCAATGTACTTTAACTTGTAAAAACGTACTTCAACTTGTAAAAAACGTGCTTTGACTTGTAAAAAACGTACTTCAACTTGTAAAAAACATACTTTAACTTGTCAAAAACGTACTTTAACTTCTCAATACGTAACTTTAACATGTAAAAAACGTATCTTAACTTTGTAAAAACGAACTTTAATTTGTAAAAAACCTATTTTACCTTTTCAAAACGTAACTTTAACTTGTCAAAACGTAAGTTTAAATTGTAAAAAACATACATTCACTTGTAAAAAACGTACTTTAACTTGTCAAGAATATGGTTTAACTTGTAACAAATGTACTTTAACTTGTAAAAACGTACGTCAACTTGTAAAAAACGTGCTTTAACTTGTAAAAAACCTACTTTAACTTGTCATTACGTATCTTTAATTTGTCAAAACGTAAGTTTAACTTATTAAAAACGTAATTTAATTTGTCAAAATGTTAGTTTAACTTATAAAAACGTACTTTAACTTGTCAAAATGTAATTTTAATGTGTCAAAACGTAATTTAAACTTGTTAAAACGTAACTTTAACTTCTAAAAAACGTATTTCAACTTGTAAAAAACGTACTTCAATTTGTAAAAAATGTACTTTAACTTGTAGAAACGTACTTCAACTTGTAAAAAACGTACTTTAACTTGTAAAAAATGTACTTTAACTTGTAAAAAACGTACTTTAACTTGTCAAAATGTAACTTTAACTTGTAAAAAACCTACTTTAACTTGTCAAAACGTAACTTAAACTTGTCAAAACATAAGTTTAAATTGTTAAAAACATACATTCACTTGTAAGAAAAAGTACTTTAACTTCTCAAAAATGTGGTTTATCTTGTAACCAATGTACTTTAACTTGTAAAAACGTACTTCAACTTGTAAAAAACGTGCTTTGACTTGTAAAAAACGTACTTCAACATGTAAAAAACATACTTTAACTTGTCAAAAACGTACTTTAACATGTCAATACATAACTTTAACTTGTAAAAAACGTACTTTAACTTGTAAAAAACGTACTTTAATTTGTAAAAAACCTATTTTACCTTTTCAAAACGTAACTTTAACTGGTCAAAACGTAAGTTTAAATTGTTAAAAACATACATTCACTTGTAAAAAACGTACTTTAACTTGTCAAGAATATGGTTTAACTTGTAACAAATGTACTTTAACTTGTAAAAACGTACGTTAACTTGTAAAAAACGTGCTTTAACTTGTAAAAAACCTACTTTAACTTGTCATTACGTAACTTTAATTTGTCAAAACGTAAGTTTAACTTGTTAAAAACGTAATTTAATTTGTCAAAATGTTAGTTTAACTTATAAAAACGTACTTTAACTTGTCAAAATGTAATTTTAATGTGTCAAAACGTAACTTAAACTTGTTAAAACGTAACTTTAACTTCTAAAAAACGTATTTCAACTTGTAAAAAATGTAATTCAATTTGTAAAAAATGTACTTTAACTTGTAGAAACGTACTTCAACTTGTAAAAAACGTACTTTAACTTGTAAAAAATGTACTTTAACTTGTAAAAAACGTACTTCAACTTGTCAAAATGTAACTTTAACTTGTAAAAAACCAACTTTAACTTGTCAAAACATAACTTAAACTTGTCAAAACATAAGTTTAAATTGTTAAAAACATACATTCACTTGTAAAAAACGTACTTTAACTTGTCAAAAATGTGGTTTAACTTGTAACAAATGTACTTTAACTTGTAAAAACGTACTTTAACTTGTAAAAAACGTACTTTAATTTGTAAAAAACCTACTTTAACTTTTCAAAATGTAACTTTAACTTGTCAAAACGTAACTTTAAATTGTTAAAAGCACACATTAAGTTGAAAAAAACGTACATTAATTTGTCAAAAATGTGGTTTAACTTGTAACAAATATACTTTAACTTGTAGAAACGTACTTCAACTTGTAAAAAACGTACTTTAACTTGTAAAAAATGTACTTTAACTTGTAAAAAACGCACTTTAACTTGTCAAAATGTAAGTTTAACTTGTAAAAAACCTACTTTAACTTGTCAAAACGTAACTTAAACTTGTCAAAACATAAGTTTAAATTGTTAAAAACATACATTAACATGTAAAAAAAGTACTTTAACTTGTCAAAAATGTGGTTTAACTTGTAAAAAATGTACTTTAACTTGTAAAAACGTACTTTAACTTGTAAAAAACGTGCTTTGACTTGTAAAAAACGTACTTCAACTTGTAAAAAACATACTTTAACTTGTCAAAAACGTACTTTAACTTCTCAATACGTAACTTTAACATGTAAAAAACGTATCTTAACTTTGTAAAAACGAACTTTAATTTGTAAAAAACCTATTTTACCTTTTCAAAACGTAACTTTAACTTGTAAAACGTAAGTTTAAATTGTTAAAAACATACATTCACTTGTAAAAAACGTACTTTAACTTGTCAAGAATATGGTTTAACTTGTAACAAATGTACTTAAACTTGTAAAAACGTACGTCAACTTGTAAAAAACGTGCTTTAACTTGTAAAAAACCTACTTTCACTTGTCAAAACGTAACTTTAATTTGTCAAAACGTAAGTTTAACTTGTTAAAAACGTAATTTAATTTGTCAAAGTGTTAGTTTAACTTGTAAAAACGTACTTTAACTTGTCAAAAATGTGGTTTAACTTGTAACAAATGTACTTTAACTTGTAAAAAACCGACTTTAACTTGTAAAAAACGTACTTTAATTTGTAAAAAACATACTTTAACTTCTCAAAACGTAACTTTAACTTGTCAAAACGTAAGTTTAAATTGTTAAAAACACACATTAACTTGAAAAAAATGTACTTTACCTTGTCAAAAATGTGGTTTAACTTGTAACAAATGTACTTTAACTTGTAGAAACGTACTTCAACTTGTAAAAAAACGTACTTTAACTTCTAAAAAATGTACTTTAACTTGTAAAAAATAGTACTTTAACTTGTCAAAATGTAACTTTAACTTGTAAAAAACCTACTTTAACTTGTAAAAAATGTACTTTAACTTGTAAAAAACGTACTTTAACTTGTCAAAATGTAACTTTAACTTGTAAAAAACCTACTTTAACTTGTCAAAACGTAACTTAAACTTGTCAAAACATAAGTTTAAATTGTTAAAAACATACATTCACTTGTAAGAAAAAGTACTTTAACTTGTCAAAAATGTGGTTTATCTTGTAACCAATGTACTTTAACTTGTAAAAACGTACTTCAACTTGTAAAAAACGTGCTTTGACTTGTAAAAAACGTACTTCAACTTGTAAAAAACATACTTTAACTTGTCAAAAACGTACTTTAACATGTCAATACGTAACTTTAACTTGTAAAAAACGTACTTTAACTTGTAAAAAACGTACTTTAATTTGTAAAAAACCTATTTTACCTTTTCAAAACGTAACTTTAACTTGTCAAAACGTAAGTTTAAATTGTTAAAAACAAACATTCACTTGTAAAAAACGTACTTAAACTTGTCAAGAATATGGTTTAACTTGTAACAAATGTACTTTAACTTGTAAAAACGTACGTCAACTTGTAAAAAACGTGCTTTAACTTGTAAAAAACCTACTTTAACTTGTCAAAACGTAACTTTAATTTGTCAAAACGTAAGTTTAACTTGTTAAAAACGTAATTTAATTTGTCAAAGTGTTAGTTTAACTTGTAAAAACGTACTTTAACTTGTCAAAAATGTGGTTTAACTTGTAACAAATGTACTTTAACTTGTAAAAAACCGACTTTAACTTGTAAAAAACGTACTTTAATTTATAAAAAATCTACTTTAACTTTTCAAAACGTAACTTTAACTTGTCAAAACGTAAGTTTAAATTGTCAAAAACACACATTAAGTTGAAAAAAACGTACATTAATATGTCAAAAATGTGGTTTAACTTGTAACAAATGTACTTTAAGTTGTAGAAACGTACTTCAACTTGTAAAAAACGTACTTTAACTTGTAAAAAATGTACTTTAACTTGTAAAAAACGCACTTTAACTTGTTAAAATGTAACTTTAACATGTAAAAAACCTACTTTAACTTGTCAAAACGTAACTTAAACTTGTCAAAACGTAAGTTTAAATTGTTAAAAACATACATTCACTTGTAAAAAACGTACTTTAACTTGTCAAAAATATGGTTTAACTTGTAACAAATGTACTTTAACTTGTAAAAACGTACTTTAACTTGTAAAAAACGTACTTTAATTTGTAAAAAACCTACTTTAACTTATCTAAACGTAATTTTCACTTGTCAAAACATAAGTTTAAATTGTTAAAAACAAACATTAACTTGAAAAAAACGTACTTTAACTTGTCAAAAATAGGGTTTTACTTGTAACAAATGTACTTTATCTTGTAGAAACATACTTCAACTTGTAAAAAACGTACTTTAACTTGTAAAAAACGTACTTTAACTTGTAAAAACGTACGTTAACTTGTAAAAAACGTGCTTTAACTTGTAAAAAACCTACTTTAACTTGTCATTACGTAACTTTAATTTGTCAAAACGTAAGTTTAACTTGTTAAAAACGTAATTTAATTTGTCAAAATGTTAGTTTAACTTATAAAAACGTACTTTAACTTGTCAAAATGTAATTTTAATGTGTCAAAACGTAACTTAAACTTGTTAAAACGTAACTTTAACTTCTAAAAAACGTATTTCAACTTGTAAAAAACGTACTTCAATTTGTAAAAAATGTACTTTAACTTGTAGAAACGTACTTCAACTTGTAAAAAACGTACTTTAACTTGTAAAAAATGTACTTTAACTTGTAAAAAACGTACTTTAACTTGTCAAAATTTAACTTTAACTTGTAAAAAACCAACTTTAACTTGTCAAAACATAACTTAAACTTGTCAAAACATAAGTTTAAATTGTTAAAAACATACCTTCACTTGTAAAAAACGTACTTTAACTTGTCAAAAATGTGGTTTAACTTGTAGCAAATGTACTTTAACTTGTAAAAAGGTACTTTAACTTGTAAAAAACGTACTTTAATTTGTAAAAAACCTACTTTAACTTTTCAAAACGTAACTTTAACTCGTCAAAACGTAAGTTTAAATTGTTAAAAACACACATTAAGTTGAAAAAAACGTACATTAATTTGTCAAAAATGTGGTTTAACTTGTAACAAATATACTTTAACTTGTAGAAACGTACTTCAACTTGTAAAAAACGTACTTTAACTTGTAAAAAATGTACTTTAACTTGTAAAAAACGCACTTTAACTTGTCAAAATGTAACTTTAACTTGTAAAAAACCTACTTTAACTTGTCAAAACTTAACTTAAACTTGTCAAAACATAAGTTTAAATTGTTAAAAACATACATTAACATGTAAAAAACGTACTTTAACTTGTCAAAAATGTGGTTTAACTTGTAAAAAATGTACTTTAACTTGTAAAAACGTACTTTAACTTGTAAAAAACGTTCTCTGACTTGTAAAAAACGTACTACAACTTGTAAAAAACATACTTTAACTTGTCAAAAACGTACTTTAACTTCTCAATACGTAACTTTAACATGTAAAAAACGTACCTTAACTTGTAAAAAACGAACTTTAATTTGTAAAAAACCTATTTTACCTTTTCAAAACGTAACTTTAACTTGTAAAACGTAAGTTTAAATTGTTAAAAACATACATTCACTTGTAAAAAACGTACTTTAACTTGTCAAGAATATGGTTTAACTTGTAACAAATGTACTTTAACTTGTAAAAACGTACGTCAACTTGTAAAAAACGTGCTTTAACTTGTAAAAAACCTACTTTAACTTGTCAAAACGTAACATTAATTTGTCAAAACGTAAGTTTAACTTGTTAAAAACGTAATTTAATTTGTCAAAGTGTTAGTTTAACTTGTAAAAACGTACTTTAACTTGTCAAAAATGTGGTTTAACTTGTAACAAATGTACTTTAACTTGTAAAAAACCGACTTTAACTTGTAAAAAACGTACTTTAATTTATAAAAAACCTACTTTAACTTTTCAAAACGTAACTTTAACTTGTCAAAACGTAAGTTTAAATTGTCAAAAACACACATTAAGTTGATAAAAACGTACATTAATATGTCAAAAATGTGGTTTAACTTGTAACAAATGTACTTTAAGTTGTACAAACGTACTTCAACTTGTAAAAAACGTACTTTAACTTGTAAAAAATGTATTTTAACTTGTAAAAAACGCATTTTAACTTGTTAAAATGTAACTTTAACATGTAAAAAACCTACTTTAACTTGTCAAAACGTAACTTAAACTTGTCAAAACGTAAGTTTAAATTGTTAAAAACATACATTCACTTGTAAAAAACGTACTTTAACTTGTCAAAAATGTGGTTTAACTTGTAACAAATGTACTTTAACTTGTAAAAACGTACTTTAACTTGTAAAAAACGTACTTTAATTTGTAAAAAACCTACTTTAACTTATCTAAATGTAATTTTAACTTGTCAAAACATAAGTTTAAATTGTTAAAAACAAACATTCACTTGTAAAAAACGTACTTAAACTTGTCAAGAATATGGTTTAACTTGTAACAAATGTACTTTAACTTGTAAAAACGTACGTCAACTTGTAAAAAACGTGCTTTAACTTGTAAAAAACCTACTTTAACTTGTCAAAACGTAACTTTAATTTGTCAAAACGTAAGTTTAACTTGTTAAAAACATAATTTAATTTGTCAAAGTGTTAGTTTAACTTGTAAAAACGTACTTTAACTTGTCAAAAATGTGGTTTAACTTGTAACAAATGTACTTTAACTTGTAAAAAACCGACTTTAACTTGTAAAAAACGTACTTTAATTTATAAAAAACCTACTTTAACTTTTCAAAACGTAACTTTAACTTGTCAAAACGTAAGTTTAAATTGTCAAAAACACACATTAAGTTGAAAAAAACGTACATTAATATGTCAAAAATGTGGTTTAACTTGTAACAAATGTACTTTAAGTTGTAGAAACGTACTTCAACTTGTAAAAAACGTACTTTAACTTGTAAAAAATGTACTTTAACTTGTAAAAAACGCACTTTAACTTGTTAAAATGTAACTTTAACATGTAAAAAACCTACTTTAACTTGTCAAAACGTAACTTAAACTTGTCAAAACGTAAGTTTAAATTGTTAAAAACATACATTCACTTGTAAAAAACGTACTTTAACTTGTCAAAAATATGGTTTAACTTGTAACAAATGTACTTTAACTTGTAAAAACGTACTTTAACTTGTAAAAAACGTACTTTAATTTGTTAAGAACCTACTTTAACTTATCTAAACGTAATTTTAACTTGTCAAAACATAAGTTTAAATTGTTAAAAACAAACATTAACTTGAAAAAAACGTACTTTAACTTGTCAAAAATGTGGTTTTACTTGTAACAAATGTACTTTATCTTGTAGAAACGTACTTCAACTTGTAAAAAACGTACTTTAACTTGTAAAAAACGTACTTTAACTTGTAAAAACGTACGTTAACTTGTAAAAAACGTGTTTTAACTTGTAAAAAACCTACTTTAACTTGTCATTACGTAACTTTAATTTGTCAAAACGTAAGTTTAACTTGTTAAAAACGTAGTTTAATTTGTCAAAATGTTAGTTTAACTTATCAAAACGTACTTTAACTTGTCAAAATGTAATTTTAATGTGTCAAGACGTACCTTAAACTTGTTAAAACGTAACTTTAACTTCTAAAAAACGTATTTCAACTTGTAAAAAACGTACTTCAATTTGTAAAAAATGTACTTTAACTTGTAGAAACGTACTTCAACTTGTAAAAAAACGTACTTTAACTTGTAAAAAATGTATTTTAACTTGTAAAAAACGTACTTTAACTTGTCAAAATGTAACTTTAACTTGTAAAAAACCAACTTTAACTTGTCAAAACATAACTTAAACTTGGCAAAACATAAGTTTAAATTGTTAAAAACATACATTCACTTGTAAAAAACGTACTTTAACTTGTCAAAAATGTGGTTTAACTTGTAACAAATGTACTTTAACTTGTAAAAACGTACTTTAACTTGTAAAAAACGTACTTTAATTTGTAAAAAACCTGCTTTAACTTTTCAAAACGTAACTTTAACTTGTCAAAACTTAAGTTTAAATTGTTAAAAACACACATTAAGTTGAAAAAAACGTACATTAATTTGTCAAAAATGTGGTTTAACTTGTAACAAATATACTTTAACTTGTAGAAACGTACTTCAACTTGTAAAAAACGTACTTTAACTTGTAAAAAATGTACTTTAACTTGTGAAAAACGCACTTTAACTTGTCAAAATGTAACTTTAACTTGTTAAAAACCTACTTTAACTTGTCAAAACGTAACTTAAACTTGTCAAAACATAAGTTTAAATTGTTAAAAACATACATTAACATGTAAAAAACGTACTTTAACTTGTCAAAAATGTGGTTTAACTTGTAAAAAATGTACTTTAACTTGTAAAAACTTACTTTAACTTGTAAAAAACGTGCTTTGACTTGTAAAAAACGTACTTCAACTTGTAAAAAACATACTTTAACTTGTCAAAAACGTACTTTAACTTCTCAATACGTAACTTTAACATGTAAAAAACGTACCTTAACTTGTAAAAAACGAACTTTAATTTGTAAAAAACCTATTTTACCTTTTCAAAACGTAACTTTAACTTGTCAAAACGTAAGTTTAAATTGTTAAAAAACATACATTCACTTGTAAAAAACGTACTTTAACTTGTCAAGAATATGGTTTAACTTGTAACAAATGTACTTTAACTTGTAAAAACGTACGTCAACTTGTAAAAAACGTGCTTTAACTTGTAAAAAACCTACTTTAACTTGTCAAAACGTAACTTTATTTTGTCAAAACGTAAGTTTAACTTGTTAAAAACGTAATTTAATTTGTCAAACTGTTAGTTTAACTTGTAAAAACGTACTTTAACTTGTCAAAAATGTGGTTTAACTTGTAACAAATGTACTTTAACTTGTAAAAAACCGACTTTAACTTGTAAAAAACGTACTTTAATTTATAAAAAACCTACTTTAACTTTTAAAAACGTAACTTTAACTTGTCAAAACGTAAGTTTAAACTGTCAAAAACACACATTAAGTTGAAAAAAATGTACATTAATATGTCAAAAATGTGGTTTAACTTGTAACAAATGTACTTTAAATTGTACAAACGTACTTCAACTTGTAAAAAACGTACTTTAACTTGTAAAAAATGTACTTTAACTTGTAAAAAACGCACTTTAACTTGTTAAAATGTAACTTTAACATGTAAAAAAACCTACTTTAACTTGTCAAAACGTAACTTAAACTTGTCAAAACGTAAGTTTAAATTGTTAAAAACATACATTCACTTGTAAAAAACATACTTTAACTTGTCAAAAATGTGGTTTAACTTGTAACAAATGTACTTTAACTTGTAAAAACGTACTTTAACTTGTAAAAAACGTACTTTAATTTGTAAAAAACCTACTTTAACTTATCTAAACGTAATTTTAACTTGTCAAAACATAAGTTTAAATTGTTAAAAACAAACATTAACTTGAAAAAAACGTACTTTAACTTGTCAAAAATGTGGTTTTACTTGTAACAAATGTACTTTATCTTGTAGAAACGTACTTCAACTTGTAAAAAACGTACTTTAACTTGTAAAAAATGTACTTTAACTTGTAAAAAACGTAACTTGTAAAAAACGTACTTTAACTTGTCAATACATAACTTTAACTTGTAAAAAACTGACTATAACTTGTAAAAAACGTACTTTAATTTGTAAAAAACCTACTTTAACTTTTCAAAACGTAACTTTAACTTGTCAAAACGTAAGTTTAAATTGTTAAAAACACACATTAACTTGAAAAAAACGTACTTTAACTTGTCAAAAATATTTTTTAACTTGTAAGAAATGTACTTTAACTTATAAAAACGTACTTCAACTTGTAAAAAACGTACTTTAACTAGTAAAAAACGTACTTTAACTTGTAAAAAAACGTACTTTAACTTCTGAAAACGTAACTTTAACTTGTAAAAAAACCGACTTTAACTTGTAAAAAACGTACTTTAATTTGTAAAATACCTACTTTAACTTTTCAAAACGTAACTTTAACTTGTCAAAACGGAAGTTTAATTTGTTAAAAACGTACTTTAAGTTGTCAAAAATGTGGTTTAACTTGTAAGAAATGTACTTTAACTTATAAAAACGTACTTCAACTTGTAAAAAAACGTACTTTAAATTGTAAAAAATGTACTTTAACTTGTAAAAAACGTACTTTAACTTGTCAATACATAACTTGAACTTGTAAAAAACCGACTTTAACTTGTCAAAAATGTGGATTTACTTGTACTTTATCTTGTAGAAACGTACTTCAACTTGTAAAAAACGTACATTAACTTGTAAAAAACGTACTTTAACTTGTAAAAAACGTGTTTAACTTCTCAAAACGTAACTTTAACTTGTCAAAACGTAAGTTTAAATTGTTAAAAACACACATTAACTTGAAAAAAACGTACTTTAACTTGTCAAAAATGTGGTTTAACTTGTTAGAAATGTACTTTAACTTATAAAAACGTACTTCAACTTGTAAAAAACGTACTTTAACTTGTAAAAAATGTACTTTAACTTGTAAATACATAACTTTAACTTGTAAAAAACCGACTTTAACTTGTAAAAAACGTGCTTTATTTTGTAAAAAACCTACTTTAACTTTTCAAAACGTAACTTTAACTTGTGAAAACGTAAGTTTAAATTGTTAAAAACACACATTAAGTTGAAAAAAACGTACATTAATATGTCAAAAATGTAGTTTAACTTGTAACAAATGTACTTTAACTTTTAGAAACGTACTTCAACTTGTAAAAAACGTACTTTAACTTGTAAAAAATGTACTTTAACTTGTAAAAAACGTATTTTAACTTGTCAAAATGTAACTTTAACTTGTAAAAAACCTACTTTAACTTGTTAAAACGTAACTTAAACTTGTCAAAACATAAGTTTAAATTGTTAAAAACATACATTCACTTGTAAAAAACGTACTTTAACTTGTTAAAAATGTGGTTTAAATTGTAACAAATGTACTTTAACTTGTAAAAACGTACTTTAACTTGTAAAAAACGTACTTTTATTTGTAAAAAACCTACATTAACTTGTCAAAACGTAATTTTAACTTCACAAAACATAAGTTTAAATTGTTAAAAACATACATTCACTTGTAAAAAACGTACTTTAACTTTTCAAAAATGTGATTTAACTTATAACAAAGGTACTATAACTTGTAAAAACGTACTTTAACTTGTAAAAAACGTACTTTAATTTGTAAAAAACCTACTTTAACTTTTCAAAACGTAACTTTAACTTGTCAAGACGTAATTTTAAATTGTTAAAAACATACATTCACTTATAAAAAACGTACTTTAACTTGTCAAAAATGTGGTTTAACTTATAACAAATGTACTTTAACTTGTAAAAACGTACTTTAACTTGTAAAAAACGTACTTTTATTTGTAAAAAACCTACTTTAACTTGTCAAAACGTAATTTTAACTTGTCAAAACATAAGTTTAAATTGTTAAAAACATACATTCACTTGTAAAAAACGTACTTTAACTTGTAAAAAATGTGGTTTAACGTATAACAAATGTAATATAACTTGTAAAAACGTACTTTAACTTGTAAAAAACGTACTTTAATTTGTAAAAAACCTAATTTAACTTTTCAAAACATAACTTTAACTTGTCAAGACGTAAGTTTAAATTGTTAAAAACACACATTAACTTGAAAAAAAAGTACTTTAACTTGTCAAAAATGTGGTTTTACTTGTAACAAATGTACTTTATCTTGTAGAAACGTACTTCAACTTGTAAAAAACGAACTTTAACTTGTAAAAAACGTACTTTAACTTGTAAAAAACGTACTTTAACTTGTCAAAACGTAACTTTAACTTGTCAAAACGTAAGTTTAAATTGTTAAAAACACACATTACCTTGAAAAAAACGTACTTTAACTTGTCAAAAATGAGGTTTAACTTGTTAGAAATGTACTTTAACTTATAAAAACGTACTTCAACTTGTAAAAAACGTACTTTAACTTGTAAAAAATGTACTTTAACTTGTAAAAAACGTACATTAACTTCTCAATACATAACTTTAACTTGTAAAAAACCGACTTTAACTTGTAAAAAAACGTACTTTAATTTGTAAAAAACCTACTTTAACTTTTCAAAACGTAACTTTAACTTGGGAAAACGTAAGTTTAAATTGTTAAAAACACACATTAAGTTGAAAAAAACGTACATTAATTTGTCAAAAATGTAGTTTAACTTGTAACAAATGTACTTTAACTATTAGAAACGTACTTCAACTTGTAAAAAACGTACTTTAACTTGTAAAAAATGTACTTTAACTTGTAAAAAACGTATTTTAACTTGTCAAAATGTAACTTTAACTTGTAAAAAACCTACTTTAACTTGTCAAAACGTAACTTAAACTTGTCAAAACATAAGTCTAAATTGTTAAAAACATACATTCACTTGTAAAAAACGTACTTTAACTTGTCAAAATGTGGTTTAAATTGTAACAAATGTACTTTAACTTGTAAAAAACGTACTTTAACTTGTAAAAAACGTACTTTAATTTGTAAAAAACCTACATTAACTTGTCAAAACGTAATTTTAACTTGACAAAACATAAGTTTAAATTGTTAAAAATATACATTCACTTGTAAAAAACGTACTTTAACTTTTCAAAAATGTGATTTAACTTATAACAAAGGTACTATAACTTGTGAAAACGTACTTTAACTTGTAAAAAACGTACTTTAATTTGTAAAAAACCTACTTTAACTTTTCAAAACGTAACTTTAACTTGTCAAGACGTAATTTTAAATTGTTAAAAACATACATTCACTTATAAAAAACGTACTTTAACTTGTCAAAAATGTGGTTTAACTTATAACAAATGTACTTTAACTTGTAAAAACGTACTTTAACTTG
Organism: Urtica urens; assembly: GCA_958296335.1. Classification (NCBI taxonomy): domain Eukaryota; kingdom Viridiplantae; phylum Streptophyta; class Magnoliopsida; order Rosales; family Urticaceae; genus Urtica; species Urtica urens. The sequence continues at coordinate 102,084 of CATQIS010000002.1, forward strand.
TAAAAAACGTACTTTTATTTGTAAAAAACCTACTTTAACTTGTCAAAACGTAATTTTAACTTGTCAAAACATAAGTTTAAATTGTTAAAAACATACATTCACTTGTAAAAAACGTACTTTAACTTGTAAAAAATGTGGTTTAACGTATAACAAATGTAATATAACTTGTAAAAACGTACTTTAACTTGTAAAAAACGTACTTTAATTTGTAAAAAACCTAATTTAACTTTTCAAAACATAACTTTAACTTGTCAAGACGTAAGTTTCAATTGTTAAAAACACACATTAACTTGAAAAAAAATTACTTTAACTTGTCAAAAATGTGGTTTTACTTGTAACAAATGTACTTTATCTTGTAGAAACGTACTTCAACTTGTAAAAAACGAACTTTAACTTGTAAAAAACGAACTTTAACTTGTAAAAAACGTACTTTAACTTGTCAAAACGTAACTTTAACTTGTCAAAACGTAAGTTTAAATTGTTAAAAACACACATTAACTTGAAAAAAACGTACTTTAACTTGTCAAAAATGTGGTTTAACTTGTAAGAAATGTACTTTAACTTATAAAAACGTACTTCAACTTGTAAAAAACGTACTTTAACTTGTAACTTTAACTTGGAAAAAAGAAACTTTAACTTGTCAATACATAACTTTAACTTGCAAAAAACCGACTTTAACTTGTAAAAAACGTACTTTAATTTGTAAAAAACCTACTTTAACTTTTCAAAACGTAACTTTAACTTGTCAAAACGTAAGTTTAAATTGTTAAAAACACACATTAAGTTGAAAAAAACGTACATTAATTTGTCAAAAATGTGGTTTAACTTGTAACAAATGTACTTTAACTTGTAGAAACGTCCTTCAACTTGTAAAAAACGTACTTTAAATTGTAAAAAATGTACTTTAACTTGTAAAAAACGTACTTTAACTTGTCAAAATGTAACTTTAACTTGTAAAACACCTACTTTAACTTGTCAAAACGTAACTTAAACTTGTCGAAACATAAGTTTAAATTGTTAAAAACCTACATTCACTTGTAAAAAACGTACTTTAACTTGTCAAAAATATGGTTTAACTTGTAACAAATGTACTTTAACTTGTAAAAACGTACTTTAACTTGTAAAAAACGTACTTTAATTTCTAAAAAACCTACTTTAACTTTTCAAAACGTAACTTAAACTTGTCAAAACATAAGTTTAAATTGGTAAAAACATACATTCACTTGTAAAACGTACTTTAACTTGTCAAAAATGTGGTTTAACTTGTAACAAATATACTTTAACTTGTAAAAACGTACTTTAACTTGTAAAAAACGTAACTTTAACTTGTTAAAACATAAGTTTCAATTGTTAAAAACATACATTCACTTGTAAAAAAACGTATTTTAACTTGTCCAAAATGTGGTTTAACTTGTAACAAATGTACTTTAACTTGTAAGAACGTACTTTAACTTGTAAAAAGCGTACTTTAATTTGTAAAAAACCTACTTTAACTTGTCAAGACGTAAGTTTAAATTGTTAAAAACACACAATAACTTGAAAAAAACGTACTTTAACTTGTCAAAAATGTTGTTTCACTAGGAGAAAAAAGGCCTTTAGAAGCGACAAAAGTCGCTTCTAAAGGCCAAAAAGTCGCTTCTAATTTGGCATTAGAAGCGACATTAGAAGCGACATTGTCGCTTCTAATGTTCCGCTTCTAAAGCCGAGTCGCTTCTAATGTTTTGAAGCGACGAAATTAGAAGCGACTAGTCGCTTCTATAGTCGCTTCTAATGTTTTAAAAACCTAAAAAAAAAGCCTACGAAAATATGGCTATTTGGGCATTAGAAGCGACATTAGAAGCGACTAGTCGCTTCTAATGCCCAAACAGCAAAAAAAAAATATTTACTTGATTTTTGGTATATTAATTAAAATTGTTACTTAATAAATTAAAATTATTATTAAATATTTTTATTAATCGACAAATCTAACTACAAAATGATTTCAATAGAGCTAAAATATATTAACAAACTTATTAAAAACATTATCAATACTTATTAAAACATATTAACAAAATATATAATCAAAACTAAGAAATTGAAAAACTAAAAAATTAACTACATATAAACCAACCTCTAACAAAAAAACTAAACCAATTAAGTTAAACAAAAAAACTAAACAAAAAATTACAAACTAACGTCGTCAAAATTATCAAACTAAATTCATAATTACGTCAATGAACAACAATTAAGTTAATAAATTAACAAATTAATTAAGTTAAAACTTCACATATTATCTAAAAGAATATAACATTTGATATTTCTAATTACCAATTAATTATACAAATTAACTAAGTTAGTAACTAATTTTACTAATTCAATTTACATACTAAAATAAATAAATAAATTAATTTCACAACCAAAACTTACCGATTGCAATGACGGGGAGAGTGCCGGAGGAGAGCTCGCCGATTCACAACCAAAACTTAATCTCCTTTGTAGGCACCAATCCCAACACTAGTAATTAACTACACATTTCATATATTCTATAGTTACATATAATTAACGTCATATATTCTGAAACACATTTACCTTGAACGAAAAAAACGACATTAAAAAAAATAACTCACCCTTAGAGATGAGCGACGCAGGCAGCAATCAAAGTCTTGGTCGGGGGCACGGCGGAGAAAATGGGAGCTGCGAATGAGGCTGCAAACGAGGCTACAAAAAACGTAAAAAATGATAACCACTAAGAGAATAACGTAAAAGATAGATAAAAGAGAACTTACCGGAGAGACACCGGCGGAGGTTGGTTAGAGGGGCGGAGGTCGGCCGGAGGCGGAGGATGAAAGAAGATGATGGGTGGAGGGGAGGAGGGGAGGAGGGGAGGGGCAGAGGAGGGTAGGGCGGAGGAAGCGGAGGGTAGAGAAAGGGGAGGGCGGAGGAAGGAGGGGAGGGTGGAGGAGAAGGAAGGAGCGAGGGCAGAGGGAAGCGCCGGAGGAGGGGAGGGCGGAGGGAAGCGCCGGAGGGGAGGGCCGGGGCGGAGGCGGAGGGGCTCGGCCAGAGGAGGGGGTGGGGAGTCGGAAATGAGAGATTTTTTTGGAGGAAGGGTGAAATGAGGGAGAAGGGAAGAGGGACGGGTGTTTTAAAGCCCTAGGGCCATTAGAAGCGACATTAGAAGCGACTAGTCGCTTCTAATGTCCTTCAAAACCAAAACGACGACGTTTTGTTAAGTGGGGGCATTAGAAGCGACTAGTCGCTTCTAATGTCGCTTCTAATGTCTCTGTAAGTGAAATTTTGGCGGAAGGGTTTTGGAGCCAAATAATTTGGGCATTAGAAGCGACATTAGAAGCGACTAGTCACTTCTAATGCCCAATTTTTTATACTTAGTGAAATTTTGGCGGAAGGGTTTTGGAGCCAAATAATTTGGGCATTAGAAGCGACATTAGAAGCGACTAGTCGCTTCTACTGCCCAATTTTCCATACTTAGTGAAATTTTGGCGGAGGAGTTTTGGAGCCACATAATTTGGGCATTAGAAGCGACATTAGAAGCGACTAGTCGCTTCTAATGCCCAAAGATACTAAAATATTTGGCGCGGAGAGTGCGAGCCAATAATTTTGGTCTTTAAAAGCGACTTGTCGCTTCTAATATGTCGACTCGGACAATTAGAAGCGACTAGTCGCTTCTAAATGAAAAAAATTTCATTTTTCGGACAAATTCGGGGTGTTTACGTTAGAAGCGACTAGTCGCTTCTAATGCCAAAATGTCGCTTCTAAAGGTATCTTTTGTAGTAGTTATGTACATTATCTTGTAGAAACGTACTTCAACTTGTAAAAAACGTACTTTAACTTGTAAAAAAGGTACTTTAACTTGTAAAAAACGTACTTTAACTTGTCAAAACATAACTGTAACTTGTCAAAACGTAAGTTTACATTGTTAAAAACACACATTAACTTGAAAAAAACGTACTTTAACTTGTCAAAAATGTGGTTTAACTTGTAACAAATGTACTTTAACTTATAAAAACGTACTTCAACTTGTAAAAAACGTACCTTAACTTGTAAAAAATGTACTTTAACTTGTAAAAAACGTACTTTAACTTGTCAATACATAACTTTAACTTGTAAAAAACCGACTTTAACTTGTAAAAAACGTACTTTAATTTGTAAAAAACCTACTTTAACTTTTCAAAACCTAACTTTAACTTGTCAAAACGTAAGTTTAAAATGTTAAAAACACACACTACATTGAAAAAAACGTACATTAATTTGTCAAAAATGTGGTTGAACTTGTAACAAATGTACGTTAACTTGTAGAAACGTACTTCAATTTGTAAAAAACGTACTTTAACTTGTAAAAAATGTACTTTAACTTGTAAAAAACGTACTTTAACTTGTCAAAATGTAACTTTAATTTGTAAAAAACCGACTTTAACTTGTCAAAACGTAACTTAAACTTGTCAAAACATAAGTTTAAATTGTTAAAAACATACATTCACTTGTAAAAAACGTACTTTAACTTGTCAAAAATGTGGTTTAACTGGTAACAAATGTACTTTAACTTGTAAAAACGTACTTTAACTTGTAAAAAGAATACTTTAATTTGTAAAAAACCTACTTTAACTTGTCAAAACGTAACTTTAACTTGTCAAAACATAAGTTTAAATTGTTAAAAACATACATTCACTTGTAAAAAACGTACTTTAACTTGTCAAAAATTTGGTTTAACTTATAACAAATGTACTATAACTTGTAAAAACGTACTTTAACTTGTAAAAAACGTACTTTAATTTGTAAAAAACCTACTTTAACTTTTCAAAACGTAACTTTAACTTGTCAAAACGTAACTTTAAATTGTTAAAAACACACATTAACTTGAAAAAAACGTACTTTAACTTGTCAAAAATGTTGTTTTACGTGTAACAAATGTACATTATCTTGTAGAAACGTATTTCACCTTGTAAAAAACGTACTTTAACTTGTAAAAAACGTACTTTAACTTGTAAAAAACGTACTTGAACTTGTCAAAACGTAAGTTTACATTGTTAAAAACACACATTAACTTGAAAAAAACATACTTTAACTTGTCAAAAATGTGGTTTAACTTGTAACAAATGTACTTTAACTTATAAAAACGTACTTCAACTGGTAAAAAACGTACCTTAACTTGTAAAAAACGTTCTTTAACTTGTAAAAAACGTACTTTAACTTGTAAAAAACCGACTTTAACTTGTAAAAAACGTACTTTAATTTGTAAAAAACCTACTTTAACTTTTCAAAACCTAACTTTAACTTGTCAAAACGTAAGTTTAAATTGTTAAAAACACACATTACCTTGAAAAAAACGTACATTAATTTGTCAAAAATGTGGTTTAACTTGTAACAAATGTACTTTAACTTGTAGAAACGTACTTTAACTTGTAAAAAACGTACTTTAACTTGTAAAAAATGTACTTTAACTTGTAAAAAACGTACTTTAACTTGTCAATACATAACTTTAACTTGTAAAAAACCGACTTTAACTTGTCAAAACGTAACTTAAACTTGTCAAAACATAAGTTTAAATTGTTAAAAACATACATTCACTTGTAAAAAACGTACTTTAACTTGTCAAAAATGTGGTTTAACTGGTAACAAATGTACTTTAACTTGTAAAAACGTACTTTAACTTGTAAAAAGCGTACTTTAATTTGTAAAAAACCTACTTTAACTTGAAAAAACGTAACTTTAACTTGTCAAAACATAAGTTGAAATTGTTAAAAACATACATTCACTTGTAAAAAATGTACTTTAACTTGTCAAAAATTTGGTTTAACTTATAACAAATGTACTATAACTTGTAAAAACGTACTTTAACTTGTAAAAACGTACTTTAATTTGTAAAAAACCTACTTTAACTTTTCAAAACGTAACTTTAACTTGTTAAAACGTAAGTTTAAATTGTTAAAAACACACATTAACTTGAAAATAAAGTACTTTAACTTGTCAAAAATGTGGTTTAACTTGTAACAGATGTACTTTAACTTATAAAAACCTACTTCAACTTGTAAAAAACGTACCTTAACTTGTAAAAAACGTACTTTAACTTGTAAAAAATGTACTTTAACTTGTCAATACATAACTTTAACTTGTAAAAAACCGACTTTAACTTGTAAAAAACGTACTTTAATTTGTAAAAAACCTACTTTAACTTTTCAAAACCTAACTTTAACTTGTCAAAACGTAAGTTTAAATTGTTAAAAACACACATTACCTTGAAAAAAACTTACATTAATTTGTCAAAAATGTGGTTTAACTTGTAACAAATGTACTTTAACTTATAAAAACGTACTTCAACTTGTTAAAAACGTATTTTAACTTGTAAAAAACGTACTTTAACTTGTAAAAAACATACTTTAACTTGTCAATACGTAACTTTAACTTGTAAAAAACCTACTTTAACTTGTAAAAAACGTACTTTAATTTGTAAAAAACGTACTTTAACTTGTAAAAAATGTACTTTAACTTGTCAATATGTAACTTTAACTTGTAAAAAACCTACTTTAACTTGCAAAAAACGTACTTTAATTTGTAAAAAACACACTTTAACTTTTCAAAACGTAACTTTAACTTCTCAAAACGTAAGTTTAAATTGTTAAAAACACACATTAACTTGAAAAAAACGTACATTAATTTGTAAAAAATGTGGTTTAACATGTAACAAATGTACTTTAACTTGTAGAAACGTTCTTCAACTTGTAAAAAACGTACTTTAACTTGTAAAAAATGTACTTTAACTTGTAAAAAACGTACTTTAACTTGTCAAAATGTAACTTTAAGTTGTAAAAAACCTACTTTAACTAGTCAAACCGTAACTTTAATTTATTAAAACATAAGTTTAAATTCTTAAAAACATACAATCACTTGTAAAAAACGTACTTTAACTTGTCAAAAATGTGGTTTAACTTGTAAAAATGTACTTTAACTTGTAAAAACGTACTTTAACTTGAAAAAAACGTACTTTAATTTGTAAAAAACCTACTTTAACTTGTCAAAACGTAGCTTTAACTTGTCAAAACTGAAGTTGAAATTGTTAAAAACATACATTCACTTGTAAAAAACGTACTTTAACTTGTCAAAAATGTGGTTTAACTTATAACAAATGTACTATAACTTGTAAAAAACGTACTTTAATTTATAAAAAACGTACTTTAACTTGTCAAAACGTAACTTTAACTTGTCAAAACGTAAGTTTAAATTGTTAAAAACACACATTAACTTGAAAAAAACGTACTTTAACTTGTCAAAAATGTGGTTTAACTTGTAAGAATTGTACTTTAACTTATAAAAACGTACTTCAAATTGTAAAAAACGTATTTTAACTTGTAAAAAACGTACTTTAACTTCTAAAAAACCTACTTTAACTTGTCAAAACGTAACTTAAACATGTCAAAACATAAGTTGAAATTGTTAAAAACATACATTCACTTGTAAAAAAACGTACTTTAACTTGTCAAAAATGTGGTTTAACTTGTAACAAATGTACTTTAACTTGTAGAAACGTACTTCAACTTGTAAAAAACGTACTTTAACTTGTAAAAAATGTACTTTAACTTGTAAAAAACGTACTTTAACTTGTCAAAATTTAACTTTAACTTGTAAAAGACCTACTTTAACTTGTAAAAAACGTACTTTATTTTGTAAAAAATATACTTTAACTTTTCAAAACGTAACTTTAACTTGTCAAAACGTAAGTTTAAATTGTTAAAAACACAAATTAACTTGAAAAAAAACGTAATTTAACTTTTCAAAAATGTGGTTTAACTTGTAACAAATGTACTTTAACTTATAAAAACATACTTCAACTTGTAAAACACGTACTTTAACTTGTAAAAAACGTACTTTAACTTGTAAAACACGTACTTTAACTTGTCAATAAATAACTTTAATTTGTAAAAATTCGACTTTAACTTGTAAAAAACATACTTTAATTTGTAAAAAACCTACATTAATATTTCAAAACGTAACTTTAAGTTGTCAAAACGTAAGTTTAAGTTGTTAAAAACACACATTAACTTGAAAAAAATGTACATTAATTTGTCAAAAATGTGGTTTAACTTGTAACAAATGTACTTTAACTTCTAGAAACGTACTTCAACTTGTAAAAAACGTACTTTAATTTGTAAAAAATGTACTTTAACTTGTAAAAAACGTACTTTAATTTGTCAAAATGTAACTTTAACTTGTAAAAAACCTACTTTAACTTGTCAAAACGTAACTTAAACTTGTCAAAACATAAGTTTGAATTTGATAAAAACATACATTCACTTGTAAAAAACGTACTTTAACTTGTCAAAAATGTGGTTTAACTTGTAACAAATGTACTTTAACTTGTAAAAACGTACTTTACCTTGTAAAAAACGTACTTTAATTTATAAAAAACTTACTTTAACTTGTCAAAACGTAACTTAAACTTGTCAAAACATAAGTTTAAATTTGTTAAAAACATTCATTCACTTGTAAAAACGTACTTTAACTTGTCAAAAATGTGGTTTAACTTGTAACAAATGTACTTTAAGTTGTAAAAACGTACTTTAACTTGTAAAAACGTACTTTAATTTATAAAAAACTTACATTAACTTGTCAAAACGTAACTTTAACTTGTCAAAACATAAGTTTAAATTGTTAAAAACATACATTCACTTGTAAAAAACGTACTTTAACTTGTCAAAAATGTGGTTTAACTTGTAACAAATGTACTTTAACTTGTAAAAAACGTACTTTAATTTGTAAAAAACCTACTTTAACTTGTCAAAACGTAACTTTAACTTGTCAAAACATAAGTTGAAATTGTTAACAACATACATTCACTTGTAAAAAACGTACTTTAACTTGTCAAAAATGTGGTTGAACTTGTAACAAATGTACTTTAACTTGTAAAAACGTACTTTACCTTGTAAAAATTGTACTTTAATTTGTAAAAAAACGTAGTTTAACTTGTCAAGACGTAACTTGAACTTGTTAAAACATAAGCTTAAATTGTTAAAAACGTAGTTTAACTTGTTAAAAATGTGGTTTAACTTGTAACAAATGTACTATAACTTGTAAAAACCTACTTTAACTTGTAATAAACGTACTTTAGTTTGTAAAAAACCTACTTTAACTTGTTAAAATGTAACTTTAACTTGTCAAAACGTAAGTTGAAATTGTTAAAAAAAAATTAACTTGAAAAAAACGTACTTTAACTTGTAAAAAATGTAGTTTAACTTGTAACAATTGTACTTTAACTTATAAAAACGTACTTCAATTTGTAAAAAACGTATTTTAACTTGTAAAAAACGTACTTTAACTTGTAATAAACGTACTTTAACTTGTCAATACGTAACTTTGACTTGTAAAAAACCTACTTTAACTTGTAAAAAACGTACTTTAATTTGTAAAAAACATACTTTAACTTGTAAAAAACGTACTTTAATTTGTAAAAAACATACTTTAACTTGTAAAAAACGTACTTTAACTTGTCAATAAGTAAATTTTACTTGTAAAAAACCTACTTTAACTTGTAAAAAACGTACTTTAATTTGTAAAATATCTACTTTAACTTTTCAAAACGTAACTTTAACTTGTCCAAACGTAAGTTTAAATTGTTAAAAACACACATTAACTTGAAAAAAACGTACATTAATTTGTCAAAAATGTGGTTTAACTTGTAACAAATGTACTTTAACTTGTAAAAACGTACTTTAAATTGTAAAAAATGTACTTTAACTTGTAAAAAACATACTTTAACTTGTCAAAATGTAACTTTAACTTGTAAAAAACCTACTTTAACTTGTCAAAATGTAACTTAAACTTGTCAAAACATAAGTTTAAATTGTTAAAAACATACATTTTCACTTGTAAAAAACGTACTTTAACTTGTTTAAAATGTGGTTTAACTTGTAACAAATGTACTTTAACTTGTAAAAAGGTACTTTAACTTGTAAAAAACGTACTTTAATTTGTAAAAAACCTACATTAACTTGTCAAAACGTAACTTTAACTTGTCAAAGCATAAGTTTAAATTGTTAAAAAAATTCATTCACTTGTAAAAAACGTACTTTAACTTGTCAAAAATGTGGTTTAACTTGTAACAAATATACTATAACTTGTATAAACGTACTTTAACTTGTAAAAAACGTACTTTAATTTGTAAAAAACCTACTTTAACTTGTTAAAATGTACCTTTAACTTTTCAAAACGTAAGTTTAAATTGTTAAAAAAACACATTAACTTGAAAAAACGTACTTTAACTTGTCAAAAATGTAGTTTAACTTGTAACAATTGTACTTTAACTTATAAAACCGTACTTCAACTTGTAAAAAACGTATTTTAACTTGTAAAAAACGCACTTTAACTTGTAATAAACGTACTTTAACTTGTCAATACGTAACTTTAACTTGTAAAAAACCTACTTTAACTTGTAAAAAACGTACTTTAATTTGTAAAAAACCTACTTTAACTTTTCAAAACGTAACTTTAACTTGTCAAAACGTAAGATTAAATGGTTAAAAACACAAATTAACTTAAAAAAAACGTTCTTTAACTTGTCAAAAATGTGGTTTAACTTGTAACAAATCTACTTTAAATTATAAAAACGTACTTCAACTTGTAAAAAACGTACTTTAACTTGTAAAAAACGTACTTTAACTTGTAAAAGACGTACTTTAACTTGTCAAAATGTAACTTTAACTTGTAAAAAACCTACTTTAACTTGTCAAAACGTAACTTAAACTTGTCAAAACATAAGTTTAAATTTGTTAAAAACATTCATTCACTTGTAAAAACGTACTTTAACTTGTCAAAAATGTGGTTTAACTTGTAACAAATGTACTTTAACTTGTAAAAACGTACTTTAACTTGTAAAAAACGTACTTTAATTTGTAAAAAACCTACTTTAACTTGTCAAAACGTATCTTTATCTTGTCAAAACATAAATTTAAATTGTGAAAAACATACATTCACTTGTAAAAAACGTACTTTAACTTGTCAATATGTGGTTTAACTTATAACGAATTTACTATAACTTGTTAAAACGTAGTTTAACTTGTAAAAAATATACTTTAATTTGTAAAAAACCTACTTTAACTTTTCAAAACGTAACTTTAACTTGTCAAAACGTAAGTTTAAATTGTTAAAAACACACATTTACTTGAAAAAAACGTACTTTAACTTGTCAAAAATGTGGTTTAACTTGTAACAAATATACTTTAACTTATAAAAACGTACTTCAACTTGTAAAAAACGTATTTTAACTTGTAAAAAACGTACTTTAACTTGTTAAATACGTACTTTAACTTGTCAATACGTAACTTTAACTTATAAAAAACCTACTTTAACTTGTAAAAAACGTACTTTAATTTGTAAAAAACCTACTTTAACTTTTCAAAACGTAACTTTAACTTGTCAAAACGTAAGTTTAAATTGTTAAAAACACACATTAACTTGAAAAAAACGTACTTTAGTTTGTAAAAAACCTACTTTAACTTGTTAAAATGTAACTTTAACTTGTCAAAATGTAAGTTGAATTTGTTAAAAAAACACACTAACTTGAAAAAAACGTACTTTAACTTGTAAAAAATGTAGTTTAACTTGTAACAATTGTACTTTAACTTATAAAAACGTACTTCAACTTGTAAAAAACGTATTTTAACTTGTAAAAAACGTACTTTAACTTGTAATAAACGTACTTTAACTTGTCAATACGTAACTTTGACTTGTAAAAAACCTACTTTAACTTGTAAAAAACGTACTTTAATTTGTAAAAAAACATACTTTAACTTGTAAAAAACGTACTTTAACATGTCAATAAGTAAATTTTACTTGTAAAAAACCTACTTTAATTTGTAAAATACCTACTTTAACTTTTCAAAACGTAACTTTAACTTGTCAAAACGTAAGTTTAAATTGTTAAAAACACACATTAACTTGAAAAGAACGTACATTAATTTGTCAAAAATGTGGTTTAACTTGTAACAAATGTACTTTAACTTGTAGAAACGTACTTTAAATTGTAAAAAATGTACTTTAACTTGTAAAAAACATACTTTAACTTGTCAAAATGTAACTTTAACTTGTAGAAAACCTACTTTAACTTGTCAAAACGTAACTTAAACTTGTCAAAACATAAGTTTAAATTGTTAAAAACATACATTTTCACTTGTAAAAAACGTACTTTAACTTGTCAAAAATGTGGTTTAACTTGTAACAAATGTACTTTAACTTGTAAAAAGGTACTTTAACTTGTAAAAAACGTACTTTAATTTGTAGAAAACCTACTTTAATTTGTCAAAACGTAACTTTAACTTGTCAAAACATAAGTTTAAATTGTTAAAAACATTCATTCACTTGTAACAAATATACTTTAACTTGTATAAACGTACTTTAACTTGTAAAAAACGTACTTTAATTTGTAAAAATCCTACTTTAACTTGTTAAAATGTAACTTTAACTTTTCAAAACGTAAGTTTAAATTGTTAAAAAAACACATTAACTTGAAAAAACGTACTTTAACTTGTCAAAAATGTAGTTTAACTTGTAACAATTGTACTTTAACTTGTAAAAAGGTACTTCAACTTGTAAAAAACGTACTTTAACTTGTCAAAACGTAACTTTAATTTGTCAAAACGTAACTTTAACTTGTTAAAAACGTCATTTAACTTGTCAAAATGTAACCTTAACTTTTAAAAACGTACTTTATTTTGTCAAATGTAATTTTAATGTGTTAAAACGTAACTTTAAGATGTTAAAACGTAACTTTAAGTTGTAAAAAACGTACTTTAACTTGTAAAAACCGTACTTTAACTTGTAAAACACTTACTTTAACTTGTAAAAAAGGTACTTCAACTTGTAAAAAACGTACTTTAACTTGTAAAATACGTATTTTAATATGTCGAAATGTAACTTTAACTTGTCAAAACGTAACTTGAACTTGTTAAAAATGTACTTTAACTTGTAAAAAACGTTCTTTAACTTGTAAAAAATGTATTTTAACTTGTCAATACGTAATTTTAACTTGTAAAAAACCTACATTAACTTGTCAAAACATAACTTTAACTTGTCAAAACGTAAGTTTAACTTGTTAAAAACATACATTAACTTGTAAAAAACGTACTTTAACTTGTCAAAAATGTGGTTTAACTTGTAAAAAAGTACTTCAAGTTGTAAAAACATACTTTAACTTGTTAAAAACCTACTTTAACTTGTCAAAACGTAACTTTAATTTGTCAAAACGTAACTGTAGCTTGTTAAAAACGTAATTTGACTTGTCAAAACGTAACTTTAACTTCTAAAAAACGTACTTTAACTTGTCAAAATGTAATTTTAATGTGTCAAAACGTAACTTTAAGTTGTTAAAAGGTAAATTTAACTTGTAAAAAATGTACTTTAACTTGTAAAGAACGTACTTCAACTTTTAAAGCAAGTACTATAACTTGTAAAAAACGTACTTCAACTACTAAAAAACGTATTTTAACGTGTCAAAATGTAACTTTAACTTGTCAAAACGTAAATTTAACTTGTTAAAAACGTACTTTAATTTGTAAAAAACCTACTTTAACTTGTCAAAACGTAACTTTAACTTGTCAAAACGTAACTTTAACTTGTTAAAAACGTACTTTAACTTGTAAAAAACGTACTTTAACTTGTAAAAAACGTACTTTAACTTGTCAAAACGTAACAATAAGTTGTAAAAAACCTACATTAACTTATCAAAAAGTAAGTTTAACTTGTCAAAACGTTAGTTTAACTTGTTAAAAACATACATTAACTTGTAAAAAACGTACTTTAACTTGTAAAAAACCTACTTTAACTTCTCAAAACGTAACTTTAATTTGTCAAAACGTAACTTTAACTTGTTAAAAACATAATTTAACTTGTCAAAATGTAACCTTAACTTATTAAAAACGTACTTTAACTTGTCAAAATGTAATTTTAATATGTCAAAACGTAACTTTAAGATGTTAAAACGTAACTTTAACTTGTAAAAAACGTACTTTAACTTGTAAAAACCGTACTTCAACTTGTAAAACACTTACTTTAACTTGTAAAAAACGTATTTAACATGTCGAAATGTAACTTTAACTTGTCAAAACGTAACTTTAACTTGTGAAAAACGTATTTTAACTTGTAAAAAACGTTCTTTAAGTTGTAAAAAACGTATTTTAACTTGTCAAATACGTAATTTTAATTTGTAAAAAACTTACATTAACTTGTCAACACATAACTTTAAGTTGACAAAACTTAAGTTTAACTTGTTAAAAAAATACATTAACTTGTAAAAAACGTACTTTAACTTGTCAAAAATGTGGTTTAACTTGTAAAAATGTACTCAAGTTGTAAAAAACATACTTTAACTTGTAAAAAACCTACTTTAACATGTCAAAACGTAACTTTAACTTGTCAAAACGTAAGTTTAACTTTTTAAAAACACACATTAACTTGTAAAAACGTACTCTAACTTGTCATAAATGTAATTTTAATAGGTCAAAACGTAAGTTTAAGTTGTTAAAACATAACTTTAACTGGTAAAAAATGTACTTTAAGTTGTAAAAAATGTACTTCAACTTGTAAAACACTTACTTTAACTTGTAAAAATCGTACTTTAACTTGTAAAAAATGTACTTTGACTTGTAAAAAATGTATTTTAACGTGTCAAAATGTAAATTTAACTTGTCAAAACGAAACTTTAACTTGCTAAAAACGTACTTTAACTTGTAAAAATGTACTTTAATTTGGAAAAAACATACATTAACTTGTCAAACCGTAACTGTAACTTGTAAAAAACCAACATTAACTTGTCAAAACGTAACTTTAACTTGTCAAAACGTTAGTTTAACTTGTTAAAAACGTACTTTAACTTGTTAAAACGTAATTTAACTTGTAAAAAACGTACTTTAACTTGTCAAAACGTAACATTAAGTTGTAAAAAACCTACATTAACTTGTCAAAACGTAACTTTAACTTGTCAAAACGTGAGTTTAACTTGTTAAAAACATACATTAAGTTGTAAAAAACGTACTTTAACTTGTCAAAAATGTGGTTTAACTTGTAACAAATGTATTTTAACTTGTAAAAAGGTACTTAAACTTGTAAAAAACGTACTTTAACTTGTCAAAACGTAAATTTAAATTGTTAAAAACTTAATTTAACTTGTCAAAATGTAACCTTAACTTATCAAAATCATACTTTATCTTGTCAAAATGTAATTTTAATGTGTTAAAACGTAACTTTAAGATGTTAAAACGTAACTTTAACTTGTAAAAAACGTACTTTAACTTGTAAAAACCGTACTTTAACTTGTAAAAAACTTACTTTAACTTGTAAAAAAGGTACTTCAACTTGTAAAAAACGTACTTTAACTTGTAAAAAACGTATTTTAACATGTCGAAATGTAACTTTAACTTGTCAAAACGAAACTTTAACTTGCTAAAAACGTACTTTAACTTGTAAAAATGTACTTTAACTTGGAAAAAACATACTTTAACTTGTCAAAACGTAACTTTAACTTCTAAAAAACCAACATTAACTTGTCAAAACGTAACTTTAACTCGTCAAAACGGTAGTTTAACTTGTTAAAAACGTACTTTAACTTGTTCAAACGTAATTTAACTTTTAAAAAACGTACTTTAACTTGTCAAAACGTAACATTAAGTTGTAAAAAACCTACATTAACTTGTCAAAACGTAACTTTAACTTGTCAAAACATGAGTTTAACTTGTTAAAAACATACATTAAGTTGTAAAAAACGTACTTTAACTTGTCAAAAATGTGGTTTAACTTGTAACAAATGTACTTTAACTTGTAAAAAGGTACTTAAACTTGTAAAAAACGTACTTTAACTTGTCAAAAATGTGGTTTAACTTGTAAAAACTTACTTCAAGTTGTAAAAAACATACTTTAACTTGTAAAAAACCTACTTTAACTTGTCAAAACGTAACTTTAACTTGTAAAAGCGTAAGTTTAACTTGTTAAAAACACACATTAACTTGTAAAAAACGTACTTTAACTTGTAAAAAACGTTCTTTAACTTGTCAAAACGTAACAATAAGTTGTAAAAAACCTACATTAACTTATCAAAACGTAACTTTAACTTGTCAAAACGTTAGTTTAACTTGTTAAAAACATACATTAACTTTTTAAAAACGTACTTTAACTTGTAAAAAAACCTACTTTAACTTGTCAAAACGTAACTTTAATTTGTCAAAACGTAACTTTAACTTGTTAAAAACGTAATTTAACTTGTCAAAATGTAACCTTAACTTATTAAAAACGTACTTTAACTTGTCAAAATGTAATTTTAATGTGTCAAAACGTAACTTTAAGATGTTAAAACGTAACTTTAACTTGTAAAAAACGTACTTTAACTTGTAAAAACCGTACTTCAACTTGTAAAACACTTACTTTAACTTGTAAAAAACGTATTTAACATGTCGAAATGTAACTTTAACTTGTCAAAACGTAACTTTAACTTGTGAAAAACGTATTTTAACTTGTAAAAAACGTTCTTTAAGTTGTAAAAAACGTATTTTAACTTGTCAAATACGTAATTTTAATTTGTAAAAAACTTACATTAACTTGTCAACACATAACTTTAAGTTGACAAAACTTAAGTTTAACTTGTTAAAAACATACATTAACTTGAAAAAACGTACTTTAACTTGTCAAAAATGTGGTTTAACTTGTAAAAATGTACTTCAAGTTGTAAAAAACATACTTTTACTTGTAAAAAACCTACTTTAACATGTCAAAACGTAACTTTAACTTGTCAAAATGTAAGTTTAACTTTTTAAAAATACACATTAACTTGTAAAAAACGTACTTTAACTTGTCAAAAATGTAGTTTAACTTGTTGCAAATGTACTTTAACTTGTAAAAACGGACTTCAATTTGTAAAAAAAAGTAACTTTAACTTGTAAAAAACCTACTTTAACCTGTCAAAACGTAAGTTTAACTTGTTAAAAACGTAATTTAACTTGTCAAAACGTAAATTTAACTTGTAAAAAACCTACTCTAACTTGTCATAAATGTAATTTTAATAGGTCAAAACGTAAGTTTAAGTTGTTAAAACATAACTTTAACTGGTAAAAAATGTACTTTAAGTTGTAAAAAATGTACTTCAACTTGTAAAACACTTACTTTAACTTGTAAAAATCGTACTTCAACTTGTAAAAAACGTACTTTGACTTGTAAAAAATGTATTTTAACGTGTCAAAATGTAAATTTAACTTGTCAAAACGAAACTTTAACTTGCTAAAAACGTACTTTAACTTGTAAAAATGTACTTTAATTTGGAAAAAACATACATTAACTTGTCAAACCGTAACTATAACTTGTAAAAAACCAACATGAACTTGTCAAAACGTAACTTTAACTTGTCAAAACGTTAGTTTAACTTGTTAAAAACGTACTTTAACTTGTTAAAACGTAATTTAACTTGTAAACAACGTACTTTAACTTGTCAAAACGTAACATTAAGTTGTAAAAAACCTACATTAACTTGTCAAAACGAAACTTTAACTTGCTAAAAACGTACTTTAACTTGTAAAAATGTACTTTAATTTGGAAAAAACATACATTAACTTGTCAAACCGTAACTATAACTTGTAAAAAACCAACATGAACTTGTCAAAACGTAACTTTAACTTGTCAAAACGTTAGTTTAACTTGTTAAAAACGTACTTTAACTTGTTAAAACGTAATTTAACTTGTAAACAACGTACTTTAACTTGTCAAAACGTAACATTAAGTTGTAAAAAACCTACATTAACTTGTCAAAACGTAACTTTAACTTGTCAAAACGTGAGTTTAACTTGTTAAAAACATACATTAAGTTGTAAAAAACGTACTTTAACTTGTCAAAAATGTGGTTTAACTTGTAACAAATGTACTTTAACTTGTAAAAAGGTACTTAAACTTGTAAAAAACGTACTTTAACTTGTCAAAACATAAATTTAAATTGTTAAAAACTTAATTTAACTTGTCAAAATGTAACCTTAACTTATCAAAATCATACTTTATCTTGTCAAAATGTAATTTTAATGTGTTAAAACGTAACTTTAAGATGTTAAAACGTAACTTTAACTTGTAAAAAACGTACTTTAACTTGTAAAAACCGTACTTTAACTTGTAAAAAACTTACTTTAACTTGTAAAAAAGGTACTTCAACTTGTAAAAAACGTACTTTAACTTGTAAAAAACGTATTTTAACATGTCGAAATGTAACTTTAACTTGTCAAAACGAAACTTTAACTTGCTAAAAACGTACTTTAACTTGTAAAAATGTACTTTAACTTGGAAAAAACATACTTTAACTTGTCAAAACGTACCTTTAACTTGTAAAAAACCAACATTAACTTGTCAAAACGTAACTTTAACTCGTCAAAACGGTAGTTTAACTTGTTAAAAACGTACTTTAACTTGTTCAAACGTAATTTAACTTGTAAAAAACGTACTTTAACTTGTCAAAACGTAATATTAAGTTGGAAAAAACCTACATTAACTTGTCAAAACATAACTTTAACTTGTCAAAACGTGAGTTTAACTTGTTAAAAACATACATTAAGTTGTAAAAAACGTACTTTAACTTGTCAAAAATGTGTTTTAACTTGTAACAAATGTACTTTAACTTGTAAAAAACGTACTTTAACTTGTCAAAAAGTAAATTTAACTGGTTAAAAACTTAATTTAACTTGTCAAAATGTAACCTTAACTTATAAAAATCAAACTTTATTTTGTCAAAATGTAATTTTAATGTGTTAAAACGTAACTTTAAGATGTTAAAACGTAACTTTAACTTGTAAAAAACGTACTTTAACTTGTAAAAATCGTACTTTAACTTGTAAAACATTTACTTTAACTTGTAAAAAAGGTACTTCAACTTGTAAAAAACATACTCTAACTTGTAAAAAAACGTATTTTAACATGTCGAAATGTAACTTTAACTTGTCAAAAAGTAACTTTAACTTGTTAAAAACGTACTTTAACTTGTAAAAAATGTTCTTTAACTTGTAAAAAACGTATTTTAACTTATCAATACGTAACTTTAACTTGTATAAAACCTACATTAACTTGTCAAAACATAACTTTAACTTGTCAAAACGTAAGTTTAATTTGTTAAAAACATACATTAACTTGTAATAAACGTACTTTAACTTGTCAAAAATGTGGTTTAACTTGTAAATACGTACTTCAAGTTGTAAAAACATATTTTAACTTGTAAAAAACCTACTTTAACTTGTCAAAACGTAACTTTAACTTGTCAAAACGTAAGTTTAACGTGTAAAAAACGTAATTTAACTTGTCAAAACGTAACTTTAACTTGTAAAAAATGTACTTTAACTTGTCAAAATGTAATTTTAATGTGTCAAAACGTAACTCTAAATTGTTTAAACGTAACTTTAACTGGTAAAAAATGTACTTTAACTTTTCAAAAACGTACTTCAACTTGTAAAACACTTACTTTAACTTGTAAAAACGTATTTTAACGTGTCAAAATGTAACTTTAACTAGTCAAAACGAAACTCTAACTTGCTAAAAACGTACTTTAACTTGTTAAAACGTACTTTAACTTGTAAAAAACATACTTTAACTTGTAAAAAACCTACATTAACTTGTCAAAACGTAACTTTAACTTGTCAAAACGTAACTTTAACTTGTAAAAAACGTATTTTAACATGTCGAAATGTAACTTTAACTTTTCAAAACGTAACTTTAACTTGTTAAAAACGTACTTTAACTTGTAAAAAACGTTCTTTAACTTGTAAAACACGTATTTTAACTTGTCAATACGTAACTTTAACTTGTAAAAAACTTACATTAACTTGTCAAAACATAAATTTAACTTGTCAAAACGTAAGTTTAACTTGTTAAAAACATACATTAACTTGTAAAAAATGTACTTTAACATGTCAAAAATGTGGTTTAACTTGTAAAAACTTACTTCAAGTTGTAAAAAACATACTTTAAGTTGTAAAAAACCTAATTTAACTTGTCAAAACGTAACTTTAACTTGTCAAAACGTAAGTTTAACTTGTTAAAAACACACATTAACTTGTAAAAAACGTACTTCAACTTGTAAAAAAAGTATTTTAACTTGTAAAAAACCTACTTTAACATCTCAAAATTTAACTTTAATTTGTAAAAACGTAAGGTTAACTTGTTTAAAACGTAATTTAACTTGTCAAAACGTAACTTTAACTTGTAAAAAACGTACATTAACTTGTCAAAAATGTGGTTTAACTTGTAACAAATGTACTTTAACTTGTAAAAAGGTACTTCAACTTGTAAAAAACGTACTTTATCTTTTTAAAAACCTACTATAACTTGTCAAAACGTAACTTTAATTTTTCAAAACGTAACTTTAACTTGTTAAAAACGTAATTTAACTTGTCAAAACGTAACTTTAACTTATAAAAAACGTAGTTTAACTTGTCAAAATATAATTTTAATGTGTCAAAACGTAACTTTAAGTTGTTAAAACGTAACTTTAACTTGTAAAAAATGTCCTTTAACTTGTAAAAAACGTACTTCAACTTGTAAAACACTTAATTTAACTTGTAAAAAACGTACTTCAACTTGTAAAACACTTACTGTTACTTGTAAAAAACGGACTTCAACTTGTAAAAAACGTACTTCAACTTGTAAAAAACGTATTTTAACATGTCGAAATGTAGCTTTAACTTGTCAAAACGTAACTTTAACTTGTTAAAAACGTACTTTAACTTGTAAAAAACGTTCTTTAACTTGTAAAAAACGTATTTTAACTTGTCAATACGTAACTTTAACTTGTAAAAAACCTACATTAACTTGTCAAAACATAACTTATACTTGTCAAAACGTAAGTTTCACTTGTTAAAAACATACATTAACTTGAAAAAAACCGTACTTTAACTTGTCAAAAATGTGGTTTAACTTGTAAAAACTTACTTCAAGTTGTAAAAAACATACTTTAACTTGTAAAAACCCTACTTTAACTTGTCAAAACGTAACTTTAATTTGTCAAAACGTAAGTTTAACTTCTTAAAAACACACATTAACTTGTAAAAAACGTACTTCAACTTGTAAAAAAAGTATTTTTACTTGTAAAAAACCTACTTTAACATGTCAAAACGTATTTTTAATTTGTAAAAATGTAAGTTTAACTTGTTTAAAACGTAATTTAACTTGTCAAAACGTAACTTTAACTTGTAAAAAACGTACATTAACTTGTCAAAAATGTGGTTTAACTTGTAACAAATGTACTTTAACTTGTAAAAAGGTACTTCCACTTGTAAAAAACGCACTTTATCTTTTTAAAAACCAACTATAACTTGTCAAAACGTAATTTTAATTTTTTAAAACGTAACTTTAACTTGGTAAAAACGTAATTTAACTTGTCAAAACATAACTTTAACTTATAAAAAACGTACTTTAACTTGTCAAAATATAATTTTAATGTGACAAAACGTAACTTTAAGTTGTTAAAACGTAACTTTAACTTGTAAAAAATGTCCTTTAACTTGTATAAAACGTACTTCAACTTGTAAAACACTTACTTTAACTTGTAAAAAACGTACTTCAACTTGTAAAACACTTACTGTAACTTGTAAAAAACGTACTTCAACTGGTAAAAACATACTTTAACTTGTAAAAAACGTATTTTAACATGTCGAAATGTAACTTTAACTTGTCAAAACATAACTTTAACTTGTTAAAAACGTAGTTTAACTTGTAAAAAACGTTCTTTAACGTGTAAAAACGTATTTTAACTTGTCAATACGTAACTTTAACTTGTAAAAAACCTACATTAACTTGTCAAAACATAACTTTAACTTGTCAAAATGTAAGTTTAACTTGTTAAACACATACATTAACTTGTAAAAAACATACTTTAACTTGTCAAAAATGTGGTTAAACCTGTAAAAACTTACTTCAAGTTGTAAAAAACATACTTTAACTTGTAAAAAACCTACTTTTACTTGTCAAAACGTAACTTTAACTTGTCAAAACGTAAGTTTAACTTGTTAAAAACACACATTAACTTGAGAAAAACGTATTTTAACTTGTCAAAAATGTGGTTTAACTTGTTACGAATATACTTTAACTTGTAAAAACGTAATACACTTGCAAAAAAAGTGTTTTAACTTATAAAAAACCTACTTTAACATGTCAAAACGTAACTTTAACTTGTGAAAATGTAACTTTAACTTGTCAAAACGTAAGTTTAACTTGTTAAAAACACACATTAACTTGTAAAAAACGTATTTTAACTTGTCAAAAATGTGGTTTAACTTGTTACGAATGTACTTTAACTTGTAAAAACGTACTTCAACTTGTAAAAAAAGTATTTTAACTTGTAAAAAACCTACTTTAACATGTCAAAACGTAACTTAAATTTGTAAAAAACGTACTTTAACTTGTCAAAATATAATAATAATGTGTCAAAACGTAACTTTAAGTTGTCAAAATGTAACTTTAACTTGTAAAAAACGTCCTTTAACTTGTAAAAAACGTATTTCAACTTGTAAAACACTTACTTTAACTTGTAAAAAACGTACTTCAACTTATAAACACTTCTGTAACTTGTAAAAAACGTACTTCAACTTGTAAAAAGCGTACTTTAACTTGTAAAAAACGTATTTTAACATGTCGAAATGTAACTTTAACTTGTCAAAACGTAACTTTAACTTGTTAAAAACGTACTTTAACTTGTAAAAAACGTTCTTTAACTTGTAAAAAACGTATTTTAACTTGTCAATACGTAACTTTAACTTGTAAAAAACCTACATTAACTTGTCAAAACATAACTTTAACTTGTCAACTTGTAAGTTTAACTTGTTAAAAACATACATTAACTTGTAAAAAACATACTTTAACTTGTCCAAAATGTGGTTTAACTTGTAAAAACGTACTTCAAGTTGTAAAAACTTACTTTAACTTTTAAAAAACCTACTTTAACTTGTCAAAACGTAACTTTAACTTGTCAAAACGTAAGTTTAACTTGTAAAAAACGTAATTTAACTTGTCAAAACGTAACTTTAACTTGTAACAAACGTACTTTAACTTGTCAAAAATGTGGTTTAACTTGTAAAAACGTACTTCAACTTTTAAAAACATACTTTAACTTGTTAAAAACCTACTTTAACTTGTCAAAACGTAACTTTAACTTGTCAAAACGTAAGTTTAACTTGTAAAAAATGTAATTTAACTTGTCAAAACGTAACTTTAACTTGTAAAAAACGTACTTTAACTTGTCAAAATATAATTTTAATGTGTCAAAACGTAACTTTAAGTTGTTAAAACGTAACTTTAACTGGTAAAAATTGTACTTTAACTTGTAAAAAACGTATTTCAACTTGTAAAACACTTACTTTATCTTGTAAAAAACGTACTTCAAGTTGTAAAAAACGTACTTTAACTTGTACAAAACATATTTTAACGTGTCAAAATGTAACTTTAACTTGTCAAAACGAAACCTTAACTTGTTAAAAACATACTTTAACTTGTAAAAACGTACTTTAACTTGTAAAAAACGTACTTTAACGTGTCAAAATGTAACTTTAACTTGTCAAAACGAAACTTTAACTTGCTAAAAACATACTTTAACTTGTAAAAACGTTCTTTAACTTTTAAAAAACGTATTTTAACTTGTCAATACGTAACTTTAACTTGTAAAAAACCTACATTAACTTGTCAAAACATAACTTTAACTTGTCAAAACGTAAGTTTAACTTGTTAAAAACATACATTAACTTTTAAAAAATGTACTTTAACTTGTCAAAAATGTGGTTTAACTTGTTACGAATGTACTCTAACTTGTAAAAACGTACTTCAACTTGTAAAAAAAGTATTTTAACTTGTAAAAAACCTACTTTAACATGTGAAAACGTGACTTTAATTTGTAAAAACGTAAGTTTAAGTTTTTTAAAACGTAATTTAACTTGTCAAAACGTAACTTTAAATTGTAAAAAACGTACATTAACTTGTCAAAAATGTGGTTTAACTTGTAACAAATGTACTTTAACTTGTAAAAAGGTGCTTCAACTTGTAAAAAACGCACTTTATCTTTTTAAAAACCGACTATAACTTGTCAAAACGTAACTTTAATTTTTCAAAACGTAACCTGAACTTGTTAAAAACGTAATTTAACTTGTCAAAACGTAACTTTAACTTTAAAAAAACGTATTTTAACTTGTCAAAATTTAATTTTAATGTGTCAAAACGTAACTTTAAGTTGTTAAAACGTAACTTTAACTTGTAAAAAACGTCCTTTAACTTGTAAAAAACGTACTTCAACTTGTAAAACACTTACTTTAACTTGTAAAAAATGTACTTCAACCTGTAAAACACTTACTATTACTTGTAAAAAACGTACTTCAACTTGTAAAAAACGTACTTTAACTTGTAAAAAACGTATTTAAACATGTCGAAATGTAACTTTAACTTGTCAAAACGTAACTTTAACTTGTTAAAAACGTACTTTAACTTGTAAAAAACGTATTTTAACTTGTCAATACGTAACTTTAACTTGTAAAAAACCAACATTAACTTGTCAAAACATAACTTTAACTTGTCAAAACATAAGTTTCATTTGTTAAAAACATACATTAACTTGTAAAAAACGTATTTTAACTTGTCAAAAATGTGGTTAAACTTGTAAAAACTTACTTCAAGTTGTAAAAAACATACTTTAACTTGTAAAAAACGTACATTAACTTGTCAAAACGTAACATTAACTTGTCAAAACGTAAGTGTAACTTGTTAAAAACACACATTAACTTGTAAAAAACGTATTTTAACTTGTCAAAAATGTGGTTTAACTTGTTACGAATGTACTTTAACTTGTAAAAATGTACTTCAACTTGTAAAAAAAGTATTTTAACTTGTAAAAAACCTACTTTAACATGTCAAAACGTAACTTTAATTTGTAAAAACGTAAGTTTAACTTGTTTAAAACGTAATTTAACTTGTCAAAACGTAACTTAAAATTGTAAAAAATGTACATTAACTTGTCAAAAATGTGGTTTAACTTGAAACAAATGTACTTTAACTTGTAAAAAGGTACTTCAACTTGTAAAAAACGTACTTTAACTTGTTAAAAACCTACTATAACTTGTCAAAACGTAACTTTAATTTGTCAAAACGTAACTTTAACTTGTTAAAAACGTAATTTAACTTGTCAAAACGTAACTTTAACTTATAAAAAACATACTTTAACTTCTAAAAATATAATTTTAATGTGTCAAAACGTAACTTTAAGTTGTTAAAACGTAACTTTAACTTGTAAAAAACGTCCTTTAACTTGTAAAAAACGTACTTCAACTTCTAAAACATGTACTGTAACTTGTAAAAAATGTACTTTAACTTGTAAAAAACGTACTTCAACTTATAAAACACTTACTTTAACTTGTAAAAAACGAACTTCAAGTTGTAAAAAACGTACTTGAACTTGTAAAAAACGTATTTTAACGTGTCAAAATGTAACTTTAACTTGTTAAAACGAAACTTTAACTTGCTAAAAACATACTTTAACTTGTAAAAACGTACTTTAACTTGTAAAAAACGTACTTTAACTTGTCAAAACGTAACTTTAACTTGTAAAAAACCTACAATAACTTGTCAAAACGTAACTTTAACTTGTCAAAACGTAACTTTAACTTGTAAAAACCGTATTTTAACATGTCGAAATGTAACTATAACTTGTTAAAACGTAACTTTAACTTGTTAAAAACGTACTTTAACTTGTAAAAAACGTAAGTTTAACTTGTTAAAAACACACATTAACTTGTAAAAAACGTATTTTAACTTGTCAAAAATGTGGTTTAACTTGTTACGACTGTACTTTAACTTGTAAAAACGTACTTCAACTTGTAAAAAAAGTATTTTAACTTGTAAAAACCCTACTTTAACATGTCAAAACGTAACTTTAATTTGTAAAAACGTAAGTTTAACTTGTTTAAAACGTAATTTAACATGTCAAAACGTAACTTTAACTTTTAACAAATGTACTTTAACTTGAAAAAAGGTACTTCAACTTGTAAAAAACGCACTTTATCTTTTTAAAAACCAACTATAACTTGTCAAAACGTAACTTTAATTATTCAAAACGTAACTTTAACTTGTTAAAAACGTAATTTAACTTGTCAAAACGTAACTTTAACTTATAAAAAACGTACTTTAACTTCTCAAAATATAATTTTAATGTGTCAAAACGTAACTTTAAGTTGTTAAAACGTAACTTTAACTTGTAAAAAACGTCCTTTAACTTGTATAAAACGTACTTCAACTTGTAAAACACTTACTTTAACTTGTAAAAAACGTACTTCAACTTGTAAAACACTTACTTTAACTTGTAAAAAACTTACTTTAACTTGTAAAAAACGTATTTTAACATGTCGAAATATAACTTTAACTTGTCAAAACATAACTTTAACTTGTTAAAAACGTACTTTAACTTGTAAAAAACGTTCTTTAACTTGTAAAAACGTATTTTAACTTGTCAATACGTACTTTTAACTTGTAAAAAACCTACATTAACTTGTCAAAACATAACTTTAACTTGTCAAAATGTAAGTTTAACTTGTTAAAAACATACATTAACTTGTAAAAAACGTACTTTAACTTGTCAAAAATGTGGTTAAACTTGTAAAAACTTACTTCAAGTTGTAAAAAACATACTTTAACTTGTAAAAAACCTACTTTTACTTGTCAAAACGTAACTTTAACTTGTCAAAACGTAAGTTTAACTTGTTAAAAACACACATTAACTTGAGAAAAACGTATTTTAACTTGTCAAAAATGTGGTTTAACTTGTTACGAATATACTTTAACTTGTAAAAACGTAATACACTTGCAAAAAAAGTGTTTTAACTTATAAAAAACCTACTTTAACATGTCAAAACGTAACTTTAACTTGTGAAAATGTAACTTTAACTTGTCAAAACGTAAGTTTAACTTGTTAAAAACACACATTAACTAGTAAAAAACGTATTTTAACTTGTAAAAATGTACTTCAACTTGTAAAAAAAGTATTTTAACTTGTAAAAAACCTACTTTAACATGTCAAAACGTAACTTTATTTTGTAAAAACGTAAGTTTAACTTGTTTAAAACGTAATTTAACTTGTCAAAACGTAACTTAAAATTGTAAAAAATGTACATTAACTTGTCAAAAATGTGGTTTAACTTGAAACAAATGTACTTTAACTTGTAAAAAGGTACTTCAACTTGTAAAAAACGTACTTTAACTTGTTAAAAACCTACTATAACTTGTCAAAACGTAACTTTAATTTGTCAAAACGTAACTTTAACTTGTTAAAAACGTAATTTAACTTGTCAAAACGTAACTTTAACTTATAAAAAACATACTTTAACTTCTAAAAATATAATTTTAATGTGTCAAAACGTAACTTTAAGTTGTTAAAACGTAACTTTAACTTGTAAAAAACGTCCTTTAACTTGTAAAAAACGTACTTCAACTTCTAAAACATGTACTGTACCTTGTAAAAAATGTACTTTAACTTGTAAAAAACGTACTTCAACTTATAAAACACTTACTTTAACTTGTAAAAAACGAACTTCAAGTTGTAAAAAACGTACTTTAACTTGTAAAAAACGTATTTTAACGTGTCAAAATGTAACTTTAACTTGTTAAAACGAAACTTTAACTTGCTAAAAACATACTTTAACTTGTAAAAACGTACTTTAACTTGTAAAAAACGTACTTTAACTTGTCAAAACGTAACTTTAACTTGTAAAAAACCTACAATAACTTGTCAAAACGTAACTTTAACTTGTCAAAACGTAACTTTAACTTGTAAAAACCGTATTTTAACATGTCGAAATGTAACTATAACTTGTTAAAACGTAACTTTAACTTGTTAAAAACGTACTTTAACTTGTAAAAAACGTAAGTTTAACTTGTTAAAAACACACATTAACTTGTAAAAAACGTATTTTAACTTGTCAAAAATGTGGTTTAACTTGTTACGACTGTACTTTAACTTGTAAAAACGTACTTCAACTTGTAAAAAACGTATTTTAACTTGTAAAAACCCTACTTTAACATGTCAAAACGTAACTTTAATTTGTAAAAACGTAAGTTTAACTTGTTTAAAACGTAATTTAACATGTCAAAACGTAACTTTAACTTGTAACAAATGTACTTTAACTTGAAAAAAGGTACTTCAACTTGTAAAAAACGCACTTTATCTTTTTAAAAACCAACTATAACTTGTCAAAACGTAACTTTAATTTTTCAAAACGTAACTTTAACTTGTTAAAAACGTAATTTAACTTGTCAAAACGTAACTTTAACTTATAAAAAACGTACTTTAACTTCTCAAAATATAATTTTAATGTGTCAAAACGTAACTTTAAGTTGTTAAAACGTAACTTTAACTTGTAAAAAACGTCCTTTAACTTGTATAAAACGTACTTCAACTTGTAAAACACTTACTTTAACTTGTAAAAAACGTACTTCAACTTGTAAAACACTTACTGTAACTTGTAAAAAACTTACTTTAACTTGTAAAAAACGTATTTTAACATGTCGAAATATAACTTTAACTTGTCAAAACATAACTTTAACTTGTTAAAAACGTACTTTAACCTTTAAAAAACGTTCTTTAACTTGTAAAAACGTATTTTAACTTGTCAATACGTACTTTTAACTTGTAAAAAACCTACATTAACTTGTCAAAACATAACTTTAACTTGTCAAAATGTAAGTTTAACTTGTTAAAAACATACATTAACTTGTAAAAAACGTACTTTAACTTGTCAAAAATGTGGTTAAACTTGTAAAAACTTACTTCAAGTTGTAAAAAACATACTTTAACTTGTAAAAAACCTACTTTTACTTGTCAAAACGTAACTTTAACTTGTCAAAACGTAAGTTTAACTTGTTAAAAACACACATTAACTTGAGAAAAACGTATTTTAACTTGTCAAAAATGTGGTTTAACTTGTTACGAATATACTTTAACTTGTAAAAACGTAATACACTTGCAAAAAAAGTGTTTTAACTTATAAAAAACCTACTTTAACATGTCAAAACGTAACTTTAACTTGTGAAAATGTAACTTTAACTTGTCAAAACGTAAGTTTAACTTGTTAAAAACACAAATTAACTTGTAAAAAACGTATTTTAACTTGTCAAAAATGTGGTTTAACTTGTTACGAATGTACTTTAACTTGTAAAAACGTACTTCAACTTGTAAAAAAAGTATTTTAACTTGTAAAAAACCTACTTTAACATGTCAAAACGTAACTTAAATTTGTAAAAAACGTACTTTAACTTGTCAAAATATAATAATAATGTGTCAAAACGTAACTTTAAGTTGTCAAAACGTAACTTTAACTTGTAAAAAACGTCCTTTAACTTGTAAAAAACGTATTTCAACTTGTAAAACACTTACTTTAACTTGTAAAAAACGTACTTCAACTTATAAACACTTACTGTAACTTGTAAAAAACGTATTCAACTTGTAAAAAGCGTACTTTAACTTGTAAAAAACGTATTTTAACATGTCGAAATGTAACTTTAACTTGTCAAAACGTAACTTTAACTTGTTAAAAACGTACTTTAACTTGTAAAAAACGTAAGTTTAACTTGTTAAAAACACACATTAACTTGTAAAAAACGTATTTTAACTTGTCAAAAATGTGGTTTAACTTGTTACGACTGTACTTTAACTTGTAAAAACGTACTTCAACTTGTAAAAAAAGTATTTTAACTTGTAAAAAACCTACTTTAACATGTCAAAACGTAACTTTAATTTGTAAAAACGTAAGTTTAACTTGTTTAAAACGTAATTTAACATGTCAAAACGTAACTTTAACTTGTAACAAATGTACTTTAACTTGTAAAAAGGTACTTCAACTTGTAAAAAACGCACTTTATCTTTTTAAAAACCAACTATAACTTGTCAAAACGTAACTTTAATTTTTCAAAACGTAACTTTAACTTGTTAAAAACGTAATTTAACTTGTCAAAACGTAACTTTAACTTATAAAAAACGTACTTTAACTTCTCAAAATATAATTTTAATGTGTCAAAACGTAACTTTAAGTTGTTAAAACGTAACTTTAACTTGTAAAAAACGTCCTTTAACTTGTATAAAACGTACTTCAACTTGTAAAACACTTACTTTAACTTGTAAAAAACGTACTTCAACTTGTAAAACACTTACTGTAACTTGTAAAAAACTTACTTTAACTTGTAAAAAACGTATTTTAACATGTCGAAATATAACTTTAACTTGTCAAAACATAACTTTAACTTGTTAAAAACGTACTTTAACCTTTAAAAAACGTTCTTTAACTTGTAAAAACGTATTTTAACTTGTCAATACGTACTTTTAACTTGTAAAAAACCTACATTAACTTGTCAAAACATAACTTTAACTTGTCAAAATGTAAGTTTAACTTGTTAAAAACATACATTAACTTGTAAAAAACGTACTTTAACTTGTCAAAAATGTGGTTAAACTTGTAAAAACTTACTTCAAGTTGTAAAAAACATACTTTAACTTGTAAAAAACCTACTTTTACTTGTCAAAACGTAACTTTAACTTGTCAAAACGTAAGTTTAACTTGTTAAAAACACACATTAACTTGAGAAAAACGTATTTTAACTTGTCAAAAATGTGGTTTAACTTGTTACGAATATACTTTAACTTGTAAAAACGTAATACACTTGCAAAAAAAGTGTTTTAACTTATAAAAAACCTACTTTAACATGTCAAAACGTAACTTTAACTTGTGAAAATGTAACTTTAACTTGTCAAAACCAAAGTTTAACTTGTTAAAAACACAATTTTTCTCTTGTAAAAAACGTATTTTAACTTGTCAAAAATGTGGTTTAACTTGTTACGAATGTACTTTAACTTGTAAAAACGTACTTCAACTTGTAAAAAAAGTATTTTAACTTGTAAAAAAC
The DNA here is from genome assembly GCA_958296335.1 of Urtica urens. Classification (NCBI taxonomy): domain Eukaryota; kingdom Viridiplantae; phylum Streptophyta; class Magnoliopsida; order Rosales; family Urticaceae; genus Urtica; species Urtica urens. The sequence goes on from CATQIS010000002.1 coordinate 132,996, forward strand.
CTACTTTAACATGTCAAAACGTAACTTAAATTTGTAAAAAACGTACTTTAACTTGTCAAAATATAATAATAATGTGTCAAAACGTAACTTTAAGTTGTCAAAATGTAACTTTAACTTGTAAAAAACGTCCTTTAACTTGTAAAAAACGTATTTCAACTTGTAAAACACTTACTTTAACTTGTAAAAAACGTACTTCAACTTATAAACACTTACTGTAACTTGTAAAAAACGTATTCAACTTGTAAAAAGCGTACTTTAACTTGTAAAAAACGTATTTTAACATGTCGAAATGTAACTTTAACTTGTCAAAACGTAACTTTAACTTGTTAAAAACGTACTTTAACTTGTAAAAAACGTAAGTTTAACTTGTTAAAAACACACATTAACTTGTAAAAAACGTATTTTAACTTGTCAAAAATGTGGTTTAACTTGTTACGACTGTACTTTAACTTGTAAAAACGTACTTCAACTTGTAAAAAAAGTATTTTAACTTGTAAAAACCCTACTTTAACATGTCAAAACGTAACTTTAATTTGTAAAAACGTAAGTTTAACTTGTTTAAAACGTAATTTAACATGTCAAAACGTAACTTTAACTTGTAACAAATGTACTTTAACTTGAAAAAAGGTACTTCAACTTGTAAAAAACGCACTTTATCTTTTTAAAAACCAACTATAACTTGTCAAAACGTAACTTTAATTTTTCAAAACGTAACTTTAACTTGTTAAAAACGTAATTTAACTTGTCAAAACGTAACTTTAACTTATAAAAAACGTACTTTAACTTCTCAAAATATAATTTTAATGTGTCAAAACGTAACTTTAAGTTGTTAAAACGTAACTTTAACTTGTAAAAAACGTCCTTTAACTTGTATAAAAAGTACTTCAACTTGTAAAACACTTACTTTAACTTGTAAAAAACGTACTTCAACTTGTAAAACACTTACTGTAACTTGTAAAAAACTTACTTTAACTTGTAAGGAACGTACTTTAACTTGTAAAAAACGTATTTTAACATGTCGAAATGTAACTTTAACTTGTCAAAACGTAACTTTAACTTGTTAAAAACGTACTTTAACTTGTAAAAAACGTTCTTTAACTTGTAAAAAACGTATTTTAACTTGTCAATACGTAACTTTAACTTGTAAAAAATCTACATTAATTTGTCTTAACATAACTTTAACTTGTCAAAACGTAAGTTTAACTTGTTAAAAACGTACATTAACTTGTAAAAAACGTACTTTAACTTGACAAAAATGTGGTTTAACTTGTAAAAACGTACTTCAAGTTGTAAAAACATACTTTAACTTGTTAAAAACCTACTTTAATTTGTCAAAACGTAACTTTAACTTGTCAAAACATAAGTTTAACTTGTAAAAAACGTAATTTAACTTGTCAAAACGTAACTTTAACTTGTAAAAAACGTAGTTTAACTTGTCAAAATATAATTTTAATGTGTCCAAACGTAACTTTGAGTTGTTAAAACGTAACTTTAACTTGTAAAAAATGTACTTTAACTTGTAAAAAACGTACTTCAACTTGTAAAACACTTACTTTAACTTGTAAAAAACGTACTTCAAGTTGTAAAAAACGTACTTTAACGTGTAAAAAACGTATTTTAACGTGTCAAAATGTAACTTTAACTTGTCAAAACGAAACTTTAACTTGCTAAAAACATACTTTAACTTGTAAAAACGTACTTTAACTTGTAAAAAACGTACTTTAACTTGTCAAAACGTAACTTGAACTTGTAAAAAACCTACAATAACTTGTCAAAACGTAAGTTTAACTTGTTTAAAACGTACTTTAACTTGTAAAAAACGTTCTTTAACTTGTAAAAAATGTATTTTAACTTGTCAATACGTAACTTTAACTTGCTAAAAACATACTTTAACTTGTAAAAACGTACTTTAACTTGTAAAAAACGTACTTTAACTGGTCAAAACGTAACTTGAACTTGTAAAAAACCTACAATAACTTGTCAAAACGTAACTTTAACTTGTCAAAACGTAACTTTAACTTGTAAAAAACGTATTTTAACATGTCGAAATGTAACTTTAACCTGTCAAAACGTAACTTTAACTTGTTAAAAACGTACTTTAACTTGTAAAAAATGTTCTTTAACTTGTAAAAAACGTATTTTAACTTGTCAATACGTAACTCTAACTTGTAAAAAACCTACATTAACTTGTCAAAACATAACTTTAACTTGTCAAAACGTAAGTTTAACTTGTTAAAAACATGCATTAACTTGTAAAAAACGTACTTTACCTTGTCAAAAATGTGGTTTAACTTGTAAAAACTTACTTCAAGTTGTAAAAAACATACTTTAACTTGTAAAAAACCTACTTTAACTTGTCAAAATGTAACTTTAACTTGTCAAAACGTAAGTTTAACTTGTTAATAACACACATTAACTCTAAAAAACGTATTTTAACTTGTCAAAAATGTGGTTTAACATGTTACAAATGTACTTTAACTTGTAAAAACGTACTTCAACTTGTAAAAAAAGTATTTTAACTTGTAAAAAACCTACTTTAACATGTCAAAATGTAACTTTAATTTGTCAAAACGTAAGTTTAACTTGTTTAAAACGTAATTTAACTTGTCAAAACGTAACTTTAACTTGTAAAAAACGTACTTTAACTTGTCAAAATGTAATTTTAATGTGTCAAAACGTAACTTTAAGTTGTTAAAACGTAACTTTAACTTGTAAAAAATGTACTTTAACTTGTAAAAAACGTACTTCAACTTGTAAAACACTTACTTTAACTTGTAAAAAACGTACTTCAATTTGTAAAAAAAGTACTTTAACTTGCAAAAAACGTATTTTAACGTGTCAAAATGTGGTTTAACTTGTAACAAATGTACTTTAACTTGTAAAAAGGTACTTCAACTTGTAAAAAAGGTACTTTAACTTGTTAAAAACCTACTATAACTTGTCAAAACGTAACTTTAATTTGTCAAAACGTAACTTTAACTTGTTAAAAACGTAATTTAACTTGTCAAAACGTAACTTTAACTTATAAAAAACGTACTTTAACTTGTCAAAATATAATATTAATGTGTCAAAACGTAACTTTAAGTTGTTAAAACGTAACTTTAACTTGTGAAAAACGTCCTTTAACTTGTAAAAAACGTACTTCAACTTGTAAAACACTTACTTTAACTTGTAAAAAACGTACTTCAACTTGTAAAACACTTACTGTATCTTGTAAAAAAACGTACTTCAACTTGTAAGGAACGTACTTTAACTTGTAAAAAACGTATTTTAACATGTCGAAATGTAACTTTAACTTGTCAAAACGTAACTTTAACTTGTTAAAAACGTACTTTAACTTGTAAAAAACGTTCTTTAACTTGTAAAAAACGTATTTTAACTTGTCAATACGTAACTTTAACTTGTAAAAAATCTACATTAATTTGTCTTAACATAACTTTAACTTGTCAAAACGTAAGTTTAACTTGTTAAAAACGTACATTAACTTGTAAAAAACGTACTTTAACTTGACAAAAATGTGGTTTAACTTGTAAAAACGTACTTCAAGTTGTAAAAACATACTTTAACTTGTTAAAAACCTACTTTAATTTGTCAAAACGTAACTTTAACTTGTCAAAACATAAGTTTAACTTGTAAAAAACGTAATTTAACTTGTCAAAACGTAACTTTAACTTGTAAAAAACGTAGTTTAACTTGTCAAAATATAATTTTAATGTGTCCAAACGTAACTTTGAGTTGTTAAAACGTAACTTTAACTTGTAAAAAATGTACTTTAACTTGTAAAAAACGTACTTCAACTTGTAAAACACTTACTTTAACTTGTAAAAAACGTACTTCAAGCTGTAAAAAACGTACTTTAACGTGTAAAAAACGTATTTTAACGTGTCAAAATGTAACTCTAACTTGTCAAAACGAAACTTTAACTTGCTAAAAACATACTTTAACTTGTAAAAACGTACTTTAACTTGTAAAAAACGTACTTTAACTTGTCAAAACGTAACTTGAACTTGTAAAAAATCTACAATAACTTGTCAAAACGTAAGTTTAACTTGTTTAAAACGTACTTTAACTTGTAAAAAACGTTCTTTAACTTGTAAAAAATGTATTTTAACTTGTCAATACGTAACTTTAACTTGCTAAAAACATACTTTAACTTGTAAAAACGTACTTTAACTTGTAAAAAACGTACTTTAACTGGTCAAAACGTAACTTGAACTTGTAAAAAACCTACAATAACTTGTCAAAACGTAACTTAAACTTGTCAAAACGTAACTTTAACTTGTAAAAAACGTATTTTAACATGTCGAAATGTAACTTTAACCTGTCAAAACGTAACTTTAACTTGTTAAAAACGTACTTTAACTTGTAAAAAATGTTCTTTAACTTGTAAAAAACGTATTTTAACTTGTCAATACGTAACTCTAACTTGTAAAAAACCTACATTAACTTGTCAAAACATAACTTTAACTTGTCAAAACGTAAGTTTAACTTGTTAAAAACATGCATTAACTTGTAAAAAACGTACTTTACCTTGGCAAAAATGTGGTTTAACTTGTAAAAACTTACTTCAAGTTGTAAAAAACATACTTTAACTTGTAAAAAACCTACTTTAACTTGTCAAAATGTAACTTTAACTTGTCAAAACGTAAGTTTAACTTGTTAATAACACACATTAACTCTAAAAAACGTATTTTAACTTGTCAAAAATGTGGTTTAACATGTTACAAATGTACTTTAACTTGTAAAAACGTACTTCAACTTGTAAAAAAAGTATTTTAACTTGTAAAAAACCTACTTTAACATGTCAAAATGTAACTTTAATTTGTCAAAACGTAAGTTTAACTTGTTTAAAACGTAATTTAACTTGTCAAAACGTAACTTTAACTTGTAAAAAACGTACTTTAACTTGTCAAAATGTAATTTTAATGTGTCAAAACGTAACTTTAAGTTGTTAAAACGTAACTTTAACTTGTAAAAAATGTACTTTAACTTGTAAAAAACGTACTTCAACTTGTAAAACACTTACTTTAACTTGTAAAAAACGTACTTCAATTTGTAAAAAAAGTACTTTAACTTGCAAAAAACGTATTTTAACGTGTCAAAATGTGGTTTAACTTGTAACAAATGTACTTTAACTTGTAAAAAGGTACTTCAACTTGTAAAAAAGGTACTTTAACTTGTTAAAAACCTACTATAACTTGTCAAAACGTAACTTTAATTTGTCAAAACGTAACTTTAACTTGTTAAAAACGTAATTTAACTTGTCAAAACGTAACTTTAACTTATAAAAAACGTACTTTAACTTGTCAAAATATAATATTAATGTGTCAAAACGTAACTTTAAGTTGTTAAAACGTAACTTTAACTTGTGAAAAACGTCCTTTAACTTGTAAAAAACGTACTTCAACTTGTAAAACACTTATTTTAACTTGTAAAAAACGTACTTCAACTTGTAAAACACTTACTGTATCTTGTAAAAAAACGTACTTCAACTTGTAAGGAACGTACTTTAACTTGTAAAAAACGTATTTTAACATGTCGAAATGTAACTTTAACTTGTCAAAATGTAACTTTAACTTGTTAAAAACGTACTTTAACTTGTAAAAAACGTTCTTTAACTTGTAAAAAACGTATTTTAACTTGTCAAAACGTAACTTTAACTTGTAAAAAACGTACTTTAACTTGTCAAAATGTAATTTTAATGTGTCAAAACGTAACTTTAACTTGTAAAAAATGTACTTTAACTTGTAAAAAACGTACTTCAACTTGTAAAACACTTACTTTAACTTGTAAAAAACGTACTTCAATTTGTATAAAAAGTACTTTAACTTGCAAAAAACGTATTTTAACGTGTCAAAATGTGGTTTAACTTGTAACAAATGTACTTTAACTTGTAAAAAGATACTTCAACTTGTAAAAAAGGTACTTTAACTTGTTAAAAACCTACTATAACTTGTCAAAACGTAACTTTAATTTGTCAAAACGTAACTTTAACTTGTTAAAAACGTAATTTAACTTGTCAAAACGTAACTTTAACTTATAAAAAACGTACTTTAACTTGTCAAAATATAATATTAATGTGTCAAAACGTAACTTTAAGTTGTTAAAACGTAACTTTAACTTGTGAAAAACGTCCTTTAACTTGGAAAAAACGTACTTCAACTTGTAAAACACTTACTTTAACTTGTAAAAAACGTACTTCAACTTGTAAAACACTTACTGTATCTTGTAAAAAAACGTACTTCAACTTGTAAGGAACGTACTTTAACTTGTAAAAAACGTATTTTAACATGTCGAAATGTAACTTTAACTTGTCAAAACGTAACTTTAACTTGTTAAAAACGTACTTTGACTTGTAAAAAACGTTCTTTAACTTGTAAAAAACGTATTTTAACTTGTCTATACGTAACTTTAACTTGTAAAAAAACTACATTAATTTGTCTTAACATAACTTTAACTTGTCAACACGTAAGTTTAACTTGTTAAAAACGTACATTAACTTGTAAAAAACGTACTTTAACTTGACAAAAATGTGGTTTAACTTGTAAAAACGTACTTCAAGTTGTAAAAACATACTTTAACTTGTTAAAAACCTACTTTAACTTGTCAAAACGTAACTTTAACTTGTCAAAACGTAAGTTTAACTTGTAAAAAACGTAATTTAACTTGTCAAAACGTAACTTTAACTTGTAAAAAACGTACTTTAACTTGTCAAAATATAATTTTAATGTGTCCAAACGTAACTTTAAGTTGTTAAAACGTAACTTTAACTTGTAAAAAATGTACTTTAACTTGTAAAAAACGTACTTCAACTTGTAAAACACTTACTTTAACTTGTAAAAAACGTACTTCAAGTTGTAAAAAACGTACTTTAACTTGTAAAAAACGTATTTTAACGTGTCAAAATGTAACTTTAACTTGTCAAAACGAAACTTTAACTAGCTAAAAACATACTTTAACTTGTAAAAACGTACTTTAACTTGTAAAAAACGTACTTCAACTTGTAAAACACTTACTGTATCTTGTAAAAAAACGTACTTCAACTTGTAAGGAACGTACTTTAACTTGTAAAAAACGTATTTTAACATGTCGAAATGTAACTTTAACTTGTCAAAACGTAACTTTAACTTGTTAAAAACGTACTTTGACTTGTAAAAAACGTTCTTTAACTTGTAAAAAACGTATTTTAACTTGTCTATACGTAACTTTAACTTGTAAAAAATCTACATTAATTTGTCTTAACATAACTTTAACTTGTCAACACGTAAGTTTAACTTGTTAAAAACGTACATTAACTTGTAAAAAACGTACTTTAACTTGACAAAAATGTGGTTTAACTTGTAAAAACGTACTTCAAGTTGTAAAAACATACTTTAACTTGTTAAAAACCTACTTTAACTTGTCAAAACGTAACTTTAACTTGTCAAAACGTAAGTTTAACTTGTAAAAAACGTAATTTAAGTTGTCAAAACGTAACTTTAACTTGTAAAAAACGTACTTTAACTTGTCAAAATATAATTTTAATGTGTCCAAACGTAACTTTAAGTTGTTAAAACGTAACTTTAACTTGTAAAAAATGTACTTTAACTTGTAAAAAACGTACTTCAACTTGTAAAACACTTACTTTAACTTGTAAAAAACGTACTTCAAGTTGTAAAAAACGTACTTTAACTTGTAAAAAACGTATTTTAACGTGTCAAAATGTAACTTTAACTTGTCAAAACGAAACTTTAACTAGCTAAAAACATACTTTAACTTGTAAAAACGTACTTTAACTTGTAAAAAACGTACTTTAACTTGTCAAAACGTAACTTGAACTTGTAAAAAACCTACAATAACTTGTCAAAACGTAACTTTAACTTGTCAAAACGTAACTTTAACTTGTAAAAAACGTATTTTAACATGTCGAAATGTAACTTTAACTTGTCAAAACGTAACTTTACCTTGTTAAAAACGTACTTTAACTTGTAAAAACGTTCTTTAACTTGTAAAAAACGTATTTTAACTTGTCAATACAGAACTCTAACTTGTAAAAAACCTACATTAACTTGTCAAAACATAACTTTAACTTGTCAAAACATAAGTTTAACTTGTTAAAAACATGCATTAACTTGTAAAAAACGTACTTTACCTTGTCAAAAATGTGGTTTAACTTGTAAAACCTTACTTGTTGTAAAAAACATACTTTAACTTGTAAAAAACCTACTTTAACTTGTCAGAACGTAACTTTAACTTGTCAAAACGTAAGTTTAACTTGTTAATAACACACATTAACTCTAAAAAACGTATTTTAACTTGTCAAAAATGTGGTTTAACATGTTACAAATGTACTTTAACTTGTAAAAACGTACTTCAACTTGTAAAAAAAGTATTTTAACTTGTAAAAAACCTACTTTAACATGTCAAAATGGAACTTTAATTTGTCAAAACGTAAGTTTAACTTGTTTAAAACGTAATCTAACTTGTCAAAACGTAACTTTAACTTGTAAAAAACGTACTTTAACTTGTCAAAATGTAATTTTACTGTGTCAAAACGTAACTTTAAGTTGTTAAAACGTAACTTTAACTTGTAAAGAATGTACTTTAACATGTAAAAAACGTACTTCAACTTGTAAAGCACTTACTTTAACTTGTAAAAATCGTACTTCAATTTGTAAAAAAAGTACTTTAACTTGCAAAAAAATGTATTTTAACGTGTCAAAATGTGGTTTAACTTGTAACAAATGTACTTTAACTTGTAAAAAGGTACTTCAACTTGTAAAAAAGGTACTTTAACTTGTTAAAAACCTACTATAACTTGTCAAAACAAAACTTTAATTTGTCAAAACGTAACTTTAACTTGTTAAAAACGTAATTTAACTTGTCAAAACGTAACTTTAACTTATAAAAAACGTACTTTAACTTGTAAAAAACGTATTTTAACATGTCGAAATGTAACTTTAACTTGTCAAAACGTAACTTTAACTTGTTAAAAACGTACTTTAACTTGTAAAAAACGTTCTTTAACTTGTAAAAAACGTATTTTAACTTGTCAATACGTAACTTTAACTTGTAAAAAACCTACATTAACTTGTCTTAACATAACTTTAACTTGTCAAAACGTAAGTTTAACTTGTTAAAAACATACATTAACTTGTAAAAAACGTACTTTAACTTGACAAAAATGTGGTTTAACTTGTAAAAACGTACTTCAAGTTATAAAAACATACTTTAACTTGTTAAAAACCTACTTTAACTTGTCAAAACGTAACTTTAACTTGTCAAAACGTAAGTTTAACTTGTAAAAAACGTAATTTAACTTGTCGAAACGTAACTTTAACTTGTAAAAAACGTACTTTTACTTGTCAAAATATAATTTTAATGTGTCCAAACGTAACTTTAAGTTCTTAAAACGTAAGTTTAACTTGTAAAAAATGTACTTTAACTTGTAAAAATCGTACTTCAACTTGTAAAACACTTACTTTAACTTGTAAAAAACGTACTTCAAGTTGTAAAAAACGTACTTTAACTTGTAAAAAAACGTATTTTAACGTGTCAAAATGTAACTTTAACTTGTCAAAACGAAACTTTAACTTGCTAAAAACATACTTTAACTTGTAAAAACGTACTTTAACTTGTAAAAAACGTACTTTAACTTGTCAAAACGTAACTTCAACTTGTAAAAAACCTACAATCACTTGTCAAAACGTAACTTTAACTTGTCAAAACGTAACTTTAACTTGTAAAAAACGTATTTTAATTTGTCAAAACGTAAGTTTAACTTGTAAAAAACGTACTTTAACTTGTCAAAATGTAATTTTAATGTGTCAAAACGTAACTTTAAGTTGTTAAAACGTAACTTTAACTTGTAAAAAATGTACTTTAACTTGTAAAAAACGTACTTCAACTTGTAAAACACTTACTTTAACTTGTAAAAAACGTACTTCAAGTTGTAAAAAACGTACTTTAACTTGTAAAAAACGTATTTTAACGTGTCAAAATGTAACTTTAACTTGTCAAAACGAAACTTTAACTTGCTAAAAACATACTTTAACTTGTAAAAACGTACTTTAACTTGTAAAAAACGTACTTTAACTTGTCAAAACGTAACTTGAACTTGTAAAAAACCTACAATAACTTTTCAAAACGTAACTTTAACTTGTCAAAACGTAACTTTAACTTGTAAAAAATGTATTTTAACATGTCGAAATGTAACTTTAACTTGTCAAAACGTAACTTTAACTTGTTAAAAACGTACTTTAACTTGTAAAAAACGTTCTTTAACGTGTAAAAAACGTATTTTAACTTGTCAATACGTAACTCTAACTTGTAAAAAACCTACATTAACTTGTCAAAACATAACTTTAACTTGTCAAAACGTAAGTTTAACTTGTTAAAAACATACATTAACTTGTAAAAAACGTACTTTAACTTATCAAAAATGTGGTTTAACTTGTTACGAATGTACTTAAACTTGTAAAAACGTACTTCAACTTGTAAAAAAAGTATTTTAACTTGTAAAAAACCTACTTTAACATGTGAAAACGTAACTTTAATTTGTAAAAACGTAAGTTTAAGTTGTTTAAAACGTAATTTAACTTGTCAAAAAGTAACTTTAAATTGTAAAAAACCTATATGAACTTGTCAAAAATGTGGTTTAACTTGTACCAAATGTACTTTAACTTGTAAAAAGGTACTTCAACTTGTAAAAAACGTACTTTAACTTGTTAAAAACCTATTATAACTTGTCAAAACGTAACTTTAATTTGTCAAAACGTAACTTTAACTTGTTAAAAACGTAATTTAACTTGTCAAAACGTAACTTTAACTTATAAAAACGTACTTTAACTTCTCAAAATATAATTTTAATGTGTCAAAACGTAACTTTAAGTTGTTAAAACGTAACTTTAACTTGTACAAAACGTCCTTTACCTTGTAAAAAAAGTACTTCAACTTGTAAAACACTTACTGTAACTTGTAAAAAACGTACTTCAACTTGTAAAAAACGTACTTTAACTTCTAAAATACGTATTTTAACATGTCGAAATGTAACTTTAACTTGTCAAAACGTAACTTTAACTTGTTAAAAACGTACTTTAACTTGTAAAAAATGTTCTTTAACTTGTTAAAAACACATTTTAACTTGTCAATACGTAACTTTAACTTGTTAAAAACCTACATTAACTTGTCAAAACATAACTTTAACTTGTCAAAATGTAAGTTTAACTTGTTAAAAACATACATTAACTTAAAAAAACGTACTTTAACTTGTCAAAAATGTGGTTTAACTTGTAAAAACTTACTTCAAGTTGTAAAAAACAAACTTTAACTTATAAAAAACCTAGTTTAACATGTCAAAACGTAACTTTAATTTGTAAAAACGTAAGTTTAACTTGTTAAAAACGTAATTTAACTTGTCAAAACGTAACTTTAACTTATAAAAAACGTACTTTAACTTGTCAAAATATGATATTAATGTGTCAAAACGTAACTTTAAGTTGTTAAAACGTAACTTTAACTTGTAAAAAACGTCCTTTAACTTGGAAAAAACGTACTTCAACATGTAAAACACTTACTTTAACTTGTAAAAAACGTACTTCAACTTGTAAAACACTTACTGTATCTTGTAAAAAACGTACTTCAACTTGTAAGAAACGTACTTTAACTTGTAAAAGACGTATTTTAACATGTCGAAATGTAACTTTAACTTGTCAAAACGTAACTTTAACTTGTTAAAAACGTACTTTAACTTGTAAAAAACGTTCTTTAACTTGTAAAAAACGTATTTTAACTTGTCAATACGTAACTTTAACTTGTAAAAAACCTACATTAACTTGTCAAAACATAACTTTAACTTGTCAAAACGTAAGTTTAACTTTTTAAAAACATACATTAACTTGTAAAAAACGTACTTTAACTTGACAAAAATATGGTTTAACTTGTAAAAACATACTTCAAGTTGTAAAAACATACTTTAACTTGTTAAAAACCTACTTTAACTTGTCAAAACGTAACTTTAACTTGTCAAAACGTAAGTTTAACTTGTAAAAAACGTAATTTAACTTGTCAAAACGTAACTTTAACTTGTAAAAAACGTACTTTAACTTGTCAAAATATAATTTTAATGTGTCAAAACGTAACTTTAAGTTGTTAAAACGTAACTTTAACTTGTAAAAAATGTAATTTAACTTGTAAAAAACGTACTTCAACTTGTAAAACACTTACTTTAACTTGTAAAAAACGTACTTCAAGTTGTAAAAAACGTACATTAACTTGTAAAAAACGTATTTTAACGTGTCAAAATGTAACTTTAACTTGTCAAAACGAAACTTTAACTTGCTAAAAACATACTTTAACTTGTAAAAACATACTTTAACTTGTAAAAAACGTACTTTAACTTGTCAAAACGTAATTTTAACTTGTAAAAAACCTACAATAATTTGTCAAAACGTAACTTTAACTTGTCAAAACGTAACTTTAACTTGTCAAAACGTAACTTTAACTTGTAAAAAAACGTATTTTAACATGTCGAAATGTAACTTTAACTTGTCAAAACGTAACTTTAACTTGTTAAAAACGTAGTTTAACTTGTAAAAAACGTTCTTTAACTTGTCAAAAACGTATTTTAACTTGTCAAACGTAACTTTAACTTGTAAAAAACCTACATTAACTTGTCAAAACATAACTTTAACTTGTCAAAACGTAAGTTTAACTTGTTAAAAACATGCATTAACTTGTAAAAAACGTACTTTACCTTGTCAAAAATGTGGTTTAACTTGTAAAAACTTACTTCAAGTTGTAAAAAACATACTTTAACTTGTAAAAAACCTACTTTAACTTGTCAAAACGTAACTTTAACTTGTCAAAACGTAAGTTTAACTTGTTAATAACACACATTAACTCTAAAAAACGTACTTTAACTTGTCAAAAATGGTGTTTAACATGTTACAAATGTACTTGTTGCGTGCATAAAAGGCACGACGGCTCGACGGAGTCTCCGAGAGGGCTCGGCCCCGCCACTCGGCCCAGCGGCCTTCGGCCTCTTCTTGACCCGGCCAAAGGCCGTCCCAAGACTTCTCACCCGGCCAAAGGCCGGGTGAAGCTTCCCCTCGGCCGAAGGCCGGCCCTGGCCTTTCCTTGACCCGGCCAAGGGCCGGCCCAAACTGTTCGCCCGGCCAAAGGCCGGCCCTGGCCTTTCCTTGACCCGGCCAGGGGCTGGCCCAAACCATTCACCCGGCCAAAGGCCGGGTGAAACTTCCTCGACCCGGCCAAGGGCCGGCCCAAGGTCTTACCTTCGGTGGAAGACCGGACGAAGAGCTCCTCTCGGCCAAAGGCCGTTTCCAGGCCCCCTTGGCCGGTCAAAAGCCATTCTCGGCTCAAAAACAATACAAGTCATGCTCTATAATTAGGAGACCCGATTCCCAATAACGGGTAACGAACACTTGAGTACTGAAACGCTGCTGAACTCGGACTTCGCTCGTTTCTCTCAAACCTCTAAACTCTAAACCCTTTTATCCACCTCAATCCAACTAATGTCGAGCGTCGGAGAGGTAAACAGAGGCATCCCCTCTGTTTCCCTTTGGTAGTTCATTTGATTCCTTTGTGTTTCAGATACTCGCGTAGCACGAACTCCATTGACAGCTAAGACACGACTCGGGATACCGAGTTCGACACGCTAGAACCCGAACGCGATCACTTGGTCCGGCCTTGGGTCGAACCGTTTTGGGTTCCTAAATCGTTGTCCGAAAACGAGCGACAACAGTACTTTAACTTGTAAAAACGTACTTCAACTTGTAAAAAAAGTATTTTAACTTGTAAAAAACCTTCTTTAACATGTCTAAATGTAACTTTAATTTGTCAAAACGTAAGTTTAACTTGTTTAAAACCTAATTTAATTTGTCAAAACGTAACTTTAACTTGTAAAAAACGTACTTTAACTTGTCAAAATGTAATTTTAATGTGTCAAAACGTAACCTTAAGTTGTTAAAACGTAAATTTAACTGGTAAAAAATGTACTTTAACTTGTAAAAAACGTACTTCAACTTGTAAAAAACGTACTTTAATTTGTAAAAAACGTATTTTAACGTGTCAAAATGTAACTTTAACTTGTCAAAACGAAACTTTGACTTGCTAAAAACATACTTTAACTTGTAAAAACGTACTTTAACTTGTAAAAAACATACTTTAACTTGTCAAAACGTAGCTTGAACTTGTAAAAAACCTACAATAACTTGTCAAAACGTAACTTTAACTTGTCAAAACGTAACTTTAACTTGTAAAAAACGTATTTTAACATAACGAAATGTAACTTTAACTTGTCAAAACGTAACTTTAACTTGTTAAAAATGTACTTTAACTTGTAAAAGACGTTCTTTAACTTGTAAAAAACGTATTTTAACTTGTCAATACGTAACTCTAACTTGTGAAAAACCTACATTAACTTGTCAAAACATAACTTTAACTTGTCAAAACGTAAGTTTAACTTGTTACAAACATACATTAACTTGTAAAAAACGTTCTTTAACTTGTCAAAAATGTGGTTTAACTTGTAAAAACTTATGTCAAGTTGTAAAAAACATACTTTAACTTGTAAAAAACCTACTTTAACTTGTCAAAACGTAACTTTAACTTGTCAAAACGTAACTTTAACTTGTTAATAACACACATTAACTCTGAAAAACGTATTTTAACTTGTCAAAAATGTTGTTTAACTTGTTACAAATGTACTTTAACTTGTAAAAACGTACTTCAACTTGTAAAAAAAGTATTTTAACTTGTAAAAAACCTTCTTTAACATGTCAAAATGTAACTTTAATTTGTCAAAACGTAAGTTTAACTCGTTTAAAACGTAATTGAACTTGTCAAAACGTAACTTTAACTTGTAAAAAACGTACTTTAACTTATCAAAATGTAATTTTAATGTGTCAAAACGTAACTTTAAGTTGTTAAAACGTAACTTTAACTGGTAAAAAATGTACTTTAACTTGTAAAAAACGTACTTCAACTTGTAAAACACTTACTTTAACTTGTAAAAAACGTACTTCAACTTGTAAAAAAAGTACTTTAACTTGCAAAAAACGTATTTTAACGTGTCAAAATGTGGTTTAATTTGTAACAAATGTACTTTAACTTGTAAAAAGGTACTTCAACTTGTAAAAAAGGTACTTTAACTTGTTAAAAACCTACTATAACTTGTCAAAACGTAACTTTAATTTGTCGAAACGTAACTTTAACTTATTAAAAACGTAATTTAACTTGTCAAAACGTAACTTTAACTTATAAAAAACGTACCTTAACTTGTCAAAATATAATTTTAATGTGTCAAAACGTAACTTTAACTAGTTAAAACGTAACTTTAACTTGTAAAAAACGTCCTTTAACTTGTAAAAAACGTACTTCAACTTGTAAAACACTTACTTTAACTAGTAAAAAACGTACTTCAACTTGTAAAACACTTACTGTAACTTGTAAAAAACGTACTTTAACTTGTAAAAAACGTATTTTAACATGTCAAAATGTAACTTTAACTTGTCAAAACGTAACTTTAACTTGTTAAAAACGTACTTTAACTTGTAAAAACGTTCTTTAACTTGTAAAAAACGTATTTTAACTTGTCAATACGTAACTTTAACTTGTAAAAAACATACATTAACTTGTCAAAACATAACTTTAACTTGTCAAAACGTAAGTTTAACTTGTTAAAAACATACATTAACTTGTAAAAAACATACTTTAACTTGTCCAAAATGTGGTTTAACTTGTAAAAACGTACTTCAAGTTGTAAAAACTTACTTTAACTTGTAAAAAACCTACTTTAACTTGTCAAAACGTAACTTTAACTTGTCAAAACGTAAGTTTAACTTGTAAAAAACGTAATTTAACTTGTCAAAACGTAACTTTAACTTGTAAAAAACGAACTTTAACTTGTCAAAATATAATTTTAATGTGTCAAAACGTAACTTTAAGTTGTTAAAACGTAACTTTAACTGGTAAAAAATGTACTTTAACTTGTAAAAAACATACTTCAAGTTGTAAAAAACGTACTTTAACTTGTAAAAAACGTATTTTAACGTGTCAAAATGTAACTTTAACTGTCAAAACGAAACTTTAACTTGCTAAAAAAATACTTTAACTTGTAAAAACGTACTTTAACTTGTAAAAAACGTACTTTAACTTGTCAAAAAGGTAGCTTGAACTTGTAAAAAACCTACAATAACTTGTCAAAACGTAACTTTAACTTGTTAAAAACGTACTTTAACTTGTAAAAAACGTTCTTTAACTTGTAAAAAACGTATTTTAACTTGTCAATACGTAACTCTAACATGTAAAAAACCTACATTAACTTGTCAAAACATAACTTTAACTTGTCAAAACGTAAGTTTAACTTGTTAAAAACATACATTAACTTGTAAAAAACGTACTTTACCTTGTCAAAAATGTGGTTTAACTTGTAAAAACTTACTTCAAGTTGTAAAAAACATACTTTAACTTGTAAAAAACCTACTTTAACTTGTCAAAACGTAACTTTAACTTGTCAAAACGTAAGTTTAACTTGTTAATAACACACATTAACTCTGAAAAACGTATTTTAACTTTTCAAAAATGTGGTTTAACTTGTTACAAATGTACTTTAACTTGTAAAAACGTACTTCAACTTGTAAAAAAAGTATTTTAACTTGTAAAAAACCTTCTTTAACATGTCAAAATGTAACTTTAATTTGTCAAAACGTAAGTTTAACTTGTTTAAAACGTAATTTAACTTGTCAAAACGTAACTTTAACTTGTAAAAAACGTACTTTAACTTGTCAAAATGTAATTTTAATGTGTCAAAACGTAACTTTAAGTTGTTAAAACGTAACTTTAACTTGTAAAAAATGTACTTTAACTTGTAAAAAACGTACTTCAACTTGTAAAACACTTACTTTAACTTGTAAAAAACGTACTTCAACTTGTAAAAAAAGTACTTTAACTTGCAAAAAACGTATTTTAACGTGTCAAAATGTGGTTTAACTTGTAACAAATGTACTTTAACTTGTAAAAAGGTACTTCAACTTGTAAAAAAGGTACTTTAACTTGTTAAAAACCTACTATAACTTGTCAAAACGTAACTTTAATTTGTCAAAACGTAATTTTAACTTGTTAAAAACGTAATTTAACTTGTCAAAACGTAACTTTAACTTATAAAAAACGTACTTTAACTTGTCAAAATATAATATTAATGTGTCAAAACGTAACTTTAAGTTGTTAAAACGTAACTTTAACTTGTAAAAAACGTAATTTAACTTGTCAAAACGTAACTTTAACTGTAAAAAAACGTACTTTAACTTGTCAAAATATAATTTTAATGTGTCCAAACGTAACTTTAACTGGTAAAAAATGTACTTTAACTTGTAAAAAACGTACTTCAACTTGTAAATCACTTACTTTAACTTGTAAAAAACGTACTTCAAGTTGTAAAAAACGTACTTTAACTTGTAAAAAATGTATTTTAACGTGTCAAAATGTAACTTTAACTTGTCAAAACGAAACTTTAACTTGCTAAAAACATACTTTAACTTGTAAAAACGTACTTTAACTTGTAAAAAACGTACTTTAACTTGTCAAAACGTAACTTTAACTTGTAAAAAAACCTACAATAACTTGTCAAAACGTACCTTGAACTTGTCAAAACGTAACTTTAACTTGTAAAAAACGTATTTTAACATGTCGAAATGTAACTTTAACTTGTCAAAACGTAACTTTAACTTGTTAAAAACGTACTTTAACTTGTAAAAAACGTTCTTTAACTTGTCAAAAACGTATTTTAACTTGTCAATACGTAACTCTAACTGGTAAAAAACCTACATTAACTTATCAAAACATAACTTTAACTTGTCAAAACGTAAGTTTAACTTGTTAAAAACATACATTAACTTGTAAAAAACGTACTTTACCTTGTCAAAAATGTGGTTTAACTTGTAAAAACTTACTTCAAGTTGTAAAAAACATACTTTAACTTGTAAAAAACCTACTTTAACTTGTCAAAACGTAACTTTAACTTGTCAAAACGTAAGTTTAACTTGTTAATAACACACATTAACTCTGAAAAACGTATTTTAACTTTTCAAAAATGTGGTTTAACTTGTTACAAATGTACTTTAACTTGTAAAAACGTACTTCAACTTGTAAAAAAATTATTTTAACTTGTAAAAAACCTTCTTTAACATGTCAAAATGTAACTTTAATTTGTCAAAACGTAAGTTTAACTTGTTTAAAACGTAATTTAACTTGTCAAAACGTAACTTTAACTTGTAAAACACGTACTTTAACTTGTCAAAATGTAATTTTAATGTGTCAAAACGTAACTTTAAGTTGTTAAAACGTATCTTTAACTGGTAAAAAATATACTTTAACTTGTAAAAAACGTACTTCAACTTGTAAAACACTTACTTTAATTTGTAAAAAACGTACTTCAAGTTGTAAAAAACGTACTTTAACTTGTACAAAACGTATTTTAACGTGTCAAAATGTAACTTTAACTTGTCAGAACGAAACTTTAACTTGCTAAAAAAATACTTTAACTTGTAAAAACGTACTTTAATTTGTAAAAAAGTACTTTAACTTGTCAAAACGTAACTTTAACTTGTAAAAAACCTACAATAACTTGTCAAAACGTAACTTTAACTTGTCAAAACGTAACTTTAACTTGTCAAAACGTAACTTTAACTTGTAAAAAACGTATTTTAACATGTCGAAATGTTACTTTAACTTGTCAAAACGTAACTTTAACTTGTTAAAAACGTAGTTTAACTTGCAAAAAACGTTCTTTAACTTGTCAAAAACGTATTTTAACTTGTCAATACGTAACTTTAACTTGTAAAAAACCTACATTAACTTGTCAAAACATAACTTTAACTTGTCAAAACGTAAGTTTAACTTGTTAAAAACATGCATTAACTTGTAAAAAACGTACTTTAACTTGTCAAAAATGTGGTTTAACTTGTACAAATTTACTTCAAGTTGTAAAAAACATACTTTAACTTGTAAAAAACCTACTTTAACTTGTCAAACCGTAACTTTAACTTGTCAAAACGTAAGTTTAACTTGTTAATAACACACATTAACTCTGAAAAACGTATTTTAACTTGTCAAAAATGTGGTTTAACTTGTTACAAATGTACTTTAACTTGTAAAAACGTACTTCAACTTGTAAAAAAAGTATTTTAACTTGTAAAAAACCTTCTTTAACATGTCAAAATGTAACTTTAATTTGTCCAAACGTAATTTAACTTGTTTAAAACGTAATTGAACTTGTCAAAACGTAACTTTAACATGTAAAAAACGTACTTTAACTTGTCAAAATGTAATTTTAATGTGTCAAAACGTAACTTTAAGTTGTTAAAACGTAACTTTAACTGGTAAAAAATGTACTTTAACTTGTAAAAAACGTACTTCAACTTGTAAAACACTTACTTTAACTTGTAAAAAACATACTTCAACTTGTAAAAAAAGTACTTTAACTTGAAAAAAACGTATTTTAACGTGTCAAAATGTGGTTTAACTTGTAACAAATGTACTTTAACTTGTAAAAAGGTACTTCAACTTGTAAAAAAGGTACTTTAACTTGTTAAAAACCTACTATAACTTTTCAAAACGTAACTTTAATTTGTCAAAACGAAACTTTAACTTGTTAAAAACGTAATTTAACTTGTCAAAACGTAACTTTAACTTATAAAAAACGTACTTTAACTTGTCAAAATATAATATTAATGTGTCAAAACGTAACTTTAAGTTGTTAAAATGTAACTTTAACTTGTAAAAAACGTACTTTAACTTGTCAAAATATAATTTTAATGTGTCCAAACGTAACTTTAACTGGTAAAAAATGTACTTTAACTTGTAAAAAACGTACTTCAACTTGTAAATCACTTAATTTAACTTGTAAAAAACGTACTTCAAGTTGTAAAAAACGTACTTTAACTTGTAAAAAACGTATTTTAACGTGTCAAAATGTAACTTTAACTTGTCAAAACGAAACTTTAACTTGCTAAAAACATACTTTAACTTGTAAAAACGTACTTTAACTTGTAAAAAACGTACTTTAACTTGTCAAAACGTAACTTTAACTTGTAAAAAACCTACAATAACTTGTCAAAACGTACCTTTAACTTGTCAAAACGTAACTTTAACTTGTAAAAAACGTATTTTAACATGTCGAAATGTAACTTTAACTTGTCAAAACGTAACTTTAACTTGTTAAAAACGTACTTTAACTTGTAAAAAACGTTCTTTAACTTGTCAAAAACGTATTTTAACTTGTCAATACGTAACTCTAACTGGTAAAAAACCTACATTAACTTGTCAAAACATAACTTTAACTTGTCAAAACGTAAGTTTAACTTGTTAAAAACATACATTAACTTGTAAAAAACGTACTTTACCTTGTCAAAAATGTGGTTTAACTTGTAAAAACTTACTTCAAGTTGTAAAAAACATACTTTAACTTGTAAAAAACCTACTTTAACTTGTCAAAACGTAACTTTAACTTGTCAAAACGAAAGTTTAACTTGTTAATAACACACATTAACTCTGAAAAACGTATTTTAACTTTTCAAAAATGTGGTTTAACTTGTTACAAATGTACTTTAACTTGTAAAAACGTACTTCAACTTGTAAAAAAATTATTTTAACTTGTAAAAAACCTTCTTTAACATGTCAAAATGTAACTTTAATTTGTCAAAACGTAAGTTTAACTTGTTTAAAACGTAATTTAACTTGTCAAAACGTAACTTTAACTTGTAAAACACGTACTTTAACTTGTCAAAATGTAATTTTAATGTGTCAAAACGTAACTTTAAGTTGTTAAAACGTAACTTTAACTGGTAAAAAATGTACTTTAACTTGTAAAAAACGTACTTCAACTTGTAAAACACTTACTTTAATTTGTAAAAAACGTACTTCAAGTTGTAAAAAACGTACTTTAACTTGTACAAAACGTATTTTAACGTGTCAAAATGTAACTTTAACTTGTCAGAACGAAACTTTAACTTGCTAAAAACATACTTTAACTTGTAAAAACGTACTTTAACTTGTAAAAAACGTACTTTAACTTGTCAAAACGTAACTTTAACTTGTAAAAAACCTACAATAACTTGTCAAAACGTAACTTTAACTTGTCAAAACGTAACTTTAACTTGTCAAAACGTAACTTTAACTTTTAAAAAACGTATTTTAACATGTCGAAATGTAACTTTAACTTGTCAAAACGTAACTTTAACTTGTTAAAAACGTAGTTTAACTTGCAAAAAACGTTCTTTAACTTGTCAAAAATGTATTTTAACTTGACAATACGTAACTTTAACTTGTAAAAAACCTATATTAACTTGTCAAAATATAACTTTAACTTGTCAAAACGTAAGTTTAACTTGTTAAAGACATGCATTAACTTGTAAAAAACGTACTTTAACTTGTCAAAAATGTGGTTTAACTTGTAAAAACTTACTTCAAGTTGTAAAAAACATACTTTAACTTGTAAAAAACCTACTTTAACTTGTCAAACCGTAACTTTAACTTGTCAAAACGTAAGTTTAACTTGTTAATAACACACATTAACTATGAAAAACGTATTTTAACTTGTCAAAAATGTGGTTTAACTTGTTACAAATGTACTTTAACTTGTAAAAACGTACTTCAACTTGTAAAAAAAGTATTTTAACTTGTAAAAACCTTCTCTAACATGTCAAAATGTAACTTTAATTTGTCCAAACGTAAGTTTAACTTGTTTAAAACGTAATTGAACTTGTCAAAACGTAACTTTAACATGTAAAAAACGTACTTTAACTTGTCAAAATGTAATTTTAATGTGTCAAAACGTAACTTTAAGTTGTTAAAACGTAACTTTAACTGGTAAAAAATGTACTTTAACTTGTAAAAAACGTACTTCAACTTGTAAAACACTTACTTTAACTTGTAAAAAACGTACTTCAACTTGTAAAAAAAGTACTTTAACTTGCAAAAAACGTATTTTAACGTGTCAAAATGTGGTTTAACTTGTAACAAATGTACTTTAACTTGTAAAAAGGTACTTCAACTTGTAAAAAAGGTACTTTAACTTGTTAAAAACCTACTATAACTTGTCAAAACGTAACTTTAATTTGTCAAAACGTAACTTTAACTTGTTAAAAACGTAATTTAACTTGTCAAAACGTAACTTTAACTTATAAAAAACGTACTTTAACTTGTCAAAATATAATTTTAATGTGTCAAAACGTAACTTTAAGTAGTTAAAACGTAACTTTAACTTGTAAAAAACGTCCTTTAACTTGTAAAAAACGTACTTCAACTTGTAAAACACTTACTTTAACTTGTAATAAACGTACTTCAACTTGTTAAACACTTACTGTAACTTGTAAAAAACGTACTTCAACTTGTAAAAAACGTACTCTAACTTGTAAAAAACGTATTTTAACATGTCGAAATGTAACTTTAACTTGTCAAAACGTAACTTTAACGTGTTAAAAACATACTTTAACTTGTAAAAACGTTCTTTAACTTGTAAAAAACGTATTTTAACTTGTCAATACGTAACTTTAACTTGTAAAAAACCTACATTAACTTGTCAAAACATAACTTTAACTTGTCAAAACGTAAGTTTAACTTGTTAAAAACATACATTAACTTCTAAAAAACATACTTTAACTTGTCCAAAATATGGTTTAAATTGTAAAAACGTACTTTAACTTGTAAAAAACCTACTTTAACTTGTCAAAACGTAACTTTAACTTGTCAAAACGTAAGTTTAACTTGTAAAAAACGTAATTTAACTTGTCAAAACGTAACTTTAACTTGTAAAAAACGTACTTTAACTTGTCAAAATATAATTTTAATGTTTCAAAACGTAACTTTAAGTTTTTAAAACGTAACTTTAACTGGTAAAAAATGTACTTTAACTTGTAAAAAACGTACTTCAAGTTGTAAAAAACGTACTTTAACTTGTAAAAAACGTATTTTAACGTGTCAAAATGTAACTTTAACTTGTCAAAACGAAACTTTAACTTGCTAAAAATATACTTTAACTTGTAAAAACGTACTTTAACTTGTAAAAAACGTACTTTAACTTGTCAAAACGTAATTTTAACTTGTAAAAAACCTACAATAACTTGTCAAAACGTAACTTTAACTTGTCAAAACGTAACTTTAACTTGTAAAAAACGTATTTTAACATGTCGAAATGTAACTTTAACTTGTCAAAACGTAACTTTAACTTGTTAAAAACGTACTTTAACTTGTAAAAAACGTTCTTTAACTTGTAAAAAACGTATTTTAACTTGTCAATACGTAACTTTAACTTGTAAAAAACCTACATTAACTTGTCAAAACATAACTTTAACTTGTCAAAACGTAAGTTTAACTTGTTAAAAACATACATTAACTTGTAAAAAACGTACTTTAACTTGTCAAAACATAACTTTAACTTGTCAAAACGTAAGTTTAACTTGTTAAAAACATACATTAACTTGTAAAAAACGTACTTTAACTTGTCAAAACGTAACTTTAATTTGTCAAAACATAACTTTAACTTGTTCAAAACGTAATTTAACTTATCAAAACATAACTTTAACTTATAAAAAACGTAATTTAACTTGTCAAAATATAATTTTAATGTGTCAAAACGTAACTCTAAGTTGTTAAAACGTAACTTTATCTTGTAAATAACGTACTTTAACTTGTAAAAAACGTACTTCAACTTGTAAAACACTTACTTTAACTTGTAAAAAACGTACTTCAACATGTAAAACACTTACTTTAAATTGTAAAAAAACGTACTTCAACTTGTAAAAAACGTACTTTAACTTGTAAAAAACGTATTTTAACATGTCGAAATGTAACTTTAACTTGTCAAAACGTAAATTTAATTTGTTAAAAACGTACTTTAACTTGTAAAAAACGTTCTTTAACTTGTAAAAAACGTATTTTAACTTGTCAATACGTAACTTTAACTTGTAAAAAATCTACATTAACTTGTCAAATTATAACTTTACCTTGTCAAAACGTAAGTTTAACTTGTTAAAAACATACATGAACTTCTAAAAAACGTACTTTAACTTGTCAAAAATGTGGTTTAACTTGTAAAAACGTACTTCAAGTTATAAAAACATACTTTAACTTGTAAAAAACCTACTTTAACTTGTCAAAACGTAAGTTTGACTTGTAAAAAACGTAATTTAACTAGTCAAAACGTAACTTTAACTTGTAAAAAACATACTTTAACTTGTCAAAATATAATTTTAATGTGTCAAAACGTAACTTTAAGTTGTTAAAATGTAACTTTAACTAGTAAAAAATGTACTTTAACTTGTAAAAAACGTACTTCAAGTTGTAAAAAACATACTTTAACTTGTAAAAAACGTTTTTTAACGTGTCAAAATGTAACTTTAACTTGTCAAAACAAAACTTTAACTTGCTAAAAACATACTTTAACTTGTAAAAACGTACTTTAATATTGTAAAAAACGTACTTTAACTTGTCAAAACGTAACTTTAACTTGTAAAAAACCCACAATAACTTGTCAAAACGTAACTTTAACTTGTCAAAACGTAACTTTAACTAGTAAAAAACGTATTCTAACATGTCGAAATGTAACTTTAACTTGTCAAAATGTAACTTTAACTTGTTAAAAACGTACTTTAACTTGTAAAAAAAAGTTCTTTAAATTGTAAAAAAAGTATTTTAACTTGTCAATACGTAACTTGAACTTGTAAAAAACCTACATTAACTTGTCAAAACATAACTTTAACTTGTCAAAACGTAAGTTTAACTTGTTAAAAACATACATTAACTTGTAAAAAACGTACTTTAACTTGTCAAAAATGTGGTTTAACTTGTAAAAACTTACTTCAAGTTGTAAAAAACATACTTTAACTTGTAA
This sequence comes from Urtica urens, assembly GCA_958296335.1. NCBI lineage: Eukaryota > Viridiplantae > Streptophyta > Magnoliopsida > Rosales > Urticaceae > Urtica > Urtica urens. Next base: position 157,882 of record CATQIS010000002.1, read on the forward strand.
AAAACCTACTTTAACTTGTCAAAACGTAACTTTAACTTGACAAAACGTAAGTTTAACTTGTAAAAAACGTAATTTAACTTGTCAAAACGTAACTTTAAATTGTAAAAAACGTACTTTAACTTGTCAAAATGTAATTTTAATGTGTCAAAACTTAACTTTAAGTTGTTAAAACGTAACTTTAACTGGTAAAAAATGTACTTTAACTTTGAAAAAACGTACTTCAACTTGTAAAACACTTACTTTAACTTGTAAAAAACGTACTTCAACATGTAAAAAACGTACTTTAACTTGTAAAAACCGTATTTTAACGTGTCAAAATGTAATTTTCATGTGTCAAAACGTAACTTTAATTTGTTAAAACGTAACTTTAACTGGTAAAATATGTACTTTAACTTGTAAAAAACGTACTTCAACTTGTAAAACTCTTACTTTAACTTGTAAAAAACGTACTTCAACTTGTAAAAAACGTACTTTAACTTGTAAAAAACGTATTTTAACGTGTGAAAATGTAACTTTAACTTGTCAAAACGAAACTTAAACTTGCTAAAAATGTACTTTAACTTGTAAAATCGTACTTTAACTTGTAAAAAACGTACTTTAACTTGTCAAAACGTAACTTTAACTTGTAAAAACCCTACATTAACTTGTCAAAACGTAACTTTAACTTGTCAAAACGTTAGTTTAACTTGTTAAAAACATATATTAACTTGTAAAAAACGTACTTTAACTTGTCAAAAATGTGGTTTAACTTGTAACAAATGTACTTTAACTTGTAAAAAGGTATTTCAACTTGTAAAAAACGTACTTTAACTTGTTAAAAACCTACTTTAACTTGTGAAAACGTAACTTTAATTTGTCAAAACGTAAATTTAACTTGTTAAAAACGTAATTTAACTTCTCAAAACGTAACTTTAACTTATAAAAAACTTAATTTAACTTGTCAAAATATAATTTTAATGTGTCAAAACGTAAGTTTAAGTTGTTAAAAAGTAACTTTAACTTGTAAAAAATGTACTTTAACTTGTAAAAAACGTACTTCAACTTGTAAAACACTTACTTTAACTTGTAAAAAACGTACTTCAACTTGTAAAACAGTTACTTTAACTTGTAAAAAACGTACTTCAACTTGTAAAAAACGTACTTTAAGTTGTAAAAAATGTATTTTAACATGTCGAAATGTAACTTTAACTTGTCAAAACGTAACTTTAACTTGTTAAAAACGTTCTTTAACTTGTAAAAAACGTATTTTAACTTGTCAAAACATAACTTTAACTTGTACAAAACCTATATTAACGTAACTTTAACTTGTCAAAACGTAACTTTAACTTGTAAAAAACGTATTTTAACATGTCGAAATGTAACTTTAACTTGTCAAAAATGTGGTTTAACTTGTAAAAAACCTACTTTAACTTGTCAAAACGTAACTTTAACTTGTCAAAACGTAAGTTTAACTTGTAAAAAACGTAATTTAACTTGTCAAAGCGTAACTTTAAATTGTAAAAAACATACTTTAACTTATCAAAATGTAATTTTAATGTGTCAAAAACGTAACTTTAAGTTGTTAAAACGTAACTTTAACTGGTAAAAAATGTACTTTAACTTGTAAAAAACGTACTTCAACTTCTAAAACACTTACTTTAACTTGTAAAAAACGTACTTCAACTTGTAAAAAACGTACTTCAACTTGTAAAAAACATATTTTAACGTGTCAAAATGTAATTTTAGTCTGTCAAAACGTAAGTTTAAGTTGTTAAAATGTAACTTTAACTGGTAAAATATGTACTTTAACTTGTAAAAAACGTACTTCAACTTGTAAAACACTTACTTTAACTTGTAAAAAAGGTACTTCAACTTGTAAAAAACGTACTTCAACTTGTAAAAAACGTATTTTAACGTGTCAAAATGTAATTTTAATCTGTCAAAACGTAACTTTAAGTTGTTAAAATGTAACTTTAACTGGTAAAATATGTACTTTAACTTGTAAAAAACGTACTTCAACTTGTAAAACACTTACTTTAACTTGTAAAAAACGTACGTCAACTTGTAAAAAACGTACTTTAACTTGTAAAAAACGTATTTTAACGTGTGAAAATGTAACTTTAACTTGTCAAAACGAAACTTAAACTTGCTAAAAATGTACTTTAACTTGTAAAAACGTACTTTAACTTGTAAAAAACGTATTTTAACTTGTCAAAACGTAACTTTAACTTGTAAAAAACCTACATTAACTTGTAAAAAACCTACATTAACTTGTCAAAACGTAACTTTAACTTGTCAAAACGTAACTTTAACTTGTAAAAAACGTATTTTAACATGTCCAAATGTAACTTTAACTTGTCAAAAATGTGGTTTAACTTTTAAAAACTTACTTCAAATTGTAAAAAACATACTTTAACTTGTAAAAAACCTACTTTAACTTGTCAAAACGTAACTTTAACTTGTCAAAACGTAAGTTTAATTTGTTAAAAACATACTTTAACTTGTAAAAAACGTACTTTAACTTGTCAAACATGTGGTTTAACTTGTAACAAATGTACTTTAACTAGTAAAAAGGTATTTCAACTTGTAAAAACGTAACTTTAATTTGTCAAAACGTAAATTTAACTTGTTAAAAACGTAATTTAACTTGTCAAAACGTAACTTTAACTTATAAAAAACGTACTTTAACTTGTCAAAATATAATTTTAATGTGTCAAAACTTAACTTTAAGTTGTTAAAACGTAACTTTAACTGGTAAAAAATGTACTTTAACTTGTAAAAAACGTACTTCAACTTGTAAAACACTTACTTTAACTTGTAAAAAACGTACTTCAACAAGTAAAAAACGTACTTTAACTTGTAAAAACCGTATTTTAACGTGTCATAATGTAATTTTCATGTGTCAAAACGTAACTTTAATTTGTTAAAACGTAACTATAACTAGTAAAATATGTACTTTAACTTGTAAAAAACGTACTTCAACTTGTTAAACACTTACTTTAACTTGTAAAAAACGTACTTAAACTTGTAAAATACGTACTTTAACTTGTAAAAAACGTATTTTAACGTGTCAAAATGTAACTTTAACTTGTCAAAATGAAACTTTAACTTGTAAAAGCGTACTTTAACTTGTAAAAAACGTACTTTAACTTGTCAAAACATAATTTTAACTTGTAAAAAACGTATTTTAACATGTCGAAATGTAACTTTAACCTGTCAAAAAGGTGGTTTAACTTATAAAAACATACTTCAAGTTGTAAAAAAACATACTTTAACTTGTAAAAAACCTACTTTAACTTGTCAAAACGTAACTTTAACTTGTCAAAACGTAAGTTTAACTTGTAAAAAAAAATAATTTAACTTGTCAAAACGTAACTTTAACTTGTAAAAAACGTACTTTAACTTGTCAAAATATAATTTTAATGTGTCAAAACGTAATTTTAAGTTGTTAAAACGTAACTTTAACAGGTAAAAAATGTACTTTAACTTATAAAAAACGTACTTCAACTTGTAAAACACTTACTTTAACTTGTAAATAACGTACTTCAACTTGTAAAAAACGTACTTGAACTTGTAAAAAAAGTATTTTAACGTGTCAAAATGTAACTTGAACTTGTCAAAACGTATCTTTAACTTGTTAAAAACGTACTTTAACTTGTAAAAAACGTATTTTAAGTTGTCAATACGTAACTTTAACTTGTCAAAACATAACTTTAACTTGTCAAAACGTAAGTTTAACATGTTAAAAAAATACATTAACTTGTAAAAAACGAACTTTAACTTGTCAAAAATGTAGTTTAACTAGTTAAAACGTACTTCAAGTTGTAAAAACATAATTTAACTTGTAAAAAACCTACTTTAACTTGTCAAAATGTAACTTTAACTTGTCAAAACGTAACTTTAACTTGTTATAAACGTACTTTAACTTGTAAAAAACGTATTTTAAGTTGTCAATACGTAACTTTAACTTGTCAAAACATAACTTTAACTTGTCAAAACGTAAGTTTAACATGTTAAAAAAATACATTAACTTGTCAAAAACGAACTTTAACTTGTCAAAAATGTGGTTTAACTAGTTAAAACTTACTTCAAGTTGTAAAAACATAATTTAATTTGTAAAAAACCTACTTTAACTTGTCAAAACGTAACTTTAACTTGTCAAAACGTAAGTTTAACTTGTAAAAAATGTAATTTCACTTGTCAAAGCGTAACTTTAAATTGTAAAAAACGTACTTTAACTTGTCAAAATGTAACTTTAATGTGTCAAAACGTAATTTTAAGTTGTTAAAACGTAACTTTAACTTCTAAAAAATGTACTTTAACTTGTAAAAAACGTACTTCAACTTATAAGACACTTACTTTAACTTGTAAAAAAGGTACTTCAACTTGTAAAAAACGTACTTCAACTTGTAAAAAACGTATTTTAACGTGTCAAAATGTAATTTTAATCTGTCAAAACGTAACTTTAAGTTGTTAAAACGTAACTTTAACTGGTAAAATATGTACTTTAACTTGTAAAAAACGTACTTCAACTTGTAAAACACTTACTTTAACTTGTAAAAAACGTACTTCAACTTGTAAAAAACGTACTTTAACTTGTAAAAAAACGTATTTTAACGTGTGAAAATGTAACTTTAACTTGTCAAAATGAAACTTAAACTTGCTAAAAATGTACTTTAACTTGTAAAAACGTACTTTAACTTGTAAAAAACGTACTTTATCTTGTCAAAACGTAACTTTAACTTGTAAAAAACCCACATTAACTTGTCAAAACGTAACTTTAACTTGTAAAAAACGTCCTTTAACTTGTAAGAAACCAACTTTAACTTGTCAAAACGTAACTTTAACTTGTCAAAGCGTAAGTTTAACTTGTTAAAACCATACATTAACTTGTAAAAACCTTACTTTAACTTGTCAAAAATGTGTTTTAACTTGTAACAAATGTACTTTAACTTGTAAAAACGTACTTCAACTTGTAAAAAACGTACTTTAACTTGTAAAAAACCTACTTTAACTTGTCAAAACGTAGCTTTAATTTGTCAAAACATAAGTTTAACTTGTTAAAAACATAATTTAACTTGTAAAAAACGTACTTTAAGTTGTCAAAATGTAATTTTAATGTGTCAAAACGTAACTTTAAGTTTTTAAAACGTAACGTTAACTAGTAAAAAATGTACTTTTACTTGTAAAAAACGTATTTCAACTTGTAAAATAGTTACTTTAACTTGTAAAAAACGTACTTCAACTTGTAAAAAACGTACTTTAACATGTAAAAAACGTACTTTAATTTGTAAAAAAAGTACATTAACTTGTCAAAAACGAAACTTTAACTTGTAAAAGACCTACTTTAACTTGTCAAAACGTAACTTTAACTTGTCAAAACAGAAGTTTAAATTGTTAAAAACATACATTCACTTGTAAAAAACGTACTTTAACTTGTCAAAAATGTGGTTTAACTTGTAACAAATGTACTTTAACTTGTAAAAACATTCTTCAACTTGTAAAAAACGTACTTTAACTTGTAAAAAACCTACTTTAACTTGTCAAAACGTAGCTTTAATTTGTCAAAACGTAAGTTTAACTTGTTAAAAACATAATTTAACTTGTCAAAATGTAAATTTAACTTGTAAAAAACGTACTTTAACTTGTCAAAAACATATATTTTAACTTGTTAAAAACCTACTTTAACTTGTCAAAACGTAACTTTAACTTGTAAAAACAGAAGTTTAAATTGTTAAAAACATGCATTCACTAGTAAAAAACATACTTTAACTTGTCAAAAATGTGGTATAACTTGTAAAAAACGTACCTCAACTTATAAAAAACGTACTTTAACTTGTAAAAAAAGTACTTTAACTTGTAAAAAACGTACTTTAATTTGTCAAAACGTAAGTTTAACTTGTTAAAAACATAATTTAACTTGTCAAAACTAAAATTTAACTTGTGAAAAACATACTTTAACCAGTCAAAATGTAATTTTAATGTGTGAAAACGTAACTTTAAGTTCTTAAAACGTAACTTTAACTTGTAAAAAACGTCCTTTAACTTGGAAAAAACGTAACTTTAACTTTTCAATACGTAAGTTTAACTTGTTAAAAACATCCATTAACTAGTAAAAAACGTACTTTAACTTGTCATAAATGTGGTTTAACTTGTAACAAATGTACTTTAACTTGTAGAAACGTACTAAAACTTGAAAAAAAAACGTACTTTAACTTGTAAAAAATGTACTTTAACTTGTAAAAAATGTACTTTAACTTGTCAAAATGTAACTTTAACTTGTAAAAAACCTACTTTAACTTGTTAAAACGTAACTTGTCAAAACGTAAATTTAACTTGTAAAAAACGTACTTTAACTTGTAAAAAACCTACTTTAAATTGTCAAAACGTAACTTTAATTTGTCAAAACGTAAGTTTAACTTGTTAAAAACATAATTTAACTTGTCAAAATGTAAATTTAACTTGTAAAAAACGTACTTTAACTAGTCAAAATGTAATTTTAATGTGTCAAAACGTAACTTTAAGTTGTTAAAATATAACTTTAACTAGTAAAAAATGTACTTTTACTTGTAAAAAACGTATTTCAACTTGTAAAATAGGAACTTTAACTTGTAAAAAACGTACTTTAACTTGTGAAAAACGAACTTTAACTTGTAAAAAACGTACATTAACTTGTCAAAAACGTAACTTTAACTTGTAAAAAACCTACTTTAACTTGTCAAAACTTAACTTTAACTTGTCAAAACAGAAGTTTAAATTGTTAAAAACATTCATTCACTTGTAAAAAACGTACTTTAACTTGTCAAAAATGTGGTTTAACTTGTAAAAACTTACTTCAAGTTGTAAAAATCCTACTTTAACTTGGAAAAACGTATTTTTAAATTGTCAAAACGGAAGTTTAACTTGTTAAAAACATAATTTAACTTGTCAAAACGTAACTTTAATTTATAAAAAACGTAGTTTAACTTGTCAAAATGTAATTTTAATGTGTGAAAACGTAACTTTAAGTTATTAAAAGATAACTTTAACTTGTAAGAAATGTACTTTAACTTGTAAAACACATATTTCAACTTGTAATAAAGTTATTTTAACTTGTAAAAAACGTACTTCAACTTATAAAAAACGTACTTTAACTTGTAAAAAAAGTACTTTAACTTGTAAAAAATGTACTTTAACTTTTCAAAACGTAACTTTAATTTGTCAAAACGTAACTTTAATTTGTCAAAACGTAACTTTAACTTATAAAAAACGTACTTTAACATGTCAAAATGTAATTTTAATGTGTCAAACCGTAACTTTAACTTGTAAAAAACGTACGTCAACTTGTAAAAAACGTACTTCAACTTGTAAAACACTTCCTTTAACTTGTAAAAAACGTACTTTAACTTGTAAAAAAAACGTATTTTAACGTGTCAAAATGTAACTTTAACTTGTCAAAACGTAACTTTAACTTGTAAAAAACGTACTTTAACTTGTAAGAAACAAACTTTAACTTGTCATAACGTAACTTTCACTTGTCAAAACGTAAGTTTAACTTGTTAAAAATATACATTAACTTGTAAAAAACGTACTTTAACTTGTCAAAAATGTGGTGTAACTTGTAACAAATGTACTTTAACTTGTAAAAACATTCTTCAACTTGTAAAAAACGTACTTTAACTTGTAAAAAACCTACTTTAACTTGTCAAAACGTAGCTTTAATTTGTCAAAACGTAAGTTTAACTTGTTAAAAACATAATTTAACTTGTCAAAATGTAAATTTAACTTGTAAAAAACGTACTTTAACTTGTCAAAAACATAACTTTAACTTGTTAAAAACCTACTTTAACTTGTCAAAACGTAACTTTAACTTGTCAAAACAGATGTTTAAATTGTTAAAAACATGCATTCACTTGTAAAAAAACATACTTTAACTTGTAAAAAACCTACTTTAACTTGTCAAAACGTAACTTTAATTTGTCAAAACGTAAGTTTAACTTGTTAAAAACATAATTTAACTTGTCAAAATGTAAATTTAACTTGTAAAAAACGTACTTTAACTAGTCAAAATGCAATTTTAATGTGTCAAAACGTAACTTTAAGTTGTTAAAACGTAACTTTAACTAGTAAAAAGTGTACTTTTACTTGTAAAAAACGTATTTCAACTTGTAAAATAGGAACTTTAACTTGTAAAAAATGTACTTCAACTTGTAAAAAACGTACTTTAACTTGTAAAAAACGTACATTAACTTGTCAAAAACGTAACTTTAACTTGTCAAAAACCTACTTTAACTTGTCAAAACGTAACTTTAACTTGTCAAAACAGAAGTTTAAATTGTTAAAAACTTGCATTCACTTGTAAAAAACGTACTTCAACTTGTAATACAGTTATTTTAACTTGTAAAAAACGTACTTCAACTTATAAAAACCGTACTTTAACTTGTAAAAAAAGTACTTTAACTTGTAAAAAATGTACTTTAACTTGTCAAAACGTAATTTTAATTTGTCAAAACGTAAGTTTAATTTGTCCAAACGTAACTTTAACCTATAAAAAACGTACTTTAACATGTCAAAATGTAATTTTTATGTGTCAAACCGTAACTTTAACTTGTAAAAAACGTACGTCAACTTGTAAAAAACGTACTTCAACTTGTAAAACACTTCCTTTAACTTGTAAAAAACGTACTTTAACTTGTAAAAAACGTATTTTAACGTGTCAAAATGTAACTTTAACTTGTCAAAACGTAACTTTAACTTGTAAAAAACGTACTTTAACTTCTAAGAAACCAACTTTAACTTGTAAAAAACGTACTTTAACTTGTCAAAAACGTAACTTTAACTTGTAAAAAACCTACTTTAACTTGTCAAAACGTAACTTTAACTTGTCAAAACAGAAGTTTAAATTGTTAAAAACATGCATTCACTTGTAAAAAACGTACTTTAACTAGTCAAAAATGTGGTTTAACTTGTAACAAATGTACTTTAACTTTAAAAAACGTACTTCAACTTGTAAAAAACGTACTTTAACTTGTAAAAAACGTACTTTAACTTGTCAAAACGTAACTTTAATTTGTCAAAATGTAACTTTAACATGCTAAAATCATAATTTAACTTGTCAAAACGTAACTTTAACTTATAAAAAACGTAGTTTAACATGTCAAAATGTAATTTTAATGTGTCAAACGTAACTTTAACTTGTAAAAAACGTACTTCAACTTGTAAAAAATGTACTTCAACTTGTAAAATACTTGCTTTATTTGGTAAAAAAAGTACTTTAACTTGTAAAAAAACGTATTTTAACGTGTCAAAATGTAACTTTAACTTGACAAAACGTAACTTTAACTTGTAAAAAACGTACTTTAACTTGTAAGAAACCAACTTTAACTGTCAAAACGTAACTTTAACTTGTCAAAACGGAAGTTTAACTTGTTAAAGACAAACATTAACTTGTAAAAAACGTACTTTAACTTGTCAAAAATGTGGTTTAACTTGTAAAAAATGTACTTTAACTTGTAAAAACGTACTTCAACTTGTAAAAAACGTACTTTAACATGTAAAAAACCTACTTTAACTTGTCAAAACGTAGCTTTAATTTGTCAAAACGTAAGTTTAACTTGTTAAAAACATAATTTAACTTGTCAAAATGTAAATTTAACTTGTCAAAAACGTACTTTAACTTGTCAAAATCCAATTTTAATGTGTCAAAACGTAACTTTAAGTTGTTAAAACGTAACTTTAACTAGTAAAAAATGTACTTTTACTTGTAAAAAACGTATTTCAACTTGTAAAACAGTTACTTTAAGTTGTTAAAACGTAACTTTAACTAGTAAAAACTGTACTTTTACTTGTAAAAAACGTATTTCAACTTGTAAAACAGTTACTTTAACTTGTAAAAAACGTACTTCAACTTGTAAAAAATGTACTTTAACTTGTAATAAACGTACTTTAACTTGTAAAAAACCTACTTTAACTTGTCAAAACGTAACTTTAATTTGTCAAAACGTAAGTTTAAATTGTTAAAAACATAATTTAACTTGTCAAAATGTAAATCTAACTTGTAAAAAACGTACTTAAACTTGTCAAAATGTAATTTTAATGTGTCAAAACGTAACTTTATGTTGTTAAAACGTAACTTTAACTAGTAAAAAATGTACTTTTACTTGTAAAAAACGTATTTCAACTTGTAAAATAGTTACTTTAACTTGTAAAAAACGTACTTTAACTTGTAAAAAACGTAATTTAACTTGTAAAAAACGTACTTTAACTTGTCAAAAACGTAACTTTAACTTGTAAAAAACCTACTTTAAGTTGTCAAAACGTAACTTTAACTTGTCAAAACAGAAGTTTAAATTGTTAAAAACATGCATTTACTTGTAAAAAATGTACTTTAACTTTTCAAAAATGTTGTTTAACTTGTAACAAATGTACTTTAACTTGTAAAAACGTACTTCAACTTGTAAAAACCGTACTTTAACTTGTAAAAAACCTACTTTTACTTGTCAAAACATAACTTTAATTTGTCAAAACGGAAGTTTAACTTGTTAAAAACATATTTTAACTTGTCAAAACATAACTTTAACTTATAAAAAACGTACTTTAACTTGTCAAAATGTATTTTAATGTGTCAAAACGTAACTTTAAGTTGTTAAAAGGTAACTTTAACTGGTAAGAAATGTACTTTAACTTGTAAAATACGTATTTCAAGTTGTAAAACAGTTATTTTAACTTGTAAAAAATGTACTTCAACATGTAAAAATCATACTTTAACTTGTAAAAAACGTACTTTAACTTGTTAAACGTAACTTTAATTTGTCAAAACGTAACTTTAACTTGTTAAAATAGTAATTTAACTTCTCAAAATGTAACTTTAACTTATAAAAAACGTACTTTAACATGTCAAAATGTAATTTTAATGTGTCAAAACATAACTTTAACTTGTAAAAAACGTACTTCAACTTGTAAAACACTTGCTTTAAATAGTAAAAAATGTACTTTAACTTGTAAAAAATGTACTTCAACTTGTAAAAAACGTACTTTAACTTGTAAAAAACGTACGTTAACTAGTCAAAAACATAACTTTAACTTGTAAAAACCCTACTTTAACTTGTCAAAACGTAACTTTAACTTGTCAAAACGTAACTTTAACTTGTCAAAACAGAAGTTTAAATTGTTAAAAACATGCATTCACTTGTAAAAAACGAACTTTAACTTTTCAAAAATGTGGTTTAACTTGTAACAAATGTACTTTAACTTGTAAAAACGTACTTCAACTTGTAAAAAACGTACTTTAACTTGTAAAAAACCTACTTTAACTTGTCAAAACGTAAGTTTAACTTGTTAAAAACATAATTTAACTTGTCAAAATGTAAATTTAACTTGTAAAAATACGTACTTTAACTTGTCAAAATGCAATTTTAATGTGTCGAAACGTAACTTTAAGTTGTTAAAAGTAACTTTAACTAGTAAAAAATGTACTTTTACTTGTAAAAAACGTATTTCAACTTGTAAAATAGTTATTTTAACTTGTAAAAAACGTACTTCAACTTGTAAAAAACGTACTTTAACTTGAAAAAAACGTACTTTAACTTGTAAAAAATGTACTATAACTAGTCAAAAACGTAACTTTAACTTGAAAAAAACCTACTTTAACTTGTCAAAACGTAACTTTAACTTGTCAAAACAGAAGTTTAAATTGTTAAAAACATGCATTCACTTGTAAAAAACGTACTTTAACTTGTCAAAAATGTTGTTTAACTTGTAACAAATGTACTTTAACTTGTAAAAACGTACTTCAACTTGTAAAAACCGTACTTTAACTTGTAAAAAACTTACTTTTACTTGTCAAACCATAACTTTAATTTGTCAAAACGGAAGTCTAACTTGTTAAAAACATAATTTACCTTGTCAAAACGTAACTTTAACTTATAAAAAAAGCACTTTAACTTGTCAAAATGTATTTTAATGTGTCAAAACGTAACTTTAAGTTGTTAAAAGGTAACTTTAACTGGTAAGAAATGTACTTTAACTTGTAAAATACGTATTTCAAATTGTAAAACAGTTATTTTAACTTGTAAAAATGTACTTCAACATGTAAAAATCGTACTTTAACTTGTAAAAAACGTACTTTAACTTGTCAAAACGTAACTTTAATTTGTCAAAACGTAACTTTAACTTGTTAAAATCGTAATTTAACTTCTCAAAATGTAACTTTAACTTATAAAAAACGTACTTTAACATGTCAAAATGTAATTTTAATGTGTCAAAACATAACTTTAACTTGTAAAAAACGTACTTCAACTTGTAAAAAACGTACTTCAACTTGTAAAACACTTGCTTTAACTGGTAAAAAACGTACTTTAACTTGTAAAAAACGTCATTCAACTTGTAAAAAACGTACTTTAACTTGTAAAAAACGTACGTTAACTTGTCAAAAACGGAACTTTAACTTGTAAAAACCCTACTTTAACTTGTCAAAACGTAACTTTAACTTGTCAAAACAGAAGTTTAAATTGTTAAAAACATGCATTCACTTGTAAAAAACGTACTTTAACTTGTCAAAAATGTGGTTTAACTTGTAACAAATGTACTTTAACTTGTAAAAACGTACTTCAACTTGTAAAAAACGTACTTTAACTTGTAAAAAACCTACTTTAACTTGTCAAAACGTAGCTTGAATTTGTCAAAACGTAAGTTTAACTTGTTAAAAACATAATTTAACTTGTCAAAATGTAAATTTAACTTGTCAAAAACGAACTTTAACTTGTCAAAATGCAATTTTAATGTGTCAAAACGTAACTTTAAGTTGTTAAAACGTAACTTTAACTAGTAAAAAATGTACTTTTACTTGTAAAAAACGTATTTCAACTTGTAAACTAGTTACTTTAACTTGTAAAAAACGTACTTCAACTTGTAAAAAACGTACTTCAACTTGTAAAAAACGTACTTTAACTTGTCAAAAATGTGGTTTAACTTGTAACAAATGTACTTTAACTTGTAAAAACGTACTTCAACTTGTAAAAAACGTACTTTAACTTGTAAAAAACCTACTTTAACTTGTCAAAACGTAGCTTGAATTTGTCAAAACGTAAGTTTAACTAGTTAAAAACATAATTTAACTTGTCAAAATGTAATTTAACTTGTAAAAAAACATACTTTAACTTGTCAAAATGCAATTTTAATGTGTCAAAACGTAACTTTAAGTTGTTAAAACGTAACTTTAACTAGTAAAAAATGTACTTTTACTTGTAAAAAACGTATTTAAACTTGTAAACTAGTTACTTTAACTTGTAAAAAACGTACTTCAACTTGTAAAAAACGTACTTCAACTTGTAAAAAACGTACTTTAACTTGTCAAAAACATAACTTTAACTTGTAAAAAACCTACTTTAACTTGTCAAAACGTAACTTTAACTTGTAAAAAACGTATTTTAACTTGTAAAAACGTATTTTAACGTGTCAAAATGTAACTTTAACTTGACAAAACGTAACTTTAACTTGTAAAAAACGTACTTTAACTTGTAAGAAACCAACTTTAACTGTCAAAACGTAACTTTAACTTGTCAAAACGGAAGTTTAACTTGTTAAAGACAAACATTAACTTGTAAAAAACGTACTTTAACTTGTCAAAAATGTGGTTTAACTTGTAACAAATGTACTTTAACTTGTAAAAACGTACTTCAACTTGTAAAAAACGTACTTTAACTTGTAAAAACCTATTTTAACTTGTCAAAACGTAGCTTTAATTTGTCAAAACGTAAGTTTAACTTGTTAAAAACATAATTTAACTTGTCAAAATGTAAATTTAACTTGTAAAAAACGTACTTTAACTTGTAAAAACGTACTTCATCTTGTAAAAAACGTACTTTAACTTGTAAAAATCGTACTTTAACTTGTCAAAACGTAATCTTAATTTGTCAAAACGGTAGTTTAACTTGTTAAAAACATAATTTAACTTGTCAAAACGTTACTTTAACTTATACAAAACGTACTTTAACCTCTCAAAATGTAATTTTAATGTGTCAAAACGTAACTTTAAGTTGTTAAAATGTAACTTTAACTGGTAAGAAATGTACTTTAACTTGTAAAACAGTTATTTCAACATGTAAAACAGTTATTTTAACTTGTAAAAAATGTACTTCAACTTGTAAAAAACGTACTTTAACTTTAAAAAACGTACTTTAACTTGTCAAAACGTAACTTTAATTTGTCAAAACGTAACTTTAACTTGCTAAAATCGTAATTTAACTTGTCAAAACGTAACTTTAACTTATAAAAACGTACTTTAACATGTCAAAATGTACTTTTAATATGTCAAAACGTAACTTTAACTTGTAAAAATCGTACTTCAACTTGTAAAAAACGTACTTCAACTTGTAAAACACTTGCTTTAACTACTAAAAAACGTACTTTAACTTGTAAAAAACGTATTTTAACGTGTCAAAATGTAACTTTAACTTGACAAAACGTAACTTTAACTTGTAAAAAACGTACTTTAACTTGTAAGAAACCAACTTTAACTGTCAAAACGTAACTTTAACTTGTCAAAACGGAAGTTCAACTTGTTAAAGACAAACATTAACTTCTAAAAAACGTACTTTACTTGTCAAAAATGTGGTTTAACTTGTAACAAATGTACTTTAACTTGTAAAAACGTACTTCAACTTGTAAAAAACGTACTTTAACTTGTAAAAACCTACTTTAACTTGTCAAAACGTAGCTTTAATTTGTCAAAACGTAAGTTTAACTTGTTAAAAACATAATTTAACTTGTCAAAATGTAAATTTAACTTGTTAAAAAAGTACTTTAACTTGTCAAAATGCAATTTTAATGTGTCAAAACGTAACTTTAAGTTGTTAAAACGTAACTTTAACTAGTAAAAAATGTACTTTTACTTGTACAAAACGTATTTCAACTTGTAAAATAGTTACTTTAACTTGTAAAAAACGTACTTCAACTTGTAAAAAATGTACTTTAACTTGTAAAAAACGTACTTTAACTTGTGAAAAACGTACTTTAACTTGTCAAAAACGTAACTTTAATTTGTAAAAAACCTACTTTAACTTGTCAAAACGTAACTTTAACTTGTCAAAACAGAAGTTTAAATTGTTAAAAACATGCATTCATTTGTAAAAAACGTACTTTAACTTGTCAAAAATGTGGTTTAACTTGTAACAAATGTACTTTAACTTGTAAAAAACGTACTTTAACTTGTAAAAATCCTACTTTAACTTGTCAAAACATAACTTTAATTTGTCAAAACGGAAGTTTAACTTGTTAAAAACATAATTTAACTTTTCAAAACGTAACTTTAACTTATAAAAAACGTACTTTAACGTGTCAAAATGTAATTTTAATGTGTCAAAACGTAACTTTAAGTTGTTAAAAGGTAACTTTAACTTGTAAAATACGTATTTCAACTTGTAAAACAGTTATTTTAACTTGTAAAATATGTACTTCAACTTGTAAAAAACATACTTTAACTTGTAAAAAACGTACTTTAACTTGTCAAAACGTAACTTTAATTTGTCAAAACGTAACTTTAACTTGCTAAAATCGTAATTTAACTTGTCAAAACGTATATTTAACTTATAAAAAACGTACTTTAACGTGTCAAAATGTAATTTTAATGTGTCAAAACGTAACTTCAACTTGGAAAAAACGTACTTCAACTTGTAAAAAACGTACTTCAACTTGTAAAACACTTGCTTTAACTGCTAAAAAACGTACTTTAACTTGTAAAAAACGTATTTTAACGTGTCAAAATGTAACTTTAACTTGACAAAACGTAACTTTAACTAGTAAAAAACGTACTTTAACTTGTAAAAAACCAACTTTAACTGTCAAAACGTAACTTTAACTTGTCAAAACGGAAGTTTAAGTTGTTAAAGACAAACATTAACTTGTAAAAAACGTACTTTAACTTGTCAAAAATGTGGTTTAACTTGTAACAAATGTACTTTAACTTGTAAAAACGTATTTCAACTTGTAAAAACGTACTTTACCTTGTAAAAACCTACTTTAACTTTTCAAAACGTAGCTTTAATTTGTCAAAACGTAACTTTTACTTGTTAAAAACATAATTTAACTTGTCAAAATGTAAATTTAACTTGTAAAAAAAGTACTTTAACTTGTCAAAATGCAATTTTAATGTGTCAAAACGTAACTTTAAGTTGTTAAAACGTAACTTTAACTAGTAAAAAATGTACTTTTACTTGTAAAAAACATATTTCAACTTGTAAAATAGTTACTTTAAGTTGTAAAAAACGTACTTCAACTTGTAAAAAACGTACTTTAACTTGTAAAAAACGTACTTCAACTTGTAAAAAACGTACTTCAACTTGTAAAACACTTGCTTTAACTACTAAAAAACGTACTTTAACTTGTAAAAAACGTATTTTAACGTGTCAAAATGTAACTTTAACTTGACAAAACGTAACTTTAACTTGTAAAAAACGTACTTTAACTTGTAAGAAACCAACTTTAACTGTCAAAACGTAACTTTAACTTGTCAAAACGGAAGTTCAACTTGTTAAAGACAAACATTAACTTCTAAAAAACGTACTTTACTTGTCAAAAATGTGGTTTAACTTGTAACAAATGTACTTTAACTTGTAAAAACGTACTTCAACTTGTAAAAAACGTACTTTAACTTGTAAAAACCTACTTTAACTTGTCAAAACGTAGCTTTAATTTGTCAAAACGTAAGTTTAACTTGTTAAAAACATAATTTAACTTGTCAAAATGTAAATTTAACTTGTTAAAAAAGTACTTTAACTTGTCAAAATGCAATTTTAATGTGTCAAAACGTAACTTTAAGTTGTTAAAACGTAACTTTAACTAGTAAAAAATGTACTTTTACTTGTAAAAAACGTATTTCAACTTGTAAAATAGTTACTTTAACTTGTAAAAAACGTACTTCAACTTGTAAAAAACGTACTTTAACTTGTAAAAAACGTACTTTAACTTGTAAAAAACGTACTTTAACTTGTCAAAAACGTAACTTTAACTTGTAAAAAACCTACTTTAACTTGTCAAAACGTAACTTTAACTTGTCAAAACAGAAGTTTAAATTGTTAAAAACATGCATTCATTTGTAAAAAACGTACTTTAACTTGTCAAAAATGTGGTTTAACTTGTAACAAATGTACTTTAACTTGTAAAAAACGTACTTCAACTTGTAAAAAACGTACTTTAACTTTTAAAAATCCTACTTTAACTTGTCAAAACATAACTTTAATTTGTCAAAACGGAAGTTTAACTTGTTAAAAACATAATTTAACTTTTCAAAACATAACTTTAACTTATAAAAAACGTACTTTAACGTGTCAAAATGTAATTTTAATGTGTCAAAACGTAACTTTAAGTTATTAAAAGGTAACTTTAACTTGTAAAATACGTATTTCAACTTGTAAAACAGTTATTTTAACTTGTAAAATATGTACTTCAACTTGTAAAAAACCTACTTTAACTTGTAAAAAACGTACTTTAACTTGTCAAAACGTAACTTTAATTTGTCAAAACGTAACTTTAACTTGCTAAAATCGTAATTTAACTTGTCAAAACGTAACTTTAACTTATAAAAAACGTACTTTAACGTGTCAAAATGTAATTTTAATGTGTCAAAACGTAACTTCAACTTGTAAAAAACGTACTTCAACTTGTAAAAAACGTACTTCAACTTGTAAAACACTTGCTTTAACTGCTAAAAAACGTACTTTAACTTGTAAAAAACGTATTTTAACGTGTCAAAATGTAACTTTAACTTGACAAAACGTAACTTTAACTAGTAAAAAACGTACTTTAACTTGTAAAAAACCAACTTTAACTATCAAAACGTAACTTTAACTTGTCAAAACGGAAGTTTAAGTTGTTAAAGACAAACATTAACTTGTAAAAAACGTACTTTAACTTGTCAAAAATGTGGTTTAACTTGTAACAAATGTACTTTAACTTGTAAAAACGTAATTCAACTTGTAAAAACGTACTTTAACTTGTAAAAACCTACTTTAACTTTTCAAAACGTAGCTTTAATTTGTCAAAACGTAACTTTAACTTGTTAAAAACATAATTTAACTTGTCAAAATGTAAATTTAACTTGTAAAAAAAGTACTTTAACTTGTCAAAATGCAATTTTAATGTGTCAAAACGTAACTTTAAGTTGTTAAAACGTAACTTTAACTAGTAAAAAATGTACTTTAACTTGTAAAAAACATATTTCAACTTGTAAAATAGTTACTTTAACTTGTAAAAAACGTACTTCAACTTGTAAAAAACGTACTTCAACTTGTAAAACACTTGCTTTAACTACTAAAAAACGTACTTTAACTTGTAAAAAACGTATTTTAACGTGTCAAAATGTAACTTTAACTTGACAAAACGTAACTTTAACTTGTAAAAAACGTACTTTAACTTGTAAGAAACCAACTTTAACTGTCAAAACGTAACTTTAACTTGTCAAAACGGAAGTTCAACTTGTTAAAGACAAACATTAACTTCTAAAAAACGTACTTTACTTGTCAAAAATGTGGTTTAACTTGTAACAAATGTACTTTAACTTGTAAAAACGTACTTCAACTTGTAAAAAACGTACTTTAACTTGTAAAAACCTACTTTAACTTGTCAAAACGTAGCTTTAATTTGTCAAAACGTAAGTTTAACTTGTTAAAAACATAATTTAACTTGTCAAAATGTAAATTTAACTAATGTGTCAAAACGTAACTTTAAGTTGTTAAAACGTAACTTTAACTAGTAAAAAATGTACTTTTACTTGTAAAAAACGTATTTCAACTTGTAAAATAGTTACTTTAACTTGTAAAAAACGTACTTCAACTTGTAAAAAATGTACTTTAACTTGTAAAAAACGTACTTTAACTTGTGAAAAACGTACTTTAACTTGTCAAAAACGTAACTTTAATTTGTAAAAAACCTACTTTAACTTGTCAAAACGTAACTTTAACTTGTCAAAACAGAAGTTTAAATTGTTAAAAACATGCATTCACTTGTAAAAAACGTACTTTAACTTGTCAAAAATGTGGTTTAACTTGTAACAAATGTACTTTAACTTGTAAAAAACGTACTTTAACTTGTAAAAATCCTACTTTAACTTGTCAAAACATAACTTTAATTTGTCAAAACGGAAGTTTAACTTGTTAAAAACATAATTTAACTTTTCAAAACATAACTTTAACTTATAAAAAACGTACTTTAACGTGTCAAAATGTAATTTTAATGTGTCAAAACGTAACTTTAAGTTATTAAAAGGTAACTTTAACTTGTAAAATACGTATTTCAACTTGTAAAACAGTTATTTTAACTTGTAAAATATGTACTTCAACTTGTAAAAAACATACTTTAACTTGTAAAAAACGTACTTTAACTTGTCAAAACGTAACTTTAATTTGTCAAAACGTAACTTTAACTTGCTAAAATCGTAATTTAACTTGTCAAAACGTAACTTTAACTTATAAAAAACGTACTTTAACGTGTCAAAATGTAATTTTAATGTGTCAAAACGTAACTTTAACTTGTAAAAAACGTACTACAACTTGTAAAAAACGAACTTCAACTTGTATCAAACGTACTTCAACTTGTAAAACACTTGCTTTAACTGGTAAAAAACGTACTTTAACTTGTAAAAAACGTATTTTAACGTGTCAAAATGTAACTTTAACTTGTCAAAACGTAACTTTAACTAGTAAAAAAGTACTTTAACTTGTAAAAAACCAACTTTAACTGTCAAAACGTAACTTTAACTTGTCAAAACGGAAGTTTAAGTTGTTAAAGACAAACATTAACTTGTAAAAAACGTACTTTAACTTGTCAAAAATGTGGTTTAACTTGTAACAAATGTACTTTAACTTGTAAAAACGTAATTCAACTTGTAAAAACGTACTTTAACTTGTAAAAACCTACTTTAACTTTTCAAAACGTAGCTTTAATTTGTCAAAACGTAACTTTAACTTGTTAAAAACATAATTTAACTTGTCAAAATGTAAATTTAACTTGTAAAAAAAGTACTTTAACTTGTCAAAATGCAATTTTAATGTGTCAAAACGTAACTTTAAGTTGTTAAAACGTAACTTTAACTAGTAAAAAATGTACTTTTACTTGTAAAAAACATATTTCAACTTGTAAAATAGTTACTTTAACTTGTAAAAAACGTACTTCAACTTGTAAAAAACGTACTTTAACTTGTAAAAAACGTACTTCAACTTGTAAAAAACGTACTTCAACTTGTAAAACACTTGCTTTAACTACTAAAAAACGTACTTTAACTTGTAAAAAACGTATTTTAACGTGTCAAAATGTAACTTTAACTTGACAAAACGTAACTTTAACTTGTAAAAAACGTACTTTAACTTGTAAGAAACCAACTTTAACTGTCAAAACGTAACTTTAACTTGTCAAAACGGAAGTTTAACTTGTTAAAGACAAACATTAACTTCTAAAAAACGTACTTTACTTGTCAAAAATGTGGTTTAACTTGTAACAAATGTACTTTAACTTGTAAAAACGTACTTCAACTTGTAAAAAACGTACTTTAACTTGTAAAAACCTACTTTAACTTGTCAAAACGTAGCTTTAATTTGTCAAAACGTAAGTTTAACTTGTTAAAAACATAATTTAACTTGTCAAAATGTAAATTTAACTTGTTAAAAAAGTACTTTAACTTGTCAAAATGCAATTTTAATGTGTCAAAACGTAACTTTAAGTTGTTAAAACGTAACTTTAACTAGTAAAAAATGTACTTTTACTTGTAAAAAACGTATTTCAACTTGTAAAATAGTTACTTTAACTTGTAAAAAACGTACTTCAACTTGTAAAAAATGTACTTTAACTTGTAAAAAACGTACTTTAACTTGTGAAAAACGTACTTTAACTTGTCAAAAAGGTAACTTTAACTTGTAAAAAACCTACTTTAACTTGTCAAAACGTAACTTTAACTTGTCAAAACAGAAGTTTAAATTGTTAAAAACATGCATTCATTTGTAAAAAACGTACTTTAACTTGTCAAAAATGTGGTTTAACTTGTAACAAATGTACTTTAACTTGTAAAAACGTACTTCAACTTGTAAAAAACGTACTTTAACTTGTAAAAAACGTACTTTAACTTTTAAAAATCCTACTTTAACTTGTCAAAACATAACTTTAATTTGTCAAAACGGAAGTTTAACTTGTTAAAAACATAATTTAACTTTTCAAAACATAACTTTAACTTATAAAAAACGTACTTTAACGTGTCAAAATGTAATTTTAATGTGTCAAAACGTAACTTTAAGTTATTAAAAGGTAACTTTAACTTGTAAAATACGTATTTCAACTTGTAAAACAGTTATTTTAACTTGTAAAATATGTACTTCAACTTGTAAAAAACATACTTTAACTTGTAAAAAACGTACTTTAACTTGTCAAAACGTAACTTTAATTTGTCAAAACGTAACTTTAACTTGCTAAAATCGTAATTTAACTTGTCAAAACGTAACTTTAACTTATAAAAAACGTACTTTAACGTGTCAAAATGTAATTTTAATGTGTCAAAACGTAACTTCAACTTGTAAAAAACGTACTTCAACTTGTAAAAAACGTACTTCAACTTGTAAAACACTTGCTTTAACTGCTAAAAAACGTACTTTAACTTGTAAAAAACGTATTTAAACGTGTCAAAATGTAACTTTAACTTGACAAAACGTAACTTTAACTAGTAAAAAACGTACTTTAACTTGTAAAAAACCAACTTTAACTGTCAAAACGTAACTTTAACTTGTCAAAACGGAAGTTTAAGTTGTTAAAGACAAACATTCACTTGTAAAAAACGTACTTTAACTTGTCAAAAATGTGGTTTAACTTGTAACAAATGTACTTTAACTTGTAAAAACGTAATTCAACTTGTAAAAACGTACTTTAACTTGTAAAAACCTACTTTAACTTTTCAAAACGTAGCTTTAATTTGTCAAAACGTAAGTTTAACTTGTTAAAAACATAATTTAACTTGTCAAAATGTAAATTTAACTTGTAAAAAAAGTACTTTAACTTGTCAAAATGCAATTTTAATGTGTCAAAACGTAACTTTAAGTTGTTAAAACGTAACTTTAACTAGTAAAAAATGTACTTTTACTTGTAAAAAACATATTTCAACTTGTAAAATAGTTACTTTAACTTGTAAAAAACGTACTTCAACTTGTAAAAAACATACTTTAACTTGTAAAAAACGTACTTCAACTTGTAAAAAACGTACTTCAACTTGTAAAACACTTGCTTTAACTACTAAAAAACGTACTTCAACTTGTAAAAAACGTATTTTAACGTGTCAAAATGTAACTTTAACTTGACAAAACGTAACTTTAACTTGTAAAAAACGTACTTTAACTTGTAAGAAACCAACTTTAACTGTCAAAACGTAACTTTAACTTGTCAAAACGGAAGTTCAACTTGTTAAAGACAAACATTAACTTCTAAAAAACGTACTTTACTTGTCAAAAATGTGGTTTAACTTGTAACAAATGTACTTTAACTTGTAAAAACGTACTTCAACTTGTAAAAAACGTACTTTAACTTGTAAAAACCTACTTTAACTTGTCAAAACGTAGCTTTAATTTGTCAAAACGTCAGTTTAACTTGTTAAAAACATAATTTAACTTGTCAAAATGTAAATTTAACTTGTTAAAAAAGTACTTTAACTTGTCAAAATGCAATTTTAATGTGTCAAAACGTAACTTTAAGTTGTTAAAACGTAACTTTAACTAGTAAAAAATGTACTTTTACTTGTAAAAAACGTATTTCAACTTGTAAAATAGTTACTTTAACTTGTAAAAAACGTACTTCAACTTGTAAAAAACGTACTTTAACTTGTAAAAAACGTACTTTAACTTGTAAAAAACGTACTTTAACTTGTCAAAAACGTAACTTTAACTTATAAAAAACCTACTTTAACTTGTCAAAACGTAACTTTAACTTGTCAAAACAGAAGTTTAAATTGTTAAAAACATGCATTCATTTGTAAAAAACGTAGTTTAACTTGTCAAAAATGTGGTTTAACTTGTAACAAATGTACTTTAACTTGTAAAAACGTACTTCAACTTGTAAAAAACGTACTTTAACTTGTAAAAATCCTACTTTAACTTGTCAAAACATAACTTTAATTTGTCAAAACGGAAGTTTAACTTGTTAAAAACATAATTTAACTTTTCAAAACATAACTTTAACTTATAAAAAACGTACTTTAACGTGTCAAAATGTAATTTTAATGTGTCAAAACGTAACTTTAAGTTATTAAAAGGTAACTTTAACTTGTAAAATACGTATTTCAACTTGTAAAACAGTTATTTTAACTTGTAAAATATGTACTTCAACTTGTAAAAAACATACTTTAACTTGTAAAAAACGTACTTTAACTTGTCAAAACGTAACTTTAATTTGTCAAAACGTAACTTTAACTTGCTAAAATCGTAATTTAACTTGTCAAAACGTAACTTTAACTTATAAAAAACGTACTTTAACGTGTCAAAATGTAATTTTAATGTGTCAAAACGTAACTTCAACTTGTAAAAAACGTACTTTAACTTGTAAAAAACGTACTTCAACTTGTAAAAAACGTACTTCAACTTGTAAAACACTTGCTTTAACTGCTAGAAAACGTACTTTAACTTGTAAAAAACGTATTTTAACGTGTCAAAATGTAACTTTAACTTGACAAAACGTAACTTTAACTTGTTAAAAACGTACTTTAACTTGTAAGAAACCAACTTTAACTGTCAAAACGTAACTTTAACTTGTCAAAACGGAAGTTTAACTTGTTAAAGACAAACATTAACTTCTAAAAAACGTACTTTACTTCTCAAAAATGTGGTTTAACTTGTAACAAATGTACTTTAACTTGTAAAAACGTACTTCAACTTGTAAAAAACGTACTTTAACTTGTAAAAACCTACTTTAACTTGTCAAAACGTAGCTTTAATTTGTCAAAACGTAAGTTTAACTTGTTAAAAACATAATTTAACTTGTCAAAATGTAAATTTAACTTGTTAAAAAAGTACTTTAACTTGTCAAAATGCAATTTTAATGTGTCAAAACGTAACTTTAAGTTGTTAAAACGTAACTTAAACTAGTAAAAAATGTACTTTTACTTGTAAAAAACGTATTTCAACTTGTAAAATAGTTACTTTAACTTGTAAAAAACGTACTTCAACTTGTAAAAAACTCACTTTAACTAGTAAAAAACGTACTTTAACTTGTAAAAAACGTACTTTAACTTGTCAAAAACGTAACTTTAACTTGTAAAAAACCTACTTTAACTTGTCGAAACGTAACTTTAACTTGTCAAAACAGTAGTTTAAATTGTTAAAAACATGCATTCATTTGTAAAAAACGTACTATAACTTGTCAAAAATGTGGTTTAACTTGTAACAAATGTACTTTAACTTGTAAAAACGTACTTCAACTTGTAAAAAACGTACTTTAACTTGTAAAAATCCTACTTTAACTTGTCAAAACATAACTTTAATTTGTCAAAACGGAAGTTTAACTTGTTAAAAACATAATTTAACTTTTCAAAACATAACTTTAACTTATAAAAAACGTACTTTAACGTGTCAAAATGTAATTTTGATGTGTCAAAACGTAACTTTAAGTTATTAAAAGGTAACTTTAACTTGTAAAATACGTATTTCAACTTGTAAAACAGTTATTTTAACTTGTAAAATATGTACTTTAACTTGTCAAAACGTACTTTAACTTGTCAAACAGTTACTTTAACTTGTAAAAAACGTACTTTAACTTGTCAAAACGTAAATTTAATTTGTCAAAACGTAACTTTAACTTGCTAAAATCGTAATTTAACTTGTCAAAACGTAACTTTAACTTATAAAAAACGTACTTTAGCGTGTCAAAATGTAATTTTAATGTGTCAAAACGTAACTTTAACTTGTAAAAAACGTACTACAACTTGTAAAAAACGAACTTCAACTTGTATCAAACGTACTTCAACTTGTAAAACACTTGCTTTAACTGGTAAAAAACGTACTTTAACTTGTAAAAAACGTATTTTAACGTGTCAAAATGTAATTTTAACTTGACAAAACGTAACTTTAACTTGTAAAAAACGTAATTTAACTTGTAAGAAACCAACTTTAACTGTCAAAACGTAATTTTAACTTGTCAAAACAGAAGTTTAACTTGTTAAAGACAAACATTAACTTGTAAAAAACGTATTTTAACTTGTCGAAAATGTGGTTTAACTTGTAACAAATGTACTTTAACTTGTAAAAACGTACTTCAACTTGTTAAAAACATAATTTAACTTGTTAAAAACATAATTTAACTTGTCAAAATGTAAATTTAACTTGTCAAAAACGTACTTTAACTTGTTAAAATGCAATTTAATGTATCAAAACGTAACTTTAAGTTGTTAAAACGTTACTTTAACTAGTAAAAAATGTACTTTTACTTGTAAAAAACATATTTCAACTTGTAAAGTTGTTACTTTAACTACTATAATACGTACTTCAACTTGTAAAAAACGTACTTTAACTTGTAAAAAACGTATTTTAACTTGTAAAAAACCTACTTTAACTTGTCAAAACATAACTTTAACTTGTCAAAACAGAAGTTTAAATTGTTAAAAACATGCATTCACTTGTAAAAAACGTACTTTAACTTGTCAAAAATGTGGTTTAACTTGTAACAAATGTACTTTACCTTGTTAAAACTTACTTCAACTTGTAAAAAACGTACTTTAACTTGTAAAAATCCTACTTTAACTTGTCAAAACATAACTTTAATTTGTCAAAACGGAAGTTTAACTCGTTAAAAACATAATTTAACTTGTCAAAACGTAACTTTAACTTATAAAAAACGTACTTTAACATGTCAAAACGTAACTTTAAGTTGTTAAAAGGTAACTTTAACTTGTAAAATACGTTCTTCAACTTGTAAAAAACGTACTTTAACTTGTAAAAAACGTACTTTAACTTGTCAAAACGTAACTTTCCGCCTACACGTCTTGCTTTTACTGCTATATCGGGAGGTACTCCACGTATTAATTTGTCAAAACGTAACTTTAACTTGCTAAAATCGTAATTTAACTTGTCAAAACGTAACTTTAACTTGTAAAAAACGTACTTTAACTTGTAAAAAACGTATTTCAACTTGTAAAATAGTTACTTTAACTTGTAAAAAACGTACTTCAACTTGTAAAAAACGTACTTTAACTTGTAAAAAACTAACTTTAACTTATCAAAATGTAAGTTTAACTTGTTAAAAACATACATTAACTTGTGAAAAACGTACTTTAACTTGTCAAAAATGTGGTTTAACTTGTAACAAATGTACTTTAACTTGTAAAAACGTACTTCAACTTGTGAAAAAGGTACTTTAACTTGTGAAAAAGGTACTTTAACTTGTAAAAATCCTACTTTAACTTGTCAAAACATAGCTTTAATTTGTCAAAACGTAAGTTTAGCTTGTTAAAAACATAATTTAACTTGTGAAAATGTAAATTTAACTTGTAAAAATCGTACTTTAACTTGTCAAAAACAAAACTTTAACTTGTAAAAAACCTACTTTAACTTGTCAAAACGTAACTTTAACTTGTCAAAATAGAAGTTTAAATTGTTAAAAACATGCATTCACTTGTAAAAAACATACTTTAACTTGTCAAAAATGTGGTTTAACTTGTAACAAATGTACTTTAACTTGTAAAAACGTACTTCAACTTGTAAAAAACGTACTTTAACTTGTAAAAAACCTACTTTAACTTGTCAAAACGTAGCTTTAATTTGTCAAAACGTTAGTTTAACTTGTTAAAAACATAATTTAACTTGTCAAAATGTAAATTTAACTTGTAAAAAACGTACTTTAACTTGCCAAAATGTAATTTTAATGTGAAAACAAAACTTTAAGTTGTTAAACGTAACTTTAACTAGTAAAAAATGTACGTTTACTTGTAAAAAACGTATTTCAACTTGTAAAATAGTTACTTTAACTAGTAAAAAACGTACTTCAACTTGAAAAAACGTACTTTAACTTGTAAAAAACGTACTTTAACTTGTCAAAAACGTAACTTTAACTTGTAAAAAACCTACTTTAACTTGTCAAAACGTAACTTTAACTTGTCAAAACAGAAGTTTAAATTGTTAAAAACATGCATTCCCTGGTAAAAAACGTACTTTAACTTGTCAAAAATGTGGTTTAACTTGTAACAAATGTACTTTAACTAGTAAAAACGTACTTCAACTTGTCAAAAACGTGCTTTAACTTGTAAAAAACCTACTTCAACTTGTCAAAAGGTAACTTTAATTTGTTAAAACGTAAGTTTAACTTGTTAAAAACGTAATTTAACTTGTCAAAACGTAACTTTAACTATTAAAAAACGTACTTTAACTTTCCAAAATGTAATTTTAATGTGTCAAAACGTAACTTTAAGTTGTTAAAACGTAACTTTAACTTGTAAAAAACGTACTTCAACTTGTCAAAAACGTGCTTTAACTTGTAAAAAACCTACTTTAACTTGTCAAAACGTAACTTGAATTTGTCAAAACGTAAGTTTAACTTGTTAAAAACGTAATTTAACTTGTCAAAACGTAACTTTAACTTATAAAAAACGTACTTTAACTTTCCAAAATGTAATTTTAATGTGTCAAAACTTAACTTTAAGTTTTTAAAATGTAAATTTAATTTGTAAAAAACCTACTTTAACTTGTCAAAACGTCGCTTTAATTTGTCAAAACATAAGTTTAACTTGTTAAAAACATAATTTAACTTGTCAAAATGTAAATTTAACTTGTCAAAAACGTACTTTAACTTGTCAAAAACATAACTTTAACTTGTAAAAAACCTACTTTCACTTGTCAAAACGTAACTTTAACTTGTCAAAACAGAAGTTTAAATTGTTAAAAACATACATTCAGTTGTAAAAAACATACTTCAACTTGTCAAAAATATCGTTTAACTTGTAACAAATGTACTTTAACTTGTAAAAACGTAATTCAACTTGTAAAAAACGTATTTTAACTTGTAAAAAACCTACTTTAACTTGTCAAAACGTAAGTTTAACTTGTTAAAAACATAATTTAACTTGTCAAAATGTAAATTTAACTTGTAAAAATCGTACTTTAACTTGTCAAAATGTAATTTTAATGTGTCAAAACGAAACTTTAAGTTGTTAAAACGTAACTTTAAAACGTACATCAACTTGTAAAAAACGTACTTGAACTTGTAAAAAACGTACTTTAACTTGTAAAAAACGTACTTTAACTTGTCAAAAACGTAACTTTAAATCTAAAAAACCTACTTTAACTTGTCAAAACGTAACTTTAACTTGTCAAAACTGAAGATTAAATTGTTAAAAACATGCATTCCCTTGTAAAAAACGTACGTTAACTTGTCAAAAATGTGGTTTAACTTGTAAAAAAATGTACTTTAACTTGTAAAAACGTACTTCAACTTATCCAAAACGAGCTTTAACTTGTAAAAAACCTACTTTAACTTGTCAAAACGTAACTTTAATTTGTCAAAATAAGAGGTTAACTTGTTAAAAACGTAATTTAACTTGTCAAAACGTAACTTTATCTTATAAAAAAAGTACTTTAACTTTCCAAAATGTAATTTTAATTTGTCAAAACGTAACTTTAAGTTGTTAAAACGTAACTTTAACTTGTAAAAAACGTACTTCAACTTGTAAAAAACGTACTTCAACTTGTAAAACACTTGCTTTAAGTTGTAAAAAAACGTATTTTAACGTGTCAAAATGTAACTTTAACTTGTAAAAACGTAAATTTAACTTGTAAAAAACGTACTTTAACTTGTAAAAACCCTACTTTAACTTGTCAAAACTTAACTTTAACTTGTCAAAACGTAAGTTTAACTTTTTAAAACATACATTAACGTGTAAAAAACGTATTTTAACTAATCAAAACGTAACTTTAACATTTCAAAACGTAAGTTTAACTTGTAAAAAAGGTACATTAACTTGTATAAAACGTAATTTAACTTGTCAAAACGTTATTTTAACTTGCAAAAAACCTACTTTAACTTGTCAAAACGTAACTTTAACTTGTCAAAACTTTAGTTTAAATGGTTAAAAACATACATTAACTTGTAAACAACGTACTTTAACTTGTCAAAAATATGATTTAACTTGTAACATATGTACTTTAACTTGTAAAAACGTACTTTAACTTGTAAAAAACGTAATTTAATTTGTAAAAAACCTACTTTAACTTGTCAAAACGTAACTTTAACTTGTCAAAACGTAAGTTTAAATTGTTAAAAACACACATTAACTTGAAAAACACGTACTTTAACTTGTCAAAAATTTGGTTTCACTTGTAACAAATGTACTTTAACTTATAAAAACGTACTTTTACTTGTCAAAATGTAATTTTAATGTGTCAAAACGTAACTTTAAGTTGTTAAAAGGTAACTTTAACTTTTAAAACACGTACTTCAACTTGTCAAAAACGTAACTTTAACTTGTCAAAACGTTAGTTTAAATTGTTTAAAACATACTTTAACTTGTAAAAAACGTACTTTAACTTGTCAAAAATGTGGTTTAACTTGTAACAAATGTACGCTAACTTATAAAAACGTACTTTAACTTGTTAAAAACGTACTTTAATTTGTAAAAAACTTACTTTAACGTGTCAAAACGTAACTTTAACTTGTCAAAACGTAAGTTTAAATTGTTAAAAACATATATTCACTTGCAAAAAACAAACTTTAACTTGTCAAAAATGTGGTTTAACTTGTAACAAATGTACTTTAACTTATAAAAACGTACTTCAACTTGTAAAAAACGTGCTTTAACTTGTAAAAAACCTACTTTAACTTGTCAAAATGTAACTTTAATTTGTCAAAACGTAAGTTTAACTTCTTAAAAACGTAATTTTATTTGTCAAAACGTAACTTTAACTTATACGAAATGTACTTTAACTTGTTAAAATGTAATTTTAATGTGTCAAAACGTAACTTAAAGTTGTTAAAACGTAACTTTAACTTGTAAAAAACATACTTCAACTTGTAAAACACTTGCTTTAACTTGTAAAAAACGTACTTTAACTTGTCAAAATGTAATTTTAATGTTTCGAAACGTAACTTTAAGTTGTTAAAACGTAACTTTAACTTGTAAAAAACTTACTTCAACTTGTAAAACACTTGCCTTAACTTGTAAAAAACGTACTTTAACTAGTAAAAAACGTATTTTAACGTGTCAAAATGTAACTTTAACTTGTAAAAAACGTATTTTAACTTGTAAAAAACTACTTTAACTTGTCAAAACGTAACTTTAACTGTTCAAAACGTAAGTTTAACTTGTTAAAAACATACATTAACTTGTGAAAAACGTACTTTAAATTGTCAAACCGTAACTTTAACATTTCAAAACGTAAGTTTAACTTGTAAAAAACGTACATTAACTTGTAAAAACATAATTTAACTTGTCAAAAAGTATTTTAACGTGTCAAAATGTAACTTTAACTAGTCAAAACGTAACTTTAACTTGTAAAAAACGTATTTTAACTTGTAAAAAACTACTTTAACTTGTCAAAACGTAACTTTAAATTTTCAAAACATAAGTTTAACTTGTTAAAAACATACATTAACTTGTAAAAAACGTACTTTAACTTGTCAAACCGTAACTTTAACATTTCAAAACGTAAGTTTAACTTGTAAAAAACGTACATTAACTTGTAAAAACGTAATTTAACTTGTCAAAACGTAACTTTAACTTGTAAAAAACCTAATTTAACTTGTCAAAACGTAACTTTAACTTGTCAAAACGTTAGTTTAAATTGTTAAAAACATACATTAATTTGTAAAAAACATACTTTAACTTGTCAAAAATGTGGTTTAACTTGTAAAAACGTACTTCAACTTGTAAAAAACGTACTTTAATTTGTAAAAAACCTACTTTAACTTGTCAAAATGTAACTTTAACTTGTCCAAACGTAAGTTTAAATTGTTAAAAACATACATTAACTTGTAAAAAAAAGTACTTTAACTTGTCAAAAATGTGGTTTAACTTGTAACAAATGTACTATAACTTATAAAAACGTACTTTAACTTGTTAAAAACGTACTTTAATTTGTAAAAAACTTACTTTAACGTGTCAAAACGTAACTTTAACTTGTCAAGACGTAAGTTTAAATTGTTAAAAACATACACTCACTTGTAAAAAACAAACTTTAACTAGTCAAAAATGTGGTTTAACTTGTAACAAATGTACTTTAACTTGTAAATATGTACTTCAACTTGTAAAAAACGTGCTTTAACTTGTAAAAAACCTACATTAACTTGTCAAAACGTAACTTTAATTTGTCAAAACGTAAGTTTAACTTGTTAAAAACATAATTTTATTTGTCAAAACGTAACTTTAACTTATAAATAACGTACTTTATCTTGTCAAAATGTAATTTTAATGTGTCAAAACGTAACTTAAAGTTGGTAAAACGTAACTTTCACTTGTAAAAACCATACGTTAACTTGTAAAAAACGTACTTCAACTTGTAAAACACGGGCTTTAACTTGTAAAAAACGTACTTTAACTTGTCAAAATGTAATTTTAATGTGTCGAAACGTAACTTTAAGTTGTTAAAACGTAACTTTAACTTGTAAAAAAGTTACTTCAACTTGTAAAACACTTGCCTTAACTTGTAAAAAACGTACTTTAACTAGTGAAAAAGGTATTTTAACGTGTCAAAATGTAACTTTAACTAGTCAAAACGTAACTTTAACTTGTAAAAAACGTATTTTAACTTGTAAAAAACTACTTTAACTTGTCAAAACGTAACTTTAACTTTTCAAAAGTAAGTTTAACTTCTTAAAAACATACATTAACTTGTGAAAAACGTACTTTAACTTGTCAAACCGTAACTTTAACATTTCAAAACGTAAGTTTAACTTGTAAAAAACATATATTAACTTGTAAAAACGTAATTTAACTTGTCAAAACGTAACTTTAACTTGTAAAAAACCTAATTTAACTTGTCAAAACGTAACTTTAACTTGTCAAAACGTTAGTTTAAATTGTTAAAAATATAAATTAACTTGTAAAAAACATACTTTAACTTGTCAAAAATGTGGTTTAACTTGTAACAAAAGTACTTTAACTTGTAAAAAACGTACTTCAACTTGTAAAAAACGTACTTTAATTTGTAAAAAACCTACTTTAACTTGTCAAAATGTAACTTTAACCTGTCAAAACGTAAGTTTAAATTGTTAAAAACATACATTAACTTGTAAAAAATGTACTTTAACTTGTCAAAAATGTGGTTTAACTTGTAACAAATGTACTTTAACTTATAAAAACGTACTTTAACTTGTTAAAAATGTACTTTAATTTGTAAAAAACTTACTTTGACGTGTCAAAACGTAACTTTAACTTGTCAAAACGTAAGTTTAAATTGTCAAAAACATACATTCACTTGTAAAAAACGTACTTTAAGTTGTCAAAAATGTGGTTTAACTTGTAACAAATATACTTTAACTTGTAAAAACGTACTTCAACTTGTAAAAAGATTGCTTTAACTTGTAAGAAACCTACTTTAACTTGTCAAAACGTAACTTTAATTTGTCAAAACGTAAGTTTAACTTGTTAAAAACGTTTAATTTGTCAAAACGTAACTTTAACTTATACAAAACGTACTTTAACTTGTCAAAATGTAATTTTAATGTGTCAAAACATAACTTAAAGTTGTTAAAACGTAACTTTAACTTGTAAAAAACGTACTTCAACTTGTAAAAAACGTACTTCAACTTGTAAAACACTTGCTTTAAATTGTAGAAAACGTATTTTAACTTGTCAAAATGTAATTTTAATGTGTTGAAACGAAACTTTAAGTTGTTAAAACGTAACTTTAACTTGTAAAAAACTTACTTCAACCTGTAAAACACTTTCCTTAACTTGTAAAAAACGTACTTTAACTTGTAAAAAATGTATTTTAACTTGTCAAAATGTAACTTTAACTTGTCAAAACGTAACTTTAACTTGTAAAAAACGTATTTTAACTTGTAAAAAACTACTTTAACTTGTCAAAACGTAACTTTAACTTTTCAAAACATAAGTTTAACTTGTTAAAAACATATATTAACTTGTGAAAAACGTACTTTAACTTGTCAAACCGTAACTTTAACATTTCAAAACGTAAGTTTAACTTGTAACAAACTTACATTAACTTGTAAAAACGTAATTTAACTTGTCAAAACGTAACTTTAACTTGTAAAAAACCTACTTTAACTTGTCAAAACGTAACTTTAACTTGTCAAAACGTTAGTTTAAATTGTTAAAAATATACATTAACTTGTAAAAAACGTACTTAAACTTGTCCAAAATGTGGTTTAACTTGTAACAAATGTACTTTAACTTGTAAAAACATACTTTAACTTGTAAAACACTTGCCTAAACTTGAAAAAAACGTACTTTAACTTGTAAAAAATGTATTTTAACATGTCAAAATGTAACTTTAACTTGTAAAAAACGTATTTTAACTTGTAAAAAACTACTTTAACTTGTAAAAACGTAACTTTAACTTTTCAAAACGTAAGTTTAACTTGTTAAAAACAGACATTAACTTGTGAAAAACGTACTTTGACTTGTCAAACCGTAACTTTAACATTTCAAAACGTAAGTTTAACTTGTAACAAACTTACATTAACTTGTAACAAACTTACATTAACTTGTAAAAACGTAATTTAACTTGTCAAAACGAACTTTAACTTGTAAAAAACCTAGTTTAACTTGTCAAAACGTAACTTTAACTTGTCAAAACGTTAGTTTAAATTGTTAAAAATATACATTAACTTGTAAAAAACGTACTTAAACTTGTCAAAAATGTGGTGTAACTTGTAACAAATGTACTTTAACTTGTAAAAACATACTTTAACTTGTAAAAAATGTACTTTAATTTGTAAAAAACCTATTTTAACTTGTCAAAATGTAACTTTAACCTGTCATAACGTAAGTTTAAATTGTCAAAAACATACATTCACTTGTAAAAAACGTACTTTAAGTTGTCAAAAATGTGGTTTAACTTGCAACAAATGTACTTTAACTTGTAAAAACGTACTTCAACTTGTAAAATACATGCTTTAACTTGTAAGAAACCTACTTTAACTTGTCAAAACGTAACTTTAATTTGTCAAAACGTAAGTTTAACTTGTTAAAAACGTAATTTAATTTGTCAAGACGTAACTTTAACTTATACAAAACGTACTTTAACTTGTCAAAATGTAATTTTAATGTGTCAAAACGTAACTTAAAGTTGTTAAAACGTAACTTTAACTTGTAAAAAACGTACTTCAACTTGTAAAAAACGTACTTCAACTTGTAAAACACTTGCTTTAACTTGTAAAAAACGTACTTTAACTTGTCAAAATGTAATTTTAATGTGTCGAAACGTAACTTTAAGTTGTTAAAACGTAACTTTAACTTGTAATCAAACTTCAACTTGTCAAACACTTGCCTTAACTTGTAAAAAACGTACTTTAACTAGTAAAAAACGTATTTTAACGTGTCAAAATGTAACTTTAACTTGTAAAAAACGTGTTTTAACTTGTAAAAAACTACTTTAACTTGTCAAAACGTAACTTTAACTTTTCAAAACGTAAGTTTAACTTGTTAAAAACATACATTAACTTATGAAAAACGTACTTTAACTTGTCAAACCGTAACTTTAACATTTCAAAACGTAAGTTTAAGTTGTAAAAAACGTACACTAACTTGTAAAAACGTAATTTAACTTGTCAAAACGTAACTTTAACTTGTAAAAATCCTAATTTAACTTGTCAAAACGTAACTTTAACTCTTCAAAACGTTAGTTTAAAGTGTTAAAAACATACATTAACTTGTAAAAAAAATACTTTAAGTTGTCAAAAATGTGGTTTAACTTGTAACATATGTAATTT
Source organism: Urtica urens (assembly GCA_958296335.1). NCBI lineage: Eukaryota > Viridiplantae > Streptophyta > Magnoliopsida > Rosales > Urticaceae > Urtica > Urtica urens. Next base: position 192,733 of record CATQIS010000002.1, read on the forward strand.
AACTTGTAAAAACGTACTTTAACTTGTAAAAAACGTACTTTAATTTGTAAAAAACCTACTTTAACTTGTCAAAATGTAATTTTAACATGTCCAAACGTAAGTTTAAATTGTTAAAAACATACATTAACTTGTAAATAACGTACTTTAACTTGTCAAAAATGTGGTTTAACTTGTTACAAATGTACTTTAACTTATAAAAACTTACTTTAACTTGTTGAAAACGTACTTTAATTTGTAAAAAACTTACTTTAACGTGTCAAAACGTAACTTTAACTTGTCAAAACGTAAGTTTAAATTGTTAAAAACATACATTCACTTGTTAAAAACAAACTTTAACTTGTCAAAAATGTGGTTTAACTTCTAACAAATGTACTTTAACTTGTAAAAACATACTTCAACTTGTAAAAAACGTGCTTTAACTTGTAAAAAACCTACTTTAACTTGTCCAAACGTAACTTTAATTTGTCAAAACGTAAGTTTAACTTGTTAAAAACATAATTTTATTTGTCAAAACGTAAGTTTAACTTATAAAAAACGTACTTTAACTTGTTCAAATGTAATTTTTATGTGTCAAAACGTAACTTAAAGTTGTTGAATTGTAACTTAAGTTGTAAAAAACGTACTTCAACTTGTAAAAAACGTACTTCAAGTTGTAAAACACTTGCTTTAACTTGTAAAAAACGTACTTTAACTTGTCAAAATGTAATTTTAATGTGTCGAAACGTAACTTTAAGTTGTTAAAACGTAACTTCTACTTGTAAAAAACTTACTTCAACTTGTAAAACACTTGCCTTAACTTGTAAAAAACGTACTTTAACTTGTAAAAAATGTATTTTAACATGTCAAAATTTAACTTGAACTTGTCAAAACGTAACTTTAACTTGTAAAAAACTTATTTTAACTTGTAAAAAACGTATTTTAACTTGTAAAAAACTACTTTAACTTGTCAAAACGTAACTTTAACTTTTCAAAACGTAAGTTTAACTTGTTAAAAACATACATTAACTTGTGAAAACGTACTTTAACTTGTCAAACCGTAACTTTAACATTTCAACACGTAAGTTTAAGTTGTAAAAAACGTACACTAACTTGTAAAAACGTAATTTAACTTGTCAAAACGTAACTTTAACTTGTAAAAATCCTAATTTATCTTGTCAAAACGTAACTTTAACTCTTCAAAACGTTAGTTTAAAGTGTTAAAAACATACATTAACTTGTAAAAAAAATACTTTAAGTTGTCAAAAATGTGGTTTAACTTGTAACATATGTAATTTAACTTGTAAAAACGTACTTTAACTTGTAAAAAACGTACTTTAATTTGTAAAAAACCTACTTTAACTTGTCAAAATGTAATTTTAACATGTCCAAACGTAAGTTTAAATTGTTAAAAACATACATTAACTTGTAAATAACGTACTTTAACTTGTCAAAAATGTGGTTTAACTTGTTACAAATGTACTTTAACTTATAAAAACTTACTTTAACTTGTTAAAAACGTACTTTAATTTTTAAAAAACTTACTTTAACGTGTCAAAACGTAACTTTAACTTGTCAAAACGTAAGTTTAAATTGTTAAAAACATACATTCACTTGTAAAAAACGTACTTTAAGTTGTCAAAAATGTGGTTTAACTTGTAACAAATGTACTTTAACTTGTAAAAACGTACTTCAACTTGTAAAAAACATGCTTTAACTTGTAAGAAACCTACTTTAACTTGTCAAAACGTAACTTTAATTTGTCAAAACGTAAGTTTAACTTGTTAAAAACGTAATTTAATTTGTCAAGACGTAACTTTAACTTATACAAAACGTACTTTAACTTGTCAAAATGTAATTTTAATGTGTCAAAACGTAACTTAAAGTTGTTAAAACGTAACTTTAATTTGTAAAAAACGTACTTCAACTTGTAAAAAACGTACTTCAACTTGTAAAACACTTGCTTTACCTTGTAAAAAACGTACTTTAACTTGTCAAAATGTAATTTTAATGTGTCGAAACGTAACTTTAAGTTGTTAAAACGTAACTTTAACTTGTAATCAAACTTCAACTTGTCAAACACTTGCCTTAACTTGTAAAAAACGTACTTTAACTAGTAAAAAATGTATTTTAACGTGTCAAAATGTAACTTTAACTTGTAAAAAACGTATTTTAACTTGTAAAAAACTACTTTAACTTGTCAAAACGTAACTTTAACTTTTCAAAACGTAAGTTTAACTTGTTAAAAACATACATTAACTTGTGAAAAACGTACTTTAACTTGTCAAACCGTAACTTTAACATTTCAAAACGTAAGTTTAAGTTGTAAAAAACGTACATTAACTTGTAAAAACGTAATTTAACTTGTCAAAACGTAACTTTAACTTGTAAAAATCCTAATTTATCTTGTCAAAACGTAACTTTAACTCTTCAAAACGTTAGTTTAAAGTGTTAAAAACATACATTAACTTGTAAAAAAAATACTTTAAGTTGTCAAAAATGTGGTTTAACTTGTAACATATGTAATTTAACTTGTAAAAACATACTTTAACTTGTAAAAAACGTACTTTAATTTGTAAAAAACCTACTTTAACTTGTCAAAATGTAATTTTAACCTGTCCAAACGTAAGTTTAAATTGTTAAAAACATACATTAACTTGTAAAAAACGTACTTTAACTTGTCAAAAATGTGGTTTAACTTGTTACAAATGTACTTTAACTTATAAAAACGTACTTTAACTTGTTAAAAACGTACTTTAATTTTTAAAAAACTTACTTTAACGTGTCAAAACGTAACTTTAACTTGTCAAAACGTAAGTTTAAATTGTTAAAAACATACATTCACTTGTAAAAAACGTACTTTAAGTTGTCAAAAATGTGGTTTAACTTCTAACAAATGTACTTTAACTTGTAAAAACATACTTCAACTTGTAAAAAACGTGCTTTAACTTGTAAAAAACCTACTTTAACTTGTCCAAACGTAACTTTAATTTGTCAAAACGTAAGTTTAACTTGTTAAAAACATAATTTTATTTGTCAAAACGTAACTTTAACTTATAAAAAACGTACTTTAACTTGTTCAAATGTAATTTTAATGTGTCAAAACGTAACTTAAAGTTGTTGAATTGTAACTTAAGTTGTAAAAAACGTACTTCAACTTGTAAAAAACGTACTTCAAGTTGTAAAACACTTGCTTTAACTTGTAAAAAACGTACTTTAACTTGTCAAAATGTAATTTTAATGTGTCGAAACGTAACTTTAAGTTGTTAAAACGTAACTTCTACTTGTAAAAAACTTACTTCAACTTGTAAAACACTTGCCTTAACTTGTAAAAAACGTACTTTAACTTGTAAAAAATGTATTTTAACATGTCAAAATTTAACTTGAACTTGTCAAAACGTAACTTTAACTTGTAAAAAACTTATTTTAACTTGTAAAAAACGTATTTTAACTTGTAAAAAACTACTTTAACTTGTCAAAACGTAACTTTAACTTTTCAAAACGTAAGTTTAACTTGTTAAAAACATACATTAACTTGTGAAAACGTACTTTAACTTGTCAAACCGTAACTTTAACATTTCAAAACGTAAGTTTAAGTTGTAAAAAACGTACACTAACTTGTAAAAACGTAATTTAACTTGTCAAAACGTAACTTTAACTTGTAAAAATCCTAATTTATCTTGTCAAAACGTAACTTTAACTCTTCAAAACGTTAGTTTAAAGTGTTAAAAACATACATTAACTTGTAAAAAAAATACTTTAAGTTGTCAAAAATGTGGTTTAACTTGTAACATATGTAATTTAACTTGTAAAAACGTACTTTAACTTGTAAAAAACGTACTTTAATTTGTAAAAAACCTACTTTAACTTGTCAAAATGTAATTTTAACATGTCCAAACGTAAGTTTAAATTGTTAAAAACATACATTAACTTGTAAATAACGTACTTTAACTTGTCAAAAATGTGGTTTAACTTGTTACAAATGTACTTTAACTTATAAAAACTTACTTTAACTTGTTAAAAACGTACTTTAATTTGTAAAAAACTTACTTTAACGTGTCAAAACGTAACTTTAACTTGTCAAAACGTAAGTTTAAATTGTTAAAAACATACATTCACTTGTAAAAAACGTACTTTAAGTTGTCAAAAATGTGGTTTAACTTGCAACAAATGTACTTTAACTTGTAAAAACGTACTTCAACTTGTAAAAAACATGCTTTAACTTGTAAGAAACCTACTTTAACTTGTCAAAACGTAACTTTAATTTGTCAAAACGTAAGTTTAACTTGTTAAAAACGTAATTTAATTTGTCAAAACGTAACTTTAACTTATACAAAACGTACTTTAACTTGTCAAAATGTAATTTTAATGTGTCAAAACGTAACTTAAAGTTGTTAAAACGTAACTTTAATTTGTAAAAAACGTACTTCAACTTGTAAAAAACGTACTTCAACTTGTAAAACACTTGCTTTACCTTGTAAAAAACGTACTTTAACTTGTCAAAATGTAATTTTAATGTGTCGAAACGTAACTTTAAGTTGTTAAAACGTAACTTTAACTTGTAATCAAACTTCAACTTGTCAAACACTTGCCTTAACTTGTAAAAAACGTACTTTAACTAGTAAAAAACGTATTTTAACGTGTCAAAATGTAACTTTAACTTGTAAAAAACGTATTTTAACTTGTAAAAAACTACTTTAACTTGTCAAAACGTAACTTTAACTTTTCAAAACGTAAGTTTAACTTGTTAAAAACATACATTAACTTGTGAAAAACGTACTTTAACTTGTCAAACCGTAACTTTAACATTTCAAAACGTAAGTTTAAGTTGTAAAAAACGTACATTAACTTGTAAAAACGTAATTTAACTTGTCAAAACGTAACTTTAACTTGTAAAAATCCTAATTTATCTTGTCAAAACGTAACTTTAACTCTTCAAAACGTTAGTTTAAAGTGTTAAAAACATACATTAACTTGTAAAAAAAATACTTTAAGTTGTCAAAAATGTGGTTTAACTTGTAACATATGTAATTTAACTTGTAAAAACGTACTTTAACTTGTAAAAAACGTACTTTAATTTGTAAAAAACCTACTTTAACTTGTCAAAATGTAATTTTAACCTGTCCAAACGTAAGTTTAAATTGTTAAAAACATACATTAACTTGTAAATAACGTACTTTAACTTGTCAAAAATGTGGTTTAACTTGTTACAAATGTACTTTAACTTATAAAAACTTACTTTAACTTGTTAAAAACGTACTTTAATTTTTAAAAAACTTACTTTAACGTGTCAAAACGTAACTTTAACTTGTCAAAACGTAAGTTTAAATTGTTAAAAACATACATTCACTTGTAAAAAACGTACTTTAAGTTGTCAAAAATGTGGTTTAACTTCTAACAAATGTACTTTAACTTGTAAAAACATACTTCAACTTGTAAAAAACGTGCTTTAACTTGTAAAAAACCTACTTTAACTTGTCCAAACGTAACTTTAATTTGTCAAAACGTAAGTTTAACTTGTTAAAAACATAATTTTATTTGTCAAAACGTAACTTTAACTTATAAAAAACGTACTTTAACTTGTTCAAATGTAATTTTTATGTGTCAAAACGTAACTTAAAGTTGTTGAATTGTAACTTAAGTTGTAAAAAACGTACTTCAACTTGTAAAAAACGTACTTCAAGTTGTAAAACACTTGCTTTAACTTGTAAAAAACGTACTTTAACTTGTCAAAATGTAATTTTAATGTGTCGAAACGTAACTTTAAGTTGTTAAAACGTAACTTCTACTTGTAAAAAACTTACTTCAACTTGTAAAACACTTGCCTTAACATGTAAAAAACGTACTTTAACTTGTAAAAAATGTATTTTAACATGTCAAAATTTAACTTGAACTTGTCAAAACGTAACTTTAACTTGTAAAAAACTTATTTTAACTTGTAAAAAACGTATTTTAACTTGTAAAAAACTACTTTAACTTGTCAAAACGTAACTTTAACTTTTCAAAACGTAAGTTTAACTTGTTAAAAACATACATTAACTTGTGAAAACGTACTTTAACTTGTCAAACCGTAACTTTAACATTTCAAAACGTAAGTTTAAGTTGTAAAAAACGTACACTAACTTGTAAAAACGTAATTTAACTTGTCAAAACGTAACTTTAACTTGTAAAAATCCTAATTTATCTTGTCAAAACGTAACTTTAACTCTTCAAAACGTTAGTTTAAAGTGTTAAAAACATACATTAACTTGTAAAAAAAATACTTTAAGTTGTCAAAAATGTGGTTTAACTTGTAACATATGTAATTTAACTTGTAAAAACGTACTTTAACTTGTTAAAAACGTACTTTAATTTGTAAAAAACCTACTTTAACTTGTCAAAATGTAATTTTAACATGTCCAAACGTAAGTTTAAATTGTTAAAAACATACATTAACTTGTAAATAACGTACTTTAACTTGTCAAAAATGTGGTTTAACTTGTTACAAATGTACTTTAACTTATAAAAACTTACTTTAACTTGTTAAAAACGTACTTTAATTTTTAAAAAACTTACTTTAACGTGTCAAAACGTAACTTTAACTTGTCAAAACGTAAGTTTAAATTGTTAAAAACATACATTCACTTGTAAAAAACGTACTTTAAGTTGTCAAAAATGTGGTTTAACTTGCAACAAATGTACTTTAACTTGTAAAAACGTACTTCAACTTGTAAAAAACATGCTTTAACTTGTAAGAAACCTACTTTAACTTGTCAAAACGTAACTTTAATTTGTCAAAACGTAAGTTTAACTTGTTAAAAACGTAATTTAATTTGTCAAGACGTAACTTTAACTTATACAAAACGTACTTTAACTTGTCAAAATGTAATTTTAATGTGTCAAAACGTAACTTAAAGTTGTTAAAACGTAACTTTAACTTGTAAAAAACGTACTTCAACTTGTAAAAAACGTACTTCAACTTGTAAAACACTTGCTTTAACTTGTAAAAAACGTACTTTAACTTGTCAAAATGTAATTTTAATGTGTCGAAACGTAACTTTAAGTTGTTAAAACGTAACTTTAACTTGTAATCAAACTTCAACTTGTCAAACACTTGCCTTAACTTGTAAAAAACGTACTTTAACTAGTAAAAAACGTATTTTAACGTGTCAAAATGTAACTTTAACTTGTAAAAAACGTATTTTAACTTGTAAAAAACTACTTTAACTTGTCAAAACGTAACTTTAACTTTTCAAAACGTAAGTTTAACTTGTTAAAAACATACATTAACTTGTGAAAAACGTACTTTAACTTGTCAAACCGTAACTTTAACATTTCAAAACGTAAGTTTAAGTTGTAAAAAACGTACACTAACTTGTAAAAACGTAATTTAACTTGTCAAAACGTAACTTTAACTTGTAAAAATCCTAATTTAACTTGTCAAAACGTAACTTTAACTCTTCAAAACGTTAGTTTAAAGTGTTAAAAACATACATTAACTTGTAAAAAAAATACTTTAAGTTGTCAAAAATGTGGTTTAACTTGTAACATATGTAATTTAACTTGTAAAAACGTACTTTAACTTGTAAAAAACGTACTTTAATTTGTAAAAAACCTACTTTCACTTGTCAAAATGTAATTTTAACATGTCCAAACGTAAGTTTAAATTGTTAAAAACATACATTAACTTGTAAATAACGTACTTTAACTTGTCAAAAATGTGGTTTAACTTGTTACAAATGTACTTTAACTTATAAAAACTTACTTTAACTTGTTAAAAACGTACTTTAATTTGTAAAAAACTTACTTTAACGTGTCAAAACGTAACTTTAACTTGTCAAAACGTAAGTTTAAATTGTTAAAAACATACATTCACTTGTTAAAAACAAACTTTAACTTGTCAAAAATGTGGTTTAACTTGTAACAAATGTACTTTAACTTGTAAAAAACCTACTTTGACTTGTCCAAACGTAACTTTAATTTGTCAAAACGTAAGTTTAACTTGTTAAAAACATAATTTTATTTGTCAAAACGTAACTTTAACTTATAAAAAACGTACTTTAACTTGTTCAAATGTAATTTTTATGTGTCAAAACGTAACTTAAAGTTGTTGAATTGTAACTTAAGTTGTAAAAAACGTACTTCAACTTGTAAAAAACGTATTTCAAGTTGTAAAACACTTGCTTTAACTTGTAAAAAACGTACTTTAACTTGTCAAAATGTAATTTTAATGTGTCGAAACGTAACTTTAAGTTGTTAAAACGTAACTTCTACTTGTAAAAAACTTACTTCAACTTGTAAAACACTTGCCTTAACTTGTAAAAAACGTACTTTAACTTGTAAAAAATGTATTTTAACATGTCAAAATTTAACTTGAACTTGTCAAAACATAACTTTAACTTGTAAAAAACTTATTTTAACTTGTAAAAAACGTATTTTAACTTGTAAAAAACTACTTTAACTTGTCAAAACGTAACTTTAACTTTTCAAAACGTAAGTTTAACTTGTTAAAAACATACATTAACTTGTGAAAACGTACTTTAACTTGTCAAACCGTAACTTTAACATTTCAAAACGTAAGTTTAAGTTGTAAAAAACGTACACTAACTTGTAAAAACGTAATTTAACTTGTCAAAACGTAACTTTAACTTGTAAAAATCCTAATTTATCTTGTCAAAACGTAACTTTAACTCTTCAAAACGTTAGTTTAAAGTGTTAAAAACATACATTAACTTGTAAAAAAAATACTTTAAGTTGTCAAAAATGTGGTTTAACTTGTAACATATGTAATTTAACTTGTAAAAACGTACTTTAACTTGTAAAAAACGTACTTTAATTTGTAAAAAACCTACTTTAACTTGTCAAAATGTAAATTTAACATGTCCAAACGTAAGTTTAAATTGTTAAAAACATACATTAACTTGTAAATAACGTACTTTAACTTGTCAAAAATGTGGTTTAACTTGTTACAAATGTACTTTAACTTATAAAAACTTACTTTAACTTGTTAAAAACGTACTTTAATTTGTAAAAAACTTACTTTAACGTGTCAAAACGTAACTTTAACTTGTCAAAACGTAAGTTTAAATTGTTAAAAACATACATTCACTTGTAAAAAACGTACTTTAAGTTTCCAAAAATGTGGTTTAACTTGCAACAAATGTACTTTAACTTGTAAAAACGTACTTCAACTTGTAAAAAACATGCTTTAACTTGTAAGAAACCTACTTTAACTTGTCAAAACGTAACTTTAATTTGTCAAAACGTAAGTTTAACTTGTTAAAAACGTAATTTAATTTGTCAAGACGTAACTTTAACTTATACAAAACGTACTTTAACTTGTCAAAATGTAATTTTAATGTGTCAAAACGTAACTTAAAGTTGTTAAAACGTAACTTTAACTTGTAAAAAACGTATTTCAACTTGTAAAAAACGTACTTCAACTTGTAAAACACTTGCTTTAACTTGTAAAAAACGTACTTTAACTTGTCAAAATGTAATTTTAATGTGTCGAAACGTAACTTTAAGTTGTTAAAACGTAACTTTAACTTGTAATCAAACTTCAACTTGTCAAACACTTGCCTTAACTTGTAAAAAACGTACTTTAACTAGTAAAAAACGTATTTTAACGTGTCAAAATGTAACTTTAACTTGTAAAAAACGTATTTTAACTTGTAAAAAACTACTTTAACTTGTCAAAACGTAACTTTAACTTTTCAAAACGTAAGTTTAACTTGTTAAAAACATACATTAACTTGTGAAAAACGTACTTTAACTTGTCAAACCGTAACTTTAACATTTCATAACGTAAGTTTAAGTTGTAAAAAACGTACACTAACTTGTAAAAACGTAATTTAACTTGTCAAAACGTAACTTTAACTTGTAAAAATCCTAATTTAACTTGTCAAAACGTAACTTTAACTCTTCAAAACGTTAGTTTAAAGTGTTAAAAACATACATTAACTTGTAAAAAAAATACTTTAAGTTGTCAAAAATGTGGTTTAACTTGTAACATATGTAATTTAACTTGTAAAAACGTACTTTAACTTGTAAAAAAAATGTACTTTAATTTGTAAAAAACCTACTTTAACTTGTCAAAATGTAATTTTAACATGTCCAAACGTAAGTTTAAATTGTTAAAAACATACATTAACTTGTAAATAACGTACTTTAACTTGTCAAAAATGTGGTTTAACTTGTTACAAATGTACTTTAACTTATAAAAACTTACTTTAACTTGTTGAAAACGTACTTTAATTTGTAAAAAACTTACTTTAACGTGTCAAAACGTAACTTTAACTTGTCAAAACGTAAGTTTAAATTGTTAAAAACATACATTCACTTGTTAAAAACAAACTTTAACTTGTCAAAAATGTGGTTTAACTTGTAACAAATGTACTTTAACTTGTAAAAACATACTTCAACTTGTAAAAAACGTGCTTTAACTTGTAAAAAACCTACTTTAACTTGTCCAAACGTAACTTTAATTTGTCAAAACGTAAGTTTAACTTGTTAAAAACATAATTTTATTTGTCAAAACGTAACTTTAACTTATAAAAAACGTACTTTAACTTCTTCAAATGTAATTTTTATGTGTCAAAACGTAACTTAAAGTTGTTGAATTCTAACTTTAAGTTGTAAAAAATGTACTTCAACTTGTAAAAAACGTACTTCAAGTTGTAAAACACTTGCTTTAACTTGTAAAAAACGTACTTTAACATGTCAAAATGTAATTTTAATGTGTCGAAATGTAACTTTAAGTTGTTAAAACGTAAATTCTACTTGTAAAAAACTTACTTCAACTTGTAAAACATTTGCCTTAACTTGTAAAATACGTACTTTAACTTGTAAAAAATGTATTTTAACATGTCAAAATGTAACTTAAACTTGTCAAAACGTAACTTTAACTTGTAAAAAACGTATTTTAACTTGTAAAAAACTACTTTTACTTGTCAAAACGTAACTTTAACTTTTCAAAACGTAAGTTTAACTTGTTAAAAACATACATTAACTTGTGAAAAACGTACTTTAACTTGTCAAACCGTAACTTTAACATTTCAAAACTTAAGTTTAACTTGTAACAAACTTACATTAACTTGTAAAAACGTAATTTAACTTGTCAAAACGTAACTTTAACTTGTAAAAAACCTACTTTAACTTGTCAAAACGTAACTTTAACTTGTCAAAACGTTAGTTTAAATTGTTAAAAATATACATTAACTTGTAAAAAACGTACTTAAACTTGTCAAAAATGTGGTTTAACTTGTAACAAATGTACTTTAACTTGTAAAAACATACTTGAACTTGTAAAAAATGTACTTTAATTTCTAAAAAACCTACTTTAACTTGTCAAAATGTAACTTTAACCTGTCATAACGTAAGTTTAAATTGTCAAAAACATACATTGACTTGTAAAAAACGTACTTTAAGTTGTCAAAAATGTGGTTTAACTTGCAACAAATGTACTTTAACTTGTAAAAACGTACTTCAACTTGTAAAAAACATGCTTTAACTTGTAAGAAACCTACTTTAACTTGTCAAAACGTAACTTTAATTTGTCAAAACGTAAGTTTAACTTGTTAAAAACATAATTTAATTTGTCAAGACGTAACTTTAACTTATACAAAACGTACTTTAACTTGTCAAAATGTGATTTTAATGTGTCAAAACGTAACTTAAAGTTGTTAAAACGTAACTTTAACTTGTAAAAAACGTACTTCAACTTGTAAAACACTTTCTTTAACTTGTAAAAAACGTACTTTAACTTGTCAAAATGTAATTTTAATGTGTCGAAACGTAACTTTAAGTTGTTAAAACGTAACTTTAACTTGTTAAACACTTGCCTTAACTTGTAAAAAACGTACTTTAACTTGTAAAAAACGTATTTTAACGTGTCAAAATGTAACTTTAACTTGTAAAAAACGTATTTTAACTTGTAAAAAACTACTTTAACTTGTCAAAACGTAACTTTAACTTTTCAAAACATAAGTTTAACTTGTTAAAAACATACATTAACTTGTGAAAAACGTACTTTAACTTGTCAAACCGTAACTTTAACATTTCAAAACGTAAGTTTAAGTTGTAAAAAACGTACATTAACTTGTAAGAACGTAATTTAACTTGTCAAAACGTAACTTTAACTTGTAAAAATCCTAATTTAACTTGTCAAAACGTAACATTAACTTGTCAAAACGTTAGTTTAAAGTGTTAAAAACATACATTAACTTGTAAAAAACGTACTTTAACTTGTCAAAAATGTGGTTTAACTTGTAACATATGTAATTTAACTTGTAAAAACGTACTTTAACTTGTAAAAAACGTACTTTAATTTGTAAAAAACCTACTTTAACTTGTCAAAATGTAATTTTAACCTGTCTAAACGTAAGTTTAAATTGTTAAAAACATACATTAACTTGTAAAAAACGTACTTTAACTTGTCAAAAATATGGTTTAACTTGTAACAAATGTACTTTAACTTATAAAAATGTACTTTAACTTGTTAAAAACGTACTTTAATTTGTAAAAAACTTACTTTAACGTGTTAAAATGTAACTTTAACTTGTCAAAACGTAAATTTAAATTGTTAAAAACATACATTCACTTGTTAAAAACAATTTTAACTTGTCAAAAATGTGGTTTAACTTGTAACAAATGTACTTTAACTTGTAAAAACATACTTCAACTTGTAAAAAACGTGCTTTAACTTGTAAAAAACCTACTTTAACTTGTCCAAACGTAACTTTAATTTGTCAAAACGTAAGTTTAACTTGTTAAAAACATAATTTTATTTGTCAAAACGTAACTTTAACTTATAAAAAACGTACTTTAACTTGTTCAAATGTAATTTTAATGTGTTAAAACGTAACTTAAAGTTGTTGAATTGTAACTTTAAGTTGTAAAAAACGTACTTCAACTTGTAAAAAACGTACTTCAAGTTGTAAAACACTTACTTTAACTTGTAAAAAACGTACTTTAACTTGTCAAAATGTAATTTTAATGTGTCGAAACGTAACTTTAAGTTGTTAAAACGTAACTTCTACTTGTAAAAAACTTACTTCAACTTGTAAAACACTTTCCTTAACTTGTAAAAAACGTACTTTAACTTGTAAAAAATGTATTTTAACATGTCAAAATGTAACTTTAACTTGTCAAAACGTAACTTTAACTTGTAAAAAACGTATTTTAACTTGTAAAAAACTACTTTAACTTGTCAAAACGTAACTTTAACTTTTCAAAACGTAAGTTTAACTTGTTAAAAACATACATTAACTTGTGAAAAACGTACTTTAACTTGTCAAACCGTAACTTTAACATTTCAAAACTTAAGTTTAACTTGTAACAAACTTACATTAACTTGTAAAAACGTAATTTAATTTGTCAAAACGTAACTTTAACTTGTAAAAAACCTACTTTAACTTGTCAAAACGTAACTTTAACTTGTCAAAACGTTACTTTAAATTGTTAAAAATATACATTAACTTGTAAAAAACGTACTTAAACTTGTCAAAAATGTGGTTTAACTTGTAACAAATGTACTTTAACTTGTAAAAACATACTTGAACTTGTAAAAAATGTACTTTAATTTGTAAAAAACCTACTTTAACTTGTCAAAATGTAACTTTAACCTGTCATAACGTAAGTTTAAATTGTCAAAAACATACATTCACTTGTAAAAAACGTACTTTAAGTTGTCAAAAATGTGGTTTAACTTGCAACAAATGTACTTTAACTTGTAAAAACGTACTTCAACTTGTAAAAAACATGCTTTAACTTGTAAGAAACCTACTTTAACTTGTCAAAACGTAACTTTAATTTGTCAAAACGTAAGTTTAACTTGTTAAAAACCTAATTTAATTTGTCAAGACGTAACTTTAACTTATACAAAACGTACTTTAACTTGTCAAAATGTAATTTTAATGTGTCAAAACGTAACTTAAAGTTGTTAAAACGTAACTTTAACTTGTAAAAAACGTACTTCAACTTGTAAAAAACGTACTTCAACTTGTAAAACACTTGCTTTAACTTGTAAAAAACGTACTTTAACTTGTCAAAATGTAATTTTAATGTGTCGAAACGTAACTTTAAGTTGTTAAAACGTAACTTTAACTTGTAAAAAACATACTTCAACTTGTTAAACACTTGCCTTAACTTGTAAAAAACGTACTTTAACTAGTAAAAAACGTATTTTAACGTGTCAAAATGTAACTTTAACTTGTAAAAAACGTATTTTAACTTTTAAAAAACTACTTTAACTTGTCAAAACGTAACTTTAACTTTTCAAAACGTAAGTTTAACTTGTTAAAAACATATATTAACTTGTGAAAAACGTACTTTAACTTGTCAAACCGTAACTTTAACATTTCAAAACGTAAGTTTAAGTTGTAAAAAACGTACATTAACTTGTAAAAACGTAATTTAACTTGTCAAAACGTAACTTTAACTTGTAAAAATCCTAATTTAACTTGTCAAAACGTAACTTTAAAGTGTTAAAAACATACATTAACTTGTAAAAAACGTACTTTAACTTGTCAAAAATGTGCTTTAACTTGTAACATATGTAATTTAACTTGTAAAAACATACTTTAACTTGTAAAAAACGTACTTTAATTTGTAAAAAACCTACTTTAACTTGTCAAAATGTAATTTTAACCTGTCCAAACGTAAGTTTAAATTGTTAAACACATACATTAACTTGTAAAAAACGTACTTTAACTTGTCAAAAATGTGGTTTAACTTGTAACAAATGTACTTTAACTTATAAAAACGTACTTTAACTTGTTAAAAACGTACTTTAATTTGTAAAAAACTTACTTTAACGTGTCAAAACGTAACTTTAACTTGTCAAAACGTAAGTTTAAATTGTTAAAAACATACATTCACTTGTCAAAAACAAACTTTAACTTGTCAAAAATGTGGTTTAACTTGTAACAAATGTACTTTAACTTGTAAAAACATACTTCAACTTTGTAAAAAACGTGATTTAACTTGTAAAAAACCTACTTTAACTTGTCCAAACGTAACTTTAATTTGTCAAAACGTAAGTTTAACTTGTTAAAAACATAATTTAATTTGTCAAAACGTAACTTTAACTTATAAAAAACGTACTTTAACTTGTTAAAATGTAATTTTAATGTGTCAAAACGTAACTTAAAGTTGTTGAATTGTAACTTTAAGTTGTAAAAAACGTACTTCAACTTGTAACAAACGTACTTCAACTTGTAAAACACTTGCTTTAACTTGTAAAAAACGTACTTTAACTTGTAAAAAACGTATTTTAACGTGTCAAAATGTAACTTTAACTTGTCAAAACGTAACTTTAACTTGTGAAAAACTTATTTTAACTTGTAAAAAACTACTTTAACTTGTCAAAACGTAACTTTAACTTTTCAAAACGTAACTTTAACTTATAAAAAACGTACTTTAACATGTCAAAATGTAATTTTAATGTGTCAAAACGTAACTTTAAGTTGTTAAAACGTAACTTTAACTTGTAAAAACCGTACTTCAACTTGTAAAAAACGTACTTCAACTTGTAAAACACTTGCTTTAACTTGTAAAGAACGTACTTTAACTTGTAAAAAACGTATTTTAACGTGTCGAAATGTAACTTTAACTTGTCAAAACGTAACTTTAACTTGTTAAAAACGTACTTTAACTTGTAAAAACGTTCTTTAACTTGTAAAAAACGTATTTTAACTTGTCAATACGTAACTTTAACTTGTAAAAAACCTACATTAACTAGTCAAAACATAACTTTAACTTGCTAAAACGTAAGTTTAACTTGTTAAAAACATACATTAACTTGTAAAAAATGTACTTTAACTTGTCAAAAATGTTGTTTATCTTGTAAAAACGTACTTCAAGTTGTAAAAACATACTTTAACTTGTAAAAAACATACTTTAACTTATCAAAACGTAACTTTAACTTGTCAAAACGTAAGTTTAACTTGTAAAAAACGTAATTTAACTTGTCAAAACGTAACTGTAACTTGTAAAAAACGTACTTTAACTTGTCAAAATGTTATTTTAATGAGTCAAAACGTAACTTTAAGTTGTTAAAACGTATCTTTAACAGGGAAAAAATGTACTTTAACATGTAAAAAACGTACTTCAACTTGTAAAACATTTACTTTAACTTGTAAAAAACGTACTTCAACTTGTAAAAAACGTACTTCAACTTGTAAAAAACGTACTTTAACTTGTAAAAAACGTATCTAAACGTGTCAAAATGTAACTTTGACTTGTCAAAACGAAACTTTAACTTGCTAAAAACGTACTTTAACTTGTAAAAACGTACTTTAACTTGTAAAATCGTACTTTAACTTGTCAAAACGTAACTTTAACTTGTAAAAAACCAACATTAACTAGTCAAAACGTAACTTTAACTTGTAAAAAACGTATTTTAACATGTCGAAATGTAACTTTAACTTGTCAAAACGTAACTTTAACTTGTTAAAAATGTACTTCAACTTGTAAAAAACGTACTTTAACTTGTAAAAAACCATCTTTAACTTGTCAAAACGTAACTTTAACTTGTCAAAAATGTGGTTTAACTAGTAACAAATGTACTTTAACTTGTAAAAACGTACTTCAACTTCAAAAAAAAAGTATTTTAACTTGTAAAAAACCTACTTTAACATGTCAAAACGTAACTTTAATTTGTCAAAACGTAACTTTAATATGTCAAAACGTAAGTTTAACTTGTTAAAAACGTAATTTAACTTGTCAAAACATAACTTTAACTTGTAAAAAACGTACTTTAACTTGTCAAACTGTAATTTTTATGTGTCAAAACGTAACTTTAAGTTGTTAAAACGTAACTTTAACTAGTAAAAAATGTACTTTTACTAGTAAAAAACGTATTTCAACTTGTAAAATAGTTACTTTAACTTGTAAAAAACGTACTTCAACTTGTAAAAAACGTACTTCAACTTGTAAAAAGCGTACTTTAATTTGTAAAAATTGTACTTTAACTTGTCAAAACGTAACTTTAACTTGTTAAAAATATACATTCACTTGTAAAAAATGTACTTTAACTTGTCAAAAATGTGGTTTAACTTGTAACAAATGTACTTTAACTTGTAAAAACGTACTTCAACTTGTAAAAAACGTACTTTAACTTGTAAAAAACATACTTTAACTTGTCAAAACGTAATTTTAATTTGTCAAAACGTAGGTTTAACTAGTTAAAGACGTAATTTAATTTGTCAAAACGTACTTCAACTTGTAAAAAACGTACTTTAACTTGTAAAAAACGAATTTTAACGTGTTAAAATGTAACTTTAAGTTGTCAAAATGTTACTTTAACTTGTTAAAAATGTAATTTAACTTGTCAATATGTAACTTTAACTTGTCGAAACGTAACTTTATGTTGTTAAAAATGTATTTTAACTTGTAAAAAACGTACTTTAACTTGTAAAAAACGCACTTCAACTTGTAAAAAACGTATTTTAACTTGTCAAAATTGAATTTTAATGTCACAAAACGTAACTTTAAGTTGTTAAAACGTAACTTTAACTGGTAAAAAGTGTATTTTAACTTGTAAAACACGTAGTTCAACTTGTAAATCACTTACTTTAACTTGTAAAAAACGTACTTCAACTTGTCAAAAACGTATTTTAACTTGTAAAAAACGTATTTTAACGTGTCAAAATGTAACTTTAACTTGTCAAAACGTAACTTTAACTTGTTAAAAATGTACTTTAACTTGTAAAGAACGTAATTTAATTTGTCAAATTGTAACTTTAACTTGTCAAAACGTAACTTTAACTTGTTAAAAACGTACTTTAACTTGTAGAAAATGTACTTTAACTTGTCAGCACGTAACTTTAACTTGTTAAAAACGTACATTAACTTGTTATAAACGTACTTCAACTTGTTAAAAACGTACTTTAACTAGTAAAAAACGTACTTCAACTTGTAAAACACTTACTTTAACTTGTAAAAAACATACTTCAACTTGTAAAAAACGTACTTTAACTTGTAAAAAACGTATTTTAACGTGTCAAAATGTAACTTTAACTTGTCAAAACGAAACTTTAACTTGCTAGAAACGTACTTTAACTTGTAAAAACGTACTTTAACTTGTAAAAAACGTACTTTAACTTATAAAAATTGTACTTTAACTTGTCAAAAATGTGGTTTAACTTGTAACAAATGTACTTTAATTTGTAAAAACGTACTTCAAGTTGTAAAAAACGTACTTTAACTTGTAAAAAACCTACTTTAACTTGTCAAAACGTAATTTTAATTTGTCAAAACGTAAGTTTAACTTGCTAAAATCGTAATTTAACTTGTCAAAACGTAACTTCAACTTGTTAAAAACGTACTTTAACCGGTAAAAAACGTTCTTTAACTTGTAAAAAATGTATTTCAACTTGTCAATACATAACTTTAACTTGTAAAAACCTACATTAACTTGTCAAAACATAACTTTAACTTGTCAATACGTAACTTTAACTTGTAAAAACCTACATTAACTTGTCAAAACATAACTTTAACTTGTCAAAACGTAAGTTTAACTTGTTAAAAACATACATTAACTTGTAAAAAATGTACTTTAACTTGTCAAAAATGTTGTTTAACTTGTAAAAACTTACTTCAAGTTGTAAAAAACATACTTTAACTTGTAAAAAACCTACTTTAACTTGTCAAAACGTAACTTTAACTTGTCAAAACGTAAGTGTAACTTGTTAAAAACACACATTAACTTGTAAAAAACGTCTTTTAACTTGTCAAAAATGTGGTTTAACTTGTTACAAATGTATTTTAACTTGTAAAAATGTACTTCAACTTGTAAAAAACGTACTTTAACTTGTAAAAAACCTACATTAATATTTCAAAACGTAACTTTAATTTGTCAAAACCTAAGTTTAACCTGTCAAAACATAACTTTAGCTTGTAAAAAATGTACTTTAACTTGTCAAAATGTAATTTTAATGTGTCAAAACGTAACTTTAAGTTGTTAAAACGTAACTTTAACTGGTAAAATATGTACTTTAACTTGTAAAAACCGTACTTCAACTTGTAAAACACTTACTTTAACTTTTAAAAAACGTACTTCAACTTGTAAAAAACGTACTTTAACTTGTAAAAAACGTATTTGACGTGTCAAAATGTAACTTTAACTTGTCAAAACGAAACTTTAACTTGCTAAAAATGTACTTTAACTTGTAAAAACGTACTTTAACTTGTAAAAAACGTACTTTAACTTGTCAAAACGTAACTTTAACTTGTAAAAAACCTACATTAACTTGTCAAAACGTAATTTTAAATTGTCAAAACGTAACTTTAACTTGTAAAAACGTATTTTAACATGACGAAATGTAACTTTAATTTGTCAAAACGTAACTTTAACTTGTTAAAAACGTACTTTAACTTGTAAAAAACGTTCTTTAACTTGTAAAAAACGTATTTTAACTTGTCAATACGTAAATTTAACTTGTAAAAAACCTACATTAACTTGTGAAAACATGACTTTAACTTGTCAAAACGTAAGCTTAACTTGTTAAAAACATACATTAACCTGTAAAAAACGTACTTTAACTTCTCAAAAATGTGGTTTAACTTGTAAAAACTTACTTCAAATTGTAAAAAACATACTTTAACTTGTAAAAACGTAACTTTAACTTGTCAAAACTTAAGTTTAACTTGTTAAAAACACACATTAACTTGTAAAAAACGTATTTTAACTTGTCAAAAATGTGGTTTAACTTGTTACAAATGTACTTTAACTTGTAAAAACGTACTTCAACTTCTTAAAAAAGTATTTTAATTTGTCAAAATGTAAGTTTAACTTGTTAAAAACGTAATTTAACTTGTCAAAACATAACTTTAACTTGTTAAAAACGTACTTTAACTTGTCAAACTGTAATTTTAATGTGTCAAAACGTAACTTTAAGTTGTTAAAACGTAACTTTAACTTGTAAAATATGTGCTTTAACTTGTAAAAATATACTTCAACTTGTAAAACACTTACTTTAACTTGTAAAAAACGTACTTCAACTTGTAAAAATCGTACTTTAACTTGTAAATAACGTATTTTAACGTGTCAAAATGTAACTTTAACTTGTCAAAACGAAACTTTGATTTGCTAAAAATGTACTTTAACTTGTAAAAACGTACTTTAACTTGTAAAAAACGTACTTTAACTTGTCAAAACGTAACTTTAACTTGTAAAAAACCTATATTAACTTGTCAAAACGTAACTTTAACTTGTAAAAACGTAACTTTAATTTGTTAAAAACATACATTAACTTGTAAAAAACGTACTTTAACGTGTCCAAAATGTGGTTTAAATTGTAAGAAATGTACTTTAACATGTAAAAACGTACTTCAACTTGTAAAAGACGTAATTTAACTTTTAAAAAACGTTCTATAACTTGTCAAAACGTAACTTTAACTTGTTAAAAATATACATTCACTTGTAAAAAATGTACTTTAACTTGTCAAAAATGTGGTTTAACGTGGAACAAATGTACTTTAACTTGTAAAAACGTACTTCAACTTCTAAAAAAAGTATTTTAACTTGTAAAAAACCTACTTTAACATGTCAAAACGTAACTTTAATTTGTCAAAACGTAAGTTTAACTTGTTAAAAACGTAATTTAACTTGTCAAAACATAACTTTAACTTGTAAAAAACGTACTTTAACTTGTCAAACTGTAATTTTAATATCTCAAAACGTAACTTTAAGTTGTTAAAACGTAACTTTAACTAGTAAAAAATGTACTTTTACTAGTAAAAAACGTATTTCAACTTGTAAAATAGTTACTTTAACTTGTAAAAAACGTACTTCAACTTGTAAAAAACGTACTTCAACTGGTAAAAAACGTACTTTAACTTTTAAAAAACGTACTTTAACTTGTCAAAACGTAACTTTAACTTGTAAAAAACCTACATTAACTTGTCAAAACGTAACTTTAACTTGTGAAAAGGTAAGTTTAATTTGTTAAAAACATACATTAACTTGTAAAAAACGTACTTTAACGTGTCAAAAATGTGGTTTAACTTGTAAGAAATCTACTTTAACATGTAAAAACGTACTTCAACTTGTAAAAGACGTAATTTAACTTGTAAAAAACCTTCTATAACTTGTCAAAACGTAACTTTAACTTGTTAAAAATATACATTCACTTGTAAAAAATGTACTTTAACTTGTCAAAAATGTGGTTTAACTTGTAACAAATGTACTTTAACTTGTAAAAACGTACTTCAACTTCTAAAAAAAGTATTTTAACTTGTAAAAAACCTACTTTAACATGTCAAAACGTAACTTTAATTTGTCAAAACGTAAGTTTAACTTGTTAAAAACGTAATTTAACTTGTCAAAACATAACTTTAACTTGTAAAAAACGTACTTTAACTTGTCAAACTGTAATTTTAATGTCTCAAAACGTAACTTTAAGTAGTTAAAACGTAACTTTAACTAGTAAAAAATGTACTTTTACTAGTAAAAAACGTATTTCAACTTGTAAAATAGTTACTTTAACTTGTAAAAAACGTACTTTAACTTGTAAAAAACGTACTTTAACTTGTCAAAACGTAACTTTAACTTGTAAAAAACCTACATTAACTTGTCAAAACGTAACTTTAACTTGTGAAAAGGAAAGTTTAATTTGTTAAAACCATACATTAACTTGTTAAAAACGTACTTTAACGTGTCAAAAATGTGGTTTAACTTGTAAGAAATCTCCTTTAACATGTAAAAACGTACTTCAACTAGTAAAAGACGTAATTTAACTTGTAAACCTTATATAACTTGTCAAAACGTAACTTTAACTTGTTAAAAATATACATTCACTTGTAAAAAATGTACTTTAACTTGTCAAAAATGTGGTTTAACTTGTAACAAATGTACTTTAACTTGTAAAAACGTACTTCAACTTCTAAAAAAAGTATTTTAACTTGTAAAAAACCTACTTTAACATGTCAAAACGTAACTTTAATTTGTCAAAACGTAAGTTTAACTTGTTAAAAACGTAATTTAACTTGTCAAAACATAACTTTAACTTGTAAAAAACGTACTTTAACTTGTCAAACTGTAATTTTAATGTCTCAAAACGTAACTTTAAGTTGTTAAAACGTAACTTTAACTAGTAAAAAATGTACTTTTACTAGTAAAAAATGTACTTTTACTAGTAAAAAACGTATTTCAACTTGTAAAATAGTTACTTTACCTTGTTAAAAACGTACTTCAACTTGTAAAAAACGTTCTTCAACTTTTTAAAAAACGTACTTTAACTTGTAAAAAACGTACTTTAACTTGTCAAAACGTAACTTTAACTTGTAAAAAACCTACATTAACTTGTCAAAACGTAACTTTAACTTGTGAAAAGGTAAGTTTAATTTGTTAAAAACATACATTAACTTGTAAAAAACGTACTTTAACGTGTCAAAAATGTGGTTTAACTTGTAAGAAATCTACTTTAACATGTAAAAACGTACTTCAACTTGTAAAAGACGTAATTTAACTTTTAAAAAACGTTCTATAACTTGTCAAAACGTAACTTTAACTTGTTAAAAATATACATTCACTTGTAAAAAATGTACTTTAACTTGTCAAAAATGTGGTTTAACGTGGAACAAATGTACTTTAACTTGTAAAAACGTACTTCAACTTCTAAAAAAAGTATTTTAACTTGTAAAAAACCTACTTTAACATGTCAAAACGTAACTTTAATTTGTCAAAACGTAAGTTTAACTTGTTAAAAACGTAATTTAACTTGTCAAAACATAACTTTAACTTGTAAAAAACGTACTTTAACTTGTCAAACTGTAATTTTAATATCTCAAAACGTAACTTTAAGTTGTTAAAACGTAACTTTAACTAGTAAAAAATGTACTTTTACTAGTAAAAAACGTATTTCAACTTGTAAAATAGTTACTTTAACTTGTAAAAAACGTACTTCAACTTGTAAAAAACGTACTTCAACTGGTAAAAAACGTACTTTAACTTTTAAAAAACGTACTTTAACTTGTCAAAACGTAACTTTAACTTGTAAAAAACCTACATTAACTTGTCAAAACGTAACTTTAACTTGTGAAAAGGTAAGTTTAATTTGTTAAAAACATACATTAACTTGTAAAAAACGTACTTTAACGTGTCAAAAATGTGGTTTAACTTGTAAGAAATCTACTTTAACATGTAAAAACGTACTTCAACTTGTAAAAGACGTAATTTAACTTTTAAAAAACCTTCTATAACTTGTCAAAACGTAACTTTAACTTGTTAAAAATATACATTCACTTGTAAAAAATGTACTTTAACTTGTCAAAAATGTGGTTTAACTTGTAACAAATGTACTTTAACTTGTAAAAACGTACTTCAACTTCTAAAAAAAGTATTTTAACTTGTAAAAAACCTACTTTAACATGTCAAAACGTAACTTTAATTTGTCAAAACGTAAGTTTAACTTGTTAAAAACGTAATTTAACTTGTCAAAACATAACTTTAACTTGTAAAAAACGTACTTTAACTTGTCAAACTATAATTTTAATGTCTCAAAACGTAACTTTAAGTTGTTAAAACGTAACTTTAACTAGTAAAAAATGTACTTTTACTAGTAAAAAACGTATTTCAACTTGTAAAATAGTTACTTTAACTTGTAAAAAACGTACTTTAACTTGTAAAAAACGTACTTTAACTTGTCAAAACGTAACTTTAACTTGTAAAAAACCTACATTAACTTGTCAAAACGTAACTTTAACTTGTGAAAAGGTAAGTTTAATTTGTTAAAACCATACATTAATTGTAAAAAACGTACTTTAACGTGTCAAAAATGTGGTTTAACTTGTAAGAAATCTCCTTTAACATGTAAAAACGTACTTCAACTAGTAAAAGACGTAATTTAACTTGTAAAAAACCTTATATAACTTGTCAAAACGTAACTTTAACTTGTTAAAAATATACATTCACTTGTAAAAAATGTACTTTAACTTGTCAAAAATGTGGTTTAACTTGTAACAAATGTACTTTAACTTGTAAAAACGTACTTCAACTTCTAAAAAAAGTATTTTAACTTGTAAAAAACCTACTTTAACATGTCAAAACGTAACTTTAATTGTCAAAACGTAAGTTTAACTTGTTAAAAACGTAATTTAACTTGTCAAAACATAACTTTAACTTGTAAAAAACGTACTTTAACTTGTCAAACTGTAATTTTAATGTCTCAAAACGTAACTTTAAGTTGTTAAAACGTAACTTTAACTAGTAAAAAATGTACTTTTACTAGTAAAAAACGTATTTCAACTTGTAAAATAGTTACTTTAACTTGTAAAAAACGTACTTTAACTTGAAAAAAACGTACTTTAACTTGTCAAAACGTAACTTAAAATTGTAAAAAACCTACATTAACTTGTCAAAACGTAACTTTAACTTGTGAAAAGGTAAGTTTAATTTGTTAAAACCATACATTAAGTTGTAAAAAACGTACTTTAACGTGTCAAAAATGTGGTTTAACTTGTAAGAAATCTCCTTTAACATGTAAAAACGTACTTCAACTAGTAAAAGACGTAATTTAACTTGTAAAAAACCTTATATAACTTGTCAAAACGTAACTTTAACTTGTTAAAAATATACATTCACTTGTAAAAAAATGTACTTTAACTTGTCAAAAATGTGGTTTAACTTGTAACAAATGTACTTTAACTTGTAAAAACGTACTTCAACTTCTAAAAAAAGTATTTTAAGTTGTAAAAAACCTACTTTAACATGTCAAAACATAACTTTAATTTGTCAAAACGTAAGTTTAACTTGTTAAAAACGTAATTTAACTTGTCAAAACATAACTTTAACTTGTAAAAAACGTACTTTAACTTGTCAAACTATAATTTTAATGTCTCAAAACGTAACTTTAAGTTGTTAAAACGTAACTTTAACTAGTAAAAAATGTACTTTTACTAGTAAAAAACGTATTTCAACTTGTAAAATAGTTACTTTAACTTGTAAAAAACGTACTTCAACTTGTAAAAAACGTACTTCAACTGGTAAAAAACGTACTTTAACTTTTAAAAAACGTACTTTAACTTGTCAAAACGTAACTTTAACTTGTAAAAAACCTACATTAACTTGTCAAAACGTAACTTTAACTTGTGAAAAGGTAAGTTTAATTTGTTAAAAACATACATTAACTTGTAAAAAACGTACTTTAACGTGTCAAAAATGTGGTTTAACTTGTAAGAAATCTACTTTAACATGTAAAAACGTACTTCAACTTGTAAAAGACGTAATTTAACTTTTAAAAAACATTCTATAACTTGTCAAAACGTAACTTTAACTTGTTAAAAATATACATTCACTTGTAAAAAATGTACTTTAACTTGTCAAAAATGTGGTTTAACTTGTAACAAATGTACTTTAACTTGTAAAAACGTACTTCAACTTCTAAAAAAAGTATTTTAACTTGTAAAAAAACCTACTTTAACATGTCAAAACGTAACTTTAATTTGTCAAAACGTAAGTTTAACTTGTTAAAAACGTAATTTAACTTGTCAAAACATAACTTTAACTTGTAAAAAACGTACTTTAACTTGTCAAACTGTAATTTTAATGTCTCAAAACGTAACTTTAAGTTGTTAAAACGTAACTTTAACTAGTAAAAAATGTACTTTTACTAGTAAAAAACGTATTTCAACTTGTAAAATAGTTACTTTAACTTGTAAAAAACGTACTTCAACTTGTAAAAAACGTACTTCAACTTGTAAAAAACGTACTTTAACTTGTAAAAAACGTACTTTAACTTGTCAAAACGTAACTTTAACTTGTAAAAAACCTACATTAACTTGTCAAAACGTAACTTTAACTTGTGAAAAGGTAAGTTTAATTTGTTAAAAACATACATTAACTTGTAAAAAACGTACTTTAACGTGTCAAAAATGTGGTTTAACTTGTAAGAAATCTACTTTAACATGTAAAAACGTACTTCAACTTGTAAAAGACGTAATTTAACTTGTAAAAAACCTTCTATAACTTGTCAAAACGTAACTTTAACTTGTTAAAAATATACATTCACTTGTAAAAAAATGTACTTTAACTTGTCAAAAATGTGGTTTAACTTGTAACAAATGTACTTTAACTTGTAAAAACGTACTTCAACTTCTAAAAAAAGTATTTTAACTTGTAAAAAACCTACTTTAACATGTCAAAACGTAACTTTAATTTGTCAAAACGTAAGTTTAACTTGTTAAAAACGTAATTTAACTTGTCAAAACATAACTTTAACTTGTAAAAAACGTACTTTAACTTGTCAAAGTAATTTTAATGTCTCAAAACGTAACTTTAAGTTGTTAAAACGTAACTTTAACTAGTAAAAAATGTACTTTTACTAGTAAAAAACGTATTTCAACTTGTAAAATAGTTACTTTAACTTGTAAAAAACGTACTTGAACTTGTAAAAAACGTACTTTAACTTGTCAAAACGTAACTTTAACTTGTAAAAAACCTACATTAACTTGTCAAAACGTAACTTTAACTTGTGAAAAGGTAAGTTTAATTTGTTAAAACCATACATTAATTGTAAAAAACGTACTTTAACGTGTCAAAAATGTGGTTTAACTTGTAAGAAATCTCCTTTAACATGTAAAAACGTACTTCAACTAGTAAAAGACGTAATTTAACTTGTAAAAAACCTTATATAACTTGTCAAAACGTAACTTTAACTTGTTAAAAATATACATTCACTTGTAAAAAATGTACTTTAACTTGTCAAAAATGTGGTTTAACTTGTAACAAATGTACTTTAACTTGTAAAAACGTACTTCAACTTCTAAAAAAAGTATTTTAACTTGTAAAAAACCTACTTTAACATGTCAAAACGTAACTTTAATTTGTCAAAACGTAAGTTTAACTTGTTAAAAACGTAATTTAACTTGTCAAAACATAACTTTAACTTGTAAAAAACGTACTTTAACTTGTCAAACTGTAATTTTAATGTCTCAAAACGTAACTTTAAGTTGTTAAAACGTAACTTTAACTAGTAAAAAATGTACTTTTACTAGTAAAAAACGTATTTCAACTTGTAAAATAGTTACTTTAACTTGTAAAAAACGTACTTTAACTTGTAAAAAACGTACTTTAACTTGTCAAAACGTAAGTTAAAATTGTAAAAAACCTACATTAACTTGTCAAAACGTAACTTTAACTTGTGAAAAGGTAAGTTTAATTTGTTAAAACCATACATTAAGTTGTAAAAAACGTACTTTAACTTGTCAAAAATGTGGTTTAACTTGTAAGAAATCTCCTTTAACATGTAAAAACGTACTTCAACTAGTAAAAGACGTAATTTAACTTGTAAAAAACCTTATATAACTTGTCAAAACGTAACTTTAACTTGTTAAAAATATACATTCACTTGTAAAAAATGTACTTTAACTTGTCAAAAATGTGGTTTAACTTGTAACAAATGTACTTTAACTTGTAAAAACGTACTTCAACTTCTAAAAAAAGTATTTTAACTTGTAAAAAACCTACTTTAACATGTCAAAACATAACTTTAATTTGTCAAAACGTAAGTTTAACTTGTTAAAAACGTAATTTAACTTGTCAAAACATAACTTTAACTTGTAAAAAACGTACTTTAATTTGTCAAACTATAATTTTAATGTCTCAAAACGTAACTTTAAGTTGTTAAAACGTAACTTTAACTAGTAAAAAATGTACTTTTACTAGTAAAAAACGTATTTCAACTTGTAAAATAGTTACTTTAACTTGTAAAAAACGTACTTCAACTTGTAAAAAACGTACTTCAACTTGTAAAAAACTTACTTTAACTTGTAAAAAACGTACTTTAACTTGTCAAAACGTAACTTTTACTTGTAAAAAACCTACATTAACTTGTCAAAACGTAACTTTAACTTGTGAAAAGGTAAATTTAATTTGTTAAAAACATACATTAACTTGTAAAAAACGTACTTTAACGTGTCTAAAATGTGGTTTAACTTGTAAGAAATCTACTTTAACATGTAAAAACGTAATTCAACTTGTAAAAGACGTAATTTAACTTGTAAAAAACCGTCTATAACTTGTCAAAACGTAACTTTAACTTGTTAAAAATATACATTCACTTGTAAAAAATGTACTTTAACTTGTCAAAAATGTGGTTTAACTTGTAACAAATGTACTTTAACTTGTAAAAACGTACTTCAACTTGTAAAAAACGTACTTTAACTTGTAAAAAACATACTTTAACTTGTCAAAAGGTAATTTTAATTTGTCAAAACGTAAGTTTAAATTGTTAAAAACGTAATTTAATTTGTCAAAACGTACTTCAACTTGTCAAAAACGTACTTTAACTTGTAAAAAACGAATTTTAACGTGTTAAAATGTAACTTTTAGTTGTCAAAACGTTACTTTAACTTGTTAAAAATGTAATTTAACTTGTCAATACGTAACTTTAAGTTGTTAAAAATGTATTTTAACTTGTAAAAAACGCACTTCAACTTGTAAAAAACGTATTTTAACTTGTCAAAATTGAATTTTAATGTCACAAAACGTAACTTTAAGTTGTTAAAACGTAACTTTAACTTGTAACAAATGTACTTTAACTTGTAAAAACGTACTTCAACTTGTAAAAAACGTACTTTAACTTGTAAAAAACATACTTTAACTTGTCAAAAGGTAATTTTAATTTGTCAAAACGTAAGTTTAACTTGTTAAAAACGTAATTTAATTTGTCAAAACGTACTTCAACTTGTAAAAAACGTACTTTAACTTGTAAAAAACCTACATTAACTTGTCAAAACGTAATTTTAAATTGTCAAAACGTAACTTTAACTTGTAAAAACGTATTTTAACATGACGAAATGTAACTTTAATTTGTCAAAACGTAACTTTAACTTGTTAAAAACGTACTTTAACTTGTAAAAAACGTTCTTTAACTTGTAAAAAACGTATTTTAACTTGTCAATACGTAACTTTAACTTGTAAAAAACCTACATTAACTTGTCAAAACATAACTTTAACTTGTCAAAACGTAAGCTTAACTTGTTAAAAACATACATTAACCTGTAAAAAACGTACTTTAACTTCTCAAAAATGTGGTTTAACTTGTAAAAACTTACTTCAAATTGTAAAAAACATACTTTAACTTGTAAAAACGTAACTTTAACTTGTCAAAACGTAAGTTTAACTTGTTAAAAACACACATTAACTTGTAAAAAACGTATTTTAACTTGTTAAAAATGTGGTTTAACTTGTTACAAATGTACTTTAACTTGTAAAAACGTACTTCAACTTCTTAAAAAAGTATTTTAATTTGTCAAAATGTAAGTTTAACTTGTTAAAAACGTAATTTAAGTTGTCAAAACATAACTTTAACTTGTTAAAAACGTACTTTAACTTGTCAAACTGTAATTTTAATGTGTCAAAACGTAACTTTAAGTTGTTAAAACGTAACTTTAACTTGTAAAATATGTTCTTTAACTTGTAAAAATGTACTTCAACTTGTAAAACACTTACTTTAACTTGTAAAAAACGTACTTCAACTTGTAAAAATCGTACTTTAACTTGTAAATAACGTATTTTAACGTGTCAAAATGTAACTTTAACTTGTCAAAACGAAACTTTGATTTGCTAAAAATGTACTTTAACTTGTAAAAACGTACTTTAACTTGTAAAAAACGTACTTTAACTTGTCAAAACGTAACTTTAACTTGTAAAAAACCTATATTAACTTGTCAAAACGTAACTTTAACTTGTAAAAACATAACTTTAATTTGTTAAAAACATACATTAACTTGTAAAAAACGTACTTTAACGTGTCCAAAATGTGGTTTAAATTGTAAGAAATGTACTTTAACTTGTAAAAATGTACTTCAACTTGTAAAAAACGTACTTTAACTTGTAAAAAACCTTCTTTAACTTGTCAAAACGTAACTTTAACTTGTTAAAAATATACATTAACTTGTAAAAAATGTACTTTAACTTGTCAAAAATGTGGTTTAACTTGTACCAAATGTACTTTAACTTGTAAAAACGTACTTCAACTTCTAAAAAAAGTATTTTAACTTGTAAAAAACCTACTTTAACATGTCAAAACGTAACTTTAATTTGTCAAAACGTTAGTTTAACTTGTTAAAAACGTAATTTAACTTGTCAAAACATAACTTTAACTTGTAAAAAACGTACTTTAACTTGTCAAACTGTAATTTTAATGTTTCAAAACGTAACTTTAAGTTGTTAAAACGTAACTTTAACTAGTAAAAAATGTACTTTTACTAGTAAAAAACGTATTTCAACTTGTAAAATAGTTACTTTACCTTGTAAAAAACGTACTTCAACTTGTAAAAAACGTTCTTCAACTTGTATAAAACGTACTTTAACTTGTAAAAATCGTACTTTAACTTGTCAAAACGTAACTTTAACTTGTAAAAAACCTACATTAACTTGTCAAAACGTAACTTTAACTTGTGAAAAGGTAAGTTTAATTTGTTAAAAACATACATTAACTTGTAAAAAACGTACTTTAACGTGTCAAAAATGTGGTTTAACTTGTAAGAAATCTACTTTAACATGTAAAAACGTAATTCAACTTGTAAAAGACGTAATTTAACTTGTAAAAAACCGTCTATAAGTTGTCAAAACGTAACTTTAAATTGTTAAAAATATACATTCACTTGTAAAAAATGTACTTTAACTTGTCAAAAATGTGGTTTAACTTGTAACAAATGTACTTTAACTTGTAAAAACGTACTTCAACTTCTAAAAAAAGTATTTTAACTTGTAAAAAACCTACTTTAACATGTCAAAACGTAACTTTAATTTGTCAAAACGTAAGTTTAACTTGTTAAAAACGTAATTTAACTTGTCAAAACATAACTTTAACTTGTAAAAAACGTACTTTAACTTGTCAAACTGTAATTTTAATGTCTCAAAACGTAACTTTAAGTTGTTAAAACGTAACTTTAACTAGTAAAAAATGTACTTTTACTAGTAAAAAACGTATTTTAACTTGTAAAATAGTTACTTTAACTTGTAAAAAACGTACTTCAACTTGTAAAAAACGTACTTAAACTTGTAAAAAACGTACTTTAACTTGTAAAAAACGTACTTTAACTTGTCAAAACGTAACTTTAACTTGTAAAAAACCTACATTAACTTGTCAAAACGTAACTTTAACTTGTGAAAAGGTAAGTTTAATTTATTAAAAACATACATTAACTTGTAAAAAACGTACTTTAACGTGTCAAAAATGTGGTTTAACTTGTAAGAAATCTACTTTAACATGTAAAAACGTACTTCAACTTGTAAAAGACGTAATTTAACTTGTAACAAACCTTCTATAACTTGTCAAAACGTAACTTTAACTTGTTAAAAATATACATTCGCTTGTAAAAAATGTACTTTAACTTGTCAAAAATGAGGTTTAACTTGTAACAAATGTACTTTAACTTGTAAAAACCTACTTCAACTTCTAAAAAAAGTATTTTAACTTGTAAAAAACCTACTTTAACATGTCAAAACGTAACTTTAATTTGTCAAAACGTAAGTTTAACTTGTTAAAAACGTAATTTAACTTGTCAAAACATAACTTTAATTTGTAAAAAACGTTCTTTAACTTGTCAAACTGTAATTTTAATGTCTCAAAACGTAACTTTAAGTTGTTAAAACGTAACTTTAACTAGTAAAAAATGTACTTTTACTAGTAAAAAACGTATTTCAACTTGTAAAATAGTTACTTTAACTTGTAAAAAACATACTTCAAGTTGTAAAAAAACGTACTTCAACTTGTAAAAAACGTACTTTAACTTGTAAAAAACGTACTTTAACTTGTCAAAACGTAACTTTAACTTGTAAAAAACCTACATTAACTTGTCAAAACGTAACTTTAACTTGTGAAAAGGTAAATTTAATTTGTTAAAAACATACATTAACTTGTAAAAAACATACTTTAACGTGTCAAAAATGTGGTTTAACTTGTAAGAAATCTACTTTAACATGTAAAAACGTAATTCAACTTGTAAAAGACGTAATTTAACTTGTAAAAAACCGTCTATAAGTTGTCAAAACGTAACTTTAAATTGTTAAAAATATACATTCACTTGTAAAAAATGTACTTTAACTTGTCAAAAATGTGGTTTAACTTGTAACAAATGTACTTTAACTTGTAAAAACGTACTTCAACTTGTAAAAAATGTACTTTAACTTGTAAAAAACATACTTTAACTTGTCAAAAGGTAATTTTAATTTGTCAAAACGTAAGTTTAACTTGTTAAAAACGTAATTTAATTTGTCAAAACGTACTTCAACTTGTAAAAAACGTACTTTAACTTGTAAAAAATGAATTTTAACGTGTTAAAATGTAACTTTAAGTTGTCAAAACGTAACTTTAACTTGTTAAAAATGTAATCTAACTTGTCAATATGTAACTTTAACTTGTCGAAACGTAACTTTAAGTTATTAAAAATGTATTTTAACTTGTAAAAAACGCACTTCAACTTGTAAAAAACGTATTTTAACTTGTCAAAATTGAATTTTAATGTCACAAAACGTAACTTTAAGTTGTTAAAACGTAACTTTAACTGGTAAAAAATGTATTTTAACTTGTAAAACACGTAGTTCAACTTGTAAATCACTTACTTTAACTTGTAAAAAACGTACTTCAACTTGTTAAAAACGTACTTTAACTTGTAAAAAACGTATTTTAACGTGTCAAAATGTAACTTTAACTTGTCAAAACGTAACTTTAACTTGTTAAAAATGTACTTTAACTTGTAAAGAACGTAATTTAATTTGTCAAAATGTAACTTTAACTTGTCAAAACGTAACTTTAACTTGTTAAAAATTTACTTTAACGTGTAGAAAACGTACTTTAACTTTTCAGAACGTAACTTTAACTTGTTAAAAATGTACATTAACTTGTGATAAACGTACTTCAACTTGTTAAAAACGTACTTGAAATTGTAAAAAACGTACTTCAACTTGTAAAACAGTTACTTTAACTTGTAAAAAACGTACTTCAACTTGTAAAAAACGTACTTTAACTTGTAAACAAACCTAATTTAACTTGTCAAAATGTAATTTTAATTTGTCAGAACGTAAGTTTAACTAGTTAAAAACGTAATTTAACTTGTCAAAACGTACTTAACCTTGTAAAAAACGTACTTTAACTTGTAAAAAACGTATTTTAACGTGTTAAAATGTAACTATAACTTGTGAAAACGTAACTTTAACTTGTTAAAAACGTAATTTAACTTGTCAATATGTAACTTTAACTTGTCGCAACGTAACTATAAGTTGTTAAAAATGTATTTTAACTTGTAAAAAACGTACTTTAACTTGTAAAAAACGCACTTCAACTTGTAAAAAACGTATTTTAACTTGTCAAAATGTAATTTTAAGTTCTCAAAACGTAACTTGAAGTTGTTAAAACGTAACTTTAACTGGTAAAAAATGTACTTTAACTTGTAAAACACTTACTTCAACTTGTAAAACACTTAATTTAACTTGTAAAAAACGTACATCAACTTATCAAAAACGTACTTTAACTTGTAAGAAACGTATTTTAACGTGTCAAAATGTAACTTTAACTTGTCAAAACGTAACTTTAACTTGTTAAAAATGTACTTTAACTTGTAAAAAACCGTAATTTAACTTGTCAAAATGTAACTTTAACTTGTCAAAACGTAACTTTCACTTGTTAAAAACGTACTTTAACTTGTAAAAAACGTACTTTAACTTGTTAAAAACATACATTAACTTGTTAAAAACGTACTTCAACTTGTGAACTCATACTTTAACTTGTAAAAATGTAACTTTAACTTGTTAAAATAGAACTTTAACTTGTTAAAATAGAACTTTAACTTGTTAAAAACGTACTTTAACTCATAAAAAACATACTTTAACTTGTAAAAAACGTACTTAAACTTGTCAAAATGTAACTTTAACTTGTCAAAACGTAACTTTAACTTGTAAAAAACATACATTAACTTGTAAAAAACATACTTTAACTTGTTAAAAATCAGGTTTAACTTGTAACAAATGTATTTTAACTTGTTAAAAACGTACTTCAACTTGTAAAAAACGTACTTTAACTTGTCAAAAAGTAACTTTAACTTGTCAAAACGTAAGTTTAACTTGTTAAAAACGTAACTTTAACTTGTTAAAAACATACATTAACTTGTAAAAAACGTACTTTAACGTGTCAAAAATGTGGTTTAACTTGTAAAAACGTACTTCAACTTGTAAAAAACGTATTTTAACTTGTAAAAAACCTTCTTTAACATGTCAAAACGTAACTTTAACTTGTTACCAATATATATTCACTTGTAAAAAATGTACTTTAACTTGTCAAAAATGTGGTTTAAATTGTAACAAAATGTACTTTAACTTGTAAAAACGTACTTCAACTTGTAAAAAACGTACTTTAACTTGTAAAAAACCTACTTTAACTTGTCAAAACGTAACTTTAATTTGTCAAAACGTAACTTTAATTGTTAAAAACGTAATTTAACTTGTCAAAATGTACTTCAACTTGTAAAAAACGTACTTTAACTTGTAAAAAACGTATTTTAACGTGTTAAAATGTAACTTTAACTTGTCAAAACGTAACTTTAACTGGTTAAAAACGTAATTTAACTTGTAAAAACGTACTTCAACTTGTAAAAAACGTATTTTAACTTGTAAAAAACCTTCTTTAACTTGTCAAAACGTAACTTTAACTTGTTACCAATATATATTCACTTGTAAAAAATGTACTTTAACTTGTCAAAAATGTGGTTTAAATTGTAACAAAATGTACTTTAACTTGTAAAAACGTACTTCAACTTGTAAAAAACGTACTTTAACTTGTAAAAAACCTACTTTAACTTGTCAAAACGTAACTTTAATTTGTCAAAACGTAACTTTAATTGTTAAAAACGTAATTTAACTTGTCAAAATGTACTTCAACTTGTAAAAAACGTACTTTAACTTGTAAAAAACGTATTTTAACGTGTTAAAATGTAACTTTAACTTGTCAAAACGTAACTTTAACTTGTTAAAAACGTAATTTAACTTGTAAAAACGTACTTCAACTTGTAAAAAACGTATTTTAACTTGTAAAAAACCTTCTTTAACTTGTCAAAACGTAACTTTAACTTGTTACCAATATATATTCACTTGTAAAAAACGCACTTCAACTCGTAAAAAACGTATTTTAACTTGTCAAAATGTAATTTAAATGTCTCAAAACGTAACTTTAAGTTGTTAAAACGTAACTTTAACTAGTAAAAAACGTACTTTAACTTGTCTGAACGTAACTTTAACTTGTTAAAAACGTACTTTAACTTTTTAAAAACGTACTTCATCTTGTTAAAAACGTACTTTAACTTGTAAAAAACGTATTTTAACTTGTCAAAATGTAACTTTAACTTGTTAAAATAGAACTTTAACTAGTTAAAAACGTACTTTAACTAATAAAAAAACATACTTTAACTTGTAAAAAACGTACTTAAACTTGTCAAAAAGTAACTTTAACTTGTCAAAACGTAACTTTAACTTGTAAAAAACATACATTAACTTGTAAAAAACATACATTAACTTATAAAAAACATAATTTAACTTGTTAAAAATGAGGTTTAACTTGTAACAAATGTATTTCAACTTGTTAAAAACGTAGTTCAACTTGTAAAAAACGTAATTTAACTTGTAAAAAATATACTTTAACTTGTCAAAAAGTAACTTTAACTTATCAAAACGTAACTTTAACTTGTTAAAAACATAATTTAACTTTTAAAAAACGTAATTATACTTGTCATAACGAAACTTTATATTGTAAAAAACGTACTTTAACTTGTAAAAAACATAATTAAACTTATCAAAACGTAACTTTAACTTGTACAGAACTTACTTTAACTTGTCAAAATGTAATTTTAGAGTCTCAAAAACGTAACTCTAAGTTGTTAAAACGTAAGTTTAACTTGTAAAAAATGTACTTTAACTTGTAAAAAACGTACTTCAACTAGTAAAACACTTACTTTATCTTGTAAAAAACGTACTTCAACTTGTAAAACACTTACTTTAACTTGTAAAAAACGTACTTCAACTTGTAAAAAACGTATTTTAACTTGTAAAAAACGTATTTTGACGTGTCAACATGTATCTTCAACTTGTTAGAACGTAACTTTAACTTGCTAAAAACATACTTTAACTTGTAAAAACGTACTTTAACTTGTAAAAAACGTATTTTAACTTGTGAAAATGTAACTTTAACTTGTTAAAATAGAACTATAACTTGTTAAAAACGTACTTTAACTCATAAAAAATATGCTTTAACTTGTAAAAAACGTACTTTAACTTGTAAAAAACGTATTTTAACGTGTTAAAATGTAATTTTAACTTGTCAAAACGTAAATTTAACTTGTTAAAAACGTAATTTAACTTGTCAATATGTAACTTTAACTTGTCGCAACGTAACTTTAAGTTGTTAAAAATGTATTTTAATTTGTAAAAAACGTCCTTTAACTTGTAAAAAACGTACTTTAACTTGTAAAAAACGTATTTTAACGTGTCAACATGTATCTTTAACTTGTCAGAACGTAACTTTAACTTGCTAAAAACATACTTTAACTTGTAAAAACGTACTTTAACTTGTAAAAAACGTACTTTAACTTGTCAAAACGTAACTTTAACTTGTTAAAAACCTACATTAACTTGTCAAAACGTAACTTTAACTTGTCAAAACTTAAGTTTAAGTTGTTAAAAACATACATTAACTTCTAAAAACGTACTTTAACGTGTCAAAAATGTGGTTTAACTTGTAACAAATGTACTTTAACTTGTAAAAACGTACTTGAACTTGTAAAAAACGTACTTTAACTTGTAAAAAACCTTCTTTAACTTGTCAAAACGTAACTTTAACTTGTTAAAAATATATATTCACTTGTAAAAAATTTACTTTAACTTGTCAAATATGTGGTTTAACTTCTAACAAATGTACTTTAACTTGTAAAAACGTACTTTAACTTGTAAAAAACGTACTTTAACTTGTTAAAAACCTACTTTAACTTGTCAAAACGTAACTTTAATTTGTCAAAACGTGAGTTTAACTTGTTAAAAACGTAATTTAACTTGTCAAAACGTACTTCAACTTGTAAATTACGTACTTTAACTTTTAAAAAACATATTTTAACGTGTTAAAATGTAATTTTTGTTGGGATTGGTGCCCACAAAGGAGAATATTAGACATTTTATTTATTATTTGTAATATTTTGCTGAAACATTAATATTAATAAATAAGCTTTCTTTTCCTATAGTTTGTGTTTATGTATGTATGCTACGCTCTGAAACTGTCATCAACGAAAAGGGTGTTAAATACAGATTTGACATGATAACCCCTTGTGACTAGTTTAAACCATTTGTTCACAATCTTAAGACCGATTGAGCATTCGAGTCTAAGTAACGATTGTTTGAATGAATCATGATATCTTATCATGTGATATAGAAAGTTGTGACTCTATGATTTCATTCTTGATATCTTATAGAAGATATTGAACAAGACCTAGTGATTCTATGAAAGCTCGATATAAAACCGTTTAATCCAGAAGCTCCAAGATCACGTACGAGGGGTACTTCGATAACTACCTTAATCCTGAGGTGAGTGCATAGTCGATACTACACTTTATGTCATTTGATTTGTCAATGGGCGATGGCCGTGTAATGGCTGCATCTGACCCGACGGTTGGTGACATAATGTTGTAGTGTTGGATTATGTGATTCACAGATATGGAATTCGTGTACACATAATGAAAGTCATTGTATCACACTATGGTTTGTTACGAGATAGTGAATGAATTAATCTGGCCAGATAATCATTGAATATGAGATTCCTTGATTAAAACATGTGACATGTATTGACGTCTCACTTTATGTTTTTTCTCATTCACAAGTAACAAAAAAGTTAGTGAAATAATAACTCTAGGGGTAAAACGGTAATTTTACATTCCCCGGACTTACTGATACACACGAAGGGTATTTTGGTAAAGTACACCGTGGATCGAGTACAGAAAAGTTCTATGACTTCAAACGGAAAAATATGCGCGCATGAACTTAGAGATTTTCAATATTGGTCTTTTAGTGGAGTCGACCATTATTAAGAATTATAAGCCGGAAATAATTTGTGAATTATTGAGTCTGTGCTATATTCTCAAGCTTCGTTCATGTGGGTCCATAAGGTCTCAATGATGCACATTTAGAAGAGATTAATTGAACGCAATAAATTGATTTACTCATAAAATACAAATTGTGATTTGTATAGAGAAATTTATTTTCCAAGCGAATTAATGAATAATGTGTTATTCATTAATTATTGATTTTGTGAATTAAAGAACTTTATTATTGTAATAATAATTTTCTTGAGAATTCATAATAACAATATTAGAAAATAAAACGTTTCTCGTTTTATGTTATTCGATAACCATGAAACAATTTAATAACGAGTTATTAAATAATTGAGAGTTCTAAATTAAGTCGAATTTGGAAATTAAATCAAGGCAATTTGGGAAATAAAATTGAGAAACGAGTAGGACATACGGGCCGGCCATTAACATGGTTTTGGGCTGAATATCGATTCAACAAAAGCCCACATGAAAGCCCATTAACAATGTCTATAAATAAAGGGTTTGAGGAAACCCTAGGTTAAGCTTGCTCTGTCTCTCTCTTCCCTTCCCTCTTGGCCGACCACCTCATCACCCGAGAGGACGAAAAATTTCGTTTCTTGTTTTCTCGTGTGCGTTCATCTGAGCCCACACTCATCTTCTCGTTTTTCTTCTTGTGTCATCGTTGAATCAACTTGTGGTTGTTTGGTCCATTTTCGTTTTCTGGAAATCTGACCTCCGAACCAAAGATTCGATGAATCCGACGAATCTGAGTCTGCAAACCCAGATCTCTCTCCGAACCCATTTAAGTCAGTTCGTTGCCGACGCAACGCAAAAAACGGCGTCCCGATCCGAGCTTCCATGAGCTCTCAGCGTCGTCGCGAAGTTTCGCCTGCGATCTGCCTCCGCCCATCCGCGCGAACCTGCGCCTGACTCCGCCCGACCGCCCCTCTGCGTGTCCCAGCAGCCTGCCGCCTTTATCCAGCCAAGCCTGCCTCTGCCCAGGTCGCTGCCGACGTCGCCGTTGTTCCTCCGCCTGAGCCCAGAGGTGCCTGCCCCTCTCAGCCGCTCCGGGGTCTCCTAGGGCCGCTGCCTTCTGCGTCGGACGAGTCCAGCCGCTGCCGCCCGTTCCCAGCCTGCCGAGGACCGCGCGCCATCTGCTGCCAGCTTCCCGGACCAGCCCCAAGGACGTGCCTGCTTGCCGCCTTCGCTGCCCGTGTTGACGAGCCGAGGAAGTCTCTTGCAAACCCGGAATTGGAGAAGCTTGAAGATTCTCGCATCGAACTCGTTTTCAATTCCTCGACTGAGTTATTTATAACTCGACGATGTAAGTTTCGATAATCTTAAATACTCTTAATTGATATAATTGTTATGATTGTTTGGAGTGTTTTATTTTATTGAAATAACATGTTTAGAATTAAATTGTTAATTAACATGCTTATGATTTTAATGCCAATAGGTTGTTAGATATTAAATAGTTTAATATGATAGATCGATTTTATTATTAATTCCGCACGTAATTAGTTATGTTTAATAATAATTTACTTAAATCGTTAAGTAATTTCCTACAAATGGTATCAGAGCTATAATTGGCATTAAAATCTAAGTTGTAACTAGTTTTAAAATTTGTTTTAGCTAGTTGATTGTTGGCGTTTTTGGATATGATTGTTTATTGCATTATGAATGTTATAAATTATGATTGGTTGTTTATGGATGGAACCTTATTGATATGGCCTTAGGATTTTGTTTCCGGTTACGTCCGGGTTTATTTTATTTTTCTTTTAAATTGTGAGCCTCAATTTTCGAGGACGTTTAAGTTGTAAAATATAAAATTGTTGTAATCCGGCGATGTAAAGACGAGGGACGAAGGAGACTCGGTGTTGGCCGCACGTTATTGAATGTGTGAGAGCTAAACCGAGAGACTCAATTTGGCCGCACGTTATTGAACGTGTGAGTGCTAATTGAGTGGGAGGAAATCGGAGTTGGCCGCACAATGGAAACGTGTGGGTGCTAATCCGATCGACTGAATGACGCGTCATCAAGCACCTCGACCGGAAATAATAGAAAATTAAATAGGATTTAATAGTTTATGTAATTATTTTATGGGTTGTATTTAGAAATAGGCC
Source organism: Urtica urens (assembly GCA_958296335.1). Lineage (NCBI taxonomy): Eukaryota > Viridiplantae > Streptophyta > Magnoliopsida > Rosales > Urticaceae > Urtica > Urtica urens. The sequence goes on from CATQIS010000002.1 coordinate 232,884, forward strand.
ATTCAATGAGTTAAATTAGTTATGCTATATTTAATTTAATCTCATTGCATAGCACGTCACACGTCATATAGGATAGAACGCCAACATCAAAATTAACATGAATTTTTCATATAGTTTATAATTAAATAATGAGTTATAAATTGTAAACTGTTTTTAATAGAATATGATTCTTTCCAAAAACTAAGTGGGAGGGTTGTTTATCGTTGAAACAACCCACGGTCCCCGATGTGAATTTAATTGACTTAATGTGTGATGAACTAAGAGTCACCCTCGTGGCCCTCCCTTTAATGGGAGTACTTCGGAAGCATTAAGTTAATCAAATTGTTACGAACGAAGCCTTAAAGAGAAACGATGATGCGGGGTCTCCCCTAGGTGAACCGTTATCAAAGTGACTTGATTAAAGGCCCACACGTCGGTTGCACACTTAGACTTATGTTTTAAAGTAATCCTCCCTCGAGGCCCTGCATTAAAAATAAGTGACCAAAGTTTATGGTAATTAGTAAGAACTAGAAGTTGTGACTTCTTGGATGGTTCGAACTAAATAGTGATGTGTCACGACTATGAAAGGCGATTAATTACGGTTTCCCCTAGGAAAAGTAATTAATCATTATTGTTCATAATATCATGAATTGCTTACATGCTTTCCTCACCATATTAGGACTGTTGCATGCATCATGTAGTTCGCATTTGTAGCACATACTAAATTTATTTATTTTATTATTTGTTTCAGCAAATGTCTTTTAAAATACCCCACATAGAATTATTTTAAGTACAAACAAACTCGAGGGTGAGAATTACGTAAATTGGAAACGTAACCTCGACATTGTATTGACGATGTAAAAGCACAAGTACGTTCTCACTGTCCCCTGTCCTCCTATTCTGAGTTATGACTCGAGTCAGGAAGACAAGACGCATATAACTCTTGGATGAGATCCGATGAGATTACAAGGTGCTATATTCTAGCATCTATGAGCAATGTGTTGCAGCAGTCTCATAGACACATCGATACAATGTACAAAGTGTTGTACAACGTACTTGAGATGTTTGGAGGTTATAGGCGTCAGGCTAGGCAGCAAGCTTTCCGCAGTTTCTTGAACTGTAGAACGAATCCAGAAACTCTTGTTTAGACCACATACTTGCGATCATGGGTCATATGAATGAGATGGAGATTCTTGGATCAGAGATCAATAGAGACACCAAAATAGATATGATCTTGAAAACTCTCTCTGACTCTTTAAATTGCTTCCGTCTGAACTATTCCATTAACAAGCTCGACTATACAGTCTAGGAGCACATGAAACAGTTGCAGACTGCCGAGGGTCCTCTCCCTAAGAACAAATAGAAGTCAAGTGAGCTCAACGTTACTGAACATAGAGGCCTCGACATCTGGTTCTAAGAGGTTTAAGAGGAAGCCCAAAAACGCCAACCGAAAAAGAATATTTGTCACCTAAGCTTATTACACGACAAACAAAGTGTCGCCCGGGATCTTAGATCGCGGGGCATCTGAGCATGTTGTTTGTAATTTGAATGGTTTTGAGAAAATCAAAAGCTTGAGCGACAAAGAATTATGATTCACTTGGGAAGCCACAAACGGTCACATGTTGATGAGACCGACGACACATATCTATGGCACTTGTGTCTTGGACATATTGTCCTAGATAGGATTAAGAGATTGACTAAGGATGATCCTTTGAAATCTCTACAGGTGGGAACTCTTCCCACTTGTGAATTCTGTCTCAAGGACAATATGACCAAGAGGTTTTTCTCTTCGAAAGGTCTTAGAGCCACGTATGCTTTTGGAACTCGTACATACTGATGCATGTGTTCCATTTAACATCCAGGCACAGGGAGGCTATGAGTATTTCGTAACCTTCACCGATGACTACTCGCGTTTTGGTTATGTCTACCTTATGCGACATAAATCTGAAACCTTTGAAATGTTCAAGGTGTTTAAGGTTTTAGTCGAGAAGCAGACAGAGAAACAGATCAAAACTCTTCGATCAGATCAAAGGGAAGAGTATTTGTCTGGAGAGTTCGAAGACTTTCTTAAGGAAGAAGGTATTCATTCTCAGCTTACAGCACCTGGCACCCCGCAATTAAACGGTGTGTCAGAGAGAAGGAATTGAACTCTACTAGATATGGTGAAATCGAGGATGAGTTACTCATCACTTCCCGATTCGTTCTATGGATACGCCTTAGAAGCGGCAGCGTACATTCTGAACAAGGTTCCGTCTAGAACGGTTCCTGGAACACCTTACAAAAGATATGGAGTGGCAGAAAATCTATTTTACACCACGTCCGTATCTGGGGTTGTCTAACACATGTGCTGAGACGAAAGACTAGCAAGTTGGCTAGTCGTTAAGAAGTATGCCTCTTCATAGGACATTCCAAAGAATCGAAAGGTTGCATCTTCTATAGCTCTACTGATCAGAAAACATTTGTTAGTATGAATGCTAGGTTTCTGGAAGCAGACTATATGAAAGATGCTGTACCGAGAAGCAGACTTGTGCTTAAGGATCTATTGGATGAAGTAGCTTGTACTTCAGAGAATAGAACAAGTTCTATTCCAATAGTGGAAGATACACACCTGGAACGAGAGACTCCTGCGATTCGTCACAATATCAGGACTGTACGACAGCCTGACCGATACATGGGTGTCGGAGAGACTTTCACTGCAGTTGCATATCAGGAGGATGATGATCCGATATCGTTTTCCCAATTGAAGTAGAGTTCCAAAGCAAACCTCTGGCAAGAAGCCATGAACGTTGAAATACATTTGATGTATTACAACGATGTCTGGAAGCTTGTAGACTTACCCAAAGGCATCAAGCCTGAAGGATGTAAGTGAATCTACAAGAAGAAGAGAGGTCCGGATGGAAATGTTAAAACATTTAAGGCTAGACTGGTGGCGAAAGGGTTCACACAAAAGGAAGGTATATATTATGAGGATACCTTCTCTCCAGTCGCGATGCTGAAGTCCATCCGTACTCTCTTGTCCATTGTTGCCGTCCTGGATTATGAAATTTGACATATGGATGTCAAGACTTCCTTTTTGAATGGCAATCTTGATAAACGCATTTATATGGCTCAACCAGACGGGTTCGTGGAGAAAGGCCAACAGAGCAAGGTTTGAGAGTTGCCAAAGTCCATTTATGGACTGAAGCAAGCATCTAGGTCGTGGAATATTAAATTCGACGAGACTCTGAAAGGCTACAGCTTTGATCAGTCAGTAGATGAGCCATGCGTCTATATGATGATAAACGATGGCAAAGTGTGTTTTCTAAATCCTATATGTCGATGACATACTACTCATTCAGAATGATGTTGGTAAGTTATCAGAGGTTAAGATCTGGCTGTCAAAGCAATTTGAGATGAAGGATCTGGGAGAACCGGCTTACATTTTGGGTATTCAGAATATTCCGTGACCGGAAGAATCGAAAGTCAGTGTTTTCCCAAGCATCTTATATTGATAAGATCATGGATCACTTTAGTATGCAAGACTCCAAGAAAGGGCAGTTACCCTTTAGACATGGAGTGCATCTCTCAAGTAAGCAGTCTCCTAAGACACCTCAAGAGGTTGAGGACATGAGACATGTTCCATACGTCTCAAGAGTCAGAAGTCTCATGTATGCTATGTTTTGTACTAGACCAGATATTCGCTGCGCAGTAGGCGTGGTGAGTAGGTTTCTGTCGAACCCTGGACCCTAGCACTGGGTTACTATGAAGCATGTTTTGAAGTACCATCGTATGACGAGGAACTACATGCTATAATACTCAGGTAGTGACCTGAATATGACGGGATATACCGACTCCGATTTTCAAACGGACAAGGATTTCAGGAAGTCCACATTAGGGTCTGTGTTTACCCTGAATGGTGGATCTGTGGTCTGGAGGAGTATCAAGCAATCTTGCATTGCTGACTCGACCACGGAAGCCAAATATGTGGCAGCTTGTGAAGCTAAAAAAGAGGCTGTGTGGCTGAGGAAATTCCTCATGTACTTGAAATTTGTTCCAAGTGCAAGCGAGCCCATTACACTTTATTGTGATAACAGTGGGGCTGTAACCAATTGTAAGGAGCCAAGAAGTCACAAGCGCTCAAAACACATTGAGCGCAAATATCACCTCATGCGAGATATTGTGAACTAAAGGATATTGTATCTCCTTTGAGTCAAGTGGGAGTTTGTTGGGATTGGTGCCCACAAAGGAGAATATTAGACATTTTATTTATTATTTGTAATATTTTGCTGAAACATTAATATTAATAAATAAGCTTTCTTTTCCTATAGTTTGTGTTTATGTATGTATGCTACGCTCTGAAACTGTCATCAACGAAAAGGGTGTTAAATACAGATTTGACATGATAACCCCTTGTGACTAGTTTAAACCATTTGTTCACAATCTTAAGACCGATTGAGCATTCGAGTCTAAGTAACGATTGTTTGAATGAATCATGATATCTTATCATGTGATATAGAAAGTTGTGACTCTATGATTTCATTCTTGATATCTTATAGAAGATATTGAACAAGACCTAGTGATTCTATGAAAGCTCGATATAAAACCGTTTAATCCAGAAGCTCCAAGATCACGTACGAGGGGTACTTCGATAACTACCTTAATCCTGAGGTGAGTGCATAGTCGATACTACACTTTATGTCATTTGATTTGTCAATGGGCGATGGCCGTGTAATGGCTGCATCTGACCCGACGGTTGGTGACATAATGTTGTAGTGTTGGATTATGTGATTCACAGATATGGAATTCGTGTACACATAATGAAAGTCATTGTATCACACTATGGTTTGTTACGAGATAGTGAATGAATTAATCTGGCCAGATAATCATTGAATATGAGATTCCTTGATTAAAACATGTGACATGTATTGACGTCTCACTTTATGTTTTTTCTCATTCACAAGTAACAAACGAGTTAGTGAAATAATAACTCTAGGGGTAAAACGGTAATTTTACATTCCCCGGACTTACTGATACACACGAAGGGTATTTTGGTAAAGTACACCGTGGATCGAGTACAGAAAAGTTCTATGACTTCAAACGGAAAAATATGCGCGCATGAACTTAGAGATTTTCAATATTGGTCTTTTAGTGGAGTCGACCATTATTAAGAATTATAAGCCGGAAATAATTTGTGAATTATTGAGTCTGTGCTATATTCTCAAGCTTCGTTCATGTGGGTCCATAAGGTCTCAATGATGCACATTTAGAAGAGATTAATTGAACGCAATAAATTGATTTACTCATAAAATACAAATTGTGATTTGTATAGAGAAATTTATTTTCCAAGCGAATTAATGAATAATGTGTTATTCATTAATTATTGATTTTGTGAATTAAAGAACTTTATTATTGTAATAATAATTTTCTTGAGAATTCATAATAACAATATTAGAAAATAAAACGTTTCTCGTTTTATGTTATTCGATAACCATGAAACAATTTAATAACGAGTTATTAAATAATTGAGAGTTCTAAATTAAGTCGAATTTGGAAATTAAATCAAGGCAATTTGGGAAATAAAATTGAGAAACGAGTAGGACATACGGGCCGGCCATTAACATGGTTTTGGGCTGAATATCGATTCAACAAAAGCCCACATGAAAGCCCATTAACAATGTCTATAAATAAAGGGTTTGAGGAAACCCTAGGTTAAGCTTGCTCTGTCTCTCTCTTCCCTTCCCTCTTGGCCGACCACCTCATCACCCGAGAGGACGAAAAATTTCGTTTCTTGTTTTCTCGTGTGCGTTCATCTGAGCCCACACTCATCTTCTCGTTTTTCTTCTTGTGTCATCGTTGAATCAACTTGTGGTTGTTTGGTCCATTTTCGTTTTCTGGAAATCTGACCTCCGAACCAAAGATTCGATGAATCCGACGAATCTGAGTCTGCAAACCCAGATCTCTCTCCGAACCCATTTAAGTCAGTTCGTTGCCGACGCAACGCAAAAAACGGCGTCCCGATCCGAGCTTCCATGAGCTCTCAGCGTCGTCGCGAAGTTTCGCCTGCGATCTGCCTCCGCCCATCCGCGCGAACCTGCGCCTGACTCCGCCCGACCGCCCCTCTGCGTGTCCCAGCAGCCTGCCGCCTTTATCCAGCCAAGCCTGCCTCTGCCCAGGTCGCTGCCGACGTCGCCGTTGTTCCTCCGCCTGAGCCCAGAGGTGCCTGCCCCTCTCAGCCGCTCCGGGGTCTCCTAGGGCCGCTGCCTTCTGCGTCGGACGAGTCCAGCCGCTGCCGCCCGTTCCCAGCCTGCCGAGGACCGCGCGCCATCTGCTGCCAGCTTCCCGGACCAGCCCCAAGGACGTGCCTGCTTGCCGCCTTCGCTGCCCGTGTTGACGAGCCGAGGAAGTCTCTTGCAAACCCGGAATTGGAGAAGCTTGAAGATTCTCGCATCGAACTCGTTTTCAATTCCTCGACTGAGTTATTTATAACTCGACGATGTAAGTTTCGATAATCTTAAATACTCTTAATTGATATAATTGTTATGATTGTTTGGAGTGTTTTATTTTATTGAAATAACATGTTTAGAATTAAATTGTTAATTAACATGCTTATGATTTTAATGCCAATAGGTTGTTAGATATTAAATAGTTTAATATGATAGATCGATTTTATTATTAATTCCGCACGTAATTAGTTATGTTTAATAATAATTTACTTAAATCGTTAAGTAATTTCCTACAATTTTAACTTGTCAAAACGTAAATTTAACTTGTTAAAAACGTAATTTAACTTGTCAATATGTAACTTTAACTTGTCGCAACGTAACTTTAACTTGTTAAAAACGTAATTTAACTTGTCAATATGTAACTTTAACTTGTCGCAACGTAACTTTAAGTTGTTAAAAATGTATTTTAACTTGTAAAAAACGTACTTTAACTTGTAAAAAACGCACTTCAACTTGTAAAAAACGTATTTTAACTTGTCAAAATGTAATTTAAATGTCTCAAAACGTAGCTTTAAGTTGTTAAAGCATACTTTAACTTGTAAAACACGTACTTCATCTTGTAAAACACTTACTTTAACTTGTAAAAAACGTACTTCAACTTGTCAAAAACTTACTTTAACTTGTAAAAATCGTATTTTAACGTGTCAAAATGTAACTTTAACTTGTTAAAAATGTACTATAACTTGTAAAAAACGTAATTTGACTTGTCAAAATGTAACTTTAACTTGTCAAAACGTAACTTTAACTGGTTAAAAACGTACTTTAACTTGTCAGAACGTAACTTTAACTTGTTAAAAACATACTTCATCTTGTTAAAAACGTACTTTAACTTGTAAAAACGTATTTTTAACTTGTGAAAATGTAACTTTAACTTGTTAAAATAGAACTTTAACTTGTTAAAAACGTACTTTAACTCATAAAAATATACTTTAACTTGTTAAAACGTACTTAAACTTGTCAAAATGTAACTTTAACTTGTCAAAACTTAACTTTAACTTGTAAAAAACATACATTCACTTGTAAAAAACATACATTAACTTATAAAAAACATAATTGAACTTGTTACAAATGAGGTTTAACTTGTAACAAATGTATCTTAACTTGTTAAAAACGTACTTCAACTTGTAAAAAACGTACTTTAACTTGTAAAAAACATACTTTAACTTGTCAAAAACGTAACTTTAACTTGTCAAAACGTAAGTTTAACTTATTAAAAACATACTTTAACTTTAAAAAAAAGTAATTATACTTGTCATAACGAAACTTTATATTGTAAAAAACGTACTTTAACTTGTAAAAAACATAATTAAACTTATCAAAACGTAACTTTAACTTGTACAGAACGTACTTTAACTTGTCAAAATGTAATTTTAAAGTATCAAAACGTAACTTTAAGTTGTTAAAACTTAACTTTAACTTGTAAAAAATGTAGGTTAACTTGTAAAAAACGTACTTCAACTTGTAAAACACTTACTTTAACTTGTAAAAAACGTACTTCAACTTGTAAAAAACGTACTTTAACTTGTAAAAAATGTATTTTAACGTGTCAACATGTATATTTAACTTGTCAGAACGTAACTTTAACTTCCTAAAAACATACTTTAACTTGTAAAAACGTACTTTAACTTGTAAAAAACGTATTTTAACTTGTCAAAACGTAACTTTAACTTGTTAAAAACCTACATTAACTTGTCAAAACGTAACTTTAACTTGTCAAAACATTAGTTTAAGTTGTTAAAAACATACATTAACTTGTAAAAAACGTACTTTAACGTGTCAAAAATGTGGTTTAACTTGTTACAAATGTACTTTAACTTGTAAAAACGTACTTGAACTTATAAAAAACGTACTTTAACTTGTAAAAAACCTTCTTTAACTTGTCAAAACGTAACTTTAACTTGTTAAAAATATATATTCACTTCTAAAAAATGTACTTTAACTTGTCAAATATGTGGTTAAATTCTAACAAATGTACTTTAACTTGTAAAAACGTACTTCAACTTGTAAAAAACGTACTTTAACTTGTAAAACACCTACTTTAACTTGTCAAAACGTAACTTTAATTTGTCAAAACGTAAGTTTAACTTGTTAAAAACGTAATTTAACTTGTCAAAACGTACTTCAACTTGTAAAAAACGTACTTTAACTTGTAAAAAACATATTTTAACGTGTTAAAATGTAATTTTAACTTGTCAAAACGTAAATTTAACTTGTTAAAAACGTAATTTAACTTGTCAATATGTAACTTTAACTTGTCGCAACGTAACTTTAACTTGTTAAAAACGTAATTTAACTTGTCAATATGTAACTTTAACTTGTCGCAACGTAACTTTAAGTTGTTAAAAATGTATTTTAACTTGTAAAAAACGTACTTTAACTTGTAAAAAACGCACTTCAACTTGTAAAAAACGTATTTTAGCTTGTCAAAATGTAATTTAAATGTCTCAAAACGTAGCTTTAAGTTGTTAAAACATAAGTTTAACTTGGAAAACACGTACTTTAACTTGTAAAACCATTACTTTAACTTGTAAAAAACGTACTTCAACTTGTCAAAATGTAACTTTAACTTGTCAAAACGTAACTTTAGCTTGTTAAAAATGTACTTTAAGTGGTAAAAAACGTAATTTGAGTTGTCAAAATGTAACTTTAACTTGTCAAAACGTAACTTTAACTTGTTAAAAACGTACTTTAACTTGTAAAAAACGTACTTTAACTTGTCAGAACATAACTTTAACTTGTTAAAAACGTATTTCATCGTGTTAAAAACGTACTTTAACTTGTAACAAACGTATTTTAACTTGTCAAAATGTAACTTTAACTTGTTAAAATAGAACTTTAACTTGTTAAAAACGTACTTTAACTCATAAAAACATACTTTAACTTGTTAAAACGTACTTAAACTTGTCAAAATGTAACTTTAACTTGCCAAAACGTAACTTTAACTTGTAAAAAACATACATTAACTTGTAAAAAACATACATTAACTTGTAAAAAACATAATTTAACTTGTTAAAAATGAGGTTTAACTTGTAACAAATGTATTTTAACTTGTTAAAAACGTACTTCAACTTGTAAAAAACGTACTTTAAATTGTAAAAAACATACTTTAACTTGTCAAAAAGTAACTTTAACTTGTCAAAACGTAAGTTTAACTTATTAAAAATATACTTTAACTTTAAAAAAACGTAATTATACTTGTCATAACGAAATTTTATATTGTAAAAAACGTACTTTAACTTGTAAAAAACATATTTAAACTTATCAAAACGTAACTTTAACTTGTACAGAACGTACTTTAACTTGTCAAAATGTAATTTTAAAGTATCAAAACGTAACTTTAAGTTGTTAAAACGTAACTTTAACTTGTAAAAAATGTACTTTAACTTGTAAAAAACGTACTTCAACTTGTAAAACACTTACTTTAACTTGTAAAAAACGTACTTCAACTTGTAAAAAACGTATTTTAACGTGTCAACATGTATCTTTAACTTGTCAGAACGTAACTTTGACTTGTTAAAAACATACTTTAACTTGTAAAACGCACTTTAACTTGTAAAAAACGTACTTTATCTTGTCAAAACGTAACTTTAACTTGTTAAAAACCTACATTAACTTGTCAAAACGTAACTTTAACTTGTCAAAACATAAGTTTAAGTTGTTAAAAACATACATTAACTTGTAAAAAATGTACTTTAACGTGTCAAAAATTTGGTTTAACTTGTAACAAATGTACTTTAACTTGTAAAAACGTACTTCAACTTGTAAGAAACGTACTTTAAAGTGTAAAAAACCTTCTTTAACTTGTCAAAACGTAACTTTAACTTGTTAAAAATATATATTCACTTGTAAAAAATGTACTTTAACTTGTCAAAAATGTGGTTTAACTTGTAACAAATGTACTTTAACTTGTAAAAACATACTTCAGCTTGTAAAAAACGTACTTTAACTTGTAAAAAACCTACTTTAACTTGTCAAAACGTAACTTTAATTTGTCAAAACGTAAGTTTAACTTGTTAAAAACGTAATTTAACTTGTCAAAACGTACTTCAACTTGAAAAAAACGTACTTTAACTAGTAAAAAACGTATTTTAACGTGTTCAAATGTAACTTTAACTTGTCAAAACGTAAATTTAACTTGTTAAAAACGTAATTTAACTTGTCAATATGTAACTTTAACTTGGCGCAACGTAACTTTAAGTTGTTAAAAATATATTTTAACTTGTAAATAAATACTTTACCTTGTAAAAAACGCACTTCAACTTGTAAAAAACGTATTTTAACTTGTCAAAATGTAATTTTAATGTCTCAAAACGTAACTTTAAGTTGTTAAAACGTAACTTTAACATGTAAAACACGTACTTCAACTTGTAAAACACTTACTTTAACTTGTAAAAAACGTACTTCAACTTGTCAAAAGCTTACTTTAACTTGTAAAAAACGTATTTTAACGTGTCAAAATGTAACTTTAACTTGTCAAAACGTAACTTTAACTTGTTAAAAATGTACTTTAACTTGTAAAAAACGTAATTTGACTTGTCAAAATGTAACTTCATCTTGTCAAAACGTAACTTTAACTTGTTAAAAACGTACTTTAACTTGTCAGAACCTAACTTTAACTTGTTAAAAACGTACTTTAACTTGTTAAAAACGTACTTCATCTTGTTAAAAACGTACTTTAACTTGTAAAAAACGTATTTTAACTTGTGAAAACGTAACTTTAACTTGTTAAAATAGAACTTTAACTTGTTAAAAACCTACTTAAACTCATAAAAAATATACTTTAACTTGTAAAAAACGTACTTAAACTTGTCAAAATGTAACTTTAACTTGTCAAAACGTAACTTTAACTTATCAAAAACATACATTAACTTGTAAAAAAACATACATTAACTTGTAAAAAACAAAATTTAACTTGTTAAAAATGAGGTTTAACTTCTAACAAATGTATTTTAACTTGTTCAAAACGTACTTAAACTTTTAAAAAACGTACTTTAACTTGTAAAAAACGTATTTTAACGTGTCAACATGTATCTTTAATTTGTCAGAACATAACTTTGACTTGTTAAAAACATACTTTAACTTGTAAAAACGTACTTTAACTTGTAAAAAACGTACTTTAACTTGTCAAAACGTAACTTTTACTTGTTAAAAACCTACATTAACTTGTCAAAACGTAACTTTAACTTGTCAAAACATAAGTTTAAGTTGTTAAAAACATACATTAACTTGTAAAAAACGTACTTTAACGTATCAAAAATATGGTTTAACTTGTAACAAATGTACTTTAACTTGTAAAAACGTACTTCAACTTGTAAAAAACATACGTTAACTTGTAAAAAACCTTCTTTAACTTGTCAAAACGTAACTTTAACTTGTTAAAAATATATATTCACTTGTAAAAAATGTACTTTAACTTGTCAAAAATGTGGTTTAACTTGTAACAAATGTACTTTAACTTGTAAAAACATACTTCAGCTTGTAAAAAACGTACTTTAACTTGTAAAAAACCTACTTTAACTTGTCAAAACGTAACTTTAATTTGTCAAAACGTAAGTTTAACTTGTTAAAAACGTAATTTAACTTGTCAAAACGTACTTCAACTTGAAAAAAACGTACTTTAACTAGTAAAAAACGTATTTTAACGTGTTCAAATGTAACTTTAACTTGTCAAAACGTAAATTTAACTTGTTAAAAACGTAATTTAACTTGTCAATATGTAACTTCAACTTGGCGCAACGTAACTTTAAGTTGTTAAAAATATATTTTAACTTGTAAATAAATACTTTAACTTGTAAAAAACGCACTTCAACTTGTAAAAAACGTATTTTAACTTGTCAAAATGTAATTTTAATGTCTCAAAACGTAACTTTAAGTTGTTAAAACGTAACTTTAACATGTAAAACACGTACTTTAACTTGTAAAACACTTACTTTAACTTGTAAAAAACGTACTTCAACTTGTCAAAAGCTTACTTTAACTTGTAAAAAACGTATTTTAACGTGTCAAAATGTAACTTTAACTTGTCGAAACGTAACTTTAACTTGTTAAAAATGTACTTTAACTTGTAAAAAACGTAATTTGACTTGTCAAAATGTAACTTCAACTTGTCAAAACGTAACTTTAACTTGTTAAAAACGTACTTTGACTTGTCAGAACCTAACTTTAACTTGTTAAAAACGTACTTTAACTTGTTAAAAACGTACTTCATCTTGTTAAAAACGTACTTTAACTTGTAAAAAACGTATTTTAACTTGTGAAAACGTAACTTTAACTTGTTAAAATAGAACTTTAACTTGTTAAAAACCTACTTAAACTCATAAAAAATATCCTTTAACTTGTAAAAAACGTACTTAAACTTGTCAAAATGTAACTTTAACTTGTCAAAACGAAACTTTAACTTGTCAAAAACATACATTAACTTGTAAAAAAACATACATTAACTTGTAAAAAACATAATTTAACTTGTTAAAAATGAGGTTTAACTTCTAACAAATGTAATTTAACTTGTTCAAAACGTACTTCAACTTTTAAAAAACGTACTTTAACTTGTAAAAAACGTATTTTAACGTGTCAACATGTATCTTTAACTTGTCAGAACATAACTTTGACTTGTTAAAAACATACTTTAACTAGTAAAAACGTACTTTAACTTGTAAAAAACGTACTTTAACTTGTCAAAACGTAACTTTTACTTGTTAAAAACCTACATTAACTTGTCAAAACGTAACTTTAACTTGTCAAAACATAAGTTTAAGTTGTTAAAAACATACATTAACTTGTAAAAAACGTACTTTAACGTATCAAAAATATGGTTTAACTTGTAACAAATGTACTTTAACTTGTAAAAACGTACTTCAACTTGTAAAAAACATACTTTAACTTGTAAAAAACCTTCTTTAACTTGTCAAAACGTAACTTTAACTTGTTAAAAATATATATTCACTTGTAAAAAATGTACTTTAACTTGTCAAAAATGTGGTTTAACTTGTAACAAATGTACTTTAACTTGTAAAAACGTACTTCAACTTGTAAAAAACGTACTTTAACTTGTAAAAAACCTACTTTAACTTGTCAAAACGTAACTTTAACTTGTCAAAACGTAAGTTGAACTTATTAAAAACATACTTTAACTTTTAAAAAACGTAATTATACTTGTCATAACGAAACTTTATATTGTAAAAAATGTACTTTAACTTGTAAAAAACATAATTAAACTTATCAAAACGTAAATTTAAATTGTACAGAAAGTACTTTCTCTTGTCAAAATGTAATTTTAAAGTGTCAAAACGTAACTTTAAGTTGTTAAAACGTAACTTTAACTTGTAAAAAATGTACTTTAACTTGTAAAAAACGTACTTCAACTTGTAAAACACTTACTTTAACTTGTAAAAAACGTACTTCAACTTGTAAAAAACGTACTTTAACTTGTAAAAAACGTATTTTAACGTGTCAACATGTATCTTTAACTTGTCAGAACGTAACTTTGACTTGTTAAAAACATAATTTATCTTGTAAAAACGTACTTTAACTTGTAAAAAACGTACTTTAACTTGTCAAAACGTAACTTTAACTTGTTAAAAACCTACATTAACTTCTCAAACGTAATTTTAACTTGTCAAAACAGAAGTTTAAGTTGTTAAAAACATACATTACCTTGTAAAAAACGTACTTTAACGTGTCAAAAATGTGGTTTAACTTGTAACAAATGTACTTTAACTTGTAAAAACGTACTTGAACTTGTAAAAAACGTAGTTTGACTTGTAAAAAACCTTCTTTAACTTGTCAAAACGTAACTTTAACTTGTTAAAAATATATATTCACTTGTAAAAAATGTACTTTAACTTGTCAAATATGTGGTTTAACTTGTAACAAAAGTACTTTAACTTGTAAAAACGTACTTCAACTTGAAAAAACGTATTTTAACGTGTCATAATGTAACTTTAACTTGTCAAAACGTAACTTTAACTTGTTAAAAATGTACTTTAACTTGTAAAAAACGTAATTTGACTTGTCAAAATGTAACTTTAACTTGTCAAAACGTAACTTTAACTTGTTAAAAACGTACTTTAACTTGTAAAAAACGTACTTTAACTTGTTAGAACTGTTGTCGCTGAAATTTGGACAACGTTCAGTGACCTAAGCGGTCAGATCCTCGCTCAGAGCGGGTAACCCTCGCTTCGGCCTAAGCGTGTCAGATCCGGTGTCCCGGATCGTCTCTTAGCTGTCGTGTCGTCTTCGAGTCCTTCTGTTATCTGAAAAGAGTAAACAGACGTGAACTAAGAAGGGAAAACAGAGGGGGGTCCTCTGTTTACCTCTCCGACGCTCAACATTAGTATAATGTGGATGGATTTTGTAGGATGACGAGGAAGGATTGACAAGATCGGGCGGAAGCGGACACTTAAGAGTCAACGTCGCTTCGACGCTCGGACCTTGGATCTAAGGGAACAATTCCAATGGGAACTTGTCCCTGACTCAGCTTCCCGAGGAGGGTATGGCCGAGATAGAGAGTAAGAGAAAGAGAGTATAGTTTTCTCTTGGGAAAACTGGTGTACCTTGTTGAGACGATTAGAGGGGATATTTATAGCCGTGGGTGTACCCTTGGGGCCGAGTGGGGAGCCTCTGGGCGTCGGTGGCCGGCCAGGCCCCTCCCATGGGTGAGGAAGGCCGGCCAGGTCCCTCCCCTGGGTGAGGAAGGCCGGCCAGGTCCCTCCCCTGGGTGAGGAAGGCCGGCCAGGTCCCTCCCCTGGGTGAGGAAGGCCGGCCAGGTCCCTCCCCTGGGTGAGGATGGCCGGCCAGGCCCCTCCCATGGGTGATGTTGGCCGACCAGGGCCGTCCCGGGGGCAGGGACGATCGGCTAGGCGCGCGAGGGCGAGTCATGGTTGTCCCGGGGGAGGCGTCTCTCCTTCGCGCCTCGGAAGTCGCCGGTCGGCCGGAAGTCGCCGGCCGGATGTCGCCGGCCGGATGTCGCCGGCCGGACAGAGGTCGCCGGCCGGACTGAGGTCGACGGCCGGACAGAGGTCGCCGAAAGGCCCAAGGCGTGCCATTATGAACCTGGCGTGGGTTCCAAGTGTTGGTCGATCGGAGGACGACAGGGGAGGCATACACTAGAGTTGCCGTGTGAGAATACGGCGACAACATTAGCCCCCCGAGTTCAATATCGAACATGTGGTCGAAAATGAACTCAAATCAGGATCCTCTTATTGTCGTTCGAGCTAGACCATTTAATATCTCCTGATGAGCGTCATCGTAGAGTAAAAATGTCTTCGAGGGACATTGTGGTCCCTAAGTTCACCGAGGTGACCTATGGTGGAGTGGCATGTTACGACGTCATGAGCTAAAGGTCCGCTGTGGGTTCCTCTGACTTGCGTGGCAATTGTCTGATCAGAACCGTCTGATGTCGTATGGGAATGATTTATTTTCTTCAGCTTATCGTCAGAGGTTAGCTTTGGAAGGACGTGTTTTCATCGAGTCGCCCCGAGGGGCAAGCTCGGATGTCGCTTTTGGAGCGACGTCTTCTCATCGAGCGGCCGTGAGGGGCAAACTCGGAAGTTGTTTCAGCACAACGTATTTCATCGAGTCGCCTCGAGGGGCAAACTCGGATGCTGTTTTGTAACAACTTATTTTCATTGAGCCGCCTTTAGGAGCGACCGACGTATTTTCGTCAAGTTGCCATTACGGGCTGCCTCGGACGTCGTTTAGGAGAGACGTATTTTCATCGAGTTGCCATTAGGGGCTGACTCGGACGCTGTTTAGGAGCGACTTATTTTCGTCGAGTTGCCGTTAGGGGCTGACTCGGACGCCGTTTAGGAGCGACGTATTTTCGTCGAGTTGTCGTTAGGGGCTGACTCGGACGCCATTTAGGAGCGACGTATTTTCGTCGAGTTGCCGTTGGGGGCTGACTCGGACGCCGTTTAGGAGCGACGTATTTTCGTCGAGTTGCCGTTAGGGGCTGACTCGGACGCTGTTTAGGAGCGACGTATTTTCATCGAGTTGCCGTTGGGTGCTGACTCGGACGCCGTTTAGGAGCGACGTATTTTCGTCGAGTTGCCGTTAGGGGCTGACTCGGACGCCGTTTAGGAGCGACGTATTTTCGTCGAGTTGCCGTTAGGGGCTGACTCGGACGCCGTTTAGGAGCGACGTATTTTCGTCGAGTTGCCGTTAGGGGCTGACTCGGACGCCGTTTAGGAGCGACGTATTTTCGTCGAGTTGCCGTTAGGGGCTGACTCGGACGCCGTTTAGGAGCGACGTATTTTCGTCGAGTTGCCGATAGGGGCTGACTCGGACGCCGTTTAGGAGCGACGTATTTTCGTCGAGTTGCCGTTAGGGGCTGACTCGGACGCCGTTTAGGAGCGACGTAGTTTCGTCGAGTTGCCGTTAGGGGCTGACTCGGACGCCGTTTAGGAGCGACGTATTTTCGTCGAGTTGCCGTTAGGGGCTGACTCGGACGCCGTTTAGGAGCGACGTATTTTCGTCGAGTTGCCGTTAGGGGCTGACTCGGACGCCGTTTAGGAGCGACGTATTTTCGTCGAGTTGCCGATAGGGGCTGACTCGGACGCCGTTTAGGAGCGACGTATTTTCGTCGAGTTGCCGTTAGGGGCTGACTCGGACGCCGTTTAGGAGCGACGTATTTTCGTCGAGTTGCCGTTAGGGGCTGACTCGGACGCCGTTTAGTAGCGACGTATTTTCGTCGAGTTGCCGTTAGGGGCTGACTCGGACGCCGTTTAGGAGCGACGTATTTTCGTCGAGTTGCCGATAGGGGCTGACTCGGACGCCGTTTAGGAGCGACGTATTTTCGTTGAGTTGCCGTTAGGGGCTGACTCGGACGCCGTTTAGGAGCGACGTATTTTCGTCGAGTTGCCGTTAGGGGCTGACTCGGACGCCGTTTAGGAGCGACGTATTTTCGTCGAGTGGCCATGAGAGGCAAACTCGGACGTTGTTTCCAAACAACGTATTTCATCGAGTCGCTTCGAGGGGCAAACTCGGATTTCGCTTTTGGAGCGATGTCTTTTCATCGAGTGGCCATGAGAGGCAAACTCGGATGTTGTTTCGGAACAACGCATTTCATCGAGTCGCCTCGAGGGGCAAACTCGGACGTTGTTTCGGACCAACGTATTTCATCGAGTCTCCTCGAGGGGCAAACTCGGATTTCGCTTTTGGAGCGATGTCTTTTCATCGAGTGGCCATGAGAGGCAAACTCGGACGTTGTTTCGGAACAACGCATTTCATCTAGTCGCCTCGAGGGGCAAACTCGGACGTTGTTTCGGACCAACGTATTTCATCGAATAATTATCGACTTTGTTAATGAACCGCCTTAGCCCCCCGAGTTTGGTTGTATTGTGGAATGACCACGAAACACAAATATGGAGAATACGAGATAGGGCGAATAACAAAGGACATTTTTTATTGCGAAACATAGAATTGGGCCTGTTTTTTGGCTGATAGCCTCGTTTGAGATACATAGGAAAGGGACATAGCATGCCGTACGGTTAACTTGTACCCCTTATGCAATCGAGTTGGTAGGTGAAGTTGCGGGAGAACTCTCGGCCGAGTTACTTGATTCCGGAGAGCGTGGGACGAATTCTTTGATTCTTCCCTCTTGCACCAGTGCCTCTATTCGCTTCTTAAGCTTGGAACAATCAGACGTCATGTGTCCATGATCGCGGTGGTATTCGCAAAACTTGCTCTTGTCCCGCGTCGCATAACTCTTTTTCAATGGAGCGGGCGACCCGAGTTCATCTCGGTAAAGAGTCAAGATTTGGGCTGGAGATGAACTTTGCAGGGTGAGGGCTTCTCCCCGGTACCCATCGGCGTAACGCCTCTTTAGCCTTGACGGGGGGGTGTCACTAGTGACATAACTATCCCTTCCCTGTTTGCTTCGAGTGTCGGGACAATCATCGGTGCAATAGCTGTTGTTCGGACCCCTGCCACTTCTGCCATCGAGGTAATCCTCGATTCTCATATGTGTCTTGGCACAGGCCATGAGCTTTGCCATGTCCCTCGGAGGCTTTCCCACAATCGACTTTAAGAAGTCGCTGGGTTCGGCGCCTTTCGTGATGGCGACTATGGCATCCCGATCTTCGAAGTCTTCGACTCTATGAGATTCTTCGGTAAAACGAGCCAGGTACTGACGCAGGCTCTCGCCCGGTTTCTGCCTGATTATCCAAAGGTATGATTTGGACTTCTTTTGTACCACTAAGGTGGCGAATCTGGCGAGGAAAGCCTCTCGGAGAGCTCGAAAAGAGCTGATACGGGAGGGTTTAAGGCTTCTTAACCAGTCGAAACCCGATCCGATCAATGTCAGGCTAAATGCCTGGCAGAGAGTTGCGTCTGACAGTCCCTGCATCAACATCCACGTTTCATAGTGGTGGATGTGGAAATTGGGGTCAGAACGCCCGTCATATGAAGAGCCGACGGGGAGCTTGAACCTCCTTCCAGGCGGTTGTGCAAGCACCACCGCCGTGAAAGGTGAGTATGATCCCTCTAGGCCGTTGTTAGGTTTGGAACCCCCCGGGCCTGCTTCCCGAAGCTCGATGATCTGATTCTGGAGTCCCCGAATCATGGTGATCATCTCAATCCCGTTAGCGGCACCTGCGACTGGTCCCACTGGCGTGGGGGCCTGCCGCTCACTGGACCCTTGGTCCATGAAGTTGGGAGGAGGGTTCCCGAGGGTTGCAGCCCCGGCAGCTTCCCGACGGGCGTCCAATTTTCTCCTTAGGTCTCCCCCGTGGGGATCCCGTTGCGAGCCGAGACGGGTCCTAAGATCTTCCTTGGCGGAGTGTGAGGGTCTAACCATCGATGGGCGACCTTTGCGACGGACCCCACGACTATTCGCCGTCATCTCCTCGTCGAGAAGACGTATGGCACAAACATCGGGACCATCTGCTGCGGGCATTGCTACAACCCTCGCGTTGAGAGCCTTTCTGAGCTCGACCAACCGATGGTTCTAACGTAGCGTCGCCCGTGCTAGTCAAGGGCGACGGGGTGAAGGTTTGACTCGTGTCCGTCTCCGAGACCATGTCATCTCCGACATAATTCTCGTCCCGGGTCGAATTATCCTCTTCCACTTATCCGAGGAGGTTAACGCCCAAACCCTTGTTCACCCCCGGCTGCGCTAGCAATTCTGCTAGGCGGCGGTCGTTCTCATCTCTTAGGCCGCTTTCGTTGTCACGAAGGGCAGAGGCGATGTTTCCAGAATTCCTCACCGCAGGCTGTTGCCTGGTAACTTTGTGGGGGAGTTGCCGGAACTCATATCGTGAGCTAGTCGCTCGAACGATGAGATTGCTCGATCAGACAACCGCGGGGGTTGCCGGAACGTCACTCATTTTATGTGAGTGGAAAAGAAAAAAGATGTGATAGAGAGATGTGGATTGGATGAGCTTCAAGAGTGAAGGCCCCTCCTTCTAGCGCCAAAATGTTGTCGCTGAAATTTGGACAACGTTCAGGGACCTAAGCGGTCAGATCCTCGCTCAGAGCGGGTGACCCTCGCTTCGGCCTAAGCGTGTCAGATCCGGTGTCCCGGATTGTCTCTTAGCTGTCGTGTCGTCTTCGAGTCCTTCTGTTATCTGAAAAGAGTAAACAGACGTGAACTAAGAAGGGAAAACAGAGGGGGGTCCTCTGTTTACCTCTCCGACGCTCAACATTACTATAATGTGGGTGGAGTTTGTAGGATGACGAGGAAGGATCGACAAGATCGGGCGGAAGCGGAGACTTAAGAGTCAACGTCGCTTCGACGCTCGGACCTTGGATCTTAGGGAACAATTCCAATGGGAACTTGTCCCCGACTCAGCTTCCCGAGGAGGGTATGGCCGAGATAGAGACTAAGAGAAAGAGAGTATAGTTATCTCTTGGGAAAACTGGTGTACCTTGTTGAGAGGATTAGAGGGGATATTTATAGCCGTGGGTGTACCCTTGGGCCGAGTGGGGAGCCTCTGGGCGTCGGTGGCCGGCCAGGCCCCTCCCATGGGTGAGGAAGGCCGGCCAGGTCCCTCCCCTGGGTGAGGAAGGCCGGCCAGGTCCCTCCCCTGGGTGAGGAAGGCCGGCCAGGCCCCTCCCATGGGTGAGGAAGGCCGGCCAGGCCCCTCCCATGGTTGAGGAAGGCCGGCCAGGCCCTTCCCATGGGTGAGGATGGCCGGCCAGGCCCCTCCCATGGGTGATGTTGGCCGACCAGGGCCGTCCCGGGGGCAGGGACGATCGGCTAGGCGCGCGAGGGCGAGTCATGGTTGTCCCGGGGGAGGCGTCTCTCCTTCGCGCCTCGGAAGTCGCCGGTCGGCCGGAAGTCGCCGGCCGGATGTCGCCGGCCGGACAGAGGTCGCCGGCCGGACTGAGGTCGACGGCCGGACAGAGGTCGCCGAAAGGCCCAAGGCGTGCCATTATGAACCTGGCGTGGGTTCCAAGTGTTGGTCGATCGGAGGACGACAGGGGAGGCATACACTAGAGTTGCCGTGTGAGAATACGGCGACAACAAGAACGTAACTTTAACTTGTTAAAAACGTACTTTAACTTGTTAAAAACGTACTTCATCTTGTTAAAAACGTACTTTAACTTGTTAAAAACGTATTTTAACTTGTTAAAATGTAACTTTAACTTGTTAAAATAGAACTTTAACTTCATAAAAACGTAATTTAACTCATAAAAACATACTTTAACTTGTAAAAAACGTACTTAAACTTGTCAAAATGTAACTTTAACTTGTCAAAACGTAACTTTAACTTGTAAAAAACATACATTAACTTGTAAAAAACATACATTAACTTGTAAAAAACATAATTTAACTTGTTAAAAATGAGGTTTAACTTCTAACAATTCTATTTTAACTTGATAAAAACGTACTTCAACTTGTAAAAAACGTACTTTAACTTGTAAAAAACATACTATAACTTGTCGAAAAGTAACTTTAACTTGTCAAAACGTAACTTTAACTTGTTAAAAACATACTTTAACTTTTAAAAAACGTAATTATACTTGTCATTACGAAACTTTATATTGGAAAAAACGTACTTTAACTTGTAAAAAACATAACTAAACTTATCAAAACGTAACTTTAAATTGTACAAAACGTACTTTAACTTGTCAAAATGTAATTTTAAAGTGTCAAAACGTAACTTTAAGTTGTTAAAACGTAACTTTAACTTGTAAAAAATGTACTTTAACTTGTAAAAAACGTACTTCAACTTGTAAAACACTTACTTTAACTTGTAAAAAACGTACTTCAACTTGTAAAAAACGTACTTTAACTTGTGAAAAACCTATTTTAACGTGTCAACATGTATCTTTAACTTGTCAGAACGTAACTTTGACTTGTTAAAAACATACTTTAACTTGTAAAAACGTACTTTAACTTGTAAAAAACGTACTTTAACTTGTCAAAACGTAACTTTAACTTGTTAAAAACCTACATTAACTTGTCAAAACGTAACTTTAACTTGTCAAAACATAAGTTTAAGTTGTTAAAAACATACATTAACTTGTAAAAAACGTACTTTAACGTGTCAAAAATATGGTTAAACTTGTAACAAATGTACTTTAACTTGTAAAAACGTACTTTAACTTGTTAAAAACGTACTTCATCTTGTTAAAAACGTACTTTAACTTGTTAAAAACGTATTTTAACTTGTTAAAATGTAACTTTAACTTTTTAAAATAGAACTTTAACTTCTTAAAAACGTAATTTAACTCATAAAAACATACTTTAACTTGTAAAAAACGTACGTAAACTTGTCAAAATGTAACTTTAACTTGTCAAAACGTAACTTTAACTTGTAAAAAACATACATTAACTTGTAAAAAACATACATTAACTTGTAAAAAACATAATTTAACTTGTTAAAAATGAGGTTTAACTTCTAACAATTCTATTTTAACTTGATAAAAACGTACTTCAACTTGTAAAAAACGTACTTTAACTTGTAAAAAACATACTATAACTTGTCGAAAAGTAACTTTAACTTGTCAAAACGTAACTTTAACTTGTTAAAAACATACTTTAACTTTTAAAAAACGTAATTATACTTGTCATTACGAAACTTTATATTGGAAAAAACGCACTTTAACTTGTAAAAAACATAACTAAACTTATCAAAACGTAACTTTAAATTGTACAGAACGTACTTTAACTTGTCAAAATGTAATTTTAAAGTGTCAAAACGTAACTTTAAGTTGTTAAAACGTAACTTTAACTTGTAAAAAATGTACTTTAACTTGTAAAAAACGTACTTCAACTTGTAAATCACTTACTTTAACTTGTAAAATCGTACTTCAACTTGTAAAAAACGTACTTTAACTTGTAAAAAACCTATTTTAACGTGTCAACATGTATCTTTAACTTGTCAGAACGTAACTTTGACTTGTTAAAAACATACTTTAACTTGTAAAAACGTACTTTAACTTGTAAAAAACGTACTTTAACTTGTCAAAACGTAACTTTAACTTGTTAAAAACCTACATTAACTTGTCAAAACGTAACTTTAACTTGTCAAAACATAAGTTTAACTTGTTAAAAATATACATTCACCTGTAAAAAATGTATTTTAACTTGTCAAAAATGTGGTATAACTTGTAACAAATGTACTTTAACTTGTAAAAACGTACTTCAACTTGTAAAAAACGTACTTTAACTTGTAAAAAACCTACTTTAACTTGTCAAAACATAACTTTAATTTGTCAAAAGGTAAGTTTAACTTGTTAAAAACGTAACTTAACTTGTCAAAACGTACTTCAAGTTGTAAAAAACGTACTTTAACTTGTAAAAAACGTATTTTAACCTGTTAAAATGTAACTTTAACTTGTCAAAACTTAACTTTAACTTGTTAAAAACGTAATTTAACTTGTCAATATGTAACTTTAACTTGTCGAAACGTAACTTTAAGTTGTTAAAAATGTATTTTAACTTGTAAAAAACGTACTTTAACTTGTAAAAAACGCACTTCAACTTGTAAAAAACGTATTTTAACTTGTCAAAAACGTAATTTTAATGTCTCAAAACATAACCTTAAGTTGTTAAAACGTAACTTTAACTGGTAAAAAATGTACTTTAACTTGTAGAACACGTACTTCTACTTGTAAAACACTTTCTTTAACTTGTAAAAAACGTACTTCAAATTGTCAAAAACGTACTTTAACTTGTAAAAAACGTATTTTAACGTGTCTAAATGTAAATTTAACTTATCAAAACGTAACTTTTCCCTTGTTAAAAACGTAATTTAACTTGTCAATATGTAACTTTTACTTGTCGAAACGTAACTTTAGGTTGTTAAAATTGTAATTTAACTTGTAAAAAACGTACTTTAACTTAAAAAAAGAACTTCAACTTGTAAAAAACGTATTTTAACTTGTCAAAATGTAATTTTAATGTCTCAAAAAGTAAGTTTAAGTTTTTAAAATGTAACTTTAACTAGTAAAAAATGTACTTTAACATGTAAAACACGTATTTCAACTTGTAAAACACTTACTTTAACTTGTAAAAAACGTACTTCAACTTGTCAAAAACGTACTTTAACTCGTTAAAATCCGTATTTTAACGTGTCAAAATGTAACTTTAACTTGTCAAAAGGTAACTTTAACTTGTTAAAAACATACTTTAACTTGTAAAAAACGTACTTTAACTTGTAAAAAACGTACTTTAACTTGTCAGAACGTAACATTAACTTGTTAAAAACGTACTTTAACTTGTTAAAAACGTACTTAAACTTGTTAAAAATGTACTTTAACTTGTTAAAAATGTACTTTAACTTGTTAAAAACGTACTTCAACTTGTAAAAAATGTACTTTAACTTGTAAAAAATATAATTAAACTTATTAAAACGTAACTTTTAACTTGTACAGAACGTACTTTAACGTGTCAAAATGTAATTTTAATGTGTCAAAACGTAATTTTAAGTTTTTAAAATGTAACTTTAACTTGTTAAAAATGTACTTTAACTTATAAAACGTAATTTAACTTGTCAAAATGTAACTTTAACTTTTCAAAACGTAACTTTAACTTATTAAAAACGTACTTTAACTTGTAATAAAGGTACTTTAACTTGTCAGAACATAACTTTAACTTGTTAAAAACCTACTTTAACTTGTTAAAAACGTACTTCAATTTCTTAAAAACGTACTTTAACTTGTAAAAAACGTATTTTAACTTGTCAAAATGTAACTTTAACTTGTTAAAATGGAACTTTAACTTGTTAAAAACGTACTGTAACTCGTAAAACCATACTTTAACTTGTAAAAAACGTACTTAAACTTGTCAAAACGTAACTTTAACTTGTAAAAAACATACATTAACTTGTAAAAAACATATTTTACCTTGTTAAAAATGAGGTTAAACTTGTAACAAATTTATTTCAACTTGTTAAAAACGTACTTCAACTTGTAAAAAACGTACTTTAACTTGTAAAAAACGTACTTTAACTTGTAAAAAACATACTTTAACTTGTCAAAAAGTAACTTTAACTTGTCAAAACGTAAGTTTAACTTGTTAAAAACATAGGTTAAGTTTTAAAAAACGTAATTTTACTTGTCATGACGAAACTTTATATTGTAAAAAATGTACTTTAACTTGTAAAAAACATAATTAAACTTATCAAAACGTATTTTTAACTTGTACAGAACATACTTTAACTTGTCTAAAAGTAATTTTAATGTGTCAAAACGTAACTTTAAATTGTTAAAAATGTACTTTAACTTGTAAAAAACGTAATTTTACTTGTCAAAATGTAACTTTAACTTGTCAAAACGTAACTTTAACTTGTTAAAAACGTACTTTAACTTGTAAAAAAACGTACTTTAACTTGTTAAAAACGTACTTCAACTTGTAAAAAACATACTTTAACTTGTCAAAAAGTAACTTTAATTTGTCAAAACGTAAGTTTAACTTTTTAAAAACATACTTTAAGTTTTAAAAAACATAATTTTACTTATCATAACGAAACTTTATATTGTAAAAAATGTAGTTTAACGTGTCAAAATGTAACTTTAGCTTGTCATAACGTAAATTTAACTTGTTAAAAACGTACTTTAATTTGTAAAAAACTTTCTTTAATTTGTCAAAACGTAACTTTAACTTGTTAAAAATATACATTCACCTGTAAACAATGTATTTTAACTTGTCAAAAATGTGGTTTAACTTGTAACAAATGCACTTTAACTTGTAAAAACGTACTTCAACTTGTAAAAAACGTACTTTAACTTGTAAAAAACCTACTTTAACTTGTCAAAACATAACTTTAATTTGTCAAAAGGTAAGTTTAACTTGTTAAAAACGTAACTTAACTTGTCAAAATGTACTTCAACTTGTAAAAAACGTACTTTAACTTGTCAAAACGTAACTTTAACTTGTTAAAAACGTAATTTAACTTGTCAATATGTAACTTTAACTTATCGAAACGTAACTTTAAGTTGTTAAAAATGTATTTTAACTTGTAAAAAACGTACTTTAACTTTTAAAAAACGCACTTCAACTTGAAAAAACGTATGTTAACTTGTCAAAAACGTAATTTTAATGTCTCAAAACGTAACTTTAAGTTATTAAAACGTAACTTTAACTGGTAAAAAATGTACTTTAACTTGTAGAACACGTACTTCAACTTGTAAAACACTTACTTTAACTTGAAAAAAACGTACTTCAAATTGTCAAAAACGTACTTTAACTTGTAAAAAACGTATTTTAGCGTGTCAAAATGTAAGTTTAACTTATCAAAACGTAACTTTTCCCTTGTTAAAAACGTAATTTAACTTGTCAATATGTAACTTTTACTTGTCGAAACGTAACTTTAGGTTGTTAAAATTGTAATTTAACTTGTAAAAAACATACTTTAACTTAAAAAACGCACTTCAACTTGTAAAAAACGTATTTTAACTTGTCAAAATGTAATTTTAATGTCTCAAAGAGTAAGTTTGAGTTTTTAAAATGTAACTTTAACTAGTAAAAAATATACTTTAACATGTAAAACACGTATTTCAACTTGTAAAACACTTACTTTAACTTGTAAAAACGTACTTCAACTTTTCAAAAACGTACTTTAACTCGTAAAAAACGAATTTTAACGTGTCAAAATGTAACTTTAACTTGTCAAAAGGTAACTTTAACTTGTTAAAAACATACTTTAACTTGTAAAAAACGTACTTTAACTTGTCAGAACATAACTTTAACTTGTTAAAAACGTACTTTAAATTGTTAAAAACGTACTTCAACTTGTTAAAAACGTACTTTAACTTGTAAAAAATGTAATTTAACTTGTCAAAACGTAACTTTAACTTGTCAAAACGTAACTTTAACTTGTAAAAAACGGACTTAAACTTGTCAAAACGTAACTTTAACTTGTCAAAAAGATACATTAACTTGTAAAAAACATATTTTAACTTGTTAAAAATGAGGTTTAACTTGTAACAATTTTATTTTAACTAGTTAAAAACGTACTTCAACTTGTAAAAAACGTACTTTAAATTGTAAAAAACGTACTTTAACTTGTAAAAAACATACTTTAACTTGTCAAAACGTAAGTTTAACTTGTTAAAAACATACTTTAAGTTTTAAAAAACGTAATTTTACTTATCATAACGAAACTTTATATTGTAAAAAATGTACTTTAACTTGTTAAAAACATAATTAAACTTATCAAAACGTAACTTTAACTTGTACAGAACGTACTTTAACTTGTCAAAGTGTAATTTTAATGTGTCAAAACGTAACTTTAAGTTGTTAAAACGTAACTTTAACTTGTAAAAGATGTACTTTAACTTGTAAAAAACGTACTTCAACTTGTAAAACACTTACTTTAACTTGTAAAAAACGTACTTCAAATTGTAAAAAACGTACTATAACTTGTAAAATACGGATTTTAACGTGTTAAAATGTAACTTTAACATATCAAAACGTAACTTAAACTTGTTAAAAACGTAATTTAACTTGTCAATATGTAACTTTAACTTGTCGAAACGTAACTTTAAGTTGTTAAAAATGTATTTTAACTTGTAAAAAACGTACTTTAACTTGTAAAAAACATACTTCAACTTGTAAAAAACGTACTTTAAATTGTTAAAAACATACTTTAACTTGTCAAAAAGTAAGTTTAACTTGTCAAAACGTAAGTTTAACTTGTTAAAAACATACTTTAAGTTTTAAAAAACATAATTTTACTTGTCATAACGAAACTTTATATTGTAAAAAACGTACTTTAACTTGTAAAAAACATAATTAAACTTATCAAAACGTAACTTTAACTTGTACAGAACGTACTTTAATTTGTCAAAATGTAATTTTAATGTGGCAAAACGTAACTTTAAGTTGTTAAAACGTAACTTTAACTTGTAAAAAATGTACTTTAACTTGTAAAAAACGTACTTCAACTTGTAAAACACTTACTTTAACTTGTAAAAAACGTACTTCAAATTGTAAAAAACGTACTATAACTTGTAAAATACGTATTTTAACGTGTTAAAATGTAACTTTAACATATCAAAACGTAACTTAAACTTGTTAAAAACGTAATTTAACTTGTCAATATGTAACTTTAACTTGTCGAAACGTAACTTTAAGTTGTTAAAAATGTATTTTAACTTGTAAAAAACGTACTTTAACTTGTAAAAAACATACTTCAACTTGTAAAAAACGTACTTTAAATTGTTAAAAACATACTTTAACTTGTCAAAAAGTAACTTTAACTTGTCAAAACGTAAGTTTAACTTGTTAAAAACATACTTTAAGTTTTAAAAAACATAATTTTACTTGTCATAACGAAACTTTATATTGTAAAAAACGTACTTTAACTTGTAAAAAACATAATTAAACTTATCAAAACGTAACTTTAACTTGTACAGAACGTACTTTAATTTGTCAAAATGTAATTTTAATGTGGCAAAACGTAACTTTAAGTTGTTAAAACGTAACTTTAACTTGTAAAAAATGTACTTTAACTTGTAAAAAACGTACTTCAACTTGTAAAACACTTACTTTAACTTGTAAAACACTTACTTTAACTTGTAAAAAACGTACTTCAAATTGTAAAAAACGTACTATAACTTGTAAAATACGTATTTTAACGTGTTAAAATGTAACTTTAACATATCAAAACGTAACTTAAACTTGTTAAAAACGTAATTTAACTTGTCAATATGTAACTTTAACATGTCGAAACGTAACTTTAAGTTGTTAAAAAGGTATTTTAACTTGTAAAAAACGTACTTTAACTTGTAAAAATCATACTTCAACTTGTAAAAAACGTACTTTAAATTGTAAAAAACATACTTTAACTTGTCAAAAAGTAACTTTAACTTGTCAAAACGTAAGTTTAACTTGTTAAAAACATACTTTAAGTTTTAAAAAACATAATTTTACTTGTCATAACGAAACTTTATATTGTAAAAAACGTACTTTACCTTGTAAAAAACATAATTAAACTTATCAAAACGTAACTTTAACTTGTACAGAATGTACTTTAATTTGTCAAAATGTAATTTTAATGTGGCAAAACGTAACTTTAAGTTGTTAAAACGTAGCTTTAACTTGTAAAAAAATGTACTTTAACTTGTAAAAAACGTACTTCAACTTGTAAAAAACGTACTTTAACTTGTAAAAAACATATTTCAACTTGTAAAAAACTTACTTTAACTTGTAAAAAACGTACTTCAACTTGTAAAAAACGTACTTTAACTTGTAAAAAACGTATTTTAACGTGTCAAAATGTAACTTTAACTTGTCAAAACATAACTTTAACTTGTTAAACATGTACTTTAACTTGTAACAAACGTATTTCAACTTGTATAAAACGTACTTTCACTTGTCAAAATGTAATTTTAATGTGTGAAAACCTCACATTAAGTTGTTAAAACGTAACTTTAACTTGTTAAAAACTTATTTTAACTTGTAAAAAACGTACTTTAACTAGTCAAAACGTAACTTTAACTTGTTAAAACGTAAGTTTAACTTGTTAAAAACATATATTAAGTTGAAAAAAACGTAATTTAAGTTGTCAAAACGTACTTCAACTTGTAAAAAAGTACTTTAACTTGTAAAAAACATACATTAACTTGTCAAAGAGTAACTTTACCTTGTCAAAACGTAAGTTTAACCTTTTAAAAACATACATTAACTTTTAAAAAACGTAATTTTACTGGTCACAACAAAACTTTATATTGTAAAAATTGTACTTTAAGTTGTAAAAAAACATAATCAACTTATCAAAACGTAACTTTAACTTGTAAAAAATGTATTTTAAGTTGTCAAAATGTAATTTTAATGTCTCATAACGTAACCTTAAGTCGATAAAACGTAACTTTAACTGGAAAAAAATGTACTTTAACTTGTAAAACACGTACTTCAATTTGTAAAACACTTACTTTAACTTGTAAAAAACGTACTTTAACTTGTCAAAAACGTACTTTAACTTGTAAAAAAAATATTTTAACGTGTCAAAATGTGAATTTAACTTGTCAAAACATAACTTTAACTTGTTGAAAATGTACTTTAACTTGTAAAAAACGTAATTTAACTTGTCAAAATGTAACTTTCACTTGTCAAAACGCAACTTTAACTTGTTAAAAAACGTAATTTGAACTTGTAAAAAATGTAATTTAACTTGTCAGAACGTAACTTTAACTTGTTAAAAACGTACTTTAACTTGTTAAAAAACGTAATTTTACTTGTCACAACGATTCTTTCTCTTGTAAAAAACGTACTTTAACTTGTAAATATATAATTAAACTTATAAACAAGTAACTTTAACATGTAAAAAACGTACTTAACTTGTCAAAATGTAATTTTAATGTGTCCAAACGTAACTTTAAATTGTTAAAACGTTACTTTAACTTGTAAAAAACGTACTTCAACTTGTAAAACACTTACTTTAACTTGAAAAAAAAGTACTTCAACTTGTCAAAAGCGTACTATAACTTGTGAAAAACATATTTTAACGTGTCAAAATTTAACTTTAACTTGTCAAAATGTAACTTTAACTTGTTAAAAACGTACTTTAACTTGTAAAAAACGTAATTCAACTTGTCAAAATATAACTTTAACTTGTCAAAACATAACTTTAACTTGTTAAAAATGTACTTTAACTTGTAAAAAACGTACTTCAACTTGTAAAAAACGTACTTTAACTTGTCAAAATGTAAGTTTAACTTGTCAAAATGTAAGTTTAATTTGTTATAAAGGTACTTTAAATTTTAACAAACGAAATACTACTTATCACAACGAAACTTTATCTTTTAAAAAACGTACTTCAACTTGTAAAAAACAAAATTAAACTTGTCAAATCGGAATTTTAACTTGTAAAAAATGTACTTTAACTTCTCAAAATGTAATTTTAATGTGTCAAAACGTAACTTTAAGTTTATAAAATGTAACTTTAACTGGTAAATAATGTATTTTTACTTCTAAAAAACGTACTTCAATTGGTAAAACACTTACTTTAACATGTAAAAAAACTTACTTTAACTTGTAAAAAACGTACTTTAACTTGTAAAAAATGTATTTTAACGTGTCAAAATGTAACTTTAACTTGTCAAAACGTGACTGTAACTTGTTAAAAACGTACTGTAACTTGTAAAAAACGTAATTTAACTTGTCAAAATGTAACTTTAACTTGTCAAAACGTAACTTTAACTTGTTTAAAACTTACTTTAACTTGTAAAAAACGTACTTTAACTTGGCAAAACGTAAATTTAACTTGTCAAAATGTAAGTTTAACTTGTCAAAATGTATGTTTAAGTTGTTAAAAAGGTACTTTAAATTTTAACAAACGAAATACAACTTATCACAACGAAACTTTATCTTGTAAAAAACGTACTTCAACTTGTAAAAAATAAAATTAAACTTGTCAAAACATAATTTTAACTTGTAAAAAATGTACTTTAACTTGTAAAACTGTAATTTTAATGTGTCAAAACGTAACCTTAGGCTGTTTAATCGTAACTTTAACTTGTAAAAAATGTAACTTTAACTTTTAAAAAATGTACTTTAACTTATCAAAATGTAATTTTAATGTGTCAAAACGTAATTTTAAGTTTATAAAACATAAGTTTAACTGGTAAATAATGTACTTTTACTTCTAAAAAACATACTTCAATTGGTAAAATACTTACTTTAACTTGTAAAAAAACGTACTTTAACTTGTAAAAAACGTACTTTAACTTGTAAAAAATGTATTTTAACGTGTCAAAATGTAACTTTAACTTGTCAAAACGAGACTGTAACTTGTTAAAAACGTAATTTAACTTGTAAAAAACGTAATTTAACTTGTCAAAATGTAAATTTAACTTGTCAAAACGTAACTTTAACTTGTTTAAAACTTACTTTAACTTGTAAAAAACGTATTTTAACTTGGCAAAACGTAAATTTAACTTGTCAAAATGTAAGTTTAACTTGTCAAAATGTATGTTTAAGTTGTTAAAAAGGTACTTTATATTTTAACAAACGAAATACTACTTATCACAACGAAACTTTATCTTGTAAAAAACGTACTTTAACTTGTAAAAAACGAAATTAAACTTGTCAAAACGTAATTTAACTTGTAAAAGATGTACTTTAACTTGTAAAACTGTAATTTTAATGTGTGAAAACGTAACCTTAGGCTGTTTAATCGTAAGTTTAACTGGTAAATAATTTATTTTTACTTCTAAAAAACATACTTCAATTGGTAAAACACTTACTTTAACATGTAAAAAAACGTAATTTAACTTGTAAAAAGGTACTTTAACTTGTAAAAAATGTATTTTAACGTGTCAAAATGTAACTTTAACTTGTCAAAACGTGACTGTAACTTGTTGAAAACGTAATTTAACTTGTAAAAAACGTAATTTAACTTGTCAAAATGTAACTTTAACTTGTCAAAACGTAACTTTAACTTGTCAAAACGTAACTTTAACTTGTTTAAAACTTACTTTAACTTGTAAAAAAACGTACTTTAACTTGGCAAAACGTAAATTTAACTTGTAAAAAACCTACTTTAACTTGTCAAAACATAACTTTAAGTTGTTAAAAACATAATTAAGTTGTAAAAAACGTAGTTTAACTTGTCAAAAATGTTGTTTAACTTGTAACAAATGGACTTTAACTTGTAAAAAACGTACTTTAACTTGTAAAAAACATTCTTTATTTTGTAAAAAACCTACTTTAACTTGTCAAAATGTAATTTTAATGTGTTAAAACGTAACTTTAAGTTGTTAAAACGTAAATTAACTTGTAAAAAACGCACTTCAGCTTGTAAAACACTTACTTTAACTTGTTAAAAACGTACTTCAACTTGTAAAAAACGTAAGTTAACTTGTAAAAAACGTATTTTAACGTGTCAAAATGTAACTTTAACTTGCAAAACATAACTTTAACTTATTTAACTTGTAAAAAACGTACTTCAACTTGTAAAAAACGTACTTTAACTTGTCAAAATTTAATTTTAATGTGTCAAAATGTAACTTTAAGTTGTTAAAACGTAACTTTAACTTGTAAAAAATGTACTTTAACTTCTAAAAACTTACTTAAACTTGTAAAACATTTACTTTAACTTGTAAAAAACGTACTTTAACTTGTAAAAAACGTACTTTAACTTGTCAAAACGTAACTTTAACTTTTAAAAAACCTAGTTTAACTTCTCAAAACGGAACTTTAACTTGTCAAAACGTAGTTTTAACTTGTTAAAAACATACATTAACTTGTAAAAAACGTACTTTAAGTTGTCAAAAATGTGGTTTAACTTGTAACAAATGTACTTTAACTTGTAAAAACGTACTCCAACTTGTAAAAACGTACTTTAACTTGTAAAAAATCCTACTTTAACTTGTTAAAACGTAACTTTAATTTGTCAAAACGTAAGTTTAATTTGTTAAAAACGTAATTTAACTTGTCAAAACGTAACTTAAACTTGTAAAAAGCGTACTTTAACTTGTCAAAATGTAATTTTAATGTGTCAAAACGTAACTTTAAGTTGTTAAAACGTAACTTTGACTGGTAAATAATGTACTTTTTCTTCTAAAAAACGTACTTCAATTTGTAAAACACTTAATTTAACTTCTAAAAATCGTACTTCAACTTGTAAAAAACGTACTTTAACTTGTAAAAAACATATTTTGACGTGTCAAAATGTAACTTTAACTTGTCAAAACGTCACTGTAACTTGTTAAAAACGTACTTTAACTTGTAAAAAACGAAGTTTAACTTGTTAAAATGTAACTTTAACTTGTCAAAACGTACCTTTAACTTGTTAAAAACTTACTTTAACTTGTAAAAAGTATTTTTGTTGAAATTTTGACAACGTTCAGAGACCTAAGCGGTCAGATCCTTGCTCAGGGCGGGTGACCCTCTCTTCGGCCTAAACGTGTCAAATCCGATGTCCCGGATCGTCTCTTAGCTGTCGTGGGGTCTTCGAGTCTTTCTATTATCTGAAAAGAGTAAACAGACGTAAACTAAGAAGGGAAAACAGAGGGGGGTCCTCTGTTTACCTCTCCTACGCTCAACATTAGTACAATGTTGGTGGAGTTTGTAGGATGACGAGGAGGGATCGACGAGATCGAGTGAGACGAGGATACTAGGATCGCAGGCCTCTCGGAGCTCGGATCTCGAATCTTTATGGAGTATTCTTCTGGTCGGGAGAGAATATCCGAAATACCTCACGTGGGAGTATGATATATGTCTGGAGAATAAGGGAAAAGTGTCTCTTTTCTGAGCCAGGAACTTACCCCTTGCGTAGAGGGCATGGAGGGCTATTTATAGCTGTGGCTGTAACCTTGGGGCCGAGTAGGGAGCCTCTGGGCGTCGGTGGCCGGCCAGGCCCCTCCCATGGGTGAGGATGGCCGGCCAGGTCCCTCCCCTGGGTGAGGATGGCCGTCCAGGCCCCTCCCAAGGGTGAGGACGGCCGGCCGGGCCCCTCCCATGGGTGAGGATTGCCGGCCAGGCCCCTCCCGTGGGTGAGGACGGCCGGCCAGGTCCCCGCCGGGTGTGGGGACGGCCGTTCAGGCCCCTCCCATGGGTGAGGATGGCCGGCCAGGTCCCTCCCCTGGGTGAGGATGGCCGGCCAGACCCCTCCCAAGGGTGAGGACGGCCGGCCAGGCCCCTCTCCGGCGTAGGGGCGGCCGGCCAGGCCTCTCCCAAGCGTGGGAACGATCGGCTAGGCGCGCGAGGGCGAGTCACGGTTGTCCCCGGGGAGGCGTCTCCCCTTCGCGCCTCGGAAATAAAGGTGGATATATATATTTAACGCTATCGCCAAGAATACGGCGACAAAATTAGCCCCCCGAGTTCGATGTCGAGTTTGAGATCGAGAGCGAACTCAGAGTGGCGCTTTCCGGGCCGGGCCGGAGAGCAGCGCTTCAGTATACCCTCAAGGAGGTGGAGGAGATCAGGTAGCTTTATAAGCACCCTCGGCTTTAATTTATTATATTTTTCTCTTTTTTTTCTTTGCATCGCGTCATGGACCCTGCGTCCTTTGACGTGGATGATGGGTCCGTTGATGACTTCGTTGGTTCTTTTTTATCCTCTCATGAGAGCAATACTTTTTCAATCCCAATTTACCCTTTTCCCCGAATCCCGAATCCTCTCTCTC
This sequence comes from Urtica urens, assembly GCA_958296335.1. NCBI lineage: Eukaryota > Viridiplantae > Streptophyta > Magnoliopsida > Rosales > Urticaceae > Urtica > Urtica urens. The sequence continues at coordinate 267,862 of CATQIS010000002.1, forward strand.
TCTCTTCTTTGACGACGATGATTTGGATGCGTGGATGGCCGCCAACGGAATTTCGACGCCGGAGGCAGGGGTGGAGGTCCTTGTTGGGACGACAGGCGAGCAACCCGGCGGAGGGGCGTCGCCCGACAAGGGGCGCGAGGCTAGAGGAGCGTCGGGGGTCACCCGCGAGGGAGGCACGGCGGCGCTCGAGGGCGGGGGCAGTCCCGGGCTCGTGTGCGGCGCGACGGCGGCAGATCACCGGCGTAACTCCCCCAGGCCTGACTGCGGTGGTGCGGGCGAGCGGGAGGCAACCCCGGGGATTGCCAGCGGAGGGGGCGCGGTGGCGCTCGAGCGCGAGGATAGCCCCGGGCCTGTGCGTGGCGCGATGGCGGTGGATCCCCGGCTGGGCTCCCTCGAGCCTGGCGACGCAAGAGAGCGGGGAGCGGCCGGCCGCGCGAGCGTGCGTGCCAGGGCCAGGGGGGAAAACCCTAGGCGCGCGCGTGGCGCCTTGGGGGACGCGCCCTGGGTCGAGGCGCGTGTATCTCGCCGCGTCGGGGATCCCGACGACGCCCTGGGCGGCGGGGGTGGTCTTTCCCCTGCGCGCGGAGTCGCGGGAGGCGCGCCGCGGGTCGGGAGCTCCGGGTTCGTGCGCCGGCGTCAATTCGGTGGCCTGGGCTCCGCCCGAGGCGCCCACCGCCGACCATGCACCCCCTTGGTGCCGGGTGGCCGGCCAGCCCCGCTCCAGGAGTCTGGCGGCTGACCAAGTATCTCCCGAGGGGAGGGCGGCCTGCAAGCCCGCTCCCGGGGTTTTGGTGGCCGACCAGGGGTCTCCCATGGACGGGACGGCCGGCCAGCCCCCTCCCAGGGGTTCGGTGGCCGACCAGGGTCCTCCTATGGATGGGACGGCCGGCCAGCCCCCTCCCAGGGGTTCGGTGGCTGACCAGGGGCCTCCCATGGATGGGACGGCTGGCCAGCCCCCTCCCAGGGGTTCGGTGGCCGACCAGGGGCCTCCCATGTATGGGACGGGCCGGCCAGCCCCCTCCCAGGGGTTCGGTGGCCGACCGGAGAACCCTTGGAAGTCGGTCGAGCGGCCGGGGATGTCCTACGAGGCGGGGATCGCCTGAGAGCCCAATGGGGGACACGAGACCTCCCGGGCAGTCATCGGCCGTGGGGACCCTTCCGACCCTGACGCAGTTGGGGCGTGGTCGTGCGTCGGAAAAGAGCGAGCGGACCTTGGCTTTCCCGGTCACTACGTCCCGGATCCGGGGGACCTTCCCCTTCGAGGTGCTTGATTCCCCATCCCTTGTGTCGCTCTCCCAGTTCCGGGGGCTTCGCGAGGAGTTCGGGATCCCTCCGAGCATCTACATCTTGCGTCCCCTTCCGGAGGATCGGCCCACGCGCCCCCGGCTCGGGTTCGCCGCAATTCACGTGGTTAGTCTTCGGAGCGGGCTCCGGTTGCCCTTTCCCGGCGTGATACAGGAGCTTCTATGCGGACTTGAAGTGCACGCAGCCCAAATGATACCCTCGTTCTACCGGATGGTGGCCGCCTGCCATATGATGTTCTTTCGAGAGTGGAAGAGGGCGATCACGGCCGATGAGTTTTTGGAATTTTTGTCGATCGTGGAAGGGTCGAATAGAGCTGGGTCGGACCGGGCGTATCACGCCAAACAGTTTGCCGTGGTCAGAAATGTGCCCACCAAGTACCGATATCCTTGGGTGTGGGTTTCGGAGTCCGCTTTTGGCTCGTCCCCTCTTGAGTTTGGGCCTGCGAGGATCCCAGATTCGGCTGCCGACCCAGAATTTACGGAGCTTGGCAAGGTCGTCCACCGTCTCCCGTCGGTCCGCCGGCAGGCCTCTATCTTTGCGTTGCCCGACACTATGGCTATCACAGGGGGGTTTGTTTCGAACACTTCCTCGTTCCCCCGAGCGCGTGGCCGAGGGCGGAATGACTCGGATTTGGAACCCGACGAAGAGGTCCTTCCGGCCGATCGTTGTAGCGGTACGAGGTACCCCTTATTGTACCGTTCATTTTTGCCTACTAACTTGGTTGCTCTTTCGCTAGGCGGTTCTCGTCGACGACTCCGAGGAGGTGCTACGACTTTGCCGCCTCCGCGCGAGACCCATGTTGCGAGGCGGCCGAGCCCACCACGGGAGCGACCAGAGCCTCAACTCCCATTGCCACCTCAAGAGGGCGGGAGCAGTGGGCCCCCGCGGAAGCGCCCCGCCGTATCATCGGCGAGTGATGCGCCGTCGGGTTCTTGGAGGCTGGTGGAGCATCCTCTGTTGGTGGCGGCGGGTCGCTTTACCTCGCCGAAGCAAACAACTTGAATGATCGGAGTGCTCGAGGCCTCGCGGATTCATCCCCCAAGTGCTTCAAGGAGCTCGTCGTCGTCAGTGACATGGAACTCATTCGGCAAAGGACCCGTGACGCGCGAAAGGGTAGTCATTCACGTGCCTTTTATTTAGTATTTTTCCTCTCCGCGCCATGTTCATTTGTTGTTGCATTGTAGGTTTTAGCACGCCATGAGCGGATGGAGCTTGTGATGGAGGAGGCCGCTCGTCGTGAGCGGGAGCTGAAAGAGGCACTGGCCAATGCGATTTCCAGTCGAGACGCGGCCGAGGCGAAGTTCGTGGAGGAGAGGGCCTCGATGGAGCAAGTGGAGCGGTCCGCAAGTGCTTTTCTGGCGGAAAGCAAGGCGATGGAGAAGGCCCTGGCATCCTCGCGATGCCGACCTTGCTTCCATTCGTGGCCGGCAGGCTGTGAGTGAAGCTCCCCACCTAAAAGCCGTCGAGGAGAACGATGCCATCCTGGCGGAGAAGCAAGCCGTCGTCGACGACCGCGACGAGGCCGTGTGCATTAAGGAGCATCTTTAGGACGATTGGAAAGTCGCGGTATACGAGGCCCGACATGCTGCGGCCGTCCGCGTCCGGGATACCATTGTCGCCGAAAACAAGCCCGCGAAGTGTCTTTTGCGTTCTTCGACGCCATGTTCCCACCGATGGAGGACGATGCGGGCTTCGACGATCACGGCGGCCGACGCCTCACCGAGACTACGCAGTCTTCGGTGGGAACATTTCCTTCTCATCCGAGTGGGGGCCCTGGCGAAGAGCAGCTTGATTTCGGCTCCGACTAGGATTTTGTTTTACCCGCGCCTATGTTTAGCGCCTCCCTTTTCTTTTCTATTCATTTTACTTGTTTTGGATGTTTTAAGGCTTTTCATTTTTGCGACGTTCATCTCTCCTTCTTCGAAAGCCTCTCTTTATCTTTATCCAATGAAAACTCCGCGAGTTCGCGCTGGCTTCTCTTTTCATGATTCTTGGGTTGTTTACGGTCTTTGACCACCGGGTTCTAAGACGCTCGGGGCCTTCGATTTATGATGGGTCTCCTTGGCGAGACGCAACCGATGATCGGGAATTTCCTTCGTCGTTGTCGACTTACTACGGCCGGTAACCAGTATTAGCGGCATGTCGCGCGTATTGCGTGGTCGATGGTGGGAGACTTATTTGGTTACTCGTTCGATTTTCCTCTTGGGCACATTTGTGTCTCGAGGAACGTTCATTGTCTCATCCACTTACGCCTCGCTTCCTTGGCGACATCCGAGCGCGCATTCTTCGGTTTTGGGTATTTTTCCTTCCCAACCGTGTTTTGAGCTTCTTTATTCGTGAGCTTTCAACGATGGCCTGTCGGCTTACGGCTTGGCTCTACGACGGGGGAATCCCGAGATTTGGCTCGATCGATGACTTGTCGGTTTGCGACGTTGGTTTACGATTTGCCTTGTTGGCGTCGCGCGCATTCATCTCTAGGGTATTCGTTTTATGTCTTAGGATTGGGTATTGACATTGGCCCGACTGTGTGTCAATCGGGGTTTGCGAATTTTCCTCAAATCCATGGGCGCCCAGATGCAAGGTTGTTACCTTGTTACTGGTTTTTGGTGGAGATTTCTCCAGCCACGGGGTTCGTACCTCGTGGTTTTGTGGGTCTTTGATTTTCTCGAATGCAGCCATTATGGTTTGTTATCGATTCGCCCGTTAGTCGAAGGTTTTGGTCCCCATTAGCGTATCGCCGCTTTGTTGGGTTTACCTCCAGCCCCCCAAGTTATTAGGGATAATAACAATTATTTCTGGGAACTTATAGCGGGAAATTGATCGAAATGATGACACAAAACGATATTTATTCGATGTTCAAATGGGTACATTTATTGAATTACGACAATCGTGGCCTTGTGTTTACATTTGTTGGAAATTTCGAACGTTACTTGGCCTTCATGTGTGATACATTTTTAAGTGTTCGGCGTTCCAGGGGTAGGTGAATACGAGCCCGTCCATGCTTTCTATTTCGTATGTGCCGTTGTAAATGGCCTTCCGAACTCGATACGGGCCTTCCCAGGTTGGGCCTAATACACCGGCTCCTTGCACCTTGGTATTTGGGAATACTTTCCTCAAAACCAGGCTGCCGTCGGGGAAGCTACTAGGCTTAACCCTTGAGTTGTAGTAGCACTCGACCTTCCTTTTTTGGGCTGTTAGGCGCGTGAGCGCGTCGGCCCTCCTTTCGTCGACTAGGTCGAGGTTTGCTCTAATTACTTCCTCGTTTTCCTCTTCGTGGAAGACTTCCATTCGGAACGTGGGGAGCGTGGTTTCTATCGGGATGTGAATGGCAGTATACTAGTCAAATCTTCGTCTTCTTCTTCTTGAATATTTCGCGCTTTCATATAAACTACTAATGACAACTCCGGATTGATTGGATCTGTAACATAAAAGACTTGACTCGCTTGTGAAGCGAGCATGAATGAATCATTCTCGTAACCGATCCTCCTGAAGTCGACAACAGTAACTCCGTCATTGTCAACTTTAACGTGATTATTGTCAGCCCATTTGCACTTGAATAATGTCACCCGTAATCCGCAATAATCAAGCTCCCATATGTCTTCAATGTATCCATAATAGTTCATGAAACCTTTTTTAGGATTCTTATCTTTGGCCGACGAAACATGTAATGCTTCGGCCAATAGTGTTACACCGCTATTTTGAACCGGATGCTTGTCGTCTCTCTCTTTCGTGTAAAATGTAAAACCATTGACAGACCAAGCAGTGTACCTTGTAACCATGCTCGAAGGTCCTGATGATAGTTTACTAAATGTAGTTGAATGACCCGCCTCTTCAAATAGTCGTTTTCCAAGCCATATCTGAAATAAACGGTTGTGCTCTTCTTGCAACCATATTTCATTTCTAGCTTTCTTTGGATCTTTAACTCTCAGCTCATTCAAATGAATATCCACGAACGGGGTTACGTCAGAAACGTTGTGCAGAACATGTAGCGAGGCTTGTTCCTATTCTTTCCGGTTGACGCTATAATATGTACCTATATATAATATACTACTACATTAACTAAACAAGAATTAAATTACTCAGGTTTGATCTATATAAAATGTCTCAAATTGACGTACCTGTAGATAGTGCTTTTGACTCAAACCCTTTGTCCTTCGGTAATCCAATTTCATCTGCTTTAGTTAAATATTCAGAGCAAAACTCAACAGCCTCCTCAGCTATATAATTTTCAACGATACTCCCTTCTGGTCGATTGTAGTTCTTCACATAACTCTTCAACACTTTCATGTAACGCTCGATTGGATACATCCACCGTAAAAACACAGGTCCACATAATTTCACTTCACGTACCAAGTGAACAATTAGATGAATGGTGCCAAATAAACATCAATATCATTTCCTGGTTGACTCGGTCCTGAAATCAGAAGCGTTAACATCAAGAATTTTCTCTTCATACACAACTTTGGAGGGAGATTGTAGTTCACAAGAATAACCGGCCAGACACTATATTTACTACTCATCATGCTGAAAGGGTTCATGCCATCAGATGCTAAACCAAGACGCAAATTCCGAGGTTCAACACTGAAATCTTTATACTCCAAATCAAATGACTTCCACTGTGAAGCATCCGCAGGATGCCGTAACATACCATCATCCATACGTTTTTCTGAGTGCCAAACCATGTTCTTTGCGTGCTTGGCAGTATTAAACATTCGTCGGAACCGTGGCATTGGTGGTATGTACCATAATGCCTGAAAAACATATAAAATAATAATATAAAAAACATAATCATTTGTAAAACAAGTAATTATTATGTACGTATACCTTGATTGGAACTCCTTTGACCCCGTCACGTGGCAATTTACCTTTTTTCCATCTTGATTCTTTGCACCTCGGACATTCATCTAGATCTTCATACTCATTTCTATATAAAAGACAATCATTTGGGCACGCATGAAATTTCTCGTACTTCATACCCAATGTGCCCAAAGTTTTCTTAGCCTCATACATACTTTGCGGAACTTTATTGTCTTTTGGGAATGCTTCTTTGAGTGTTTCCAACAATAGAGTAAAACTAGTGTTTGTCCACCCACCCGACGCTTTCAAATGAAATAAAGTAACTAAAAATGACAACTTCGAATAACTTGTACACCCTTCATACAATGGTGTCTCCGCATCATTCATCATCGACTCAAACAATTCCGGCCGTTCCACAAAATCATTCTCCAAATCATTCATCATCCCGCACATATCATCAAAGTCATCATCTTGAAGATCATCATTTATATCGTTAATCGTAGGACGGAATTCTTCACCATGATAGACCATATTTGGTAAGAAGTCATTATTCCGTAAACCAACAAATGAGTTCGAACAATACGAAGAGAAAAATTTCTATGATTTCCACATTTCACACAAGGACAACGAATTGATTCCACATCACCGACATTATCTTTAACGAATTCACAAAACTCATTTACACCATTTTGATATATCTCGTTTAACCTATTCTCCCACATCCATTGCCTCACCATCTTAAAAAAAAACCCTAATTATAACATGAAATATCAGATTTGAAATAAACAATCCAAAAATATTCAACTTTGTAACAAGTAAAGAGGAACTTACAAGAATTAGATGTATATAGTTGTGAGTTGTGAATGATAATGACACAGAATGGGTCGAAATGTAGTTTCTAGTGTTTTTTCGACTAAAGTTTTGAGAGATTTAAGTGCAAAAAACGATTTAAAACGCATTTAAACCACTTCAGGTCGTCGGCGCCGTGGCCCCGTAATTCATCGCCGCGGCACATATCCCACAACCCTTCTATGAAGGGTTGTGGAAACCAGGGCTGCGGCACCGATAGACATCGCCGTGGCGTCGGCGACTTCCCGAGAGCACCCGAGAGTTGGAGCTCTCGAGAAGTCATAGGCGCCGCGGCGACGTCTATCAGTGCCGTGGCCCTGGTAGCCGTCGCCGCGGCGCCTGTGACTTCCCGAGAGCACCCGAGAGTTGGAGCTCTCGGGAAGACATAGGCGCCGCGGCGACGTCTACCAGTGCCGCGGCGCCGGTTTCTGGGTTCAGCAGCGCCGCGGCACTGGTAGCCGTCGCCGCGGCGAGGCTCCCACGACCCTTAGTGGAAGGGTTGTGGGATGTTTAAAATTTCGGGAAAACTTCAACTTTTTCATAACCCCGCCCAAATTTCGCCCAAAACTAACTTTCGACTTCTTCTTCTTCATTCTTCATTTTCACTCTCATTCCTCTCTCAAAACTCAATATCTCTCAAAACCCAAACTCATTCTCTCTCAAGCTTCTATTCTCCGGCGACTCAAATTCTCCGGCGACTCAAAACTCCGGCCACTCACTCTCTCACTCCGCCCTTCATTCCCTCACTCCGTTACTCACTCACTCCCTTACCCTCTCACTCCTCACTCCGCCCTCCCTCTTCCTCCCTCCCTCCTCACTCCCTCACTCCCTCACTCTCGCTCCGCCCTCCCTTTCCATCCCTACTCACTCTCTCACTCCGCCCTCCCTCTCCCTCCCTCCTCACTCTCTCATTCCGCCCTCCATCCCTCCTCACTCTCTCACTCCTCCCTCCCTCTCCCTCACTCCTCACTCCTCACTCTCTCACTCCGCCCTCCCTCTCTCACTCCTTCACTCCGCCCTCCATCTTCATTTTGTCGTCTCCCTCTCCCAGTTAATTCACCTCGTCCCTCAACGGTTAGTTTTTTTTACTACTATTTTTGGTTTGAAATTGGTAACTAGTTTAGATTCACATTCAAATATATTTTGTGTTTGGAATGGTTTAGGTTGATATTTATTTTGTGTTTGGAATGGATAATTAGTTTAGACGCATTGATATATATTTTGTGTTTGAAATTGTATTTTGAATTGTGTTTATAGATTCAATGTCGACTACAACTACTACTACTTCTAGCGACGATATTAAAAAGAAACCTAGACGACTATTAGCATTAAATCCCGATGAGAAAGGAAAGAGAAGAAACACCCTTATGAGTCGTGTTAATAAAATTAGATGTCTTGGTAGAAAAATCACGATAGAGTTAGATTCCAAAGGGCAACCAAAGGGTAAGGAAGGTGATGTGTTGTTGAGTTACTTTGGCGTATTAGCTAGAGAATATGTTCCACTTTCGACTCGTGATTGGAGATTAAAAGAGAACGATCAATTAAAAGAGAGGATTTGGAACGAAATATGTGAAGGATTTTCGATTCCAATAGAACATAAGCACGATTGCCTCATGAGAGTAGGTGAAGCCGCAAAACTATTTCGTCACGAGTTATATCACGATCTTCTCAAAGACAAAATCAATGAACCAAGCTCGGTAAAAAGACAAAGTTGTGTTTTAAAATTTTACACGAGTATCACCGAAGAAAATTGGGTGAAGTTTGTTGAGTATAGACGAAGCGCAACTTTCAAGCAAACGTCGGAGCAAGGGAAAACTAATTCCGCTAAAGTGGAATACAAATCTCGATGTGGCCGAGATGGATATCGAAAACTAGATCAACAAAAGGTTGAGTTTTTTCATTTATTTATTTTGTATTCGGTTTTAACATTTAATATATGATTAATATGATTACTTGTTAATTAATAGCACGACGAAACCGGGCGATGGACAACGTTAGAAGAATTATGGATTGACTCGCGTAAGAAAGACGGGATAGACGGAAAAGAGTTCAAGAATGACAAAGATCGACTAATGGGAGAATCAATTCTAAGATTTTAAATAATGTAAGTTATATTTTTAATATTTTTATTTACAAATTATTATAATATGTAACAAAAATTATCTCAACAAGCAATCGAAGGTACTTTTATCCCGGAAACGGGAAAAAGTATCTTGCAAGAAGACATGGGAGCAAAGAAATATGTTTGCGGTCAATCCAAACATGTTGCCAAGCGTTTCAAGTATTTTGTTCCTCCGACTCCAAATGAAGAACTTAACAAGATGCGGCTCGAAATGCGTCTCGAGTTGATGGAGTTTAAAAATGATATCTTGAAAGCGGTTAATGGTCGTGGTGGTACAAGTGTCGGAGAAGCGAGTGTTGATCTAGTTGAAGATAATATTAATGCAAGTGGCGTTAATATTGAAGAGAAAACTAAGATTCAAGAAGTCGTCGAAGAGGTCGTCTCTTTAGGTAATCTTTATTCATGCTTTATTCATGCTTATTTATTTACTTCAAAAGTTTGCTTATTTTCGGTATTAAATCGGTGATTTTCATAGGACATGACGATATACATAAACCTTCGAAAGTCGATCCGATTATTGTGGAAAAACTAACTAGTGTTCGGGCTAGTTGCTCATTGAATCCAACCACACCGGTGACCCGTGTTCAAATGAAAGTGTCGACTGTTTTCTCTACATTGACGATATTGTGGAAGGAAACACAATCCATGTTGCAAATGGGTGAGTATATTTGAACGAGGGCGTAATTCACTTCTCAAGTTTAGAGGAAGGAAATGCACGTGTGAGCGTTTCTGGCGTTTTGGTTAAGAAAGCCAAATTACCGATTCCCACCGAAGAAGCTCTAACCGTAGAAGATGCAATGGGAGGTTTAACCGTAAAATTTCAAACTTGAAAATAAAGGCGCTATTGGCCACAAACAATCAACATACATAAGGTCAATGGCCGCGCCAAGACAAAGCGGTAACACGGAATGTGGAAATTTTGTTTCATGTTATATGCGAGAAATAGTTGTAGGAGGTATAAGTAGATTAGGAAACAAAAACACGTATACACCTTTGGATATAGAGAGAGTAAGAGAAGAGTGGATTAACTATGTACAAACATTTATTGAATGTGATGATTAGTTACATTTTGTGATATTGAATGTATATTTTTTAGATGATTTTGAATGATTATGATGATTTTGGATGTATAGTATGTTTTTAGATTGATTGTGCATGTATTATGCAGGTAATTATATGATATTTTGGTTTAATCCAATAATAATGAAGAGATGCACTCTTCGGACAATGGCGCCGCGGCGACATATGTTTGGAGCCGCAGCCCCAAGTCCCACAACGGATTCAAACATCCGTTGTGGGAGCTGCGCCCCGGCACTGAGTTTCCAAGCCGCGGCACCAGGTGTCCCACAATAAGCGCCGTGGCGATCCTTTATGGCGCCGCGGCGCCGCGGCCCACAACGGATGTTGGGATCCGTTGTGGGACTCCGGTGCCGCGGCACCGATTGTTAGGGCCGCGGCGACCCTTTACGGCGCCGCGGCCCCAAGTCCCACAACGGATCAAACCAACCGTTGTGGGAGTTGGGGCCGCGGCGCCGTAAAGGGTCGGCGCGGCGATAAGTTTTCAAAAATAAAAAAATTTTACAACCGATAATTGATTGGTTGTTGAATTTCCCACAACCCATAGACATTCGGTGTGGGAAATATGAACATTCCACACCGGAAGTTTAAGGGTTGTGGGAAATTCCACAACTCAGGATCCCACAACCGTTATTAAGGGTTGTGGGAAAATTTCACACCCCTTATTAAGGGTTGTGGGAACAAATTTTCTACTAGTGTTAATCTTGTCAAACGTATCTTTAACTTGTCAAAACGTAAGTTTAACTTGTTAAAAACGTACTTTAACTTTTAAAAAACGTTATTTTACTTGTCACAATGAAACTTTATCTTGTAAAAACGTACTTTAACTTGTAAATAACATAATTAAACTTATCAAAATGTAACTTTAACTTGTAAAAAAACGTACTTTAACTTGTAAAAAACCAAATTTATCTTGTCAAACGTAACTTTAACTTGTCAAAACGTAAGTTTAACTTGTTAAAAACGTACTTTAACTTTTAAAAAACGTTATTTTACTTGTCACAACGAAACTTTATCTTGTAAAAAACGTACTTTAACTTGTAAAAAACATAATTAAACTTATCAAAACGTAACTTTAACTTGTAAAAAATGTACTTTAACTTGTCAAATTGTAATTTTAATGTGTCAAAACGTAACTTTTAGTTCTTAAAACGTAACTTTAACGTGTAAAAAATGTACTTTAACTTGTAAAAAACGTTCTTCAACTTGTAAAACACTTACTTTAACTTGTAAAAAATATACGTCAACTTGTTAAAAACGTACATTATTTTGTAAAAAACGTATTTGAACTTGTAAAAAACCTAATTTAACTTGTCAAAATGTAACTTTAATTTGTCAAAATGAAACTTTACCTTGTTAAAAAAGTACTTTAACTTGTAAAAAACGTACTTTAACTTGTAAAAAACGTACTTTAACTTGTCCAAAAGTAACTTTAACTTGTAAAAAACCTACTTTAACTTGTCAAAACGTAACTTTAACTAGTGAAAACATAAGTTTAACTTGTTAAAACATACATTAACTTGTAAAAAACGTAATGTAACTTTGCAAAAATGTGGTTTAAGTTGTAACAAATGTACTTTAACATGTAAAAAACATACTTCAACTTGTAAAAAACCTACTTTAATTTGTCAATACGTAACTTTAACAGGTCAAAAAGTAAGTTTAACTTGTTAAAAACGTAATTTAACATGTCAAAACGTACTTTAAAATGTCAAAATGTAATTTTAAAGTGGCAAAACATAACTTTAACTTGTAAAAAATGTACTTTAACTTGTAAAAAACATACTTTAACTTGTCAAAACGTAACTTTAACTTGTCAAAACGTAACTTTAACTTGTAAAAAACGTACTTTAACTTATCAAAAACGTACTTTAACTTGTAAAAAACCTACTTTAACTTGTCAAAACGTAACTTTAACTTGTAAAAAACCTACATTAACTTGTCAAAACGTAACTTTAACTTGTCAAAACATGAATTTAACTTGTTAAAAACATACATTAACTTGTAAAAAACGTAATATAACTTTTCAAAAATGTGGTTGAACTTGTAACAAATGTACTTTAACATGTAAAAAACATACTTCAACTTGTAAAAACGTACTTTAACTTGTAAAAAACCTACTCTAACTTGTCAATATGTAACTTTAACAGGTCTAAACGTAAGTTTAACTTGTTAAAAACGTAATTTAACTTGTCAAAACGTACTTTAACTTGTCTAAATGTAATTTTAATGTGTCAAAACGTAACTTTAACTTGTAAACAAAGTACTTTAACTTGTAAAAACATACTTCAACTTATAAAACACGTACTTTAAATTGTTAAAAACGTACTTCAACTTGTAAAAAACGTACTTTAACTTGTAAAAAACGTATTTTAAGGTGCCAAAATATAACTTTAACTTGTCAAAATGTAACTTTAACTTGTTAAGAACGTACTTTAACTTGTTAAAAACGTACTTTAATTTGTAAAAAACCTACTTTAACTTGTCAAAACATAATTTTAACTTGTCAAAACGTAAGTTTAACTTGTTAAAAACGTACTTTAACTTTTAAAAAACGTAATTTTACTTGTCACAACGAAACATTATCTTATAAAAAACGTACTTTAACTTGTGAAAAATATAATTAAACTTATCAAAACGTAACTTTGACTTGTAAAAAACGTACTTTAACTTTTCAAAATGTAATTTTAATGTGTCAAAACGTAACTTTAACTAGTAAAAAATGTACTTATAATTTTTAAAAATCGTACTTCAACTTGTAAAACTCTTACTATAACTTGTAAAAAATGTACATTAACTTGTAAACATAATTAAACTTGTCAAAACGTAACTTTAACTTGTAAAAATGTAACTTTATTGTGTCAAAACGTAACTTTAAGTTGTTAAAACGTAATTTATTTGTAAAAAATGTACTTTAACTTGTAAAAAACATACTTCAACTTGTAAAACACGTACTTTAACTTGTAAAAAATGTACTTCGACTTGTAAAAAATGTACTTTAACTTGTAAAAAACGTATTTTAACGTGCCAAAATTTAACTTTAACTTGTCAAAATGTAACTTTAACTTGTTAAAAATGTACTTTAACTTGTAAAAAACGTAATTTAACTTGTCAAAATTTAACTTTAACATGTTAAAACGTAACTTTTACTTGTTAAAAACGTACTTTAACTTGTAAAAAACATACTTTAACTTGTAAAAAAATATTTTAGCTTGTTAAAATGTAACTTTAACTTCTCAAAACGGAACTTTAACGTTTTAAAAACGTACTTTAACTTGTAAAAAACGTACTTTAACTTGAAACAACCTACTTTAACTTGTCTAAAAGTAACTTTAACTTGTCAAAACGTAAGTTTAACTTGTTAAAAACGTACTTTAACTTTTACAAAACATAATTTTACTTGTCACAACGAAACTTTATCTTGTAAAAAATGTACTTTAACTTGTAAAAAACATAATTAAACTTATCAAAACGTAACTTTTACTTTAAAAAACCTACTTTAACTTGTCAAAATGTAATTTTAATTTGTCAACACATAACTTTAAGTTTTTAAAACGTAACTTTAACTGGTAAAAATGAACTTCAACTTGTAAAACACTTACTTTAACTTGTAAAAAACGTACTTCAACTTGTAAAAAACGTAATTTAACTTGTAAAAAACCTACTTTAACTTGTCAAAATGTAAGTTTAAATTGTTAAAAACATACATTCGCTTTCAAAAAACGTACTCTAACTTGTCAAAAATATGTTTTCACTTGTAACAAATGTACTTTAACTTGTAAAAACGTACTTCAACATGTAAAAAACGTACTTTAACTTGTAAAAAACATACTTTAACTTGTCAAAAAGTAACTTTAACTTGTTAAAACGTAAGTTTAACTTCTTAAAAACATACTTTAACTTTTAAAAAACGTAATTTTACTTGTCACAACGAAACTTTATATTGTAAAAAAACGTACTTTAACTTGTAAAAAACATAATTAAACTTATCAAAACAAAACTTTAACTTGTTAAAAACGTAATTTAACTTGTCAAAATGTAATTTTAATGTGTCAAAACGTAAATTTAACTTGTTAAAAATGTACTTTAACAAGTTAAAAACGTACTTTAAATTGTAAAAAACGTAGTTTAACTTGTAAAAAACGTATTTTAACTTGTCATATGAAACTTTAACTTGTCAAAATGGAACTTTAACTTGCTAAAACCGTACTTTAACTTGTCAAAAATGTACTTTAACTTGTCAAAACGTAACTTTAACTTGTCAAAACGTAACTTAAACTTGTTAAACACATACATTAACTTGTAAAAAATATACTTTAACTTGTCAAAAATGTTGTTTAACTTGAAACAAATGTACTTTAACTTGTAAAAAACGAACTTCAACTTGTAAAACAAATACTTTAACTTGTAAAAACCGTACTTCAACTTGTAAAAAACGTACTTTAACTTGTAAAAAACGTATTTTAATGTGTCAAAATGTAACTTTAACTTGTCAAAACGTAACTTTAACTTGTTCAAAACGTACTTTAACTTGTAAAAAACGTAATTGAACTTGTCAAAATGTAACTTTAACTTGTCAAAATGTAACTTTAATTTGTTAAAAACGTACTTTAACTTGTAAAAAACGTACTTTAACTTGTAAAAAACGTACTTTAACTTGTCAAAACGTAACTTTAACTTGTAAAAAACAGACATTAACTTGTAAAAAATATAATTTAACTTGTTAAAAATGTTGTTGAACTTGAAACAAAGGTACTTTAACTTGTCAAAATGTAATTTTAATGTGTCAAAACGTAACTTTAAGTTGTTAAAACGTAACTTTAACTGGTAAAAAATGTACTTCAACTTGTAAAACACGTACTTTAACTTGTAAAAAACGTACTTCAACTTGTCAAAAACGTACTTTGACTTGTAAAAAACGTATTTCAACTTGTCAAAAAGTAACTTTGACTTGTAACAAAACGTACCTTATGATGTAAAAAACGTACTTTAACTTGTCAAAACGTAACTTAACTTGTTAAAAACGTACTTTAACTTGTAAAAAACGTAATTTAACTTGTCAAAATGTAACTTTAACTTGTCAAACCGTAACTTTAACTTGTTAAAAACGTACTTCAAATTGTAAAAAACGTAGTTTAACTTGTAAAAAACGTATTTTAACTTGTCATATGTAACTTTAACTTGTCAAAATGGAACTTTAACTTGCTAAAAACGTACTTTAATTTGTAAAAAACGTACTTTAACTTGTCAAAACGTAACTTTAACTTGTCAAAACGTAACTTTAACTTGTTAAAAGCATACTTTAACTTTTAAAAAACGTAATTTTACTTGTGAAATGTTGTTTAACTTGAAACAAATGTACTTTCACTTGTAAAAAACGAACTTCAACTTGTAAAACAAATACTTTAACTTGTAAAAAACGTACTTCAACTTGTAAAAATCATACTTTAACTTGTAAAAAACGTATTTTAATGTGTCAAAATGTAACTTTAACTTGTCAAAACGTAACTTTAACTTGTTCAAAACGTACTTTAACTTGTAAAAAACTTAATTGATCTTGTCAAAATGTAACTTTAACTTGTCAAAATGTAACTTTAACTTGTTAAAAACGTACTTTAACTTGTAAAAAACGTACTTTAACTTGTAAAAAACGTACTTTAACTTGTAAAAAACAAACACTAACATGTAAAAAATATAATTTAACTTGTTAAAAATGTTGTTGAACTTGAAACAAATGTACTTTAACTTGTAAAAAACGTACTTCAACTTGTAAAAAACGTACTTTAACTTGTAAAACATGTATTTTAACGTGTCAAAATGTAACTTTAACTGGTCACAACGTAACTTTAACTTGTAAAAACGTACTTTAACTTGCAAAAAATGTACTTTAACTTGTAAAAAACGTACTTTAACTTGTCAAAATGTAACTTTAACTTGTTAAAAACGTACTTCAACTTCTAAAAAACGTACTTTAACTTTTAAAAAACGTATTTTAACTTGTCAAAATGTAACTTTAACTTGTTAAAACGGAACTTTAACTTGTTAAAAACGTACTTTAACTTGTATAAAACGTATTTTCACTTGTAAAAACCATACATTAACATGTAAGAAACATAGTTTAACTTGTTAAAAATGTAGTTTAACTTGTAACAAATGTAGTTTAACTTGTAAAAACGTACTTCAACTTGTAATAAACGTACTTTAACTTGTAAAAAACATACTTTAACTTGTCAGAAAGTAACTTTAATTTGTCAAAACGTAAGTTTAACTTGTTAGAATCATTTTTAACTTTAAAAAAACGTAATTTTACTTGCCACAACGAAAATTTATATTGTAAAAAACGTACTTTAACTTGTAAAAAACATAATTAAACTTATTAAAACGTTACTTTAACTTGTAAACAACGTACTTTAACTTGTCAAAATGTAATTTTAATGTGTCAAAACGTCACTTTAAGTCGTTAAAACGTAACTTTAACTGGTTAAAAATGTACTTTAACTTGTAAAAAACGTACTTCAATTTGTAAAACACTTACTTTAACTTGTAAAAAACGTACTTTAACTTGTAAAAAACGTACTTTAACTAGTAAATAATGTACTTTAACTTCTAAAAAACGTACTTCAATTGGTAAAACACTTACTTTTACTTGTAAAAAACGTACTTTAACTTGTAAAAAACGTACTTTAACGTGTCAAAATGTAACTTTAACTTGTCAAAATGTAACTTTAACTTGTTAAAAACGTAGTTTAACTTGTAAAAAACGTATTTTAACTTGTCAAAATGTAACTTTAACTTGTAAAAACGTAACTTTAACTTGTTAAAAACGTACTTTAACTTGTTAAAAATGTAATTTAACTTGTCAATATGTAACTTTAACTTGTCAAAACGTAACTTTAACTTGATAAAAATGTACTTTAATTTGTAAAAAACGTACTTTAACTTGTAAAAAACGCAATTCAACTTGTAAAAAATGTACTTTAACTTTTCAAATGTAATTTTAGTGTGTCAAAACGTAACTTTAAGTTGTTAAAATGTAACTTTAACTAAAAAATGTACTTTAACTTGTAAAAAACATACATTAACTTGTAAAAAACATAATTTAACTTGTTAAAAAAGTGGTTTAACTTATAACCAATGTACTTTAACTTGTAAAAACCGTACATTAACTTGTAAAAAACATACTTTAACTTGTCAAAAAGTACCTTTAACTTGTCAAAACGTAAGTTTAACTTGTTAAAAACATACTTAAACATTTAAAAAACATAATTAAACTTATCAAAACGTGACTTTAACTTGTAAAAAACGTACTTTAACTTGTCAAAATGTAATTTTAATGTGTCAAAACGTCACTTTAAGTCGTTAAAACGTAACTTTAACTGGTTAAAAATGTACTTTAACTTGTAAAAAACGTACTTCAATTTGTAAAACACTAACTTTAACTTGTAAAAAACGTACTTTAACTTGTAAAAAACGTACTTTAACTAGTAAATAATGTACTTTAACTTCTAAAAAACGTACTTCAATTGGTAAAACACTTACTTTTACTTGTAAAAAACGTACTTTAACTTGTAAAAAACGTACTTTAACTTGTAAAAAACGTATTTTAACGTGTCAAAATGTAACTTTAACTTGTCAAAACGTAACTTTAACTTGTTAAAAACGTAGACTAATTTGTAAAAAACGTATTTTAATTTGTCAAAATGTAACTTTAACTTGTAAAAACGTAACTTTAACTTGTTAAAAACGTACTTTAACTTGTTAAAAATGTAATTTAACTTGTCAATATGTAACTTTAACTTGTCAAAACGTAACTTTAACTTGATAAAAATGTACTTTAATTTGTAAAAAACGTACTTTAACTTGTAAAAAACGCACTTCAACTTGTAAAAAATGTACTTTAACTTTTCAAATGTAATTTTAGTGTGTCAAAACGTAACTTTAAGTTGTTAAAATGTAACTTTAACTAAAAAATGTACTTTAACTTGTAAAAAACATACATTAACTTGTAAAAAACATACTTTAACTTGTTAAAAAAGTGGTTTAACTTATAACCAATGTACTTTAACTTGTAAAAAATATACTTCAACTTGTAAAAAACCGTACATTAACTTGTAAAAAACATACTTTAACTTGTCAAAAAGTACCTTTAACTTGTCAAAACGTAAGTTTAACTTGTTAAAAACATACTTAAACATTTAAAAAACATAATTAAACTTATCAAAACGTGACTTTAACTTGTAAAAAACGTACTTTAACTTGTCTAAATGTAATTTTAATGTGTCAAAACGTAACTTTAAGTTGTTAAACCGTAACTTTAACTGGTAAAAATTGTACTTTAACTTGTAAAAAACGTACTTCAACTTGTAAAAGACTTACTTTAACTTGTAAAACACGTACTTCGACTTGTAAAAACCGTATTTTAACGTGTCCAAATGTAACTTGAACTTGTCAAAATGCAACTTTAAATTGTTAAAAACGTACTTTAACTTGAAAAAAACGTAATTTAACTTGTCAAAACGTAACTTTAACTTGTTAAAAATTTATTTTAACTTGTAAAAAATGTACTTTAACTTGTAAAAAACGCACTTCAACTTGTAAAAAACGTACTTTAACTTGTGAAAATGTAATTTTAATGTGTCAAAACGTAACTTTGAGTTGTTAAAACGTAACTTTAACTCGTAAAAAATGTACTTCAACTTGTAAAAGACTTACTTTAACTTGTAAAAAACGTACTTCAACTTGTCAAAAACGTACTTTGACTTGTAAAAAAAGTATTTCAACTTGTCAAAAAGTAACTTTGACTTATAAAAAACGTACCTTCTGATGGAAAAAACGTACTTTAACTTGTCAAAACGTAACTTTAACTTGTCAAAACGTAACTTTAACTTGTTAAAAGCATACTTTAACTTTTAAAAAACGTAATTTTACTCGTAAAAAATGTTGTTTAACTTGAAACAAATGTACTTTAACTTGTAAAAATCGAACTTCAACTTGTAAAACAAATACTTTAACTTGTAAAAAACGTACTTCAACTTGTAAAAAACGTACTTTAACTTGTAAAAAACGTATTTTAATGTGTCAAAATGTAACTTTAACTTGTCAAAACGTAACTTTAACTTGTTAAAAACGTACTTCAACTTCTTAAAAACGTACTTTAACTTTTAAAAAACGTATTTTAACTTGTCAAAATGTAACTTTAACTTGTTAAAACGGAACTTTAACTTGTTAAAAACGTACTTTAACTTGTATAAAACGTACTTTCACTTGTAAGAAACGTACTTTAACTTGTCAAAACGTAACTTTAACTTGTAAAAAACGTACTTTAACTAGTAAATAATGTACTTTAACTTCTAAAAAACGTACTTCAATTGGTAAAACACTTACTTTTACTTGTAAAAAACGTACTTTAACTTGTAAAAAACGTACTTTAACTTGTAAAAAACGTATTTTAACGTGTCAAAATGTAACTTTAACTTGTCAAAACGTAACTTTAACTTGTTAAAAACGTAGTTTAACTTGTAAAAAACATATTTTAACTTGTCAAAGTGTAACTTTAACTTGGAAAAACGTAACTTTAACTTGTTAAAAATGTACTTTAACTTGTTAAAAATGTAATTTAACTTGTCAATATGTAACTTTAACTTGTCAAAACGTAACTTTAACTTGATAAAAATGTACTTTAATTTGTAAAAAACGTACTTTAACTTGTAAAAAACGCACTTCAACTTGTAAAAAATGTACTTTAACTTTTCAAATGTAATTTTAGTGTGTCAAAACGTAACTTTAACTAGTAAAAAATGTACTTCAACTTGTAAAACACTTACTTTAACTTGTAAAAAACGTACTTCAACTTGTCAAAAACGTACTTTGACTTGTAAAAAAAGTATTTCAACTTGTCAAAAAGTAACTTTGACATATTAAAAACGTACCTTATGATGTAAAAAATGTACTTTAACTTGTCAAAACGTAACTTTAACTTGTCAAAACGTAACTTTAACTTGTTAAAAGCATACTTTAACTTTTAAAAAACGTAATTTTACTTGTCAAAAATGTTGTTTAACTTGAAACAATTGTACTTTAACTTGTAAAAATCGAACTTCAACTTGTAAAACAAATACTTTAACTTGTAAAAAACGTACTTCAACTTGTAAAAAACGTACTTTAACTTGTAAAAAACGTACTTTAATGTGTCAAAATGTAACTTTAACTTGTCAAAACGTAACTTTAACTTGTTAAAAACGTACTTCAACTTCTTAAAAACGTACTTTAACTTTTAAAAAACGTATTTTAACTTGTCAAAATGTAACTTTAACTTGTTAAAACGGAACTTTAACTTGTTAAAAACGTACTTTAACTTGTATAAAACGTACTTTCACTTGTAAGAAACGTACTTTAACTTGTCAAAACGTAACTTTAACTTGTAAAAAACGTACTTTAACTAGTAAATAATGTACTTTAACTTCTAAAAAGCGTACTTCAATTGGTAAAACACTTACTTTTACTTGTAAAAAAACGTACTTTAACTTGTAAAAAACGTACTTTAACTTGTAAAAAACGTATTTTAACGTGTCAAAATGTAACTTTAACTTGTCAAAACGTAACTTTAACTTGTTAAAAACGTAGTTTAACTTGTAAAAAACGTATTTTAACTTGTCAAAATGTAACTTTAACTTGTAAAAACGTAACTTTAACTTGTTAAAAACGTACTTTAACTTGTTAAAAATATAATTTAACTTGTCAATATTTAACTTTAACTTGTCAAAACGTAACTTTAACTTGATAAAAATGTACTTTAATTTGTAAAAAACGTACTTTAACTTGTAAGAAACGCACTTCAACTTGTAAAAAATGTACTTTAACTTTTCAAATGTAATTTTAGTGTGTCAAAACGTAACTTTAAGTTGTTAAAACGTAACTTTAACTAAAAAATGTACTTTAACTTGTAAAAAAAATACATTAACTTGTAAAAAACATACTTTAACTTGTTAAAAAAGTGGTTTAACTTATAACCAATGTACTTTAACTTGTAAAAAATATACTTCAACTTGTAAAAACCGTACATTAACTTGTAAAAAACATACTTTAACTTGTCAAAAAGTACCTTTAACTTGTCAAAACGTAAGTTTAACTTGTTAAAAACATACTTAAACATTTAAAAAACATAATTAAACTTATCAAAACGTGACTTTAACTTGTAAAAAACGTACTTTAACTTGTCTAAATGTAATTTTAATGTGTCAAAACGTAACTTTAAGTTGTTAAAACGTAACTTTAACTGGTAAAAATTGTACTTTAACTTGTAAAAAACGTACTTCAACTTGTAAAAGACTTACTTTAACTTGTAAAACACGTACTTCGACTTGTAAAAAACGTATTTTAACGTGTCCAAATGTAACTTGAACTTGTCAAAAAGCAACTTTAACTTGTTAAAAACGTACTTTAACTTGAAAAAAAAACGTAATTTAACTTGTCAAAACGTAACTTTAACTTGTTAAAAATTTATTTTAACTTGTAAAAAACGTACTTTAACTTGTAAAAAACGCACTTCAACTTGTAAAAAACGTACTTTAACTTGTCAAAATGTAATTTTAATGTGTCAAAACGTAACTTTAAGTTGTTAAAACGTAACTTTAACTGGTAAAAAATGTACTTCAACTTGTAAAACACTTACTTTAACTTGTAAAAAACGTACTTCAACTTGTCAAAAACGTACTTTGACTTGTAAAAAAAGTATTTCAACTTGTCAAAAAGTAACTTTGACTTATAAAAAACGTACCTTATGATGTAAAAAACGTACTTTAACTTGTCAAAACGTAACTTTAACTTGTCAAAACGTAACTTTAACTTTTAAAAAACGTAATTTTACTTGTCAAAAATGTGGTTTAACTTGAAACAAATGTACTTTAACTTGTAAAAATCGAACTTCAACTTCTAAAACAAATACTTTAACTTGTAAAAAACGTACTTCAACTTCTAAAAAACGTACTTTAACTTGTAAAAAACGTATTTTAATGTGTCAAAATGTAATTTTAACTTGTCAAAACGTAACTTTAACTTGTTAAAAACGTACTTCAACTTCTTAAAAACGTACTTTAACTTTTAAAAAACGTATTTTAACTTGTCAAAATGTAACTTTAACTTGTTAAAACGGAACTTTAACTTGTTAAAAACGTACTTTAACTTGTATAAAACGTACTTTCACTTGTAAGAAACGTACTTTAACTTGTCAAAACGTAACTTTAACTTTTAAAAAACGTACTTTAACTAGTAAATAATGTACTTTAACTTCTAAAAAACGTACTTCAATCGGTAAAACACTTACTTTTACTTGTAAAAAACGTACTTTAACTTGTAAAAAACGTACTTTAACTTGTAAAAATTGTATTTTAACGTGTCAAAATGTAACTTTAACTTGTCAACACGTAACTTTAACTTGTTAAAAACGTAGTTTAACTTGTAAAAAACGTATTTTAACTTGTCAAAATGTAACTTTAACTTGTAAAAACGTAACTTTAACTTGTTAAAAACGTACTTTAACTTGTTAAAAATGTAATTTAACTTGTCAATATGTAACTTTAACTTGTCAAAACGTAACTTTAACTTGATAAAAATGTACTTTAATTTGTAAAAAACGTACTTTAACTTGTAAAAAACGCACTTCAACTTGTAAAAAATGTACTTTAACTTTTCAAACGTAATTTTAGTGTGTCAAAACGTAACTTTAACTGGTAAAAAATGTACTTCAACTTGTAAAACACTTACTTTAACTTGTAAAAAACGTACTTCAACTTGTCAAAAACGTACTTTGACTTGTAAAAAAAGTATTTCAACTTGTCAAAAAGTAACTTTGACTTATAAAAAACGTACCTTATGATGCAAAAAACGTACTTTAACTTGTCAAAACGTAACTTTAACTTGTCAAAACGTAACTTTAACTTGTTAAAAGCATACTTTAACTTTTAAAAAACGTAATTTTACTTGTCAAAAATGTTGTTTAACTTGAAACAATTGTACTTTAACTTGTAAAAATCGAACTTCAACTTGTAAAACAAATACTTTAACTTGTAAAAAACGTACTTCAACTTGTAAGAAACGTACTTTAACTTGTAAAAAACGTATTTTAATGTGTCAAAATGTAACTTTAACTTGTCAAAACGTAACTTTAACTTGTTAAAAACGTACTTCAACTTCTTAAAAACGTACTTTAACTTTTAAAAAACGTATTTTAACTTGTCAAAATGTAACTTTAACTTGTTAAAACGGAACTTTAACTTGTTAAAAACGTACTTTAACTTGTATAAAACGTACTTTCACTTGTAAGAAACGTACTTTAACTTGTCAAAACGTAACTTTAACTTTTAAAAAACGTACTTTAACTAGTAAATAATGTACTTTAACTTCTAAAAAACGTACTTCAATTGGTAAAACACTTACTTTTACTTGTAAAAAACGTACTTTAACTTGTAAAAAACGTACTTTAACTTGTAAAAAAACGTATTTTAACGTGTCAAAATGTAACTTTAACTTGTCAACACGTAACTTTAACTTGTTAAAAACGTAGTTTAACTTGTAAAAAACGTATTTTAACTTGTCAAAATGTAACTTTAACTTGTAAAAACGTAACTTTAACTTGTTAAAAACGTACTTTAACTTGTTAAAAATGTAATTTAACTTGTCAATATGTAACTTTAACTTGTAATAAACGAACTTTAACTTGTCAATACGTAACTTTAACTTGTAAAAAACCTACTTTAACTTGTAATAAACGTACTTTAACTTGTCAATACGTAACTTTAACTTGTAAAAAACCTACTTTAACTTGTAATAAACGTACTTTAACTTGTGAATACGTAACTTTAACTTGTAAAAAACCTACTTTAACTTGTAAAAAACGTACTTTAACTAGTCAATACGTAACTTTAACTTGTAAAAAACCTACTTTAACTTGTAATAAACCTACTTTAACTTGTAAAAAACGTTCTTTAATTTGTAAAATGTAATTTAATTTGTCAATATGTAACTTTAACTTGTCAAAACGTAACTTTAACTTGTTAAAAATGTACTTTAACTTGTAAAAAACGTACTTTAACTTGTAAAAAACGCACTTCAACTTGTAAAAAATGTACTTTAACTTTTAAAAATGTAATTTTAATGTGTCAAAACGTAACTTTAAGTTGTTAAAACGTAACTTTAACTAACAAATGTACTTTAATTTGTAAAAAACATACATTAACTTGAAAAAAACATACTTTAACTTGTTAAAAATGTGGTTTAACTTATAACAAATGTACTTTAACTTGTAAAAAATGTACTTCAACTTGTATAAACCGTACTTAACTTGTCAAAAACATACTTTAACTTGTCAAAAAGTACCGTTAACTTGTCAAAACGTAAGTTTAACTTGTTAAAAAAATACTTAAACTTTTAAAAAACATAATTAAACTTATCAAAACGTGACTTTAACTTGTAAAAAACGTACTTTAACCTGTCTAAATGTAAATTTAATGTGTCAAAACGTAACTTTAAGTTGTTAAAACGTAACTTTAACTGGTAAAAATTGTACTTTAACTTGTAAAAAACATACTTCAACTTGTAAAAGACTTACTTTAACTTGTAAAACACGTACTTCGACTTGTAAAAAACGTATTTTAACGTGTCCAAATGTAACTTGAACTTGTCAAAATGTAACTTTAACTTGTTAAAAACGTACTTTAACTTGAAAAAAACGTAATTTAACTTGTCAAAACGTAAATTTAACTTGTTAAAAATTTATTTTAACTTGTAAAAAACGTACTTTAACTTGTAAAAAACGCACTTCAACTTGTAAAAAACGTACTTTAACTTGTCAAAATGTAGTTTTAATGTGTCAAAACGTAACTTTAAGTTGTTAAAACGTAACTTTAACTGGTAAAAAATGTACTTCAACTTGTAAAACATTTACTTCAACTTGTCAAAAACGTACTTTGACTTGTACAAAACGTATTTCAACCTGTCAAAAAGTAACTTTGACTTGTAAAAAACGTACCTTATGATGTAAAAAACGTACTTTAACTTGTCAAAACGTAACTTAATTTGTTAAAAACGTACTTTAACTTGTAAAAAACGTAATTTAACTTGTCAAAATGTAACTTTAACTTGTCAAAACGTAACTTTAACTTGTTAAAAACGTACTTCAAATTGTAAAAAACGTAGTTTAACTTGTAAAAAACGTATTTTAACTTGTCATATGTAAATTTAACTTGTCAAAATGGAACTTTAACTTGCTAAAAACGTACTTTAACTTGTAAAAAACGTACTTTAACTTGTCAAAACGTAACTTTAACTTGTCAAAACGTAACTTTAACTTGTTAAAAGCATACTTTAACTTTTAAAAAACGTAATTTTACTTGTCAAAAATGTTGTTTAACTTGAAACAAATGTACTTTAACTTGTAAAAACGAACTTCAACTTGTAAAACAAATACTTTAACTTGTAAAAAACGTACTTCAACTTGTAAAAAACGTACTTTAACTTGTAAAAAACGCATATTATTGTGTCAAAATGTAACTTTAACTTGTCAAAACGTAACTTTAACTTGTTCAAAACGTACTTTAACTTGTAAAAAACGTAATTGATCTTGTCAAAATGTAACTTTAACTTGTCAAAATGTAACTTTAACTTGTTAAAAACGTACTTTAACTTGTAAAAAACGTACTTTAACTTGTAAAAAACGTACTTTAACTTGTCAAAACGTAACTTTAACTTGTAAAAAACAGACATTAACTTGTAAAAAATATAATTTAACTTGTTAAAAATTTTGTTGAATTTGAAACCAATCTACTTTAACTTGTAAAAAACGTACTTCAACTTGTAAAAAAACGTACTTTAACTTGTAAAAAATGTATTTTAACGTGTCAAAATGTAACTTTAACTTGTCAAAACGTAACTTTAACTTGTAAAAACGTACTTTAACTTGTAAAAAATGTACTTTAACTTGTAAAAAACGTACTTTAACTTGTCAAAACGTAACTTTAACTTGTTAAAAACGTATTTCAACTTCTTAAAAACGTACTTTAACTTTTAAAAAACGTATTTTAACTTGTTAAAATGTAACTTTAACTTGTTAAAACGGAACTTTAACTTGTTAAAAACGTACTTTAACTTGTATAAAACGTATTTTCACTTGTAAAAACCATACATTAACCTGTAAGAAACATAGTTTAACTTGTTAAAAATGTAGTTTAACTTGTAACAAATGTAGTTTAACTTGTAAAAA
The DNA here is from genome assembly GCA_958296335.1 of Urtica urens. Lineage (NCBI taxonomy): Eukaryota > Viridiplantae > Streptophyta > Magnoliopsida > Rosales > Urticaceae > Urtica > Urtica urens. The sequence goes on from CATQIS010000002.1 coordinate 294,267, forward strand.
CGTACTTCAACTTGTAATAAACGTACTTTAACTTGTAAAAAACATACTTTAACTTGTCATAAGGTAACTTTAACTTGTCAAAACGTAAGTTTAGCGTGTTAGAATCATTTTTAAATTTAAAAAAACGTAATTTTACTTGCCATAACAAAAATTTATATTGTAAAAAACGTACTTTAACTTGTAAAAAACATAATTAAACTTATTAAAACGTTACTTTAATTTGTAAAAAACGTACTTTAACTTGTCAAAAACGTATTTTAATGTGTCAAAACGTCACTTTAAGTCGTTAAAACGTAACTTTAACTGGTTAAAAAAGTACTTTAACTTGTAAAAAACGTACTTCAATTTGTAAAACACTTACTTTAACTTGTAAAAAACGTACTTTAACTTGTAAAAAACATACTTTAACTAGTAAATAATGTACTTTAACTTCTAAAAAACGTACTTCAATTGGTAAAATACTTACTTTTACTTGTAAAAAACGTACTTTAACTTGTAAAAAACGTACTTTAACTTGTAAAAAACGTATTTTAACGTGTCAAAATGTAACTTTAACTTGTCAAAACGTAACTTTAACTTGTTAAAAACGTAGTTTAACTTGTAAAAAACGTATTTTAACTTGTCAAAATGTAACTTTAACTTGTCAAAACGTAACTTTAACTTGTTAAAAACGTACTTTAACTTGTTAAAAATGTAATTTAACTTGTCAATATGTAACTTTAACTTGTCAAAACGTAACTTTAACTTGATAAAAATGTACTTTAACTTGTAAAAAACGTACTTTAACTTGTAAAAAACGCACTTCAACTTGTAAAAAATGTACTTTAACTTTTCAAATGTAATTTTAGTGTGTCAAAACGTAACTTTAAGTTGTTAAAACGTAACTTTAACTAAAAAATGTACTTTAACTTGTAAAAAACATACATTAACTTGTAAAAAACATACTTTAACTTGTTAAAAAAGTTGTTTAACTTGTAACAAATGTACTTTAACTTTTAAAAATTGTACTTCAACTTGTAAAAACCTTACTTAAACTTGTAAAAAGCATACTTTAACTTGTCAAAAAGTACATTTAACTTGTCAAAACGTAAGTTTAACTTGTTAAAAACATACTTAAACTTTTAAAAAACATAATTAAACTTATCAAAACGTGACTTTAACTTGTAAAAAACGTACTTTAACTTGTCTAAATGTAATTTTAATGTGTCAAAACGTAACTTTAAGTTGTTAAAACGTAACTTTAACTGGTAAAAATTGTACTTTAACTTGTAAAAAACGTACTTCATCTTGTAAAAGACTTACTTTAACTTGTAAAACACGTACTTCGACTTGTAAAAAACGTATTTTAACGTGTCCAAATGTAACTTGAACTTGACAAAATGTAACTTTAACTTGTTAAAAACGTACTTTAACTTGAAAAAAACGTAATTTAACTTGTCAAAACGTAACTTTAACTTGTTAAAAATTTATTTTAACTTGTAAAAATCGTACTTTAACTTGTAAAAAACGCACTTCAACTTGTAAAAAACGTACTTTAACTTGTCAAAATGTAATTTTAAAGTGTCAAAACGTAACTTTACGTTGTTAAAACGTAACTTTAACTGGTAAAAAATGTACTTCAACTTGTAAAACACTTACTTTAACTTGTAAAAAACGTACTTCAACTTGTCAAAAACGTACTTTGACTTGTAAAAAAAGTATTTCAACTTGTCAAAAAGTAACTTTGACTTGTAAAAAACGTACCTTATGATGTAAAAAACGTACTTTAACTTGTCAAAACGTAACTTAACTTGTTAAAAACGTACTTTAACTTGTAAAAAACGTAATTTAACTTGTCAAAATGTAACTTTAACTTGTCAAAACGTAACTTTAACTTGATAAAAACGTACTTTAACTAGTTAAAAACGTACTTCAAATTGTAAAAAACGTAGTTTAACTTGTAAAAAACGTATTTTAACTTGTCATATGTAACTTTAACTTGTCAAAATGGAACTTTAACTTGCTAAAAACGTACTTTAACTTATAAAAAACGTACTTTAACTTGTCAAAACGTAACTTTAACTTGTCAAAACGTAACTTTAACTTGTTAAAAGCATACTTTAACTTTAAAAAAACGTAATTTTACTTGTCAAAAATGTTGTTTAAGTTGAAACAAATGTACTTTAACTTGTAAAAAACGAACTTCAACTTGTAAAACAAATGCTTTAACTTGTAAAAAACGTACTTTAACTTGTAAAAAACGTACTTTAACTTGTAAAAAACGTATTTTAACTTGTAAAAAACGTATTTTAATGTGTCAAAATGTAACTTTAACTTGTCAAAACGTAACTTTAACTTGTTCAAAACGTACTTTAACTTGTAAAAAACGTAATTGATCTTGTCAAAATGTAACTTTAACTTGTCAAAATGTAAGTTTAACTTGTTAAAAACATACTTTAACTTGTAAAAAACGTACTTTAACTTGTAAAAAACGTACTTTAACTTATCAAAACGTAAATTTAACTTGTAAAAAACAGACATTAACTTGTAAAAAATATAATTTAACTTGTTAAAAATGTTGTTGAACTTGAAAGAAATGTACTTTAACTTGTAAAAAACGTACTTCAACTTGTAAAAAACGTACTTTAACTTGTAAAAAACGTATTTTAACGTGTCAAAATGTAACTTTAACTTGTCAAAACGTCACTTTAACTTGTAAAAACGTACTTTAACTTGTAAAAAATATACTTTAACTTGTAAAAAACGTACTTTAACTTGTCAAAACGTAACTTTAACTTGTTAAAAACGTACTTCAACTTCTTAAAAACGTACTTTAACTTTTAAAAAACGTATTTTAACTTGTCAAAATGTAACGTTAACTTGTTAAACCGGAACTTTAACTTGTTAAAAACGTACTTTAACTTGTATAAAACGTACTTTCACTTGTAAGAAACGTACTTTAACTTGTCAAAACGTAACTTTAACTTGTAAAAACCATACATTAACCTGTAAGAAACATAGTTTAACTTGTTAAAAATGTAGTTTAACTTGTAACAAATGTAGTTTAACTTGTAAAAACGTACTTCAACTTGTAATAAACGTACTTTAACTTGTAAAAAACATACTTTAACTTGTCAGAAAGTAACTTTAACTTGTCAAAACGTAAGTTTAACTTGTTAGAATCATTTTTAACTTTAATAAAACGTAATTTTACTTCCCACAACGAAAATTTATATTGTAAAAAAGGTACTTTAACTTGTAAAAAACATAATTAAACTTATTAAAACGTTACTTTAACTTGTAAAAAACGTACTTTAACTTGTCAAAATGTAATTTTAATGTGTCAAAACGTCACTTTAAGTCGTTAAAACGTAACTTTAACTAGTAAAAAACGTACTTCAATTTGTAAAACACTTACTTTAACTTGTAAAAAACGTACTTTAACTAGTAAATAATGTACTTTAACTTCTAAAAAACGTACTTCAATTGGTAAATCACTTACTTTTACTTGTAAAAAACGTACTTTAACTTGTAAAAAACGTACTTTAACTTGTAAAAACGTATTTTAATGTGTCAAAATGTAACTTTAACTTGTCAAAACGTAACTTTAACTTGTTAAAAACGTACTTTAACTTGTAAAAAACGTATTTGAACTTGTCAAAATGTAACTTTAACTTGTCAAAACGTAACTTTAACTTGTTAAAAACGTACTTTAACTCTTTAAAAATGTAATTTAACTTGTCAATATGTAACTTTAACTTGTCAAAACGTAACTTTAACTTGATAAAAATGTACTCTAACATGTAAAAAACGTACTTTAACTTGTAAAAAATGCACTTCAACTTGTAAAAAATGTACTTTAACTTTTCAAAATGTAATTTTAGTGTGTCAAAACGTAACTTTAAGTTGTTAAAACGTAACTTTAACTACAAAATGTACTTTAACTTGTAAAAAACATACATTAACTTGTAAAAAACATACTTTAACTTGTTAAAAAAGTGGTTTAACTTATAACAAATGTACTTTAACTTGTAAAAAATGTACTTCAACTTGTAAAAACCGTACTTTAACTTGAAAAACACATACTTTAACTTGTCAAAAAGTAACTTTAACTTGTCAAAACATAAGTTTAACTTTTTAAAAACATACTTTAACTTTTAAAAAACATAATTAAACTCATCAAAACGTGACTTTAACTTGTAATAAACGTACTTTAACTTGTCTAAATGTGGTTTTAATGTGTCAAAACGTAACTTTAAGTTGTTAAAACTTAACTTTAACTGGTAAAAAAATGTACTTCAACTTGTAAAACACTTACTTTAACTTGTAAAAAACGTACTTCAACTTGTAAAAAACGTACTTTAACTTGTCAAAATGTAATTTTAATGTGTCAAAACGTAACTTTAAGTTGTTAAACCGTAACTTTAACTGGTAAAAAATGTACTTCAACTTGTAAAACACTTACTTTAACTTGTAAAAAACGTACTTCAACTTGTCAAAAACGAACTTTGACTTGTAAAAAACGTATTTCAACTTGTCAAAAAGTAACTTTGACTTGTAAAAAACGTACCTTATGATGTAAAAAACGTACTTTAACTTGTCAAAATGTAACTTTAACTTGTTAAAAACGTACTTTAACTTGTAAAAAACGTAGTTTAACTTGTAAAAAACGGACTTTAACTTGTCAAAACGTAACTTTAACTTGTAAAAAACATACATTAACTTGTAAAAAATATACTTTAACTTGTCAAAAATGTTGTTTAACTTGAAAAAAATGTACTTTAACTTGTAAAAAACGAACGTCAACTCGTAAAACAAATACTTTAACTTGTAAAAAACGTACTTCAACTTGTAAAAAACGTACTTTAACTTGTAAAAAACGTATTTTAACGTGTCAAAATGTAAGTTTAACTTGTCAAAACGTAACTTTAACTTGTTCAAAACGTACTTTAACTTGTAAAAAACGTAACAGAACTTGTCAAAATGTAACTTTAACTTGTCAAAATGTAACTTTAACTTGTCAAAACGTACTTTAACTTGTAAAAAACGTACTTTAACTTGTAAAAAACGTACTTGAACTTTTAAAAATTATAATTTTAAGTGTCACAACGAAACTTTATCTTGTAAAAAACGTACTTTAACTTATAAAAAACATAATTAAACTTGTCAAAACGTAACTTTACCTTGTAAAATATGTACTTTAACTTGTCAATAATGTACTTTAACTTGTCAAAACGTAACTTTAACTTGTCAAAACGTAAGTTTAACTTGAAAACACATACATTAACTAGTAAAAATATACTTTAAATTTTCAAAAATGTTATTTAACTTGTAACAAATGTACTTTAACTTGTAAAAAACGAACTTCAACTTGTAGAACACTTACTTTAACTTGTAAAAAACGTACTTCAACTTGTCAAAAACGAACTTTGACTTGTAAAAAACGTATTTCAACTTGTCAAAAAGTAACTTTGACTTGTAAAAAACGTACCTTATGATGTAAAAAACGTACTTTAACTTGTCAAAATGTAACTTTAACTTGTTAAAAACGTACTTTAACTTGTAAAAAACGTAGTTTAACTTGTAAAAAACGTACTTTAACTTGTCAAAACGTAACTTTAACTTGTAAAAAACATACATTAACTTGTAAAAAATATACTTTAACTTGTCAAAAATGTTGTTTAACTTGAAAAAAATGTACTTTAACTTGTAAAAAACGAACGTCAACTCGTAAAACAAATACTTTAACTTGTAAAAAACGTACTTCAACTTGTAAAAAACGTACTTTAACTTGTAAAAAACGTATTTTAACGTCTCAAAATGTAAGTTTAACTTGTCAAAACGTAACTTTAACTTGTTCAAAACGTACTTTAACTTGTAAAAAACGTAACATAACTTGGCAAAATGTAACTTTAACTTGTCAAAATGTAACTTTAACTTGTCAAAACGTACTTTAACTTGTAAAAAACGTACTTTAACTTGTAAAAAACGTACTTGAACTTTTAAAAATTATAATTTTAAGTGTCACAACGAAACTTTATCTTGTTAAAAACGTACTTTAACTTATAAAAAACATAATTAAACTTGTCAAAACGTAACTTTACCTTGTAAAATATGTACTTTAACTTGTCAATAATGTACTTTAACTTGTCAAAACGTAACTTTAACTTGTCAAAACGTAAGTTTAACTTGAAAAAACATACATTAACTTGTAAAAAATATACTTTAAATTTTCAAAAATGTTATTTAACTTGTAACAAATGTACTTTAACTTGTAAAAAACGAACTTCAACTTGTAGAACACTTACTTTAACTTGTAAAAAACGTACTTCAACTTGTAAAAAACGTATTTTAACTTGTAAAAAATGTATTTTAACGTGTCAAAATGTAACTTTAACCTGTCAAAACGTAACTTTAACTTGTTCAAAACGTACTTTAACTTGTAAAAAACGTAATTGAACTTGTCAAAATGTAATTTTAACTTGTGAAAATGTAACTTTATCTTGTTAAAAACGTACTTTAACTTGTAAAAAACGTACTTTAACTTGTAAAAAACTTACTTTTACTAGTCAAAACGTAAGTTTAACTTGTTAAAAACCTACTTTAACTTGTCAAAACGTAACTTTAACATGTCAAAACGTAAGTTTAACTTGTTAAAAACATACATTAACTTGTAAAAAACGTACTTTAACTTGTCAAAAATGTGGTTTAACTTGTAACAAATGTACTTTAACTTGTAAAAACGTACTTCAACTTGTAAAAAGCGTACTTTAACTTGTAAAAAACGTACTTTAACTTGTAAAAAACCTACTTTAACTTGTCAAAACGTAACTTTAACTTGTCAAAATGTAATTTTAATGTTCAAAACGTAATTTAAGTTGTTAAGACGTAACTTTAACTTGTAAAAAACGTACTTTAACTTGTAAAAAACTACTTTAACTTGTCAAAACGTAACTTTAACTTTTCAAAACGTACGTTTAACTTGTTAAAACCATACATTAACTTGTAAAAAATATACTTTAATTTGTCAAAAATGTGGTTTAACTTGAAACAAATGTACTTTAAGATGTAAAAACGTATTTCAACTTGTAAAAAACGTACTTTAACTTGTAAAAAACGTACTTTAACTTGTAAAAAACGTACTTTAACTAGTCAAAACGTAACATTAACTTGTAAAAAAACTAGTTAAATCACGTTTTTTACAAGTTGAAGTACGTTTTTACAAGTTAAAGGTCATTTGTTACAAGTTAAACCACATTTATGACAAATTAAAGTACGTTTTTTACAAGTGAATGTATGTTTTTAACAATTTAGACTTATGTTTTGACGAGTTAAAGTTAAGTTTTGACAAGTTAAAGTAGGTTTTTTACAAGGTAATGTTACGTTTTGACAAGTTAAAGTACGTTTTTTACAACTTAAAGTACGTTTTTTACAAGTTAAAGTTACGTTTTGACAAGTTAAATTACGTTTTTAACAAGTTACACTTATGTTTTGACAAATTAAACTTATGTTTTGACTAGTTAAAGTAGGATTTTTACAAATTAAAGTTCGTTTTTTACATGTTCAAGTACGTTTTTACAAGTTAAAGTACATTTGTTTCAAGTTATACAACATTTTTGACAAGTTAAAGTACGTTTTTTACAAATGAATGTATGTTTTTAACATGTTAAAGTTACGTTTTGACAAGTTAAAGTTACGTTTTGACAAGTTAAAGTAGTTTTTTACAAGTTAAAGCACGTTTTTTACAATTTAAAGTTACGTTTTAACAACTTAAACTTACGTTTTGACACATTAAAATTACATTTTGACAAGTTAAAGTACGTTTTTTATAAGTTAAAGTTACGTTTTGACAAGTTAAACTACGTTTTTAACAAGTAAAACTTACGTTTTGACAAATTAAAGTTATGTTTTGACAAGTTAATGTAGGTTTTTTACAAGTTGAAGTACGTTTTTTACAAGTTAAAGTATATTTGTCACAAGTTAAACCACATTTTTGACAAGTTAAAGTACGTTTTTTCAAGTGAATGTATGTTTTTAACAATTTAAACTTATGTTTTGACAAGTTAAAGTTACGTTTTGACAAGTTAAAGTAGTTTTTTTACAAGTTAATGTTACGTTTTGACAAGTTAAAGTACGTTTTTTACAAGTTAAAGTACATTTTTTACAAGTTAAAGTACGTTTTTTACAAGTTGAAGTACGTTTTTACATGTTAAAGTACATTTGTTTCAAGTTAAACCACATTTTTGACAAGTTAAAGTACATTTTTTACAAATGAATGTATGTTTTTAACATGTTAAAGTTACGTTTTGACAAGTTAAAGTTACGTTTTGACAAGTTAAAGTATTTTTTTACAAGTTAAAGTACGTTTTTACAATTTAAAGTTACGTTTTAACAACTTAAATTTACGTTTTGAAACATTAAAATTACATTTTGACAAGTTAAAGTACGTTTTTTATAAGTTAAAGTTACGTTTTGACAAGTTAAACTACGTTTTTAACAAGTTAAACTTACGTTTTGACAAATTAAAGTTATGTTTTGACAAGTTAATGTAGGTTTTTTACAAGTTGAAGTACGTTTTTTACAAGTTAAAGTATATTTGTCACAAGTTAAACCACATTTTTGACAAGTTAAAGTACGTTTTTTCAAGTGGATGTATGTTTTTAACAATTTAAACTTATGTTTTGACAAGTTAAAGTTACGTTTTGACAAGTTAAAGTAGTTTTTTTACAAGTTAATGTTACGTTTTGACAAGTTAAAGTACGTTTTTTACAAGTTAAAGTACATTTTTTACAAGTTAAAGTACGTTTTTTACAAGTTGAAGTACGTTTTTACATGTTAAAGTACATTTGTTTCAAGTTAAACCACATTTTTGACAAGTTAAAGTACATTTTTTACAAATGAATGTATGTTTTTAACATGTTAAAGTTACGTTTTGACAAGTTAAAGTTACGTTTTGACAAGTTAAAGTATTTTTTTACAAGTTAAAGTACGTTTTTACAATTTAAAGTTACGTTTTAACAACTTAAATTTACGTTTTGAAACATTAAAATTACATTTTGAGAAGTTAAAGTACGTTTTTTATAAGTTAAAGTTACTTTTTGACAAGTTAAATTACGTTTTTAACAAGTTAAACTTACGTTTTGACAAATTAAAGTTATGTTTTGACAAGTTAAAGTAGGCTTTTTACAAGTTAAAGCACGTTTTTACAAGTTGAAGTACGTTTTTACACGTTAAAGTACATTTGTTACAAGTTAAACCACATTTTTGACAAGTTAAAGTACGTTTTTTACAAGTGAATGTATGTTTTTAACAATCTAGACTTATGTTTTGACAAGTTAAAGTTACGTTTTGACAAGTTAAAGTAGGTTTTTTACAAGTTAATGTTACGTTTTGACAAGTTAAAGTACGTTTTTTACAAGTTAAAGTACTTTTTTTACAAGTTAAAGTACGTTTTTTACAAGTTAAAGTTACGTTTTGACAAGTTAAATTACGTTTTTAACAAGTTACACTTATGTTTTGACAAATTAAAGTTATGTTTTGACAAGTTAAAGTAGGTTTTTTACAAGTTAAAGTACGTTTTTTACAAGTTGAAGTACGTTTTTACAAGTTAAAGTACATTTGTTTCAAGTTAAACCACATGTTTGACAAGTTAAAGTACGTTTTTTACAAATGAATGTATGTTTTTAACATGTTAAAGTTACGTTTTGACAAGTTAAAGTTACGTTTTGACAAGTTAAAGTATTTTTTTACAAGTTAAAGTACGTTTTTTACGATTTAAAGTTACGTTTTAACAACTTAAACTTACGGTTTGACACATTAAAATTACATTTTGACAAGTTAAAGTAAGTTTTTTAAAAGTAAAACTTACGTTTTGACAAATTAAAGTTATGTTTTGACAAGTTACACTTACGTTTTGACAATTTAAAGTTATGTTTTGACAAATTAAAGTAGGTTTTTTACAAGTTAAAGCACGTTTTTTACAAGTTGAAGTACGTTTCTACAAGTTAAAGTAGATTTGTTACAAGTTAAACCACATTTTTGACAAGTTAAATTACGTTTTTTACAAGTGAATGTATGTTTTTACAAATTTAGACTTATGTTTTGACAAGTTAAAGTTATATTATGACAAGTTAAAGTAGGTTTTTTACAAGGTAATGTTACGTTTTGACAAGTTAAAATACGTTTTTTACAAGTTAAAGTACGTTTTTTACAACTTAAAGTACGTTTTTTACAAGTTAAAGTTACGTTTTGAAAAGTTAAATTACATTTTTAACAAGTTACACTTATGTTTTGACAAATTAAAGTTATGTTTTGACAAGTTAAAGTAGGATTTTTACAAGTTAAAGTACGTTTTTTACATGTTCAAGTACGTTTTTACAAGTTAAAGTACATTTGTTTCAAGTTAAACCACATTTTTGACAAGTTAAAGTATGTTTTTTACAAATGAATCTATGTTTTTAACATGTTAAAGTTACGTTTTGACAAGTTAAAGTTACGTTTTGACAAGTTAAAGTAGTTTTTTACAAGTTAAAGCACGTTTTTTACAATTTAAAGTTACGTTTTAACAACTTAAACTTACGTTTTGACACATTAAAATTACATTTTGACAAGTTAAAGTACGTTTTTTATAAGTTAAAGTTACGTTTTGACAAGTTAAATTACGTTTTTAACAAGTTAAACTTACGTTTTGACAAATTAAAGTTATGTTTTGACAAGTTAAAGTAGGTTTTTTACAAGTTGAAATACGTTTTTACAAGTTAAAGTACATTTGTTACAATTTAAACAACATTTTTGACAAGTTAAAGTACGTTTTTTTCAAGTGAATGTATGTTTTTAACAATTTAGACTTATGTTTTGACAAGTTAAAGTTACGTTTTGACAAGTTAAAGTAGGTTTTTTACAAGGTAATGTACGTTTTTTACAAGTTGAAGTACGTTTTTACAAGTTAAAGTACATTTGTTTCAAGTTAAACCACATTTTTGACAAGTTAAAGTACGTTTTTTACAAATGAATGTATGTTTTGAACATGTTAAAGTTACGTTTTGACAAGTTAAAGTTACGTTTTGACAAGTTAAAGTATTTTTTTACAAGTTAAAGTACGTTTTTTACGATTTAAAGTTACGTTTTAACAACTTAAACTTACGGTTTGACACATTAAAATTACATTTTGACAAGTTAAAGTAAGTTTTTTAAAAGTTAAACTTACGTTTTGACAAGTTAAATTACTGTTTTAACAAGTTACACTTACGATTTGACAAATTAAAGTTATGTTTTGACAAAGTAAAGTAGGTTTTTTACAAGTTAAAGCAAGTTTTTTTCAAGTTGAAGTACGTTTCTACAAGTTAAAGTACATTTGTTACAAGTTAAAGTACATTTTTTACAAGTTAAAGTTACGTTATGAGAAGTTATATTACGTTTTTAACAAGTTACACTTATGTTTTGACAAATTAAAGTAATGTTTTGACAAGTTAAAGTAGGTTTTTTACAAGTTAAAGTACATTTTTTACAAGTTGAAGTACGTTTTTACAAGTTAAAGTACATTTGTTTCAAGTTAAACCACATTTTTGACAAGTTAAAGTACGTTTTTTTACGAATGAATGTATGTTTTTAACATGTTAAAGTTACGTTTTTACAAGTTAAAGTTACCTTTTGACAAGTTAAAGTAGTTTTTTACAAGTTAAAGTACGTTTTTTACAATTTAAAGTTACATTTTAACAACTTAAACTTACGTTTTGACACATTAAAGTTATGTTTTAACAATTTAAAGTTAGGTTTTAACAATTTAAAGTTATGTTTTGACAAGTTAAAGTAGGTTTTTTTCGAGTTAAAGCACGTTTTTACAAGTTGAAGTATGTTTTTACAAGTTAAAGTACATTTGTTACAAGTTAAACCACATTTTTGACAAGTTAAAGTACGTTTTTTTCAAGTGAATGTATGTTTTTAACAATTTAAACTTATATTTTGACAAGTTAAAGTTACGTTTTGAAAAGTTAAAGTAGTTTTTTTACAAGTTAATGTTACGTTTTGACAAGTTAAAGTACGTTTTTTACAAGTTAAAGTACGTTTTTTACAAGTTAAAATACGTTTTTTACAAGTTGAAGTACGTTTTTACATCTTAAACTACATTTGTTTCAAGTTAAACCACATTTTTGACAAGTTAAAGTACGTTTTTTACAAATGAATGTATGTTTTTAACATGTTAAAGTTACGTTTTGACAAGTTAAAGTTACGTTTTGACAAGTTAAAGTAGTTTTTTACAAGTTAAAGACGTTTTTTACAATTTAAAGTTACGTTTTAACAACTTAAACTTACGTTTTGACACATTAAAATTACATTTTGACAAGTTAAAGTACATTTTTTATAAGTTAAAGTTACGTTTTGACAAGTTAAATTACGTTTTTAACAAGTTAAACTTACGTTTTGACAAATTAAAGTTATGTTTTGACAAGTTAAAGTAGGTTTTTTACAAGTTGAAGTACGTTTTTACAAGTTAAAGTACATTTGTTACAATTTAAACAACATTTTTGACAAGTTAAAGTACGTTTTTTTCAAGTGAATGTATGTTTTTAACAATTTAGACTTATGTTATGACAAGTTAAAGTTACGTTTTGACAAGTTAAAGTAGGTTTTTTACAAGGTAATGTTACGTTTTGACAAGTTAAAGTACGTTTTTTACAAGTTAAAGTACATTTTTTACAAGTTAAAGTTACGTTAGGAGAAGTTAAATTACGTTTTTAACAAGTTACACTTATGTTTTGACAAATTAAAGTAATGTTTTGACAAGTTAAAGTAGGTTTTTTACAAGTTAAAGTACATTTTTTACAAGTTGAAGTACGTTTTTATAAGTTAAAGTACATTTGTTTCAAGTTAAACCACATTTTTTACAAGTTAAAGTACGTTTTTTACAAGTGAATGTATGTTTTTAACAATTTAGACTTATGTTTTGACAAGTTAAAGTTACGTTTTGACAAGTTAAAGTAGGTTTTTTACAAGGTAATGTACGTTTTTTACAAGTTGAAGTACGTTTTTACAAGTTAAAGTACATTTGTTTCAAGTTAAACCACATTTTTGACAAGTTAAAGTACGTTTTTTACAAATGAATGTATGTTTTGAACATGTTAAAGTTACGTTTTGACAAGTTAAAGTTACGTTTTGACAAGTTAAAGTATTTTTTTACAAGTTAAAGTACGTTTTTTACGATTTAAAGTTACGTTTTAACAACTTAAACTTACGGTTTGACACATTAAAATTACATTTTGACAAGTTAAAGTAAGTTTTTTAAAAGTTAAACTTACGTTTTGACAAGTTAAATTACTGTTTTAACAAGTTACACTTACGATTTGACATATTAAAGTTATGTTTTGACAAAGTAAAGTAGGTTTTTTACAAGTTAAAGCAAGTTTTTTTCAAGTTGAAGTACGTTTCTACAAGTTAAAGTACATTTGTTACAAGTTAAACCACATTTTTGACAAGTTAAATTACGTTTTTTACAAGTGAATGTATGTTTTTAACAATTTAGACTTATGTTTTGACAAGTTAAAGTTACGTTTTGACAAGTTAAACTAGGTTTTTTACAAGGGAATGTTACGTTTTGACAAGTTAAAGTACATTTTTTACAAGTTAAAGTACATTTTTTACAAGTTAAAGTTACGTTATGAGAAGTTATATTACGTTTTTAACAAGTTACACTTATGTTTTGACAAATTAAAGTAATGTTTTGACAAGTTAAAGTAGGTTTTTTACAAGTTAAAGTACATTTTTTACAAGTTGAAGTACGTTTTTACAAGTTAAAGTACATTTGTTTCAAGTTAAACCACATTTTTGACAAGTTAAAGTACGTTTTTTTACGAATGAATGTATGTTTTTAACATGTTAAAGTTACGTTTTTACAAGTTAAAGTTACCTTTTGACAAGTTAAAGTAGTTTTTTACAAGTTAAAGTACGTTTTTTACAATTTAAAGTTACGTTTTAACAACTTAAACTTACGTTTTGACACATTAAAGTTATGTTTTAACAATTTAAAGTTACGTTTTAACAATTTAAAGTTATGTTTTAACAAGTTAAAGTAGGTTTTTTTCGAGTTAAAGCACGTTTTTACAAGTTGAAGTATGTTTTGACAAGTTAAAGTACATTTGTTACAAGTTAAACCACATTTTTGACAAGTTAAAGTACGTTTTTTTCAAGTGAATGTATGTTTTTAACAATTTAAACTTATATTTTGACAAGTTAAAGTTACGTTTTGAAAAGTTAAAGTAGTTTTTTTACAAGTTAATGTTACGTTTTGACAAGTTAAAGTACGTTTTTTACAAGTTAAAGTACGTTTTTTACAAGTTAAAGTACGTTTTTTACAAGTTGAAGTACGTTTTTACATCTTAAACTACATTTGTTTCAAGTTAAACCACATTTTTGACAAGTTAAAGTACGTTTTTTACAAATGAATGTATGTTTTTAACATGTTAAAGTTACGTTTTGACAAGTTAAAGTTACGTTTTGACAAGTTAAAGTAGTTTTTTACAAGTTAAAGACGTTTTTTACAATTTAAAGTTACGTTTTAACAACTTAAACTTACGTTTTGACACATTAAAATTACATTTTGACAAGTTAAAGTACATTTTTTATAAGTTAAAGTTACGTTTTGACAAGTTAAATTACGTTTTTAACAAGTTAAACTTACGTTTTGACAAATTAAAGTTATGTTTTGACAAGTTAAAGTAGGTTTTTTACAAGTTGAAGTACGTTTTTACAAGTTAAAGTACATTTGTTACAATTTAAACAACATTTTTGACAAGTTAAAGTACGTTTTTTTCAAGTGAATGTATGTTTTTAACAATTTAGACTTATGTTATGACAAGTTAAAGTTACGTTTTGACAAGTTAAAGTAGGTTTTTTACAAGGTAATGTTACGTTTTGACAAGTTAAAGTACGTTTTTTACAAGTTAAAGTACATTTTTTACAAGTTAAAGTTACGTTATGAGAAGTTAAATTACGTTTTTAACAAGTTACACTTATGTTTTGACAAATTAAAGTAATGTTTTGACAAGTTAAAGTAGGTTTTTTACAAGTTAAAGTACATTTTTTACAAGTTGAAGTACGTTTTTATAAGTTAAAGTACATTTGTTTCAAGTTAAACCACATTTTTGGCAAGTTAAAGTACGTTTTTTACGAATGAATGTATGTTTTTAACATGTTAAAGTTACGTTTTTACAAGTTAAAGTTACGTTTTGATAAGTTAAAGTAGTTTTTTACAAGTTAAAGTACGTTTTTTACAATTTAAAGTTACGTTTTAACAACTTAAACTTACGTTTTGACACATTAAAATTACATTTTGACAAGGTAAAGTACATTTTTTATAAGTTAAAGTTACGTTTTGACAAGTTAAATTACGTTTTTAACAAGTTAAACTTACGTTTTGACAAATTAAAGTTATGTTTTGACAAGTTAAAGTAGGTTTTTTTCGAGTTAAAGCACGTTTTTACAAGTTGAAGTATGTTTTTACAAGTTAAAGTACATTTGTTACAAGTTAAACCACATTTTTGACAAGTTAAAGTACGTTTTTTCAAGTGAATGTATGTTTTTAACAATTTAAACTTATGTTTTGACAAGTTAAAGTTATGTTTTGACAAGTTAAAGTAGTTTTTTTACAAGTTAATGTTACGTTTTGACAAGTTAAAGTACGTTTTTTACAAGTTAAAGTACGTTTTTTACAAGTTAAAGTACGTTTTTTACAAGTTAAAGTACGTTTTTACATCTTAAAGTACATTTGTTTCAAGTTAAACCACATTTTTGACAAGTTAAAGTACGTTTTTACAAGTTAAAGTACATTTGTTACAATTTAAACAACATTTTTGACAAGTTAAAGTACGTTTTTTTCAAGTGAATGTATGTTTTTAACAATTTAGACTTATGTTTTGACAAGTTAAAGTTACGTTTTGACAAGTTAAAGTAGGTTTTTTACAAGGTAATGTTACGTTTTGACAAGTTAAAGTACGTTTTTTACAAGTTAAAGTACATTTTTTACAAGTTAAAGTTACGTTATGAGAAGTTAAATTACGTTTTTAACAAGTTACACTTATGTTTTGACAAATTAAAGTAATGTTTTGACAAGTTAAAGTAGGTTTTTTACAAGTTAAAGTACATTTTTTACAAGTTGAAGTACGTTTTTACAAGTTAAAGTACATTTTTTACAAGTTAAAGTACGTTTTTACAAGTTAAAGTACATTTGTTACAATTTAAACAACATTTTTGACAAGTTAAAGTACGTTTTTTTCAAGTGAATGTATGTTTTTAACAATTTAAACTTATGTTTTGACAAGTTAAAGTTACGTTTTGACAAGTTAAAATAGTTTTTTTACAAGTTAATGTTACGTTTTGACAAGTTAAAGTACGTTTTTTACA
Source organism: Urtica urens (assembly GCA_958296335.1). Classification (NCBI taxonomy): domain Eukaryota; kingdom Viridiplantae; phylum Streptophyta; class Magnoliopsida; order Rosales; family Urticaceae; genus Urtica; species Urtica urens. Next base: position 310,641 of record CATQIS010000002.1, read on the forward strand.
AGTTAAAGTACGTTTTTTACAAGTGAAAGTACGTTTTTTACAAGTTGAAATACGTTTTTACATCTTAAAGTACATTTGTTTCAAGTTAAACCACATTTTTGACAAATTAAAGTACATTTTTTACAAATGAATGTATGTTTTTAACATGTTAAAGTTACGTTTTGACAAGTTAAAGTTACGTTTTGACAAGTTAAAGTATTTTTTTACAAGTTAAAGTACGTTTTTTACAATTTAAAGTTACGTTTTAACAACTTAAACTTACGTTTTGAAACATTAAAATTACATTTTGAGAAGTTAAAGTACGTTTTTTATAAGTTAAAGTTACTTTTTTACAAGTTAAACTTACGTTTTGACAAATTAAAGTTATGTATTTACAAGTTAAAGCACGTTTTTTACAAGTTGAAGTACGTTTTTACAAGTTAAAGTATATTTGTTACAAGTTAAACCACATTTTTGCAAGTTAAAGTACGTTTTTTTCAAATGAATGTATGTTTACATGTTAAAGTTACGTTTTGACAAGTTAAAGTTACGTTTTGACAAGTTAAAGTATTTTTTTACAAGTTAAAGTACGTTTTTTACAAGTTAAAGTACGTTTTTTACAAGTTAAAGTACGTTTTTTACAAGTTAAAGTTACGTTTTAACAAGTTAAATTACGTTTTTAACAAGTTACACTTATGTTTTGAGAAATTAAAGTTATGTTTTGACAAGTTAAAGTAGGTTTTTTACAAGTTAAAGTACGTTTTTTACAAGTTGAAGTACCTTTTTACAAGTTAAAGTGCATTTGTTTGAAGTTAAACCACATTTTTTACAAGTTAAAGTACGTTTTTTACAAATGAATGATGTTTTTAACATGTTGAAGTTACGTTTTGACAAGTTAAAGTTACGTTTTTACAAGTTAAAGTTTTTTTTTACAAGTTAAAGTACGTTTTTTACAATTTAGAGTTACATTTTAACAACTTAAACTTACGTTTTGACACATTAAAATTACATTTTGACAAGTTAAAGTACGTTTTTTGTAAGTTACACTTACGTTTTGACAAGTTAAATTACGTTTTTAACAAGTTAAACTTACGTTTTGACAAATTAAAGTTATGTTTTGACATGTTAAAGTAGGTTTTTTACAAGTTAAAGCACGTTTTTTACAAGTTGAAGTACGTTTTTATAAGTTAAAGTACATTTGTTACAAGTTAAACCACATTTTTGACAAGTTAAAGTACGTTTTTTTCAAGTGAATGTATGTTTTTAACAATTTAGACTTATGTTTTGACAAGTTAAAGTTACGTTTTGACAAGTTAAAGTAGGTTTTTTACAAGTTAATGTTACGTTTTGACAAGTTAAAGTACGTTTTTTACAAGTCAAAGTACGTTTTTTACAAGTTAAGGTACGTTTTTTATAAGTTAAAGTTACTATTGACAAGTTAAATTACGCTTTTAACAAGTTACGCTTATGTTTTGACAAATTAAAGTTATGTTTTGACAAGTTAAAGTAGGTTTTTTACAAGTTAAAGTACGTTTTTTACAAGTTGAAGTACATTTTTACAAGTTTAAGTACATTTTTTTGAAGTTAAACAACATTTTTGACAAGTTAAAGTACGTTTTTTACAAATGAATGTATGTTTTTAACATGTTAAAGTTACGTTTTGACAAGTTAAAGTTACGTTTTGAAAAGTTAAAGTAGTTTTTTACAAGTTAAAGTACGTTTTTTACAATTTAAAGTTATGTTTTAACAACTTAAACTTACGTTTTGACACATTAAAATTACATTTTGACAAGCTAAAGTACGTTTTTTATAAGTTAAAGTTATGTTTTGACAAGTTAAATTACGTTTTTAACAAGTTAAACTTACGTTTTGACAAATTAAAGTTATGTTTTGACAAGTTAAAGTAGGTTTTTTACAAGTTAAAGCACGTTTTTTACAAGTTGAAGTATGTTTTTACAAGTTAAAGTTTATTTGTTACAAGTTAAACCACATTTTTGACAAGTTAAAGTACGTTTTTTTCAATTGAATGTATGTTTTTAATAATTTAAACTTATGTTTTGACAAGTTAAGGTTACGTTTTGACAAGTTAAAGTAGGTTTTTTACAGTTAAAGTTATGTTTTGACAAGTTAAAGTACGTTTTTTTACAAGTTAAACCACATTTTTGACAAGTTAAAGTACGTTTTATTGAAGTTAATGAGTGTTTCTAACAATTTAAACATACGTTTTGACAAGTTAAAGTTACGTTTTGAAAAAATAAAGTAGGTTTTTTACAAATTAAAGTACGTGTTTTACAGGTTAAAGTAGGTTTTTTACAAGTTAAAGTTACGTATTGATAAGTTAAAGTACGTTTTTTACAAGTTAAAGTACGTTTTTTACAAGTTAAAGTACATTTGTTACAAGTTAAACCACATTTTTTACAAGTTAAAGTATGTTTTTTACAAGTTAATGTATGTTTTTAACAAGTTAAACTTACGTTTTGAAAAGTTAAAGTTACGTTTTGACAAGTTAAAGTAGTTTTTTACAAGTTAAAGTACGTTTTTTACAAGTTAAAGTTACGTCTTAACAACTTAAAATACGTTTTGAACATTAAAATTACATTTTGACAAGTTAAAGTTACGTTTTGACAAGTTAAAGTTGGTTTTTTCCAAGTTAAAGTACGTTTTTTACAAGTTAAAGTACGTTTTTTACAAGTTAAAGTACGTTTTTTACAAGTTAAAGTTACGTTTTGACAAGTTAAATTACGTTTTTAACAAGTTACACTTATGTTTTGACAAATTAAAGTTATGTTTTGACAAGTTAAAGTAGGTTTTTGACAAGTTAAAGTACGTTTTTTACAAGTTGAAGTACGTTTTTACAAGTTAAAGTACATTTGTTTCAAGTTAAACCACATTTTTGACAAGTTAAAGTACGTTTTTTACAAATGAATGTATGTTTTTAACATGTTAAAGTTACGTTTTGACAAGTTAAAGTTACGTTTTGACAAGTTAAAGTATTTTTTTACAAGTTAAAGTACGTTTTTTACAATTTAAAGTTACGTTTTAACAACTTTAACTTACGTTTTGAAACATTAAAATTACATTTTGACAAGTTAAAGTACGTTTTTTATAAGTTAAAGTTACGTTTTGACAAGTTAAATTACGGTTTTAACAAGTTAAACTTACGTTTTGACAAATTAAAGTTATGTTTTGACAAGTTCAAGTTGGTTTTTTACAAGTTAAATCACGTTTTTCACAAGTTGAAGTACGTTTTTACAGGTTAAAGTACATTTGTTACAAGTTAAACCACATTTTTTACAAATTAAAGTATGTTTTTTACAAGTTAATGTATGTTTTTAACAAGTTAAACTTACGTTTTGAAAAGTTAAAATTACGTTTTGACAAGTTAAAGTAGTTTTTTACAAGTTAAAGTACGTTTTTTACAAGTTAAAGTTACGTCTTAACAACTTAAAATACGTTTTGAACATTAAAATTAAATTTTGACAAGTTAAAGTTACGTTTTGACAAGTTAAAGTAGGTTTTTTACAAGTTAAAGTACATTTTTTACAAGTTAAAGTACATTTTTGACAAGTTAAAGTACATTTGTTCCAAGTTAAACCACATTTTTTACAAGTTAAAGTATGTTTTTTACAAGTTAATGTATGTTTTTAACAAGTTAAACTTACGTTTTGAAAAGTTAAAGTTACGTTTTGACAAGTTAAAGTAGTTTTTTACAAGTTAAAATACGTTTTTTACAAGTTAAAGTTACGTCTTAACAACTTAAAATACGTTTTGAACATTAAAATTACATTTTGACAAGTTAAAGTTACGTTTTGACAAGTTAAAATAGGTTTTTTACAAGTTAAAGTACATTTTTTACAAGTTAAAGTACGTTTTTTACATGTTAAAGTACGTTTTTTACAAGTTAAAGTTACGTTTTGACAAGTTAAATTACGGTTTTAACAAGTTAAACTTATGTTTTGACAAATTAAAGTTATGTTTTGACAAGGTAAAGTACGTTTTTTACAAGTTAAAGTACGTTTTTTACAAGTTAAAGTTACGTTTTGACAAGTTAAATTACGTTTTTAACAAGTTACACTAATGTTTTGACAAATTAAAGTTATGTTTTGACAAGTTAAAGTAGGTTTTTTACAAGTTAAAGTACGTTATTTACAAGTTGAAGTACGTTTTTACAAGTTAAAGTACATTTGTTTCAAGTTAAACCACATGTTTGACAAGTTAAAGTACGTTTTTTACAAATGAATGTATGTTTTTAACATGTTAAAGTTACGTTTTGACAAGTTAAAGTTACGTTTTGACAAGTTAAAGTATTTTTTTACAAGTTAAAGTACGTTTTTTACAATTTAAAGTTACGTTTTAACAACTTAAACTTACGTTTTGACAGATTAAAATTACATTTTGAGAAGTTAAAGTAAGTTTTTTATAAGTTAAACTTACGTTTTGACAAGTTAAATTACGGTTTTAACAAGTTAAACTTACGTTTTGACAAATTAAAGTTATGTTTTGACAAGTTAAAGTAGGTTTTTACAAGTTAAAGCACGTTTTTTACAAGTTGAAGTACGTTTTTACAAGTTAAAGTACATTTGTTACAAGTTAAACCACATTTTTGACAAGTTAAAGTACGTTTTTTACAAGTGAATGTATGTTTTGAACAATTTAGACTTATGTTTTGACAAGTTAAAGTTACGTTTTGACAAGTTAAAGTAGGTTTTTTACAAGGTAATGTGTTTTGACAAGTTAAAGTAGGTTTTTTACAAGTTAAAGTACGTGTTTTAAAAGTTAAAGTACGTTTTTTACAAGTTAAAGTTACGTTTTGACAAGTTAAATTACGTTTTTAACAAGTTACACTTATGTTTTAACAAATTAAAGTTATGTTCTGACAAGTTAAAGTAGGTTTTTTACAAGTTAATGTACGTTTTTTACAAGTTGAAGTATGTTTTTTACAAGTTAATGTATGTTTTTAACAAGTTAAACTTACATTTTGAAAAGTTAAAGTTACTTTTTGACAAGTTTAAGTAGTTTTTTACAAGTTAAAGTACGTTTTTTACAAGTTAAAGTTACGTCTTAACAACTTAAATTACGTTTTGAACATTAAAATTACATTTTGACAAGTTAAAGTTACGTTTTGACAAGTTAAAGTAGGTTTTTTACAAGTTAAAGTACGTTTTTTACAAGTTAAAGTACATTTTTTACAAGTTAAAGTACGTTTTTTACAAGTTAAAGTACGTTTTTTACAAGTTAAAGTACGTTTTTTACAAGTTAAAGTTACGTTTTGACAAGTTAAATTACGGTTTTAACAAGTTAAACTTATGTTTTGACAAATTCAAGTTATGTTTTGACAAGTTAAAGTAGGTTTTTTACAAGTTAAAGTACGTTTTTTACAATTTAAAGTTACGTTTTAACAACTTAAACTTACGTTTTGACAGATTAAAATTACATTTTGAGAAGTTAAAGTAAGTTTTTTATAAGTTAAACTTACGTTTTGACAAGTTAAATTACGGTTTTAACAAGTTAAACTTACGTTTTGACAAATTAAAGTTATGTTTTGACAAGTTAAAGTAGGTTTTTACAAGTTAAAGCACGTTTTTTACAAGTTGAAGTACGTTTTTACAGGTTAAAGTACATTTGTTACAAGTTAAACTACATTTTTGACAAGTTAAAGTACGTTTTTTACAAGTGAATGTATGTTTTTAACAATTTAGACTTATGTTTTGACAAGTTAAAGTTACGTTTTGACAAGGTAAAGTAGGTTTTTTACAAGTTAATGTTCCGTTTTGACAAGTTAAAGTACGTTTTTTTACAAGTTAAAGTACGTTTTTTACAAGTTAATGTACGTTTTTACAAGTTAAAGTTACGTTTTGACAAGTTAAATTACGAATTTAACAAGTTCCACTTATGTTTTGACAAAGTTATGTTTTGACAAGTTAAAGTAGGTTTTTTACAAGTTAAAGTACGTTTTTTACAAGTTGAAGTACGTTTTTACAAGTTAAACCACATTTTTTACAAGTTCAAGTATGTTTTTTACAAGTTAATGTATGTTTTTAACAAGTTAAACTTACGTTTCGAAAAGTTAAAGTTACGTTTTGACAAGTTAAAGTAGTTTTTTACAAGTTAAAGTACGTTTCTTACAAGTTAAAGTTACGTCTTAACAACTTAAATTACGTTTTGAACATTAAAATTACATTTTGACAAGTTAAAGTTACGTTTTGAAAAGTTAAAGTATATTTTTTACAAGTTAAAGTTACGTTTTGACAAGTTAAATTACGTTTTTAACAAGTTACACTTATGTTTTGACAAATTAAAGTTATGTTTTGACAAGTTAAAGTAGGTTTTTTACAAGTTAAAGTACGTTTTTTACAAGTTAAAGTACGTTTTTTACAAGTTGAAGTACGTTTTTACAAGTTAAACCACATTTTTTACAAGTTAAAGTATGTTTTTTACAAGTTAATGTATGTTTTTAACAAGTTAAACTTACGTTTTGAAAAGTTAAAGTTACGTTTTGACAAGTTAAAGTAGTTTTTTACAAGTTAAAGTACGTTTCTTACATGTTAAAGTTACGTCTTAACAACTTAAATTACGTTTTGAACATTAAAATTAGATTTTGACAAGTTAAAGTTACGTTTTGACAAGTTAAAGTAGGTTTTTTACAAGTGAAATTACGTTTTTTACAAGTTAAAGTACGTTTTTTACAAGTTAAAGTACGTTTTTTACAAGTTAAAGTACGTTTTTTACAAGTTAAAGTATATTTTTTACAAGTTAAAGTTACGTTTTGACAAGTTAAATTACGTTTTTAACAAGTTACACTTATGTTTTGACAAATTAAAGTTATGTTTTGACAAGTTAAAGTAGGTTTTTTACAAGTTAAAGTACGTTTTTTACAAGTTAAAGTACGTTTTTTACAAGTTGAAGTACGTTTTTACAAGTTAAACCACATTTTTTACAAGTTAAAGTATGTTTTTTAAAAGTTAAAGTACGTTTTTTACAAGTTAAAGTTACGTTTTGACAAGTTAAATTACGTTTTTAACAAGTTACACTTATGTTTTAACAAATTAAAGTTATGTTCTGACAAGTTAAAGTAGGTTTTTTACAAGTTAATGTACGTTTTTTACAAGTTGAAGTATGTTTTTTACAAGTTAATGTATGTTTTTAACAAGTTAAACTTACATTTTGAAAAGTTAAAGTTACTTTTTGACAAGTTTAAGTAGTTTTTTACAAGTTAAAGTACGTTTTTTACAAGTTAAAGTTACGTCTTAACAACTTAAATTACGTTTTGAACATTAAAATTACATTTTGACAAGTTAAAGTTACGTTTTGACAAGTTAAAGTAGGTTTTTTACAAGTTAAAGTACGTTTTTTACAAGTTAAAGTACATTTTTTACAAGTTAAAGTACGTTTTTTACAAGTTAAAGTACGTTTTTTACAAGTTAAAGTACGTTTTTTACAAGTTAAAGTTACGTTTTGACAAGTTAAATTACGGTTTTAACAAGTTAAACTTATGTTTTGACAAATTCAAGTTATGTTTTGACAAGTTAAAGTAGGTTTTTTACAAGTTAAAGTACGTTTTTTACAATTTAAAGTTACGTTTTAACAACTTAAACTTACGTTTTGACAGATTAAAATTACATTTTGAGAAGTTAAAGTAAGTTTTTTATAAGTTAAACTTACGTTTTGACAAGTTAAATTACGGTTTTAACAAGTTAAACTTACGTTTTGACAAATTAAAGTTATGTTTTGACAAGTTAAAGTAGGTTTTTACAAGTTAAAGCACGTTTTTTACAAGTTGAAGTACGTTTTTACAGGTTAAAGTACATTTGTTACAAGTTAAACTACATTTTTGACAAGTTAAAGTACGTTTTTTACAAGTGAATGTATGTTTTTAACAATTTAGACTTATGTTTTGACAAGTTAAAGTTACGTTTTGACAAGGTAAAGTAGGTTTTTTACAAGTTAATGTTCCGTTTTGACAAGTTAAAGTACGTTTTTTTACAAGTTAAAGTACGTTTTTTACAAGTTAATGTACGTTTTTACAAGTTAAAGTTACGTTTTGACAAGTTAAATTACGAATTTAACAAGTTACACTTATGTTTTGACAAAGTTATGTTTTGACAAGTTAAAGTAGGTTTTTTACAAGTTAAAGTACGTTTTTTACAAGTTGAAGTACGTTTTTACAAGTTAAACCACATTTTTTACAAGTTCAAGTATGTTTTTTACAAGTTAATGTATGTTTTTAACAAGTTAAACTTACGTTTTGAAAAGTTAAAGTTACGTTTTGACAAGTTAAAGTAGTTTTTTACAAGTTAAAGTACGTTTCTTACAAGTTAAAGTTACGTCTTAACAACTTAAATTACGTTTTGAACATTAAAATTACATTTTGACAAGTTAAAGTTACGTTTTGAAAAGTTAAAGTAGGTTTTTTACAAGTTAAATTACGTTTTTTACAAGTTAAAGTACGTTTTTTACAAGTTAAAGTACGTTTTTTACAAGTTAAAGTACGTTTTTTACAAGTTAAAGTATATTTTTTACAAGTTAAAGTTACGTTTTGACAAGTTAAATTACGTTTTTAACAAGTTACACTTATGTTTTGACAAATTAAAGTTATGTTTTGACAAGTTAAAGTAGGTTTTTTACAAGTTAAAGTACGTTTTTTACAAGTTAAAGTACGTTTTTTACAAGTTGAAGTACGTTTTTACAAGTTAAACCACATTTTTTACAAGTTAAAGTATGTTTTTTACAAGTTAATGTATGTTTTTAACAAGTTAAACTTACGTTTTGAAAAGTTAAAGTTACGTTTTGACAAGTTAAAGTAGTTTTTTACAAGTTAAAGTACGTTTCTTACATGTTAAAGTTACGTCTTAACAACTTAAATTACGTTTTGAACATTAAAATTAGATTTTGACAAGTTAAAGTTACGTTTTGACAAGTTAAAGTAGGTTTTTTACAAGTGAAATTACGTTTTTTACAAGTTAAAGTACGTTTTTTACAAGTTAAAGTACGTTTTTTACAAGTTAAAGTACGTTTTTTACAAGTTAAAGTATATTTTTTACAAGTTAAAGTTACGTTTTGACAAGTTAAATTACGTTTTTAACAAGTTACACTTATGTTTTGACAAATTAAAGTTATGTTTTGACAAGTTAAAGTAGGTTTTTTACAAGTTAAAGTACGTTTTTTACAAGTTAAAGTACGTTTTTTACAAGTTGAAGTACGTTTTTACAAGTTAAACCACATTTTTTACAAGTTAAAGTATGTTTTTTACAAGTTAATGTATGTTTTTAACAAGTTAAACTTACGTTTTGAAAAGTTAAAGTTACGTTTTGACAAGTTAAAGTAGTTTTTTACAAGTTAAAGTACGTTTCTTACATGTTAAAGTTACGTCTTAACAACTTAAATTACGTTTTGAACATTAAAATTAGATTTTGACAAGTTAAAGTTACGTTTTGACAAGTTAAAGTAGGTTTTTTACAAGTTAAATTACGTTTTTTACAAGTTAAAGTAAGTTTTTTACAAGTTAAAGTACGTTTTTTACAAGTTAAAGTACGTTTTTTACAAGTTAAGGTACGTTTTTTACAAGTTAAAGTTACGTTTTGACAAGTTAAATTACGTTTTTAACAAGTTACACTTATGTTTTGACAAATTAAAGTTATGTTTTGACAAGTTAAAGTAGGTTTTTTACAAGTTAAAGTACGTTTTTTACAAGTTAAAGTACGTTTTTTACAAGTTGAAGTACGTTTTTACAAGTTAAACCACATTTTTTACAAGTTAAAGTATGTTTTTTACAAGTTAATGTATGTTTTTAACAAGTTAAACTTACGTTTTGAAAAGTTAAAGTTACGTTTTGACAAGTTAAAGTAGTTTTTTACAAGTTAAAGTACGTTTTTTACAAGTTAAAGTTACGTCTTAACAACTTAAATTACGTTTTGAACATTAAAATTACATTTTGACAAGTTAAAGTTAAGTTTTGACAAGTTAAAGTAGGTTTTTTACAAGTTAAAGTACGTTTTTTACAAGTTAAAGTACGTTTTTTACAAGTAAAAGTACGTTTTTTACAAGTTAAAGTTACATTTTGACAAGTTAAATTACGTTTTTAACAAGTTACACTTATGTTTTGACAAATTAAAGTTATGTTTTGACAAGTTAAAGTAGGTTTTTTACAAGTTAAAGTACGTTTTTTACAAGTTGAAGTACGTTTTTACAAGTTAAAGTACATTTGTTTCATGTTAAACCACATTTTTGACAAGTTAAAGTACGTTTTTTACAAATGAATGGATGTTTTTAACATGTTAAAGTTACGTTTTGACAAGTTAAAGTTACGTTTTGACAAGTTAAAGTATTTTTTTACAAGTTAAAGTACGTTTTTTACAATTTAAAGTTACGTTTTAACAACTTTAACTTACGTTTTGAAACATTAAAATTACATTTTGACAAGTTAAAGTATGTTTTTTATAAGTTAATTTACGTTTTGACAAGTTAAATTACGGTTTTAACAAGTTAAACTTACGTTTTGACAAATTAAAGTTATGTTTTGACAAGTTAAAGTAGGTTTTTTACAAGTTAAATCACGTTTTTCACAAGTTGAAGTACGTTTTTACAGGTTAAAGTACATTTGTTACAAGTTAAACTACATTTTTGACAAGTTAAAGTACGTTTTTTACAAGTGAATGTATGTTTTTAACAATTTAGACTTATGTTTTGACAAGTTAAAGTTACGTTTTGACAAGTTAAAGTAGTTTTTTACAAGTTAAAGTACGTTTTTTACATGTTAAAGTTACGTCTTAACAACTTAAATTACGTTTTGAACATTAAAATTACATTTTGACAAGTTAAAGTTACGTTTTGACAAGTTAAAGTAGGTTTTTTACAAGTTAAATTACGTTTTTTACAAGTTAAAGTAAGTTTTTTACAAGTTAAAGTACGTTTTTTACAAGTTAAAGTACGTTTTTTACAAGTTAAAGTACGTTTTTTACAAGTTAAAGTTACGTTTTGACAAGTTAAATTACGTTTTTAACAAGTTACACTTATGTTTTGACAAATTAAAGTTATGTTTTGACAAGTTAAAGTAGGTTTTTTACAAGTTAAAGTACGTTTTTTACAAGTTAAAGTACGTTTTTTACAAGTTGAAGTACGTTTTTACAAGTTAAACCACATTTTTTACAAGTTAAAGTATGTTTTTTACAAGTTAATGTATGTTTTTAACAAGTTAAACTTACGTTTTGAAAAGTTAAAGTTACGTTTTGACAAGTTAAAGTAGTTTTTTACAAGTTAAAGTACGTTTTTTACAAGTTAAAGTTACGTCTTAACAACTTAAATTACGTTTTGAACATTAAAATTACATTTTGACAAGTTAAAGTTACGTTTTGACAAGTTAAAGTAGGTTTTTTACAAGTTAAAGTACGTTTTTTACAAGTTAAAGTACGTTTTTTACAAGTTAAAGTTACGTTTTGACAAGTTAAATTACGTTTTTAACAAGTTACACTTATGTTTTGACAAATTAAAGTTATGTTTTGACAAGTTAAAGTAGGTTTTTTACAAGTTAAAGTACGTTTTTTACAAGTTGAAGTACGTTTTTACAAGTTAAAGTACATTTGTTTCAAGTTAAACCACATTTTTGACAAGTTACAGTACGTTTTTTACAAATGAATGGATGTTTTTAACATGTTAAAGTTACGTTTTGACAAGTTAAAGTTACGTTTTGACAAGTTAAAGTATTTTTTTACAAGTTAAAGTACGTTTTTTACAATTTAAAGTTACGTTTTAACAACTTTAACTTACGTTTTGAAACATTAAAATTACATTTTGACAAGTTAAAGTACGTTTTTTATAAGTTAAAGTTACGTTTTGACAAGTTAAATTACGGTTTTAACAAGTTAAACTTACGTTTTGACAAATTAAAGTTATGTTTTGACAAGTTAAAGTAGGTTTTTTACAAGTTAAATCACGTTTTTTACAAGTTGAAGTACGTTTTTACAGGTTAAAGTACATTTGTTACAAGTTAAACTACATTTTTGACAAGTTAAAGTACGTTTTTTACAAGTGAATGTATGTTTTTAACAATTTAGACTTATGTTTTGACAAGTTAAAGTTACGTTTTGACAAGTTAAAGTAGTTTTTTACAAGTTAAAGTACGTTTTTTACAAGTTAAAGTACGTTTTTTACAAGTTAAAGTATGTTTTTTACAAGTTAAAGTTACGTTTTGACAAGTTAAATTACGTTTTTAACAAGTTACACTTATGTTTTGACAAATTAAAGTTATGTTTTGACAAGTTAAAGTAGGTTTTTTACAAGTTAAAGTACGTTTTTTACAAGTTAAAGTACGTTTTTTACAAGTTGAAGTACGTTTTTACAAGTTAAACCACATTTTTTACAAGTTAAAGTATGTTTTTTACAAGTTAATGTATGTTTTTAACAAGTTAAACTTACGTTTTGAAAAGTTAAAGTTACGTTTTGACAAGTTAAAGTAGTTTTTTACAAGTTAAAGTACGTTTCTTACATGTTAAAGTTACGTCTTAACAACTTAAATTACGTTTTGAACAATAAAATTACATTTTGACAAGTTAAAGTTACGTTTTGACAAGTTAAAGAAAGTTTTTTACAAGTTAAATTACGTTTTTTACAAGTTAAAGTAAGTTTTTTACAAGTTAAAGTACGTTTTTTACAAGTTAACGTACGTTTTTTACAAGTTAAAGTACGTTTTTTACAAGTTAAAGTTACGTTTTGACAAGTTAAATTACGTTTTTAACAAGTTACACTTATGTTTTGACAAGTTAAAGTAGGTTTTTTACAAGTTAAAGTACGTTTTTTACAAGTTAAAGTACGTTTTTTACAAGTTGAAGTACGTTTTTACAAGTTAAACCACATTTTTTACAAGTTAAATTATGTTTTTTACAAGTTAATATATGTTTTTAACAAGTTAAACTTACGTTTTGAAAAGTTAAAGTTACGTTTTGACAAGTTAAAGTAGTTTTTTACAAGTTAAAGTACGTTTTTTACAAGTTAAAGTTACGTCTTAACAACTTAAATTACGTTTTGAACATTAAAATTACATTTTGACAAGTTAAAGTTACGTTTTGACAAGTTAAAGTAGGTTTTTTACAAGTTAAAGTACGTTTTTTACAAGTTAAAGTACGTTTTTTACAAGTTAAAGTACGTTTTTTACAAGTTAAAGTACGTTTTTTACAAGTTAAAGTTACGTTTTGACAAGTTAAATTACGTTTTTAACAAGTTACACTTATGTTTTGACAAATTAAAGTTATGTTTTGACAAGTTAAAGTAGGTTTTTTACAAGTTAAAGTACGTTTTTTACAAGTTGAAGTACGTTTTTACAAGTTAAAGTACATTTGTTTCAAGTTAAACCACATTTTTGACAAGTTAAAGTACGTTTTTTACAAATGAATGGATGTTTTTAACATGTTAAAGTTACGTTTTGACAAGTTAAAGTTACGTTTTGACAAGTTAAAGTATTTTTTTACAAGTTAAAGTACGTTTTTTACAATTTAAAGTTACGTTTTAACAACTTTAACTTACGTTTTGAAACATTAAAATTACATTTTGACAAGTTAAAGTATGTTTTTTATAAGTTAATTTACGTTTTGACAAGTTAAATTACGGTTTTAACAAGTTAAACTTACGTTTTGACAAATTAAAGTTATGTTTTGACAAGTTAAAGTAGGTTTTTTACAAGTTAAATCACGTTTTTCACAAGTTGAAGTACGTTTTTACAGGTTAAAGTACATTTGTTACAAGTTAAACTACATTTTTGACAAGTTAAAGTACGTTTTCTACAAGTGAATGTATGTTTTTAACAATTTAGACTTATGTTTTGACAAGTTAAAGTTACGTTTTGACAAGTTAAAGTAGTTTTTTACAAGTTAAAGTACGTTTCTTACATGTTAAAGTTACGTCTTAACAACTTAAATTACGTTTTGAACATTAAAATTACATTTTGACAAGTTAAAGTTACGTTTTGACAAGTTAAAGTAGGTTTTTTACAAGTTAAATTACGTTTTTTACAAGTTAAAGTACGTTTTTTACAAGTTAAAGTACGTTTTTTACAAGTTAAAGTACGTTTTTTACAAGTTAAAGTACGTTTTTTACAAGTTAAAGTTACGTTTTGACAAGTTAAATTACGTTTTTAACAAGTTACACTTATGTTTTGACAAATTAAAGTTATGTTTTGACAAGTTAAAGTAGGTTTTTTACAAGTTAAAGTACGTAATTTTACAAGTTAAAGTACGTTTTTTACAAGTTGAAGTACGTTTTTACAAGTTAAACCACATTTTTTACAAGTTAAAGTATGTTTTTTACAAGTTAATGTATGTTTTTAACAAGTTAAACTTACGTTTTGAAAAGTTAAAGTTACGTTTTGACAAGTTAAAGTAGTTTTTTACAAGTTAAAGTACGTTTTTTACAAGTTAAAGTTACGTCTTAACAACTTAAATTACGTTTTGAACATTAAAATTACATTTTGACAAGTTAAAGTTACGTTTTGACAAGTTAAAGTAGGTTTTTTACAAGTTAAAGTACGTTTTTTACAAGTTAAAGTACGTTTTTTACAAGTTAAAGTACGTTTTTTACAAGTTAAAGTTACGTTTTGACAAGTTAAATTACGTTTTTAACAAGTTACACTTATGTTTTGACAAATTAAAGTTATGTTTTGACAAGTTAAAGTAGGTTTTTTACAAGTTAAAGTACGTTTTTTACAAGTTGAAGTACGTTTTTACAAGTTAAAGTACATTTGTTTCAAGTTAAACCACATTTTTGACAAGTTAAAGTACGTTTTTTACAAATGAATGGATGTTTTTAACATGTTAAAGTTACGTTTTGACAAGTTAAAGTTACGTTTTGACAAGTTAAAGTATTTTTTTACAAGTTAAAGTACGTTTTTTACAATTTAAAGTTACGTTTTAACAACTTTAACTTACGTTTTGAAACATTAAAATTACATTTTGACAAGTTAAAGTACGTTTTTTATAAGTTAAAGTTACGTTTTGACAAGTTAAATTACGTTTTTAACAAGTTAAACTTACGTTTTGACAAATTAAAGTTATGTTTTGACAAGTTAAAGTAGGTTTTTTACAAGTTAAATCACGTTTTTCACAAGTTGAAGTACGTTTTTACAGGTTAAAGTACATTTGTTACAAGTTAAACTACATTTTTGACAAGTTAAAGTACGTTTTTTACAAGTGAATGTATGTTTTTAACAATTTAGACTTATGTTTTGACAAGTTAAAGTTACGTTTTGACAAGTTAAAGTAGTTTTTTACAAGTTAAAGTACGTTTTTTACAAGTTAAAGTACGTTTTTTACAAGTTAAAGTATGTTTTTTACAAGTTAAAGTTACGTTTTGACAAGTTAAATTACGTTTTTAACAAGTTACACTTATGTTTTGACAAATTAAAGTTATGTTTTGACAAGTTAAAGTAGGTTTTTTACAAGTTAAAGTACGTTTTTGACAAGTTAAAGTACGTTTTTTACAAGTTGAAGTACGTTTTTACAAGTTAAACCACATTTTTTACAAGTTAAAGTATGTTTTTTACAAGTTAATGTATGTTTTTAACAAGTTAAACTTACGTTTTGAAAAGTTAAAGTTACGTTTTGACAAGTTAAAGTAGTTTTTTACAAGTTAAAGTACGTTTCTTACATGTTAAAGTTACGTCTTAACAACTTAAATTACGTTTTGAACAATAAAATTACATTTTGACAAGTTAAAGTTACGTTTTGACAAGTTAAAGAAGGTTTTTTACAAGTTAAATTACGTTTTTTACAAGTTAAAGTAAGTTTTTTACAAGTTAAAGTACGTTTTTTACAAGTTAAAGTACGTTTTTTACAAGTTAAAGTACGTTTTTTACAAGTTAAAGTTACGTTTTGACAAGTTAAATTACGTTTTTAACAAGTTACACTTATGTTTTGACAAGTTAAAGTAGGTTTTTTACAACTTAAAGTACGTTTTTTACAAGTTAAAGTACGTTTTTTACAAGTTGAAGTACGTTTTTACAAGTTAAACCACATTTTTTACAAGTTAAATTATGTTTTTTACAAGTTAATGTATGTTTTTAACAAGTTAAACTTACGTTTTGAAAAGTTAAAGTTACGTTTTGACAAGTTAAAGTAGTTTTTTACAAGTTAAAGTACGTTTTTTACAAGTTAAAGTTACGTCTTAACAACTTAAATTACGTTTTGAACATTAAAATTACATTTTGACAAGTTAATGTTACGTTTTGACAAGTTAAAGTAGGTTTTTTACAAGTTAAAGTACGTTTTTTACAAGTTAAAGTAGGTTTTTTACAAGTTAAAGTACGTTTTTTACAAGTTAAAGTACGTTTTTTACAAGTTAAAGTTACGTTTTGACAAGTTAAATTACGTTTTTAACAAGTTACACTTATGTTTTGACAAATTAAAGTTATGTTTTGACAAGTTAAAGTAGGTTTTTTACAAGTTAAAGTACGTTTTTTACAAGTTGAAGTACGTTTTTACAAGTTAAAGTACATTTGTTTCATGTTAAACCACATTTTTGACAAGTTAAAGTACGTTTTTTACAAATGAATGGATGTTTTTAACATGTTAAAGTTACGTTTTGACAAGTTAAAGTTACGTTTTGACAAGTTAAAGTAGTTTTTTACAAGTTAAAGTACGTTTTTTACAATTTAAAGTTACGTTTTAACAACTTTAACTTACGTTTTGAAACATTAAAATTACATTTTTACAAGTTAAAGTATGTTTTTTATAAGTTAATTTACGTTTTGACAAGTTAAATTACGGTTTTAACAAGTTAAACTTACGTTTTGACAAATTAAAGTTATGTTTTGACAAGTTAAAGTAGGTTTTTTACAAGTTAAATCACGTTTTTCACAAGTTGAAGTACGTTTTTACAGGTTAAAGTACATTTGTTACAAGTTAAACTACATTTTTGACAAGTTAAAGTACGTTTTCTACAAGTGAATGTATGTTTTTAACAATTTAGACTTATGTTTTGACAAGTTAAAGTTACGTTTTGACAAGTTAAAGTAGTTTTTTACAAGTTAAAGTACGTTTCTTACATGTTAAAGTTACGTCTTAACAACTTAAATTACGTTTTGAACATTAAAATTACATTTTGACAAGTTAAAGTTACGTTTTGACAAGTTAAAGTAGGTTTTTTACAAGTTAAATTACGTTTTTTACAAGTTAAAGTAAGTTTTTTACAAGTTAAAGTACGTTTTTTACAAGTTAAAGTACGTTTTTTACAAGTTAAAGTACGTTTTTTACAAGTTAAAGTTACGTTTTGACAAGTTAAATTACGTTTTTAACAAGTTACACTTATGTTTTGACAAATTAAAGTTATGTTTTGACAAGTTAAAGTAGGTTTTTTACAAGTTAAAGTACGTAATTTTACAAGTTAAAGTACGTTTTTTACAAGTTGAAGTACGTTTTTACAAGTTAAACCACATTTTTTACAAGTTAAAGTATGTTTTTTACAAGTTAATGTATGTTTTTAACAAGTTAAACTTACGTTTTGAAAAGTTAAAGTTACGTTTTGACAAGTTAAAGTAGTTTTTTACAAGTTAAAGTACGTTTTTTACAAGTTAAAGTTACGTCTTAACAACTTAAATTACGTTTTGAACATTAAAATTACATTTTGACAAGTTAAAGTTACGTTTTGACAAGTTAAAGTAGGTTTTTTACAAGTTAAAGTACGTTTTTTACAAGTTAAAGTACGTTTTTTACAAGTTAAAGTACGTTTTTTACAAGTTAAAGTTACGTTTTGACAAGTTAAATTACGTTTTTAACAAGTTACACTTATGTTTTGACAAATTAAAGTTATGTTTTGACAAGTTAAAGTAGGTTTTTTACAAGTTAAAGTACGTTTTTTACAAGTTGAAGTACGTTTTTACAAGTTAAAGTACATTTGTTTCAAGTTAAACCACATTTTTGACAAGTTAAAGTACGTTTTTTACAAATGAATGTACGTTTTTAACATGTTAAAGTTACGTTTTGACAAGTTAAAGTTACGTTTTGACAAGTTAAAGTATTTTTTTACAAGTTAAAGTACGTTTTTTACAATTTAAAGTTACGTTTTAACAACTTTAACTTACGTTTTGAAACATTAAAATTACATTTTGACAAGTTAAAGTACGTTTTTTATAAGTTAAAGTTACGTTTTGACAAGTTAAATTACGGTTTTAACAAGTTAAACTTACGTTTTGACAAATTGAAGTTATGTTTTGACAAGTTAAAGTAGGTTTTTTACAAGTTAAATCACGTTTTTCACAAGTTGAAGTACGTTTTTACAGGTTAAAGTACATTTGTTACAAGTTAAACTACATTTTTGACAAGTTAAAGTACGTTTTTTACAAGTGAATGTATGTTTTTAACAATTTAGACTTATGTTTTGACAAGTTAAAGTTACGTTTTGACAAGTTAAAGTAGTTTTTTACAAGTTAAAGTACGTTTTTTACAAGTTTAAGTACGTTTTTTACAAGTTAAAGTATGTTTTTTACAAGTTAAAGTTACGTTTTGACAAGTTAAATTACGTTTTTAACAAGTTACACTTATGTTTTGACAAATTAAAGTTATGTTTTGACAAGTTAAAGTAGGTTTTTTACAAGTTAAAGTACGTTTTTTACAAGTTAAAGTACGTTTTTTACAAGTTGAAGTACGTTTTTACAAGTTAAACCACATTTTTTACAAGTTAAAGTATGTTTTTTACAAGTTAATGTATGTTTTTAACAAGTTAAACTTACGTTTTGAAAAGTTAAAGTTACGTTTTGACAAGTTAAAGTAGTTTTTTACAAGTTAAAGTACGTTTCTTACAAGTTAAAGTTACGTCTTAACAACTTAAATTACGTTTTGAACAATAAAATTACATTTTGACAAGTTAAAGTTACGTTTTGACAAGTTAAAGAAGGTTTTTTACAAGTTAAATTACGTTTTTTACAAGTTAAAGTAAGTTTTTTACAAGTTAAAGTACGTTTTTTACAAGTAAAAGTACGTTTTTTACAAGTTAAAGTACGTTTTTTACAAGTTAAAGTTACGTTTTGACAAGTTAAATTACGTTTTTAACAAGTTACACTTATGTTTTGACAAATTAAAGTTACGTTTTGACAAGTTAAAGTAGGTTTTTTACAAGTTAAAGTACGGTTTTTACAAGTTAAAGTACGTTTTTTACAAGTTGAAGTACGTTTTTACAAGTTAAAGTACATTTTTTACAAGTTAAAGTATGTTTTTTACAAGTTAATGTATGTTTTTAACAAGTTAAACTTACGTTTTGAAAAGTTAAAGTTACGTTTTGACAAGTTAAAGTAGTTTTTTACAAGTTAAAGTACGTTTTTTACAAGTTAAAGTTACGTCTTAACAACTTAAATTACGTTTTGAACATTAAAATTACATTTTGACACGTTAATGTTACGTTTTGACAAGTTAAAGTAGGTTTTTTACAAGTTAAAGTACGTTTTTTACAAGTTAAAGTACGTTTTTTACAAGTTAAAGTACGTTTTTTACAAGTTAAAGTACGTTTTTTACAAGTTAAAGTTACGTTTTGACAAGTTAAATTACGTTTTTAACAAGTTACACTTATGTTTTGACAAATTAAAGTTATGTTTTGACAAGTTAAAGTAGGTTTTTTACAAGTTAAAGTACGTTTTTTACAAGTTGAAGTACGTTTTTACAAGTTTAAGTACATTTGTTAGAATTTAAACCACATTTTTGACAAGTTAAAGTACGTTTTTTACAAATGAATGTATGTTTTTAACATGTTAAAGTTACGTTTTGACAAGTTAAAGTTACGTTTTGACAAGTTAAAGTATTTTTTTACAAGTTAAAGTACGTTTTTTACAATTTAAAGTTCCGTTTTAACAACTTTAACTTACGTTTTGAAACATTAAAATTAGATTTTGACAAGTTAAAGTACGTTTTTTATAAGTTAAAGTTACGTTTTGACAAGTTAAATTACGGTTTTAACAAGTTAAACTTACGTTTTGACAAATTAAAGTTATGTTTTGACAAGTTAAAGTAGGTTTTTTACAAGTTAAATCACGTTTTTCAGAAGTTGAAGTACGTTTTTACAGGTTAAAGTACATTTGTTACAAGTTAAACTACATTTTTGACAAGTTAAAGTACGTTTTTTACAAGTGAATGTATGTTTTTAACAATTTAGACTTATGTTTTGACAAGTTAAAGTTACGTTTTGACAAGTTAAAGTAGTTTTTTACAAGTTAAAGTACGTTTCTTACATGTTAAAGTTACGTCTTAACAACTTAAATTACGTTTTGAACATTAAAATTACATTTTGACAAGTTAAAGTTACGTTTTGACAAGTTAAAGTAGGTTTTTTACAAGTTAAATTACGTTTTTTACAAGTTAAAGTAAGTTTTTTACAAGTTAAAGTACGTTTTTTACAAGTTAAAGTACGTTTTTTACAAGTTAAAGTTACGTTTTGACAAGTTAAATTACGTTTTTAACAAGTTACACTTATGTTTTGACAAATTAAAGTTATGTTTTGACAAGTTAAAGTAGGTTTTTTACAAGTTAAAGTACGTTTTTTACAAGTTAAAGTACGTTTTTTACAAGTTGAAGTACGTTTTTACAAGTTAAACAACATTTTTTACAAGTTAAAGTATGTTTTTTACAAGTTAATGTATGTTTTTAACAAGTTAAAGTTACGTTTTGACAAGTTAAAGTTACGTTTTGACAAGTTAAAGTAGTTTTTTACAAGTTAAAGTACGTTTTTTACAAGTTAAAGTTACGTCTTAACAACTTAAATTACGTTTTGAACATTAAAATTACATTTTGACAAGTTAAAGTTAAGTTTTGACAAGTTAAAGTAGGTTTTTTACAAGTTAAAGTACGTTTTTTACAAGTTAAAGTACGTTTTTTACAAGTTAAAGTACGTTTTTTACAAGTTAAAGTACGTTTTTTACAAGTTAAAGTTATGTTTTGACAAGTTAAATTACGTTTTTAACAAGTTACACTTATGTTTTGACAAATTAAAGTTATGTTTTGAAAAGTTAAAGTAGGTTTTTGACAAGTTAAAGTACGTTTTTTACAAGTTGAAGTACGTTTTTACAAGTTAAAGTACATTTGTTTCATGTTAAACCACATTTTTGACAAGTTAAAGTACGTTTTTTACAAATGAATGGATGTTTTTAACATGTTAAAGTTACGTTTTGACAAGTTAAAGTTACGTTTTGACAAGTTAAAGTATTTTTTTACAAGTTAAAGTACGTTTTTTACAATTTAAAGTTACGTTTTAACAACTTTAACTTACGTTTTGAAACATTAAAATTACATTTTGACAAGTTAAAGTACGTTTTTTATAAGTTAAAGTTACGTTTTGACAAGTTAAATTACGGTTTTAACAAGTTAAACTTACGTTTTGACAAATTAAAGTTATGTTTTGACAAGTTAAAGTAGGTTTTTTACAAGTTAAATCACGTTTTTCACAAGTTGAAGTACGTTTTTACAGGTTAAAGTACATTTGTTACAAGTTAAACTACATTTTTGACAAGTTAAAGTACGTTTTTTACAAGTGAATGTATGTTTTTAACAATTTAGACTTATGTTTTGACAAGTTAAAGTTACGTTTTGACAAGTTAAAGTAGTTTTTTACAAGTTAAAGTACGTTTTTTACAAGTTTAAGTACGTTTTTTACAAGTTAAAGTATGTTTTTTACAAGTTAAAGTTACGTTTTGACAAGTTAAATTACGTTTTTAACAAGTTACACTTATGTTTTGACAAATTAAAGTTATGTTTTGACAAGTTAAAGTACGTTTTTTACAAGTTAAAGTACGTTTTTTACAAGTTAAAGTACGTTTTTTACAAGTTGAAGTACGTTTTTACAAGTTAAACCACATTTTTTACAAGTTAAAGTATGTTTTTTACAAGTTAATGTATGTTTTTAACAAGTTAAACTTACGTTTTGAAAAGTTAAAGTTACGTTTTGACAAGTTAAAGTAGTTTTTTACAAGTTAAAGTACGTTTCTTACATGTTAAAGTTACGTCTTAACAACTTAAATTACGTTTTGAACATTAAAATTACATTTTGACAAGTTAAAGTTACGTTTTTTACAAGTTAAAGTTATGTTTTGACAAGTTAAATTACGTTTTTAACAAGTTACACTTATGTTTTGACAAATTAAAGTTATGTTTTGAAAAGTTAAAGTAGGTTTTTGACAAGTTAAAGTACGTTTTTTACAAGTTGAAGTACGTTTTTACAAGTTAAAGTACATTTGTTTCATGTTAAACCACATTTTTGACAAGTTAAAGTACGTTTTTTACAAATGAATGGATGTTTTTAACATGTTAAAGTTACGTTTTGACAAGTTAAAGTTACGTTTTGACAAGTTAAAGTATTTTTTTACAAGTTAAAGTACGTTTTTTACAATTTAAAGTTACGTTTTAACAACTTTAACTTACGTTTTGAAACATTAAAATTACATTTTGACAAGTTAAAGTACGTTTTTTATAAGTTAAAGTTACGTTTTGACAAGTTAAATTACGGTTTTAACAAGTTAAACTTACGTTTTGACAAATTAAAGTTATTTTTTGACAAGTTAAAGTAGGTTTTTTACAAGTTAAATCACGTTTTTCACAAGTTGAAGTACGTTTTTACAGGTTAAAGTACATTTGTTACAAGTTAAACTACATTTTTGACAAGTTAAAGTACGTTTTTTACAAGTGAATGTATGTTTTTAACAATTTAGACTTATGTTTTGACAAGTTAAAGTTACGTTTTGACAAGTTAAAGTAGTTTTTTACAAGTTAAAGTACGTTTCTTACATGTTAAAGTTACGTCTTAACAACTTAAATTACGTTTTGAACAATAAAATTACATTTTGACAAGTTAAAGTTACGTTTTTTACAAGTTAAAGTTATGTTTTGACAAGTTAAATTACGTTTTTAACAAGTTACACTTATGTTTTGACAAATTAAAGTTATGTTTTGAAAAGTTAAAGTAGGTTTTTTACAAGTTAAAGTACGTTTTTTACAAGTTGAAGTACGTTTTTACAAGTTAAAGTACATTTGTTTCATGTTAAACCACATTTTTGACAAGTTAAAGTACTTTTTTTACAAATGAATGGATGTTTTTAACATGTTAAAGTTACGTTTTGACAAGTTAAAGTTACGTTTTGACAAGTTAAAGTATTTTTTTACAAGTTAAAGTACGTTTTTTACAATTTAAAGTTACGTTTTAACAACTTTAACTTACGTTTTGAAACATTAAAATTACATTTTGACAAGTTAAAGTACGTTTTTTATAAGTTAAAGTTACGTTTTGACAAGTTAAATTACGGTTTTAACAAGTTAAACTTACGTTTTGACAAATTAAAGTTATGTTTTGACAAGTTAAAGTAGGTTTTTTACAAGTTAAATCACGTTTTTCACAAGTTGAAGTACGTTTTTACAGGTTAAAGTACATTTGTTACAAGTTAAACTACATTTTTGACAAGTTAAAGTACGTTTTTTACAAGTGAATGTATGTTTTTAACAATTTAGACTTATGTTTTGACAAGTTAAAGTTACGTTTTGACAAGTTAAAGTAGTTTTTTACAAGTTAAAGTACGTTTTTTACAAGTTTAAGTACGTTTTTTACAAGTTAAAGTATGTTTTTTACAAGTTAAAGTTACGTTTTGACAAGTTAAATTACGTTTTTAACAAGTTACACTTATGTTTTGACAAATTAAAGTTATGTTTTGACAAGTTAAAGTAGGTTTTTTACAAGTTAAAGTACGTTTTTTACAAGTTAAAGTACGTTTTTTACAAGTTGAAGTACGTTTTTACAAGTTAAACCACATTTTTTACAAGTTAAAGTATGTTTTTTACAAGTTAATGTATGTTTTTAACAAGTTAAACTTACGTTTTGAAAAGTTAAAGTTACGTTTTGACAAGTTAAAGTAGTTTTTTACAAGTTAAAGTACGTTTCTTACATGTTAAAGTTACGTCTTAACAACTTAAATTACGTTTTGAACAATAAAATTACATTTTGACAAGTTAAAGTTACGTTTTGACAAGTTAAAGAAGGTTTTTTACAAGTTAAATTACGTTTTTTACAAGTTAAAGTAAGTTTTTTACAAGTTAAAGTACGTTTTTTACAAGTAAAAGTACGTTTTTTACAAGTTAAAGTACGTTTTTTACAAGTTAAAGTTACGTTTTGACAAGTTAAATTACGTTTTTAACAAGTTACACTTATGTTTTGACAAATTAAAGTTATGTTTTGACAAGTTAAAGTAGGTTTTTTACAAGTTAAAGTACGTTTTTTACAAGTTAAAGTACGTTTTTTACAAGTTGAAGTACGTTTTTACAAGTTAAACCACATTTTTTACAAGTTAAAGTATGTTTTTTACAAGTTAATGTATGTTTTTAACAAGTTAAACTTACGTTTTGAAAAGTTAAAGTTACGTTTTGACAAGTTAAAGTAGTTTTTTACAAGTTAAAGTACGTTTTTTACAACTTAAAGTTACGTCTTAACAACTTAAATTACGTTTTGAACATTAAAATTACATTTTGACAAGTTAATGTTACGTTTTGACAAGTTAAAGTAGGTTTTTTACAAGTTAAAGTACGTTTTTTACAAGTTAAAGTACGTTTTTTACAAGTTAAAGTACGTTTTTTACAAGTTAAAGTACGTTTTTTACAAGTTAAAGTTACGTTTTGACAAGTTAAATTACGTTTTTAACAAGTTACACTTATGTTTTGACAAATTAAAGTTATGTTTTGACAAGTTAAAGTAGGTTTTTTACAAGTTAAAGTACGTTTTTTACAAGTTGAAGTACGTTTTTACAAGTTAAAGTACATTTGTTTCATGTTAAACCACATTTTTGACAAGTTAAAGTACGTTTTTTACAAATGAATGGATGTTTTTAACATGTTAAAGTTACGTTTTGACAAGTTAAAGTTACGTTTTGACAAGTTAAAGTATTTTTTTACAAGTTAAAGTACGTTTTTTACAATTTAAAGTTCCGTTTTAACAACTTTAACTTACGTTTTGAAACATTAAAATTAGATTTTGACAAGTTAAAGTACGTTTTTTATAAGTTAAAGTTACGTTTTGACAAGTTAAATTACGGTTTTAACAAGTTAAACTTACGTTTTGACAAATTAAAGTTATGTTTTGACAAGTTAAAGTAGGTTTTTTACAAGTTAAATCACGTTTTTCAGAAGTTGAAGTACGTTTTTACAGGTTAAAGTACATTTGTTACAAGTTAAACTACATTTTTGACAAGTTAAAGTACGTTTTTTACAAGTGAATGTATGTTTTTAACAATTTAGACTTATGTTTTGACAAGTTAAAGTTACGTTTTGACAAGTTAAAGTAGTTTTTTACAAGTTAAAGTACGTTTCTTACATGTTAAAGTTATGTCTTAACAACTTAAATTACGTTTTGAACATTAAAATTACATTTTGACAAGTTAAAGTTACGTTTTGACAAGTTAAAGTAGGTTTTTTACAAGTTAAATTACGTTTTTTACAAGTTAAAGTAAGTTTTTTACAAGTTAAAGTACGTTTTTTACAAGTTAAAGTACGTTTTTTACAAGTTAAAGTTACGTTTTGACAAGTTAAATTACGTTTTTAACAAGTTACACTTATGTTTTGACAAATTAAAGTTATGTTTTGACAAGTTAAAGTAGGTTTTTTACAAGTTAAAGTACGTTTTTTACAAGTTAAAGTACGTTTTTTACAAGTTGAAGTACGTTTTTACAAGTTAAACAACATTTTTTACAAGTTAAAGTATGTTTTTTACAAGTTAATGTATGTTTTTAACAAGTTAAAGTTACGTTTTGAAAAGTTAAAGTTACGTTTTGACAAGTTAAAGTAGTTTTTTACAAGTTAAAGTACGTTTTTTACAAGTTAAAGTTACGTCTTAACAACTTAAATTACGTTTTGAACATTAAAATTACATTTTGACAAGTTAAAGTTAAGTTTTGACAAGTTAAAGTAGGTTTTTTACAAGTTAAAGTACGTTTTTTACAAGTTAAAGTACGTTTTTAACAAGTTAGAGTACGTTTTTTACAAGTTAAAGTACGTTTTTTACAAGTTAAAGTTATGTTTTGACAAGTTAAATTACGTTTTTAACAAGTTACACTTATGTTTTGACAAATTAAAGTTATGTTTTGACAAGTTAAAGTAGGTTTTTGACAAGTTAAAGTACGTTTTTTACAAGTTGAAGTACGTTTTTACAAGTTAAAGTACATTTGTTTCATGTTAAACCACATTTTTGACAAGTTAAAGTACGTTTTTTACAAATGAATGGATGTTTTTAACATGTTAAAGTTACGTTTTGACAAGTTAAAGTTACGTTTTGACAAGTTAAAGTATTTTTTTACAAGTTAAAGTACGTTTTTTACAATTTAAAGTTACGTTTTAACAACTTTAACTTACGTTTTGAAACATTAAAATTACATTTTGACAAGTTAAAGTACGTTTTTTATAAGTTAAAGTTACGTTTTGACAAGTTAAATTACGGTTTTAACAAGTTAAACTTACGTTTTGACAAATTAAAGTTATGTTTTGACAAGTTAAAGTAGGTTTTTTACAAGTTAAATCACGTTTTTCACAAGTTGAAGTACGTTTTTACAGGTTAAAGTACATTTGTTACAAGTTAAACTACATTTTTGACAAGTTAAAGTACGTTTTTTACAAGTGAATGTATGTTTTTAACAATTTAGACTTATGTTTTGACAAGTTAAAGTTACGTTTTGACAAGTTAAAGTAGTTTTTTACAAGTTAAAGTACGTTTCTTACATGTTAAAGTTACGTCTTAACAACTTAAATTACGTTTTGAACATTAAAATTACATTTTGACAAGTTAAAGTTACGTTTTGACAAGTTAAAGTAGGTTTTTTACAAGTTAAATTACGTTTTTTACAAGTTAAAGTAAGTTTTTTACAAGTTAAAGTACGTTTTTTACAAGTTAAAGTACGTTTTTTACAAGTTAAAGTACGTTTTTTACAAGTTAAACCACATTTTTGACAAGTTAAATTACGTTTTTAACAAGTTACACTTATGTTTTGACAAATTAAAGTTATGTTTTGACAAGTTAAAGTACGTTATTTACAAGTTAAAGTACGTTTTTTACAAGTTAAAGTACGTTTTTTACAAGTTAAAGTACGTTTTTTACAAGTTAAAGTTACGTTTTGACAAGTTAAATTACGTTTTTAACAAGTTACACTTATGTTTTGACAAATTAAAGTTATGTTTTGACAAGTTAAAGTAGGTTTTTTACAAGTTAAAGTACGTTTTTTACAAGTTGAAGTACGTTTTTACAAGTTAAAGTACATTTGTTTCATGTTAAACCACATTTTTGACAAGTTAAAGTACGTTTTTTACAAATGAATGGATGTTTTTAACATGTTAAAGTTACGTTTTGACAAGTTAAAGTTACGTTTTGACAAGTTAAAGTATTTTTTTACAAGTTAAAGTACGTTTTTTACAATTTAAAGTTACGTTTTAAAAACTTTAACTTACGTTTTGAAACATTAAAATTACATTTTGACAAGTTAAAGTACGTTTTTTATAAGTTAAAGTTACGTTTTGACAAGTTAAATTACGGTTTTAACAAGTTAAACTTACGTTTTGACAAATTAAAGTTATGTTTTGACAAGTTAAAGTAGGTTTTTTACAAGTTAAATCACGTTTTTCACAAGTTGAAGTACGTTTTTACAGGTTAAAGTACATTTGTTACAAGTTAAACTACATTTTTGACAAGTTAAAGTACGTTTTTTACAAGTGAATGTATGTTTTTAACAATTTAGACTTATGTTTTGACAAGTTAAAGTTACGTTTTGACAAGTTAAAGTAGGTTTTTTACAAGTTAATGTTACGTTTTGACAAGTTAAAGTACGTTTTTTTACAAGTTAAAGTACGTTTTTTTACAAGTTAAAGTACGTTTTTTACAAGTTAAAGTTACGTTTTGACAAGTTAAATTACGTTTTTAACAAGTTACACTAATGTTTTGACAAATTAAAGTTATGTTTTGATAAGTTAAAGTAGGTTTTTTACAAGTTAAAATACGTTTTTTACAAGTTGAAGTACGTTTTTACAAGTTAAAGTACATTTGTTTCAAGTTAAACCACATGTTTGACAAGTTAAAGTACGTTTTTTACAAATGAATGTATGTTTTTAACATGTTAAAGTTACGTTTTGACAAGTTAAAGTTACGTTTTGACAAGTTAAAGTATTTTTTTACAAGTTAAAGTACGTTTTTCACAATTTAAAGTTACGTTTTAACAACTTAAACTTACGTTTTGACAGATTAAAATTACATTTTGAGAAGTTAAAGTAAGTTTTTTATAAGTTAAACTTATGTTTTGACAAGTTAAATTACGGTTTTAACAAGTTAAACTTACGTTTTGATATATTAAAGTTATGTTTTGACAAGTTAAAGTAGGTTTTTACAAGTTAAAGCACGTTTTTTACAAGTTGAAGTACGTTTTTACAAGTTAAAGTACATCTGTTACAAGTTAAACCACATTTTTGACAAGTTAAACTACGTTTTTTACAAGTGAATGTATGTTTTTAACAATTTAGACTTATGTTTTGACAAGTTAAAGTTACGTTTTGACAAGTTAAAGTAGGTTTTTTACAAGTTAATGTTACGTTTTGACAAGTTAAAGTACGTTTTTTTAAAAGTTAAAGTACGTTTTTTACAAGTTAAAGTACGTTTTTTACAAGTTAAAGTTACGTTTTGACAAGTTAAATTACGTTTTTAACAAGTTACACTTATGTTTTGACAAATTAAAGTTATGTTTTGACAAGTTAAAGTAGGTTTTTTACAAGTTAAAGTACGTTTCTTACAAGTTGAAGTACGTTTTTACAAGTTAAACCACATTTTTTACAAGTTAAAGTATGTTTTTTACAAGTTAATGTATGTTTTTAACAAGTTAAACTTACGTTTTGAAAAGTTAAAGTTACGTTTTGACAAGTTAAAGTAGTTTTTTACAAGTTAAAGTACGTTTCTTACAAGTTAAAGTTACGTCTTAACAACTTAAATTACGTTTTGAACATTAAAATTACATTTTGACAAGTTAAAGTTACGTTTTGACAAGTTAAAGTAGGTTTTTTACAAGTTAAAGTACGTTTTTTACAAGTTAAAGTACGTTTTTTACAAGTTAAAGTACGTTTTTTACAAGTTAAAGTACGTTTTTTACAAGTTAAAGTACGTTTTTTACAAGTTAAAGTTACGTTTTGACAAGTTAAATTACGTTTTTAACAAGTTACACTTATGTTTTGACAAATTAAAGTTATGTTTTGACAAGTTAAAGTAGGTTTTTTACAAGTTAAAGTACGTTTTTTACAAGTTGAAGTACGTTTTTACAAGTTAAAGTACATTAGTTTCAAGTTAAACCACATTTTTTACAAGTTAAAGTATGTTTTTTACAAGTTAATGTATGTTTTTAACAAGTTAAACTTACGTTTCGAAAAGTTAAAGTTACGTTTTGACAAGTTAAAGTAGTTTTTTACAAGTTAAAGTACGTTTCTTACAAGTTAAAGTTACGTCTTAACAACTTAAATTACGTTTTGAACATTAAAATTACATTTTGACAAGTTAAAGTTACGTTTTGACAAGTTAAAGTAGGTTTTTTACAAGTTAAAGTACATTTTTTACAAGTTAAAGTACGTTTTTTACAAGTTAAAGTACGTTTTTTACAAGTTAAAGTTACATTTTGACAAGTTAAATTACGTTTTTAACAAGTTACACTTATGTTTTGACAAATTAAAGTTATGTTTTGACAAGTTAAAGTAGGTTTTTTACAAGTTAAAGTACGTTTTTTACAAGTTGAAGTACGTTTTTACAAGTTAAAGTACATTTGTTTCATGTTAAACCACATTTTTGACAAGTTAAAGTACGTTTTTTACAAATGAATGGATGTTTTTAACATGTTAAAGTTACGTTTTGACAAGTTAAAGTTACGTTTTGACAAGTTAAAGTATTTTTTTACAAGTTAAAGTACGTTTTTTACAATTTAAAGTTACGTTTTAACAACTTTAACTTACGTTTTGAAACATTAAAATTACATTTTGACAAGTTAAAGTATGTTTTTTATAAGTTAATTTACGTTTTGACAAGTTAAATTACGGTTTTAACAAGTTAAACTTACGTTTTGACAAATTAAAGTTATGTTTTGACAAGTTAAAGTAGGTTTTTTACAAGTTAAATCACGTTTTTCACAAGTTGAAGTACGTTTTTACAGGTTAAAGTACATTTGTTACAAGTTAAACTACATTTTTGACAAGTTAAAGTACGTTTTTTACAAGTGAATGTATGTTTTTAACAATTTAGACTTATGTTTTGACAAGTTAAAGTTACGTTTTGACAAGTTAAAGTAGTTTTTTACAAGTTAAAGTACGTTTCTTACATGTTAAAGTTACGTCTTAACAACTTAAATTACGTTTTGAACATTAAAATTACATTTTGACAAGTTAAAGTTACGTTTTGACAAGTTAAAGTACGTTTTTTACAAGTTAAATTACGTTTTTTACAAGTTAAAGTAAGTTTTTTACAAGTTAAAGTACGTTTTTTACAAGTTAAAGTACGTTTTTTACAAGTTAAAGTACGTTTTTTACAAGTTAAAGTTACGTTTTGACAAGTTAAATTACGTTTTTAACAAGTTACACTTATGTTTTGACAAATTAAAGTTATGTTTTGACAAGTTAAAGTAGGTTTTTTACAAGTTAAAGTACGTTTTTTACAAGTTAAAGTACGTTTTTTACAAGTTGAAGTACGTTTTTACAAGTTAAACCACATTTTTTACAAGTTAAAGTATGTTTTTTACAAGTTAATGTATGTTTTTAACAAGTTAAACTTACGTTTTGAAAAGTTAAAGTTACGTTTTGACAAGTTAAAGTAGTTTTTTACAAGTTAAAGTACGTTTTTTACAAGTTAAAGTTACGTCTTAACAACTTAAATTACGTTTTGAACATTAAAATTACATTTTGACAAGTTAAAGTTACGTTTTGACAAGTTAAAGTAGGTTTTTTACAAGTTAAAGTACGTTTTTTACAAGTTAAAGTACGTTTTTTACAAGTTAAAGTTACGTTTTGACAAGTTAAATTACGTTTTTAACAAGTTACACTTATGTTTTGACAAATTAAAGTTATGTTTTGACAAGTTAAAGTAGGTTTTTTACAAGTTAAAGTACGTTTTTTACAAGTTGAAGTACGTTTTTACAAGTTAAAGTACATTTGTTTCAAGTTAAACCACATTTTTGACAAGTTACAGTACGTTTTTTACAAATGAATGGATGTTTTTAACATGTTAAAGTTACGTTTTGACAAGTTAAAGTTACGTTTTGACAAGTTAAAGTATTTTTTTACAAGTTAAAGTACGTTTTTTACAATTTAAAGTTACGTTTTAACAACTTTAACTTACGTTTTGAAACATTAAAATTACATTTTGACAAGTTAAAGTACGTTTTTTATAAGTTAAAGTTACGTTTTGACAAGTTAAATTACGGTTTTAACAAGTTAAACTTACGTTTTGACAAATTAAAGTTATGTTTTGACAAGTTAAAGTAGGTTTTTTACAAGTTAAATCACGTTTTTCACAAGTTGAAGTACGTTTTTACAGGTTAAAGTACATTTGTTACAAGTTAAACTACATTTTTGACAAGTTAAAGTACGTTTTTTACAAGTGAATGTATGTTTTTAACAATTTAGACTTATGTTTTGACAAGTTAAAGTTACGTTTTGACAAGTTAAAGTAGTTTTTTACAAGTTAAAGTACGTTTTTTACAAGTTAAAGTACGTTTTTTACAAGTTAAAGTATGTTTTTTACAAGTTAAAGTTACGTTTTGACAAGTTAATGTATATTTTTAACAAGTTAAACTTATGTTTTGACAAATTAAAGTTATGTTTTGACAAGTTAAAGTAGGTTTTTTACAAGTTAAAGTACGTTTTTTACAAGTTAAAGTACGTTTTTTACAAGTTAAAGTACGTTTTTACAAGTTAAACCACATTTTTTACAAGTTAAAGTATGTTTTTTACAAGTTAATGTATGTTTTTAACAAGTTAAACTTACGTTTTGAAAAGTTAAAGTTACGTTTTGACAAGTTAAAGTAGTTTTTTACAAGTTAAAGTACGTTTCTTACATGTTAAAGTTACGTCTTAACAACTTAAATTACGTTTTGAACAATAAAATTACATTTTGACAAGTTAAAGTTACGTTTTGACAAGTTAAAGAAGGTTTTTTACAAGTTAAATTACGTTTTTTACAAGTTAAAGTAAGTTTTTTACAAGTTAAAGTACGTTTTTTACAAGTTAAAGTACGTTTTTTACAAGTTAAAGTACGTTTTTTACAAGTTAAAGTTACGTTTTGACAAGTTAAATTACGTTTTTAACAAGTTACACTTATGTTTTGACAAGTTAAAGTAGGTTTTTTACAACTTAAAGTAGGTTTTTTACAAGTTAAAGTACGTTTTTTACAAGTTGAAGTACGTTTTTACAAGTTAAACCACATTTTTTACAAGTTAAAGTATGTTTTTTACAAGTTAATATATGTTTTTAACAAGTTAAACTTACGTTTTGAAAAGTTAAAGTTACGTTTTGACAAGTTAAAGTAGTTTTTTACAAGTTAAAGTACGTTTCCTACAAGTTAAAGTTACGTCTTAACAACTTAAATTACGTTTTGAACATTAAAATTACATTTTGACAAGTTAATGTTACGTTTTGACAAGTTAAAGTAGGTTTTTTACAAGTTAAAGTACGTTTTTTACAAGTTAAAGTACGTTTTTTACAAGTTAAAGTACGTTTTTTACAAGTTAAAGTACGTTTTTTACAAGTTAAAGTTACGTTTTGACAAGTTAAATTACGTTTTTAACAAGTTACACTTATGTTTTGACAAATTAAAGTTATGTTTTGACAAGTTAAAGTAGGTTTTTTACAAGTTAAAGTACGTTTTTTACAAGTTGAAGTACGTTTTTACAAGTTAAAGTACATTTGTTTCATGTTAAACCACATTTTTGACAAGTTAAAGTACGTTTTTTACAAATGAATGGATGTTTTTAACATGTTAAAGTTACGTTTTGACAAGTTAAAGTTACGTTTTGACAAGTTAAAGTATTTTTTTACAAGTTAAAGTACGTTTTTTACAATTTAAAGTTACGTTTTAACAACTTTAACTTACGTTTTGAAACATTAAAATTACATTTTGACAAGTTAAAGTATGTTTTTTATAAGTTAATTTACGTTTTGACAAGTTAAATTACGGTTTTAACAAGTTAAACTTACGTTTTGACAAATTAAAGTTATGTTTTGACAAGTTAAAGTAGGTTTTTTACAAGTTAAATCACGTTTTTCACAAGTTGAAGTACGTTTTTACAGGTTAAAGTACATTTGTTACAAGTTAAACTACATTTTTGACAAGTTAAAGTACGTTTTCTACAAGTGAATGTATGTTTTTAACAATTTAGACTTATGTTTTGACAAGTTAAAGTTACGTTTTGACAAGTTAAAGTAGTTTTTTACAAGTTAAAGTACGTTTCTTACATGTTAAAGTTACGTCTTAACAACTTAAATTACGTTTTGAACATTAAAATTACATTTTGACAAGTTAAAGTTACGTTTTGACAAGTTAAAGTAGGTTTTTTACAAGTTAAATTACGTTTTTTACAAGTTAAAGTAAGTTTTTTACAAGTTAAAGTACGTTTTTTACAAGTTAAAGTACGTTTTTTACAAGTTAAAGTACGTTTTTTACAAGTTAAAGTTACGTTTTGACAAGTTAAATTACGTTTTTAACAAGTTACACTTATGTTTTGACAAATTAAAGTTATGTTTTGACAAGTTAAAGTAGGTTTTTTACAAGTTAAAGTACGTAATTTTACAAGTTAAAGTACGTTTTTTACAAGTTGAAGTACGTTTTTACAAGTTAAACCACATTTTTTACAAGTTAAAGTATGTTTTTTACAAGTTAATGTATGTTTTTAACAAGTTAAACTTACGTTTTGAAAAGTTAAAGTTACGTTTTGACAAGTTAAAGTAGTTTTTTACAAGTTAAAGTACGTTTTTTACAAGTTAAAGTTACGTCTTAACAACTTAAATTACGTTTTGAACATTAAAATTACATTTTGACAAGTTAAAGTTACGTTTTGACAAGTTAAAGTAGGTTTTTTACAAGTTAAAGTACGTTTTTTACAAGTTAAAGTACGTTTTTTACAAGTTAAAGTACGTTTTTTACAAGTTAAAGTTACGTTTTGACAAGTTAAATTACGTTTTTAACAAGTTACACTTATGTTTTGACAAATTAAAGTTATGTTTTGACAAGTTAAAGTAGGTTTTTTACAAGTTAAAGTACGTTTTTTACAAGTTGAAGTACGTTTTTACAAGTTAAAGTACATTTGTTTCATGTTAAACCACATTTTTGACAAGTTAAAGTACGTTTTTTACAAATGAATGGATGTTTTTAACATGTTAAAGTTACGTTTTGACTAGTTAAAGTTACGTTTTGACAAGTTAAAGTATTTTTTTACAAGTTAAAGTACGTTTTTTACAATTTAAAGTTACGTTTTAACAACTTTAACTTACGTTTTGAAACATTAAAATTACATTTTGACAAGTTAAAGTACGTTTTTTATAAGTTAAAGTTACGTTTTGACAAGTTAAATTACGGTTTTAACAAGTTAAACTTACGTTTTGACAAATTAAAGTTATGTTTTGACAAGTTAAAGTAGGTTTTTTACAAGTTAAATCACGTTTTTCACAAGTTGAAGTACGTTTTTACAGGTTAAAGTACATTTGTTACAAGTTAAACTACATTTTTGACAAGTTAAAGTACGTTTTTTACAAGTGAATGTATGTTTTTAACAATTTAGACTTATGTTTTGACAAGTTAAAGTTACGTTTTGACAAGTTAAAGTAGTTTTTTACAAGTTAAAGTACGTTTTTTACAAGTTAAAGTACGTTTTTTACAAGTTAAAGTATGTTTTTTACAAGTTAAAGTTACGTTTTGACAAGTTAAATTACGTTTTTAACAAGTTACACTTATGTTTTGACAAATTAAAGTTATGTTTTGACAAGTTAAAGTAGGTTTTTTACAAGTTAAAGTACGTTTTTTACAAGTTAAAGTACGTTTTTTACAAGTTGAAGTACGTTTTTACAAGTTAAACCACATTTTTTACAAGTTAAAGTATGTTTTTTACAAGTTAATGTATGTTTTTAACAAGTTAAACTTACGTTTTGAAAAGTTAAAGTTACGTTTTGACAAGTTAAAGTAGTTTTTTACAAGTTAAAGTACGTTTCTTACAAGTTAAAGTTACGTCTTAACAACTTAAATTACGTTTTGAACAATAAAATTACATTTTGACAAGTTAAAGTTACGTTTTGACAAGTTAAAGAAGGTTTTTTACAAGTTAAATTACGTTTTTTACAAGTTAAAGTAAGTTTTTTACAAGTTAAAGTACGTTTTTTACAAGTTAAAGTACGTTTTTTACAAGTTAAAGTACGTTTTTTACAAGTTAAAGTTACGTTTTGACAAGTTAAATTACGTTTTTAACAAGTTACACTTATGTTTTGACAAGTTAAAGTAGGTTTTTTACAACTTAAAGTAGGTTTTTTACAAGTTAAAGTACGTTTTTTACAAGTTGAAGTACGTTTTTACAAGTTAAACCACATTTTTTACAAGTTAAATTATGTTTTTTACAAGTTAATGTATGTTTTTAACAAGTTAAACTTACGTTTTGAAAAGTTAAAGTTACGTTTTGACAAGTTAAAGTAGTTTTTTACAAGTTAAAGTACGTTTTTTACAAGTTAAAGTTACGTCTTAACAACTTAAATTACGTTTTGAACATTAAAATTACATTTTGACAAGTTAATGTTACGTTTTGACAAGTTAAAGTAGGTTTTTTACAAGTTAAAGTACGTTTTTTACAAGTTAAAGTACGTTTTTTACAAGTTAAAGTACGTTTTTTACAAGTTAAAGTACGTTTTTTACAAGTTAAAGTTACGTTTTGACAAGTTAAATTACGTTTTTAACAAGTTACACTTATGTTTTGACAAATTAAAGTTATGTTTTGACAAGTTAAAGTAGGTTTTTTACAAGTTAAAGTACGTTTTTTACAAGTTGAAGTACGTTTTTACAAGTTAAAGTACATTTGTTTCATGTTAAACCACATTTTTGACAAGTTAAAGTACGTTTTTTACAAATGAATGTATGTTTTTAACATGTTAAAGTTACGTTTTGACAAGTTAAAGTTACGTTTTGACAAGTTAAAGTATTTTTTTACAAGTTAAAGTACGTTTTTTACAATTTAAAGTTACGTTTTAACAACTTTAACTTACGTTTTGAAACATTAAAATTACATTTTGACAAGTTAAAGTATGTTTTTTATAAGTTAATTTACGTTTTGACAAGTTAAATTACGGTTTTAACAAGTTAAACTTACGTTTTGACAAATTAAAGTTATGTTTTGACAAGTTAAAGTAGGTTTTTTACAAGTTAAATCACGTTTTTCACAAGTTGAAGTACGTTTTTACAGGTTAAAGTACATTTGTTACAAGTTAAACTACATTTTTGACAAGTTAAAGTACGTTTTCTACAAGTGAATGTATGTTTTTAACAATTTAGACTTATGTTTTGACAAGTTAAAGTTACGTTTTGACAAGTTAAAGTAGTTTTTTACAAGTTAAAGTACGTTTCTTACATGTTAAAGTTACGTCTTAACAACTTAAATTACGTTTTGAACATTAAAATTACATTTTGACAAGTTAAAGTTACGTTTTGACAAGTTAAAGTAGGTTTTTTACAAGTTAAATTACGTTTTTTACAAGTTAAAGTAAGTTTTTTACAAGTTAAAGTACGTTTTTTACAAGTTAAAGTACGTTTTTTACAAGTTAAAGTACGTTTTTTACAAGTTAAAGTTACGTTTTGACAAGTTAAATTACGTTTTTAACAAGTTACACTTATGTTTTGACAAATTAAAGTTATGTTTTGACAAGTTAAAGTAGGTTTTTTACAAGTTAAAGTACGTAATTTTACAAGTTAAAGTACGTTTTTTACAAGTTGAAGTACGTTTTTACAAGTTAAACCACATTTTTTACAAGTTAAAGTATGTTTTTTACAAGTTAATGTATGTTTTTAACAAGTTAAACTTACGTTTTGAAAAGTTAAAGTTACGTTTTGACAAGTTAAAGTAGTTTTTTACAAGTTAAAGTACGTTTTTTACAAGTTAAAGTTACGTCTTAACAACTTAAATTACGTTTTGAACATTAAAATTACATTTTGACAAGTTAAAGTTACGTTTTGACAAGTTAAAGTAGGTTTTTTACAAGTTAAAGTACGTTTTTTACAAGTTAAAGTACGTTTTTTACAAGTTAAAGTACGTTTTTTACAAGTTAAAGTTACGTTTTGACAAGTTAAATTACGTTTTTAACAAGTTACACTTATGTTTTGACAAATTAAAGTTATGTTTTGACAAGTTAAAGTAGGTTTTTTACAAGTTAAAGTACGTTTTTTACAAGTTGAAGTACGTTTTTACAAGTTAAAGTACATTTGTTTCAAGTTAAACCACATTTTTGACAAGTTAAAGTACGTTTTTTACAAATGAATGGATGTTTTTAACATGTTAAAGTTACGTTTTGACAAGTTAAAGTTACGTTTTGACAAGTTAAAGTATTTTTTTACAAGTTAAAGTACGTTTTTTACAATTTAAAGTTACGTTTTAACAACTTTAACTTACGTTTTGAAACATTAAAATTACATTTTGACAAGTTAAAGTACGTTTTTTATAAGTTAAAGTTACGTTTTGACAAGTTAAATTACGGTTTTAACAAGTTAAACTTACGTTTTGACAAATTGAAGTTATGTTTTGACAAGTTAAAGTAGGTTTTTTACAAGTTAAATCACGTTTTTCACAAGTTGAAGTACGTTTTTACAGGTTAAAGTACATTTGTTACAAGTTAAACTACATTTTTGACAAGTTAAAGTACGTTTTTTACAAGTGAATGTATGTTTTTAACAATTTAGACTTATGTTTTGACAAGTTAAAGTTACGTTTTGACAAGTTAAAGTAGTTTTTTACAAGTTAAAGTACGTTTTTTACAAGTTTAAGTACGTTTTTTACAAGTTAAAGTATGTTTTTTACAAGTTAAAGTTACGTTTTGACAAGTTAAATTACGTTTTTAACAAGTTACACTTATGTTTTGACAAATTAAAGTTATGTTTTGACAAGTTAAAGTAGGTTTTTTACAAGTTAAAGTACGTTTTTTACAAGTTAAAGTACGTTTTTTACAAGTTGAAGTACGTTTTTACAAGTTAAACCACATTTTTTACAAGTTAAAGTATGTTTTTTACAAGTTAATGTATGTTTTTAACAAGTTAAACTTACGTTTTGAAAAGTTAAAGTTACGTTTTGACAAGTTAAAGTAGTTTTTTACAAGTTAAAGTACGTTTCTTACATGTTAAAGTTACGTCTTAACAACTTAAATTACGTTTTGAACAATAAAATTACATTTTGACAAGTTAAAGTTACGTTTTGACAAGTTAAAGAAGGTTTTTTACAAGTTAAATTACGTTTTTTACAAGTTAAAGTAAGTTTTTTACAAGTTAAAGTACGTTTTTTACAAGTAAAAGTACGTTTTTTACAAGTTAAAGTACGTTTTTTACAAGTTAAAGTTACGTTTTGACAAGTTAAATTACGTTTTTAACAAGTTACACTTATGTTTTGACAAATTAAAGTTATGTTTTGACAAGTTAAAGTAGGTTTTTTACAAGTTAAAGTACGGTTTTTACAAGTTAAAGTACGTTTTTTACAAGTTGAAGTACGTTTTTACAAGTTAAACCACATTTTTTACAAGTTAAAGTATGTTTTTTACAAGTTAATGTATGTTTTTAACAAGTTAAACTTACGTTTTGAAAAGTTAAAGTTACGTTTTGACAAGTTAAAGTAGTTTTTTACAAGTTAAAGTACGTTTTTTACAAGTTAAAGTTACGTCTTAACAACTTAAATTACGTTTTGAACATTAAAATTACATTTTGACACGTTAATGTTACGTTTTGACAAGTTAAAGTAGGTTTTTTACAAGTTAAAGTACGTTTTTTACAAGTTAAAGTACGTTTTTTACAAGTTAAAGTACGTTTTTTACAAGTTAAAGTACGTTTTTTACAAGTTAAAGTTACGTTTTGACAAGTTAAATTACGTTTTTAACAAGTTACACTTATGTTTTGACAAATTAAAGTTATGTTTTGACAAGTTAAAGTAGGTTTTTTACAAGTTAAAGTACGTTTTTTACAAGTTGAAGTACGTTTTTACAAGTTTAAGTACATTTGTTTCATGTTAAACCACATTTTTGACAAGTTAAAGTACGTTTTTTACAAATGAATGGATGTTTTTAACATGTTAAAGTTACGTTTTGACAAGTTAAAGTTACGTTTTGACAAGTTAAAGTATTTTTTTACAAGTTAAAGTACGTTTTTTACAATTTAAAGTTCCGTTTTAACAACTTTAACTTACGTTTTGAAACATTAAAATTAGATTTTGACAAGTTAAAGTACGTTTTTTATAAGTTAAAGTTACGTTTTGACAAGTTAAATTACGGTTTTAACAAGTTAAACTTACGTTTTGACAAATTAAAGTTATGTTTTGACAAGTTAAAGTAGGTTTTTTACAAGTTAAATCACGTTTTTCAGAAGTTGAAGTACGTTTTTACAGGTTAAAGTACATTTGTTACAAGTTAAACTACATTTTTGACAAGTTAAAGTACGTTTTTTACAAGTGAATGTATGTTTTTAACAATTTAGACTTATGTTTTGACAAGTTAAAGTTACGTTTTGACAAGTTAAAGTAGTTTTTTACAAGTTAAAGTACGTTTCTTACATGTTAAAGTTACGTCTTAACAACTTAAATTACGTTTTGAACATTAAAATTACATTTTGACAAGTTAAAGTTACGTTTTGACAAGTTAAAGTAGGTTTTTTACAAGTTAAATTACGTTTTTTACAAGTTAAAGTAAGTTTTTTACAAGTTAAAGTACGTTTTTTACAAGTTAAAGTACGTTTTTTACAAGTTAAAGTTACGTTTTGACAAGTTAAATTACGTTTTTAACAAGTTACACTTATGTTTTGACAAATTAAAGTTATGTTTTGACAAGTTAAAGTAGGTTTTTTACAAGTTAAAGTACGTTTTTTACAAGTTAAAGTACGTTTTTTACAAGTTGAAGTACGTTTTTACAAGTTAAACAACATTTTTTACAAGTTAAAGTATGTTTTTTACAAGTTAATGTATGTTTTTAACAAGTTAAAGTTACGTTTTGACAAGTTAAAGTTACGTTTTGACAAGTTAAAGTAGTTTTTTACAAGTTAAAGTACGTTTTTTACAATTTAAAGTTACGTCTTAACAACTTAAATTACGTTTTGAACATTAAAATTACATTTTGACAAGTTAAAGTTAAGTTTTGACAAGTTAAAGTAGGTTTTTTACAAGTTAAAGTACGTTTTTTACAAGTTAAAGTACGTTTTTTACAAGTTAGAGTACGTTTTTTACAAGTTAAAGTACGTTTTTTACAAGTTAAAGTTATGTTTTGACAAGTTAAATTACGTTTTTAACAAGTTACACTTATGTTTTGACAAATTAAAGTTATGTTTTGAAAAGTTAAAGTAGGTTTTTGACAAGTTAAAGTACGTTTTTTACAAGTTGAAGTACGTTTTTACAAGTTAAAGTACATTTGTTTCATGTTAAACCACATTTTTGACAAGTTAAAGTACGTTTTTTACAAATGAATGGATGTTTTTAAC
Organism: Urtica urens; assembly: GCA_958296335.1. Classification (NCBI taxonomy): domain Eukaryota; kingdom Viridiplantae; phylum Streptophyta; class Magnoliopsida; order Rosales; family Urticaceae; genus Urtica; species Urtica urens. The sequence goes on from CATQIS010000002.1 coordinate 351,303, forward strand.
ATGTTAAAGTTACGTTTTGACAAGTTAAAGTTACGTTTTGACAAGTTAAAGTATTTTTTTACAAGTTAAAGTACGTTTTTTACAATTTAAAGTTACGTTTTAACAACTTTAACTTACGTTTTGAAACATTAAAATTACATTTTGACAAGTTAAAGTACGTTTTTTATAAGTTAAAGTTACGTTTTGACAAGTTAAATTACGGTTTTAACAAGTTAAACTTACGTTTTGACAAATTAAAGTTATGTTTTGACAAGTTAAAGTAGGTTTTTTACAAGTTAAATCACGTTTTTCACAAGTTGAAGTACGTTTTTACAGGTTAAAGTACATTTGTTACAAGTTAAACTACATTTTTGACAAGTTAAAGTACGTTTTTTACAAGTGAATGTATGTTTTTAACAATTTAGACTTATGTTTTGACAAGTTAAAGTTACGTTTTGACAAGTTAAAATACATTTTTACAAGTTAAAGTACGTTTTTTACAAGTTTAAGTACGTTTTTTACAAGTTAAAGTATGTTTTTTACAAGTTAAAGTTACGTTTTGACAAGTTAAATTACGTTTTTAACAAGTTACACTTATGTTTTGACAAATTAAAGTTATGTTTTGACAAGTTAAAGTAGGTTTTTTACAAGTTAAAGTACGTTTTTTACAAGTTAAAGTACGTTTTTTACAAGTTGAAGTACGTTTTTACAAGTTAAACCACATTTTTTACAAGTTAAAGTATGTTTTTTACAAGTTAATGTATGTTTTTAACAAGTTAAACTTACGTTTTGAAAAGTTAAAGTTACGTTTTGACAAGTTAAAGTAGTTTTTTACAAGTTAAAGTACGTTTCTTACATGTTAAAGTTACGTCTTAACAACTTAAATTACGTTTTGAACAATAAAATTACATTTTGACAAGTTAAAGTTACGTTTTTTACAAGTTAAAGTTATGTTTTGACAAGTTAAATTACGTTTTTAACAAGTTACACTTATGTTTTGACAAATTAAAGTTATGTTTTGAAAAGTTAAAGTAGGTTTTTGACAAGTTAAAGTACGTTTTTTACAAGTTGAAGTACGTTTTTACAAGTTAAAGTACATTTGTTTCATGTTAAACCACATTTTTGACAAGTTAAAGTACGTTTTTTACAAATGAATGGATGTTTTTAACATGTTAAAGTTACGTTTTGACAAGTTAAAGTTACGTTTTGACAAGTTAAAGTATTTTTTTACAAGTTAAAGTACGTTTTTTACAATTTAAAGTTACGTTTTAACAACTTTAACTTACGTTTTGAAACATTAAAATTACATTTTGACAAGTTAAAGTACGTTTTTTATAAGTTAAAGTTACGTTTTGACAAGTTAAATTACGGTTTTAACAAGTTAAACTTACGTTTTGACAAATTAAAGTTATTTTTTGACAAGTTAAAGTAGGTTTTTTACAAGTTAAATCACGTTTTTCACAAGTTGAAGTACGTTTTTACAGGTTAAAGTACATTTGTTACAAGTTAAACTACATTTTTGACAAGTTAAAGTACGTTTTTTACAAGTGAATGTATGTTTTTAACAATTTAGACTTATGTTTTGACAAGTTAAAGTTACGTTTTGACAAGTTAAAGTAGTTTTTTACAAGTTAAAGTACGTTTCTTACATGTTAAAGTTACGTCTTAACAACTTAAATTACGTTTTGAACAATAAAATTACATTTTGACAAGTTAAAGTTACGTTTTTTACAAGTTAAAGTTATGTTTTGACAAGTTAAATTACGTTTTTAACAAGTTACACTTATGTTTTGACAAATTAAAGTTATGTTTTGAAAAGTTAAAGTAGGTTTTTGACAAGTTAAAGTACGTTTTTTACAAGTTGAAGTACGTTTTTACAAGTTAAAGTACATTTGTTTCATGTTAAACCACATTTTTGACAAGTTAAAGTACTTTTTTTACAAATGAATGGATGTTTTTAACATGTTAAAGTTACGTTTTGACAAGTTAAAGTTACGTTTTGACAAGTTAAAGTATTTTTTTACAAGTTAAAGTACGTTTTTTACAATTTAAAGTTACGTTTTAACAACTTTAACTTACGTTTTGAAACATTAAAATTACATTTTGACAAGTTAAAGTACGTTTTTTATAAGTTAAAGTTACGTTTTGACAAGTTAAATTACGGTTTTAACAAGTTAAACTTACGTTTTGACAAATTAAAGTTATGTTTTGACAAGTTAAAGTAGGTTTTTTACAAGTTAAATCACGTTTTTCACAAGTTGAAGTACGTTTTTACAGGTTAAAGTACATTTGTTACAAGTTAAACTACATTTTTGACAAGTTAAAGTACGTTTTTTACAAGTGAATGTATGTTTTTAACAATTTAGACTTATGTTTTGACAAGTTAAAGTTACGTTTTGACAAGTTAAAGTAGTTTTTTACAAGTTAAAGTACGTTTTTTACAAGTTTAAGTACGTTTTTTACAAGTTAAAGTATGTTTTTTACAAGTTAAAGTTACGTTTTGACAAGTTAAATTACGTTTTTAACAAGTTACACTTATGTTTTGACAAATTAAAGTTATGTTTTGACAAGTTAAAGTAGGTTTTTTACAAGTTAAAGTACGTTTTTTACAAGTTAAAGTACGTTTTTTACAAGTTGAAGTACGTTTTTACAAGTTAAACCACATTTTTTACAAGTTAAAGTATGTTTTTTACAAGTTAATGTATGTTTTTAACAAGTTAAACTTACGTTTTGAAAAGTTAAAGTTACGTTTTGACAAGTTAAAGTAGTTTTTTACAAGTTAAAGTACGTTTCTTACATGTTAAAGTTACGTCTTAACAACTTAAATTACGTTTTGAACAATAAAATTACATTTTGACAAGTTAAAGTTACGTTTTGACAAGTTAAAGAAGGTTTTTTACAAGTTAAATTACGTTTTTTACAAGTTAAAGTAAGTTTTTTACAAGTTAAAGTACGTTTTTTACAAGTAAAAGTACGTTTTTTACAAGTTAAAGTACGTTTTTTACAAGTTAAAGTTACGTTTTGACAAGTTAAATTACGTTTTTAACAAGTTACACTTATGTTTTGACAAATTAAAGTTATGTTTTGACAAGTTAAAGTAGGTTTTTTACAAGTTAAAGTACGTTTTTTACAAGTTAAAGTACGTTTTTTACAAGTTGAAGTACGTTTTTACAAGTTAAACCACATTTTTTACAAGTTAAAGTATGTTTTTTACAAGTTAATGTATGTTTTTAACAAGTTAAACTTACGTTTTGAAAAGTTAAAGTTACGTTTTGACAAGTTAAAGTAGTTTTTTACAAGTTAAAGTACGTTTTTTACAAGTTAAAGTTACGTCTTAACAACTTAAATTACGTTTTGAACATTAAAATTACATTTTGACAAGTTAATGTTACGTTTTGACAAGTTAAAGTAGGTTTTTTACAAGTTAAAGTACGTTTTTTACAAGTTAAAGTACGTTTTTTACAAGTTAAAGTACGTTTTTTACAAGTTAAAGTACGTTTTTTACAAGTTAAAGTTACGTTTTGACAAGTTAAATTACGTTTTTAACAAGTTACACTTATGTTTTGACAAATTAAAGTTATGTTTTGACAAGTTAAAGTAGGTTTTTTACAAGTTAAAGTACGTTTTTTACAAGTTGAAGTACGTTTTTACAAGTTAAAGTACATTTGTTTCAAGTTAAACCACATTTTTGACAAGTTAAAGTACGTTTTTTACAAATGAATGGATGTTTTTAACATGTTAAAGTTACGTTTTGACAAGTTAAAGTTACGTTTTGACAAGTTAAAGTATTTTTTTACAAGTTAAAGTACGTTTTTTACAATTTAAAGTTCCGTTTTAACAACTTTAACTTACGTTTTGAAACATTAAAATTAGATTTTGACAAGTTAAAGTACGTTTTTTATAAGTTAAAGTTACGTTTTGACAAGTTAAATTACGGTTTTAACAAGTTAAACTTACGTTTTGACAAATTAAAGTTATGTTTTGACAAGTTAAAGTAGGTTTTTTACAAGTTAAATCACGTTTTTCAGAAGTTGAAGTACGTTTTTACAGGTTAAAGTACATTTGTTACAAGTTAAACTACATTTTTGACAAGTTAAAGTACGTTTTTTACAAGTGAATGTATGTTTTTAACAATTTAGACTTATGTTTTGACAAGTTAAAGTTACGTTTTGACAAGTTAAAGTAGTTTTTTACAAGTTAAAGTACGTTTCTTACATGTTAAAGTTATGTCTTAACAACTTAAATTACGTTTTGAACATTAAAATTACATTTTGACAAGTTAAAGTTACGTTTTGACAAGTTAAAGTAGGTTTTTTACAAGTTAAATTACGTTTTTTACAAGTTAAAGTAAGTTTTTTACAAGTTAAAGTACGTTTTTTACAAGTTAAAGTACGTTTTTTACAAGTTAAAGTTACGTTTTGACAAGTTAAATTACGTTTTTAACAAGTTACACTTATGTTTTGACAAATTAAAGTTATGTTTTGACAAGTTAAAGTAGGTTTTTTACAAGTTAAAGTACGTTTTTTACAAGTTAAAGTACGTTTTTTACAAGTTGAAGTACGTTTTTACAAGTTAAACAACATTTTTTACAAGTTAAAGTATGTTTTTTACAAGTTAATGTATGTTTTTAACAAGTTAAAGTTACGTTTTGAAAAGTTAAAGTTACGTTTTGACAAGTTAAAGTAGTTTTTTACAAGTTAAAGTACGTTTTTTACAAGTTAAAGTTACGTCTTAACAACTTAAATTACGTTTTGAACATTAAAATTACATTTTGACAAGTTAAAGTTAAGTTTTGACAAGTTAAAGTAGGTTTTTTACAAGTTAAAGTACGTTTTTTACAAGTTAAAGTACGTTTTTAACAAGTTAAAGTACGTTTTTTACAAGTTAAAGTACGTTTTTTACAAGTTAAAGTTATGTTTTGACAAGTTAAATTACGTTTTTAACAAGTTACACTTATGTTTTGACAAATTAAAGTTATGTTTTGACAAGTTAAAGTAGGTTTTTGACAAGTTAAAGTACGTTTTTTACAAGTTGAAGTACGTTTTTACAAGTTAAAGTACATTTGTTTCATGTTAAACCACATTTTTGACAAGTTAAAGTACGTTTTTTACAAATGAATGGATGTTTTTAACATGTTAAAGTTACGTTTTGACAAGTTAAAGTTACGTTTTGACAAGTTAAAGTATTTTTTTACAAGTTAAAGTACGTTTTTTACAATTTAAAGTTACGTTTTAACAACTTTAACTTACGTTTTGAAACATTAAAATTACATTTTGACAAGTTAAAGTACGTTTTTTATAAGTTAAAGTTACGTTTTGACAAGTTAAATTACGGTTTTAACAAGTTAAACTTACGTTTTGACAAATTAAAGTTATGTTTTGACAAGTTAAAGTAGGTTTTTTACAAGTTAAATCACGTTTTTCACAAGTTGAAGTACGTTTTTACAGGTTAAAGTACATTTGTTACAAGTTAAACTACATTTTTGACAAGTTAAAGTACGTTTTTTACAAGTGAATGTATGTTTTTAACAATTTAGACTTATGTTTTGACAAGTTAAAGTTACGTTTTGACAAGTTAAAGTAGTTTTTTACAAGTTAAAGTACGTTTCTTACATGTTAAAGTTACGTCTTAACAACTTAAATTACGTTTTGAACATTAAAATTACATTTTGACAAGTTAAAGTTACGTTTTGACAAGTTAAAGTAGGTTTTTTACAAGTTAAATTACGTTTTTTACAAGTTAAAGTAAGTTTTTTACAAGTTAAAGTACGTTTTTTACAAGTTAAAGTACGTTTTTTACAAGTTAAAGTACGTTTTTTACAAGTTAAACCACATTTTTGACAAGTTAAATTACGTTTTTAACAAGTTACACTTATGTTTTGACAAATTAAAGTTATGTTTTGACAAGTTAAAGTAGGTTTTTTACAAGTTAAAGTACGTTTTTTACAAGTTAAAGTACGTTTTTTACAAGTTAAAGTACGTTTTTTACAAGTTAAAGTTACGTTTTGACAAGTTAAATTACGTTTTTAACAAGTTACACTTATGTTTTGACAAATTAAAGTTATGTTTTGACAAGTTAAAGTAGGTTTTTTACAAGTTAAAGTACGTTTTTTACAAGTTGAAGTACGTTTTTACAAGTTAAAGTACATTTGTTTCAAGTTAAACCACATTTTTGACAAGTTAAAGTACGTTTTTTACAAATGAATGGATGTTTTTAACATGTTAAAGTTACGTTTTGACAAGTTAAAGTTACGTTTTGACAAGTTAAAGTATTTTTTTACAAGTTAAAGTACGTTTTTTACAATTTAAAGTTACGTTTTAAAAACTTTAACTTACGTTTTGAAACATTAAAATTACATTTTGACAAGTTAAAGTACGTTTTTTATAAGTTAAAGTTACGTTTTGACAAGTTAAATTACGGTTTTAACAAGTTAAACTTACGTTTTGACAAATTAAAGTTATGTTTTGACAAGTTAAAGTAGGTTTTTTACAAGTTAAATCACGTTTTTCACAAGTTGAAGTACGTTTTTACAGGTTAAAGTACATTTGTTACAAGTTAAACTACATTTTTGACAAGTTAAAGTACGTTTTTTACAAGTGAATGTATGTTTTTAACAATTTAGACTTATGTTTTGACAAGTTAAAGTTACGTTTTGACAAGTTAAAGTAGGTTTTTTACAAGTTAATGTTACGTTTTGACAAGTTAAAGTACGTTTTTTTACAAGTTAAAGTACGTTTTTTTACAAGTTAAAGTACGTTTTTTACAAGTTAAAGTTACATTTTGACAAGTTAAATTACGTTTTTAACAAGTTACACTAATGTTTTGACAAATTAAAGTTATGTTTTGATAAGTTAAAGTAGGTTTTTTACAAGTTAAAATACGTTTTTTACAAGTTGAAGTACGTTTTTACAAGTTAAAGTACATTTGTTTCAAGTTAAACCACATGTTTGACAAGTTAAAGTACGTTTTTTACAAATGAATGTATGTTTTTAACATGTTAAAGTTACGTTTTGACAAGTTAAAGTTACGTTTTGACAAGTTAAAGTATTTTTTTACAAGTTAAAGTACGTTTTTCACAATTTAAAGTTACGTTTTAACAACTTAAACTTACGTTTTGACAGATTAAAATTACATTTTGAGAAGTTAAAGTAAGTTTTTTATAAGTTAAACTTATGTTTTGACAAGTTAAATTACGGTTTTAACAAGTTAAACTTACGTTTTGATATATTAAAGTTATGTTTTGACAAGTTAAAGTAGGTTTTTACAAGTTAAAGCACGTTTTTTACAAGTTGAAGTACGTTTTTACAAGTTAAAGTACATCTGTTACAAGTTAAACCACATTTTTGACAAGTTAAACTACGTTTTTTACAAGTGAATGTATGTTTTTAACAATTTAGACTTATGTTTTGACAAGTTAAAGTTACGTTTTGACAAGTTAAAGTAGGTTTTTTACAAGTTAATGTTACGTTTTGACAAGTTAAAGTACGTTTTTTTAAAAGTTAAAGTACGTTTTTTACAAGTTAAAGTACGTTTTTTACAAGTTAAAGTTACGTTTTGACAAGTTAAATTACGTTTTTAACAAGTTACACTTATGTTTTGACAAATTAAAGTTATGTTTTGACAAGTTAAAGTAGGTTTTTTACAAGTTAAAGTACGTTTCTTACAAGTTGAAGTACGTTTTTACAAGTTAAACCACATTTTTTACAAGTTAAAGTATGTTTTTTACAAGTTAATGTATGTTTTTAACAAGTTAAACTTACGTTTTGAAAAGTTAAAGTTACGTTTTGACAAGTTAAAGTAGTTTTTTACAAGTTAAAGTACGTTTCTTACAAGTTAAAGTTACGTCTTAACAACTTAAATTACGTTTTGAACATTAAAATTACATTTTGACAAGTTAAAGTTACGTTTTGACAAGTTAAAGTAGGTTTTTTACAAGTTAAAGTACGTTTTTTACAAGTTAAAGTACGTTTTTTACAAGTTAAAGTACGTTTTTTACAAGTTAAAGTACGTTTTTTACAAGTTAAAGTACGTTTTTTACAAGTTAAAGTTACGTTTTGACAAGTTAAATTACGTTTTTAACAAGTTACACTTATGTTTTGACAAATTAAAGTTATGTTTTGACAAGTTAAAGTAGGTTTTTTACAAGTTAAAGTACGTTTTTTACAAGTTGAAGTACGTTTTTACAAGTTAAAGTACATTAGTTTCAAGTTAAACCACATTTTTTACAAGTTAAAGTATGTTTTTTACAAGTTAATGTATGTTTTTAACAAGTTAAACTTACGTTTCGAAAAGTTAAAGTTACGTTTTGACAAGTTAAAGTAGTTTTTTACAAGTTAAAGTACGTTTCTTACAAGTTAAAGTTACGTCTTAACAACTTAAATTACGTTTTGAACATTAAAATTACATTTTGACAAGTTAAAGTTACGTTTTGACAAGTTAAAGTAGGTTTTTTACAAGTTAAGGTACGTTTTTTACAAGTTAAAGTACGTTTTTTACAAGTTAAAGTACGTTTTTTACAAGTTAAAGTACGTTTTTTACAAGTTAAAGTACGTTTTTTACAAGTTAAAGTTACGTTTTGACAAGTTAAATTACGTTTTTAACAAGTTACACTTATGTTTTGACAAATTAAAGTTATGTTTTGACAAGTTAAAGTAGGTTTTTTACAAGTTAAAGTACGTTTTTTACAAGTTGAAGTACGTTTTTACAAGTTAAAGTACATTAGTTTCAAGTGAAACCACATTTTTTACAAGTTAAAGTACGTTTTTTACAAATGAATGTATGTTTTTAACATGTTAAAGTTACGTTTTGACAAGTTAAAGTTACGTTTTGACAAGTTAAAGTATTTTTTTACAAGTTAAAGTACGTTTTTTACAATTTAAAGTTACGTTTTAACAACTTTAACATACGTTTTGAAACATTAAAATTACATTTTGACAAGTTAAAGTACGTTTTTTATAAGTTAAAGTTACGTTTTGACAAGTTAAATTATGGTTTTAACAAGTTAAACTTACGTTTTGACAAATTAAAGTTATGTTTTGACAAGTTAAAGTAGGTTTTTTACAAGTTAAATCACGTTTTTCACAAGTTGAAGTACGTTTTTACAGGTTAAAGTACATTTGTTACAAGTTAAACTACATTTTTGACAAGTTAAAGTACGTTTTTTACAAGTGAATGTATGTTTTTAACAATTTAGACTTATGTTTTGACAAGTTAAAGTTACGTTTTGACAAGTTAAAGTAGTTTTTTTACAAGTTAATGTTACGTTTTGACAAGTTAAAGTACGTTTTTTTACAAGTTAAAGTACGTTTTTTACAAGTTAAAGTACGTTTTTTACAAGTTAAAGTTACGTTTTGACAAGTTAAATTACGTTTTTAACAAGTTACACTAATGTTTTGACAAATTAAAGTTATGTTTTGATAAGTTAAAGTAGGTTTTTTACAAGTTAAAATACGTTTTTTACAAGTTGAAGTACGTTTTTACAAGTTAAAGTACATTTGTTTCAAGTTAAACCACATGTTTGACAAGTTAAAGTACGTTTTTTACAAATGAATGTATGTTTTTAACATGTTAAAGTTACGTTTTGACAAGTTAAAGTTACGTTTTGACAAGTTAAAGTATATTTTTAGAAGTTAAAGTAAGTTTTTTATAAGTTAAACTTACGTTTTGACAAGTTAAATTACGGTTTTAACAAGTTAAACTTACGTTTTGACAAATTAAAGTTATGTTTTGACAAGTTAAAGTAGGTTTTTACAAGTTAAAGCACGTTTTTTACAAGTTGAAGTACGTTTTTACAAGTTAAAGTACATTTGTTACAAGTTAAACCACATTTTTGACAAGTTAAAGTACGTTTTTTACAAGTGAATGTATGTTTTTAACAATTTAGACTTATGTTTTGACAAGTTAAAGTTACGTTTTGACAAGTTAAAGTAGGTTTTTTACAAGGTAATGTTACGTTTTGACAAGTTAAAGTATGTTTTTTACAAGTTAAAGTACGTTTTTTAAAAGATAAAGTACGTTTTTTACAAGTTAAAGTTACGTTTTGACAAGTTAAATTACGTTTTTAACAAGTTACACTTATGTTTTGACAAATTAAAGTTATGTTTTGACAAATTAAAGTAGGTTTTTTACAAGTTAAAGTACGTTTTTTACAAATGAATGGATGTTTTTAACATGTTAAAGTTACGTTTTGACAAGTTAAAGTTACGTTTTGACAAGTTAAAGTATTTTTTTACAAGTTAAAGTACGTTTTTTACAATTTAAAGTTACGTTTTAACAACTTTAACTTACGTTTTGAAACATTAAAATTACATTTTGACAAGTTAAAGTACGTTTTTTATAAATTAAAGTTACGTTTTGACAAGTTAAATTACGGTTTTAACAAGTTAAACTTACGTTTTTATAAATTAAAGTTATGTTTTGACAAGTTAAAGTAGGTTTTTTACAAGTTAAATCACGTTTTTCACAAATTGAAGTACGTTTTGTAGGTTAAAGTACATTTGTTACAAGTTAAACTACATTTTTGACAAGTTAAAGTACGTTTTTTACAAGTGAATGTATGTTTTTAACAATTTAGACTTATGTTTTGACAAGTTAAAGTTACGTTTTGACAAGTTAAAGTAGGTTTTTTACAAGTTAATGTTACGTTTTGACAAGTTAAAGTACGTTTTTTTACAAGTTAAAGTACGTTTTTTACAAGTTAAAGTACGTTTTTTACAAGTTAAAGTTACGTTTTGACAAGTTAAATTACGTTTTTAACAAGTTACACTTATGTTTTGACAAATTAAAGTTATGTTTTGACAAGTTAAAGTAGGTTTTTTACAAGTTAAAGTACGTTTTTTACAAGTTGAAGTACGTTTTTACAAGTTAAACCACATTTTTTACAAGTTAAAGTATGTTTTTTACAAGTTAATGTATGTTTTTAACAAGTTAAACTTACGTTTTGAAAAGTTAAAGTTACGTTTTGACAAGTTAAAGTAGTTTTTTACAAGTTAAAGTACGTTTTTTACAAGTTAAAGTTACGTCTAAACAACTTAAATTACGTTTTGAACATTAAAATTACATTTTGACAAGTTAAAGTTACGTTTTGACAAGTTAAAGTAGGTTTTTTACAAGTTAAAGTACGTTTTTTACAAGTTAAAGTACTATTTTTACAAGTTAAAGTACATTTTTTACAAGTTAAAGTACGTTTTTTACAAGTTAAAGTTACGTTTTGACAAGTTAAATTACGTTTTTAACAAGTTACACTTATGTTTTGACAAATTAAAGTTATGTTTTGACAAGTTAAAGTAGGTTTTTTACAAGTTAAAGTACGTTTTTTACAAGTTGAAGTACGTTTTTACAAGTTAAAGTACATTTGTTTCAAGTTAAACCACATTTTTGACAAGTTAAAGTACGTTTTTTACAAATGAATGTATGTTTTTAACATGTTAAAGTTACGTTTTGACAAGTTAAAGTTACGTTTTGACAAGTTAAAGTATTTTTTTACAAGTTAAAGTACGTTTTTTACAATTTAAAGTTACACTTTAACAACTTTAACTTACGTTTTGAAACATTAAAATTACATTTTGACAAGTTAAAGTACGTTTTTTATATGTTAAAGTTACGTTTTGACAAGTTAAATTACGGTTTTAACAAGTTAAACTTACGTTTTGACAAATTAAAGTTATGTTTTGACAAGTTAAAGTACGTTTTTTATAAATTAAAGTTACGTTTTGACAAGTTAAATTACGGTTTTAACAAGTTAAACTTACGTTTTTATAAATTAAAGTTATGTTTTGACAAGTTAAAGTAGGTTTTTTACAAGTTAAATCACGTTTTTCACAAATTGAAGTACGTTTTGTAGGTTAAAGTACATTTGTTACAAGTTAAACTACATTTTTGACAAGTTAAAGTACGTTTTTTACAAGTGAATGTATGTTTTTAACAATTTAGACTTATGTTTTGACAAGTTAAAGTTACGTTTTGACAAGTTAAAGTAGGTTTTTTACAAGTTAATGTTACGTTTTGACAAGTTAAAGTACGTTTTTTTACAAGTTAAAGTACGTTTTTTACAAGTTAAAGTACGTTTTTTACAAGTTAAAGTTACGTTTTGACAAGTTAAATTACGTTTTTAACAAGTTACACTTATGTTTTGACAAATTAAAGTTATGTTTTGACAAGTTAAAGTAGGTTTTTTACAAGTTAAAGTACGTTTTTTACAAGTTGAAGTACGTTTTTACAAGTTAAACCACATTTTTTACAAGTTAAAGTATGTTTTTTACAAGTTAATGTATGTTTTTAACAAGTTAAACTTACGTTTTGAAAAGTTAAAGTTACGTTTTGACAAGTTAAAGTAGTTTTTTACAAGTTAAAGTACGTTTTTTACAAGTTAAAGTTACGTCTAAACAACTTAAATTACGTTTTGAACATTAAAATTACATTTTGACAAGTTAAAGTTACGTTTTGACAAGTTAAAGTAGGTTTTTTACAAGTTAAAGTACGTTTTTTACAAGTTAAAGTACTATTTTTACAAGTTAAAGTACATTTTTTACAAGTTAAAGTACGTTTTTTACAAGTTAAAGTTACGTTTTGACAAGTTAAATTACGTTTTTAACAAGTTACACTTATGTTTTGACAAATTAAAGTTATGTTTTGACAAGTTAAAGTAGGTTTTTTACAAGTTAAAGTACGTTTTTTACAAGTTGAAGTACGTTTTTACAAGTTAAAGTACATTTGTTTCAAGTTAAACCACATTTTTGACAAGTTAAAGTACGTTTTTTACAAATGAATGTATGTTTTTAACATGTTAAAGTTACGTTTTGACAAGTTAAAGTTACGTTTTGACAAGTTAAAGTATTTTTTTACAAGTTAAAGTACGTTTTTTACAATTTAAAGTTACACTTTAACAACTTTAACTTACGTTTTGAAACATTAAAATTACATTTTGACAAGTTAAAGTACGTTTTTTATATGTTAAAGTTACGTTTTGACAAGTTAAATTACGGTTTTAACAAGTTAAACTTACGTTTTGACAAATTAAAGTTATGTTTTGACAAGTTAAAGTAGGTTTTTTACAAGTTAAATCACGTTTTTCACAAGTTGAAGTACGTTTTTACAGGTTAAAGTACATTTGTTACAATTTAAACTACATTTTTGACAAGTTAAAGTACGTTTTTTACAAGTGAATGTATGTTTTTAACAATTTAGACTTATGTTTTGACAAGTTAAAGTTACGTTTTGACAAGTTAAAGTAGGTTTTTTACAAGTTAATGTTACGTTTTGACATGTTAAAGTACGTTTTTCTAAAAGTTAAAGTACGTTTTTTACAAGTTAAAGTACGTTTTTTACAAGTTCAAGTTACGTTTTGACAAGTTAAATTACGTTTTTAACAAGTTACACTTATGTTTTGACAAATTAATGTTATGTTTTGACAAGTAAAAGTAGGTTTTTTACAACTTAAAGTACGTTTTTTACAAGTTGAAGTACGTTTTTACAAGTTAAAGTACATTTGTTTCAAGTTAAACCACATGTTTGACAAGTTAAAGTACGTTTTTTACAAATGAATGTATGTTTTTAACATGTTAAAGTTACGTTTTGACAAGTTAAAGTTACGTTTTGACAAGTTAAAGTATTTTTTTACAAGTTAAAGTACGTTTTTTACAATTTAAAGTTACGTTTTAACAACTTAAACTTACGTTTTGACACATTAAAATTACATTTTGAGAAGTTAAAGTAAGTTTTTTATAAGTTAAACTTACGTTTTGACAAGTTAAATTACGGTTTTAACAAGTTAAACTTACGTTTTGACAAATTAAAGTTATGTTTTGACAAGTTAAAGTAGGTTTTTTACAAGTTAAATCACGTTTTTCACAAGTTGAAGTACGTTTTTACAAGTTAAAGTACATTTGTTACAAGTTAAACCACATTTTTGACAAGTTAAAGTAGGTTTTTTACAAGTTAAAGCACGTTTTTAACAAGTTGAAATACGTTTTTACAAGTTAAAGTACATTTGTTACAAGTTAAACCACATTTTTGACAAGTTAAAGTACGTTTTTTTCAAGTGAATGTATGTTTTTAACAATTTAAACTTATGTTTTGACAAGTTAAAGTTACGTTTTGACAAGTTAAAGTAGGTTTTTTACAAGTTAACGTTACGTTTTGACAAGTTAAAGTACGTTTTTTACAAGTTAAAGTACGTTTTTTACAAGTTAAAGTACGTTTTTTACAAGTTGAAGTACGTTTCTAGAAGTTAAAGTACATTTGTTACAGGTTCAACCACATTTTTGACAAGTTAAAGTACGTTTTTTTCAAGTTAATATGTGTTTTTAACAATTTAAACATACCTTTTGACAAGTTAAAGTTACGTTTTGAAAAGTTAAAATAGGTTTTTTACAAATTAAAGTACGTTTTTTACAGGTTAAAGTAGGTGTTTTACAAGTTAAAGTTACGTATTGACAAGTTAAAGTACGTTTTTTACAAGTCAAAGTACGTTTTTTACAAGTTAAAGTACGTTTTTTACAAGTTAAAGTACGTTTTTTACAAGTTAATGTATGTTTTTAACAAGTTAAACTTACGTTTTGAAAAGTTAAAGTTACGTTTTGACAAGTTAAAGTAGTTTTTTACAAGTTAAAGTACGTTTTTTACAACTTAAAGTTACGTTTTAACAACTTAAATTACGTTTTGAACATTAAAATTACATTTTTACAAGTTAAAGTACGTTTTTTATAAGTTAAACTTACGTTTTGACAAATTGAAGTTACGTTTTAACAAGTTAAAGTAGGGTTTTTACAATTTAAAGTTACGTTTTAACAACTTAAACTTATGTTTTGACACATTAAAATTACATTTTGACAAGTTAAAGTACGTTTTTTATAAGTTAAAGTTACGTTTTAAAAAGTTAAATTACGTTTTTAACAAGTTAAACTTACGTTTTGACAAATTAAAGTTATGTTTTGACAAGTTAAAGTAGGTTTTTTACAAGTTAAAGCACGTTTTTTTACAAGTTGAAGTACGTTTTTACAAGTTAAAGTACATTTGTTACAAGTTAAACCACATTTTTGACAAGTTAAAATACGTTTTTTACAAGTGAATGTATGTTTTTAACAATTTAAACTTATGTTTTGATAAGTTAAAGTTACGTTTTGACAAGTTAAAGTAGGCTTTTTACAAGTTAAAGTTACGATTTGACATATTAAAATATGTTTTTTACAAGTTAAAGTACGTTTTTTACAAGTTAAAGTACGTTTTTTACAAGTTAAAGTTACGTTTTGACAAATTAAATTACGTTTTTAACAAGTTATACTTATGTTTTAACATATTAAAGTTATGTTTTGACAAGTTAAAGTAGGTTTTTTACAAGTTAAAGTACGTTTTTTACAAGTTGAAGTACGTTTTTACAAGTTAAAGTACATTTGTTTCAAGTTAAACCACATTTTTGACAAGTTAAAATACGTTTTTTACAAATGAATGTATGTTTTTAACATGTTATAGTTACGTTTTGACAAGTTAAAGTAACGTTTTGACAGGTTAAAGTAGTTTTTTCCAAGTTAAAGTTCGTTTTTTACAATTTCAAGTTACGTTTTAACAACTTAAACTTACTTTTTGACACATTAAAATTACATTTTGACAAGTTAAATTACGTTTTTAACAAGTTAAACTTACGTTTTGACAAATTAAAGTTATGTTTTGACAAGTTAAAATAGGTTTTTTACAAGTTAAAGCACGTTTTTTTACAAGTTGAAGTACGTTTTTACAAGTTAAAGTACATTTGTTACAAGTTAAACCACATTTTTGACAAGATAAATACGTTTTTTACAAGTGAATGTATGTTTTTAACAATTTAAACTTATGTTTTGATAAGTTAAAGTTACGTTTTGACAAGTTAAACTAGGCTTTTTGCAATTTAAAGTTACGATTTGACAAATTAAAGTATGTTTTTTACAAGTTAAATTACGTTTTTTACAAGTTAAAGTACGTTTTTTACAAGTTAAAGTTACGTTTTGACAAGTTAAATTACGTTTTTAACAAGTTACACTTATGTTTTGACAAATTAAAGTTTTTTTTTGACAAGTTAAAGTAGGTTTTTTACAAGTTAAAGTACGTTTTTTACAAGTTGAAGTACGTTTCTACAAGTTAAAGTACATTTGTTTCAAGTTAAACCACATTTTTGACAAGTTAAAGTACGTTTTTTTCAAGTGAATGTATGTTTTTAACAATTTAAACTTATGTTTTGACAAGTTAAAGTTACGTTTTGACAAGTTAAAGTAGGATTTTTACAAGTTAACGTTACGTTTTGACAAGTTAAAGTACGTTTTTTACAAGTTAAAGTATGTTTTTTACAAGTTAAAGTACGTTTTTTACAAGTTGAAGTACTTTACTAAAAGTTAAAGTACATTTTTTACAGGTTAAACCACATTTTTGACAAGTTAAAGTACGTTTTTTTCAAGTTAATATGTGTTTTTAACAATTTAAACATACCTTTTAACAAGTTAAAGTTACGTTTTAAAAAGTTAAAATAGGTTTTTTACAAATTAAAGTATGTTTTTTACAGGTTAAAGTAGGTGGTTTACAAGTTAAATTTATGTATTGACAAGTTAAAGTACGTTTTTTACAAGTTAAAGTACGTTTTTTACAAGTTAAAGTACATTTGTTACAAGTTAAACCACATTTTTTACAAGTTAAAGTATGTTTTTTACAAGTTAATGTATGTTTTTAACAAGTTAAACTTACATTTTAAAAAGTTAAAGTTAAGTTTTGACAAGTTAAAGTAGTTTTTTACAAGTTAAAGTATGTTTTTTACAACTTAAAGTTACGTCTTAACAACTTAAATTACGTTTTGAACATTAAAATTACATTTTTACAAGTTAAAGTACGTTTTTTATAAGTTAAACTTACGTTTTGACAAATTGAAGTTTCATTTTGACAAGTTAAAGTAGGTTTTTTACAATTTAAAGTTACGTTTTAACAACTTAAACTTATGTTTTGACACATTAGAATTACATTTTGACAAGTTAAAGTACGTTTTTTATAAGTTAAAGTTACGTTTTAAGAAGTTAAATTACGTTTTTAACAAGTTAAACTTACGTTTTGACAAATTAAAGTTATGTTTTGACAAGTTAAATTACGTTTTTTTTCAAGTTAATGTGTGTTTTTACCAATTTAATCTTTCGTTTTAACAAGTTAAAGTTACGTTTTGAAAAGTTAAAGTAGGTTTTTTACAAATTAAAGTACGTTTTTTACAAGTTAAAGTAGGTTTTTTACAAGTTAAACTTACGTATTGACAAGTTAAAGTACATTTTTTACAAGTTAAAGTACGTTTTTTACAAGTTAAAGTACGTTTTTTACAAGTTGAAGTACGTTTTTATAAGTTAAAGTACATTTGTTACAAGTTAAACCACATTTTTGACAAGTTAAAGTACGTTTTTTTTTCAAGTTAATGTGTGTTTTTAACAATTTAAAATTACGTTTTGACAAGTTAAAGTTACGATTTGACAAGTTAAAGTAGGTTTTTTACAAATTAAAGAACGTTTTTTACAAGTTAAATACGTTTTTACAAGGTAAAGTACATAAGTTACAAGTTAAACCACATTTTTGACAAGTTAAAATACGTTGTTTACAAGTTAAAGTTACGTTTTGACAAGTTAAAGTTACATTTTGACACGTTAAAATACGTTTTTTTACAAGTTAAAGTACGTTTTTTACAAGTTGAAGTAAGTTTTTTACAACTTAAAGTTACCTTTTAACAACTTAAAGTTACGTTTTGACACATTAAAATTACATGTTGACAGGTTAAAGTACATTTTTTACAAGTTAAAGCAAGTATTTTACAAGTTGAAGTACGTTTTTTACAAGTTGAAGTACGTTTTTTAAAAGTTAAAGTTAAATTTTAACAACTTTAAGTTACATTTTCACAGATTAAAATTACATTTGACATGTTAAAGTACGTTTTTTATAAGTTAAAGTTACGTTTTAACAAATTAAATTACATTTTTAACAAGTTAAACTTACGTTTTGACAAATTAAAGTTACGTTTTGACAAGTTAAAGTAGGTTTTTTACAAGTTAAAGCACGTTTTTTACAAGTTGAACGACGTTTTTACAAGTTAAAGTACATTTGTTACAAGTTAAACCACATTTTTGACAAGTTAAAGTACATTTTTTACAAGTGAATGTATGTTTTTAACAATTTAAACTTATGTTTTGACAAGTTAAAGTTACGTTTTGACAAGTTAAAGTAGGTTTTTTACAAGTTAAAGTTACGTTTTGACAAGTTAAAGTAGTTTTTTTCAAGTTCAAATACGTTTTTTACAAGTTAAAGTACGTTTTACAAAAGTTAAAGCAAGTGTTTTAAAAATTGAAGTAAGTTTTTTACAAGTTACAATTACGTTTTAACAACTTAAAGTTACGTTTTGACACATTAAAATTACATTTTGACAAGTTAAAGTACGTTTTTTACAAGTTAAAGCAAGTGTTTTACAAGTTGAAGTACGTTTTTTACAAGTTGAAGTACGTTTTTTACAAGTTAAAGTTACGTTTTAACAACTTAAAATTACGTTTTAACACATTAAAATTACATTTTGACAAGTTAAAGTACAGTTTTTACAAGTTAAAGTTTCGTTTTGACAAGTTAAATTACTTTTTTAACAAGTAAAACTTATGTTTTGACAAATTAAAGTTATGTTTTGACAAGTTAAAGTATGCTTTTTACAAGTTAAAGTACGTTGTTTACAAGTTGAAGTACGTTTTTACAAGTTAAAGTACATTCCTTACAAATTAAACCACATTTTTGACAAGTTAAAGAACGTTTTTTACAAGTGAATGTATGTTTTTAACAAGTTAAACTTATGTTTTGACAAATTAAAGTTACGTTTTGACAAGTTAAAGTAGGTTTTTTACAAGTTAAAGCACGTTTTTTACAAGTTGAAGTACATTTTTATAAGTTAAAGTACATTTGTTACAAGTTAAACCACATTTTTGACAAGTTAAAGTACGTTTTTTTCAAGTTAATGTGTGTTTTTAACAATTTAAACTTACGTTTTGACAAGTTAAAGTTACGTTTTGACAAGTTAAAGTTGGTTTTTTAGAAATTAAAGTACGTTTTTTACAAGTTAAAGTACATTTGTTACAAGTTAAACCACATTTTTGACAAATTAAAGTACATTTTTACAAGTTAATGTATGTTTTTAATAAGTTAAACTTACGTTTTTAAAAGTTAAAGTAACGTTTTCACAAGTTAAAGTAGTTTTTTACAAGTTAAAATACGTTTTTTACAAGTTAAAGTTACGTTTTGACAAGTTAAAGTTACGTTTTTTACAAGTTAAAGTACGTTTTTTACAAGTTAAAGCAAGTGTTTTACAAGTTGAAGTAAGTTTTTTACAAGTTAAAGTTACGTTTTAACAACTTAAAGTTACGTTTTGACACATTAAAATTACATTTTGCAAAGTTAAAGTACGTTTTTTACAAGTTAAAGCAAGTGTTTTACAAGTTGAAGTACGTTTTTTACAAGTTGAAGTACGTTTTTTACAAGTTAAAGTTACGTTTTAACAACCTTAAGTTACGTTTTGAAAAGTTAAAGTTAAAGTAGGTTTTTTACAAGTTAAAGCAAGTGTTTTACAGGTTGAAGTAAGTTTTTTACAAGTTAATGTTACGTTTTAACAACTTAAAGTTACGTTTTGACACATTAAAATTACATTTTGACAAGTTAAAGTACGTTTTTTACAAGTTAAAGCATGTGTTTTACAAGTTGAAGTACGTTTTTTACAAGTTAAAGTACGTTTTTTTCAAGTGA
This sequence comes from Urtica urens, assembly GCA_958296335.1. NCBI lineage: Eukaryota > Viridiplantae > Streptophyta > Magnoliopsida > Rosales > Urticaceae > Urtica > Urtica urens. The sequence continues at coordinate 371,046 of CATQIS010000002.1, forward strand.
ATGTATGTTTTTAACAATTTAAACTTACGTTTTGACAAATTAAAGTTACGTTTTGACAAGTTAAAGTAGGTTTTTTACAACTTAAAGCACGTTTATTACAAGTTGAAGTACGTTTTTATAAGTAAAAGTACATTTGTTACAAGTTAAACCACATTTTTGACAAGTTAAAGTTCGTTTTTTTCAAGTTAATGTGTTTTTTAACAATTTAAACTTACGTTTTGACAAGTTAAAGTTATGTTTTGTCAAGTTAAAGTAGGTTTTTTACAAATTAAAGTACGTTTTTTACAAGTTAAAGTACATTTGTTACAAGTTAAACCACCTTTTTGACAAGTTAAAGTCCATTTTTTACAAGTTAATGTATGTTTTTAACAAGTTAAACTTACGTTTTTAAAAGTTAAAGTTACGGTTTGACAAGTTAAAGTAGTTTTTTACAATTAAAAATGTTTTTTACAAGTTAAAGTTACGTTTTCACAAGTTAAAGTATATTTTTTACCTGTTAAAGCAAGTGTTTTACAAGTTGAAGTAAGTTTTTTACAAGTTAAAGTTACATTTTAACAACTTAAAGTTACGTTTTGACACATTAAAATTACATTTTGACAAGTTAAAGTAGGTTTTTTACAAGTTAAAGTTACATATTGACAAGTTAAAGTACGTTTTTTACAAGTTAAAGTACGTTTTTTACAAGTTAAAATACGTTTTTTACAAGTTGAAGTACGTTTTTATAAGTTAAAGTACATTTGTTACAAGTTAAACCACATTTTTTGACAAGTTAAAGTACGTTTTTTTACAAGTGAATGTATGTTTTTAACAATTTAAACTTATGTTTTAACAAGTTAAAGTTACGTTTTGATAAGTTAAAGTAGGTTTTTTACAAATTAAAGTACGTTTTTTACAAGGTAAAGTACGTTTTTACAAGTTAATGTGCATTCGTTACAAGTTAAACCACATTTTTGACAAGTTAAAGTACATTTTTTACAAGTGAATGTATGTTTTTAACAATTTAAAGTTATGTTTTGACAAGTTAAAGTTATGTTTTGACGAGTTAAAGTTATGTTTTGACAAGTTAAAGTAGGTGTTTTACATGTTAAAGTTACGTTTTGACAAATTAAAGTTACGTTTTGACAAGTTAAAGTAGGTTTTTTACAAGTTAAAGCACATTTTTACAAGTTGAAGTACGTTTTTACAAGTTAAACTACATTTGTTATAAGTTAAACCACATTTTTGACAAGTTAAAGTAGGTGTTTTACAAGTGAATGTATGTTTTTAACAAATTAAACTTACGTTTTGACAAATTAAACTTACGTTTTGACAAGTTAAAGTAGGTTTTTTACAAGTTAAAGTTACGTTTTGATAAGTTAAAGTACGTTTTTTACAAGTTAAAGTACGTTCTCTACAAGTTAAAGTACGTTTTTTACAAGTTGAAGTACGTTTCTACAAGATAAAGTACATTTGTTACAACTTAAACAACATTTTTGACAAGTTAAAGTACGTTTTTTCCAAGTTAATGTGTGTTTTTAACAATTTAAACTTATGTTTTGACAAGTTAAAGTTAGGTTTTAAAAAGGTAAAGTAGGTTTTTTACAAATTAAAGAACGTTTTTTACAAGTTAAAGTAGGTTTTTTACAAGTTAAAGTTACGTATTGACAAGTTAAAGTACGTTTTTTACAAGTTAAAGTAGGGTTTTTACAAGTTAAAGTTACGTATTGACAAGTTAAAGTACGTTTAATACAAGTTACAGTACGTTTTTTACAAGTTAAAATACGTTTTTTACAAGTTGAAGTAAGTTTTTATAAGTTAAAGTACAATTGTTACAAGTTAAACCACATTTTTGACAAGTTAAAGTACGTTTTTTTCATGTTAATGTATGTTTTTAACAATTTTAACTTACGTTTTGACAAGTTAAAGTTACATTTTAACAAGTTAAAGTAGGTTTTTTACAAATTAAAGTACGTTTTTTAGAAGTTAAAGTACGTTTTTAAAAGTTATAGTACATTTGTTACAAGTTAAACCACATTCTTGACAACTTAAAGTACGTTTTTTACAAGTGAATGTATGTTTTTAACAATTTAAACTTATGTTTTGACACGTTAAAGTTACGTTTTGTCAAGTTAAAGTACGTTTGTTACAAGTTAAAGTACGTTTTCTGCAAGTTAAAGTACGTTTTTTACAAGTTGAAGTTTGATTCTACAAGATAAAGTACATTTGTTACAAGTTAAAACACATTTTTGACATGTTAAAGTACGATTTTTTCAAGTTAATGTGTGTTTTTAACAATTTAATCTTACGTTTTGACAAGTTAAAGTTACGTTTTGAAAAGTTAAAGTAGGTTTTTTACAAATTAAAGTACTTTTTTTACAAGTTAAAGTACGTTTTTACAAGTTAAAGTACATTTGTTATAAGTTAAACCACATTTTTGACCAGTTAAAGTACATTTTTTTACATGTTAATGTATGTTTTTAACAAGTTAAACTTACGTTTTAAAAAGTTAAAGTTACGTTTTTTACAAGTTAAAGCACATTTTTACAAGTTGAAGTACGTTTTTACAAGTTTAACTACATTTGTTATAAGTTAAACAACATTTTTGACAAGTTAAGGTAGGTTTTTTACAAGTGAATGTATGTTTTTAACATTTTAGACTTATGTTTTGAGAAATTAAACTTACGTTTTGACAAGTTAAAGTAGGTTTTTTACAAGTTAAAGTTACGTTTTGACAAGTTAAAGTACGTTTTTTACAAGTTAAAGTACGTTTTCTACAAGTTAAAGTACGTTTTTTACAAGTTGAAGTACGTTTCTACAAGATAAAGTACATTTGTTACAAGTTAAACAACATTTTTGACAAGTTAAAGTACGTTTCTTTCAAGTTAATTTGTGTTTTTAACAATTTAAACTTACGTTTTGACAAGATGAAGTTACGTTTTAAAAAGGTAAAGTAGGTTTTTTACAAATTAAAGAACGTTTTTTACAAGTTAAAGTAGGTTTTTTACAAGTTAAAGTTACGTATTGACAAGTTAAAGTACGTTTATTACAAGTTAAAGTACGTTTTTTACAAGTTAAAATACGTTTTTTACAAGTTGAAGTAAGTTTTTATAAGTTAAAGTACAATTGTTACAAGTTAAAACACATTTTTGACATGTTAAAGTACGTTTTTTTCAAGTTAATGTGTATTTTTAACAATTTAAACTTACGTTTTGACAAGTTAAAGTTACGTTTTGAAAAGGTAAAGTAGGATTTTTAAAAACTAAAGAACGTTTTTTACAAGTTAAAGTAGGTTTTTTACAAGTTAAAGTAGGTTTTTTACAAGTTAAAGTTACGTATTGACAAGTTAAAGTACGTTTTTTTCAAGTTAAAGTAGGTTTTTTATAAGTTAAAGTTACGTATTGACAAGTTAAAGTACGTTTATTACAAGTTAAAGTAGGTTTTTTACAAGTTAAAGTTACGTATTGACAAGTTAAAGTACGTTTATTACAAGTTAAAGTAGGTTTTTTACAAGTTAAAGTTACGTATTGACAAGTTAAACCACATTTTTGACAAGTTAAAGTACGTTTTTTTCAAGTTATTGTGTGTTTTTAACAATTTAAACTTACGTTTTGACAAGTAAAAGTTACATTTTAACAAGTTAAAGTAGGTTTTTTACAAATTAAAATACGTTTTTTACAAGTTAAAGTACGTTTTTACAAGTTATAGTACATTTGTTACAAGTTAAACCACATTTTTGACAAGTTAAAGTACGTTTTTTACAAGTGAATGTATGTTTTTAACAATTTAAACTTATGTTTTGACAAGTTAAAGTTACGTTTTGACAAGTTAAAGTAGGTTTTTTACAAATTCAAGTACGTTTTTTACAAGTTAAAGTACGTTTTTACAAGTTAAATTACATTTGTTACAAATTAAATCACATTTTTGACAAGTTAAAGTACATTTTTTTACAAGTGAATGTATGTTTTTAACAATTTAAACATATGTTTTAACAAGTTAAAGTTACGTTTTTACAAGTTAAAGTAGGTTTTTTACAAATTAAAGTACGTTTTTTACAACGTAAACTACGTTTTTACAAGTTAAAGTACATTTGTTACAAGTTAAACCACATTTTTGACAAGTTAAAGTACATTTTTTACAAGTGAATGTATGTTTTTAACCATTTAAATTTATGTTTTGAAAAGTTAAAGTTATGTTTTGACAAGTTAAAGTAGGTTTTTTACATGTTAAAGTTACGTTTTGACAAGTTAAAGTACGTTTTTTACAAGTTAAAGTATGTTTTTTACAAGTTAAAGTACGTTTTTTACAAGTTGAAATATGTTTCTACAAGTTAAAGTACATTTGTTACAAGTTAAACCACATTTTTGAAATATTAAAGTACGTTTTTTTCAAGTTAATGTGTGTTTTTAACAATTTAATCTTACGTTTTGACAAATTAAAGTTACGTTTTGACATGTTAAAGTAGGTTTTTTACAAGTTAAAGCACGTTGTTTACAAGTTAAAGTACGTTTTTACAAGTTAAAGTACATTCCTTACAAATTAAACCACATTTTTGACAAGTTAAAGTACGTTTTTTACAGGTGACTATATGTTTTTAACAAATTAAACTTACGTTGTGACAAGTTAAAGTTACGTTTTGACATGTTAAAGTAGTTTTTTACAAGTTAAAGTACGTTTTTTACAAGTTAAAGTTACGTTTTGACAAGTTAAATTACGTTTGTAACAAGTTAAACTTTCGTTTTGACAAATTCAAGTTACGTTTTGACAAGTTAAAGTATGTTTTTTACAAGTTAAAGTACGTTTTTTACAAGTTAAAGTACGTTTTTACAAGTTAAAGTACATTAATTACAAATTAAACCACATTTTTGACAAGTTAAAGTACGTTTTTTACAAGTTAAAGTACATTTTTTACAAGTTAAAATACGTTTTTTACAAGTTGAAGTACGTTTTTATAAGTTAAAGTACATTTGTTACAAGTTAAACCACATTTTTTGACAAGTTAAAGTATGTTTTTTTACAAGTGAATGTATGTTTTTAACAATTTAAACTTATGTTTTAACAAGTTAAAGTTACGTTTTGATAAGTTAAAGTAGGTTTTTTACAAATTAAAGTACGTTTTTTACAAGGTAAAGTACGTTTTTACAAGTTAATGTGCATTTGTTACAAGTTAAACCACATTTTTGACAAGTTAAAGTACATTTTTTACAAGTAAATGTATGTTTTTAACAATTTAAAGTTATGTTTTGACAAATTAAAGTTACGTTTTGACAAGTTAAAGTAGGTTTTTTACAAGTTAAAGCACATTTTTACAAGTTGAAGTACGTTTTTACAAGTTAAACTACATTTGTTATAAGTTAAACCACATTTTTGACAAGTTAAAGTAGGTTTTTTACAAGTGAATGTATGTTTTTAACATTTTAGACTTATGTTTTGAGAAATTAAACTTACGTTTTGACAAGTTAAAGTAGGTTTTTTACAAGTTAAAGTTACGTTTTGACAAGTTAAAGTACGTTTTTTACAAGTTAAAGTACGTTTTCTACAAGTTAAATTACGTTTTTTACAAGTTGAAGTACGTTTCTACAAGATAAAGTACATTTGTTACAAGTTAAACAACATTTTTGACAAGTTAAAGTACGTTTCTTTCAAGTTAATTTGTGTTTTTAACAATTTAAACTTACGTTTTGACAAGATGAAGTTACGTTTTAAAAAGGTAAAGTAGGTTTTTTACAAATTAAAGAACGTTTTTTACAAGTTAAAGTAGGTTTTTTACAAGTTAAAGTTACGTATTGACAAGTTAAAGTACGTTTATTACAAGTTAAAGTACGTTTTTTACAAGTTAAAATACGTTTTTTACAAGTTGAAGTAAGTTTTTATAAGTTAAAGTACAATTGTTACAAGTTAAAACACATTTTTGACATGTTAAAGTACGTTTTTTTCAAGTTAATGTGTATTTTTAACAATTTAAACTTACGTTTTGACAAGTTAAAGTTACGTTTTGAAAAGGTAAAGTAGGATTTTTAAAAATTAAAGAACGTTTTTTACAAGTTAAAGTAGGTTTTTTACAAGTTAAAGTAGGTTTTTTACAAGTTAAAGTTACGTATTGACAAGTTAAAGTACGTTTTTTTCAAGTTAAAGTAGGTTTTTTATAAGTTAAAGTTACGTATTGACAAGTTAAAGTACGTTTATTACAAGTTAAAGTAGGTTTTTTACAAGTTAAAGTTACGTATTGACAAGTTAAAGTACGTTTATTACAAGTTAAAGTAGGTTTTTTACAAGTTAAAGTTACGTATTGACAAGTTAAACCACATTTTTGACAAGTTAAAGTACGTTTTTTTCAAGTTATTGTGTGTTTTTAACAATTTAAACTTACGTTTTGACAAGTAAAAGTTACATTTTAACAAGTTAAAGTAGGTTTTTTACAAATTAAAATACGTTTTTTACAAGTTAAAGTACGTTGTTACAAGTTATAGTACATTTGTTACAAGTTAAACCACATTTTTGACAAGTTAAAGTACGTTTTTTACAAGTGAATGTATGTTTTTAACAATTTAAACTTATGTTTTGACAAGTTAAAGTTACGTTTTGACAAGTTAAAGTAGGTTTTTTACAAATTCAAGTACGTTTTTTACAAGTTAAAGTACGTTTTTACAAGTTAAATTACATTTGTTACAAATTAAATCACATTTTTGACAAGTTAAAGTACATTTTTTTACAAGTGAATGTATGTTTTTAACAATTTAAACATATGTTTTAACAAGTTAAAGTTACGTTTTTACAAGTTAAAGTAGGTTTTTTACAAATTAAAGTACGTTTTTTACAACGTAAAGTACGTTTTTACAAGTTAAAGTACATTTGTTACAAGTTAAACCACATTCTTGACAAGTTAAAGTACATTTTTTACAAGTGAATGTATGTTTTTAACCATTTAAATTTATGTTTTGACAAGTTAAAGTTATGTTTTGACAAGTTAAAGTAGGTTTTTTACATGTTAAAGTTACGTTTTGACAAGTTAAAGTACGTTTTTTACAAGTTAAAGTATGTTTTTTACAAGTTAAAGTACGTTTTTTACAAGTTGAAATATGTTTCTACAAGTTAAAGTACATTTGTTACAAGTTAAACCACATTTTTGAAATATTACGTTTTTTTGACAAGTTAAAGTACGTTTTTTTCAAGTTAATGTGTGTTTTTAACAATTTAATCTTACGTTTTGACAAATTAAAGTTACGTTTTGACATGTTAAAGTAGGTTTTTTACAAGTTAAAGCACGTTGTTTACAAGTTAAAGTACGTTTTTACAAGTTAAAGTACATTCCTTACAAATTAAACCACATTTTTGACAAGTTAAAGTACGTTTTTTACAGGTGACTATATGTTTTTAACAAATTAAACTTACGTTGTGACAAGTTAAAGTTACGTTTTGACATGTTAAAGTAGTTTTTTACAAGTTAAAGTACGTTTTTTACAAGTTAAAGTTACGTTTAGACAAGTTAAATTACGTTTGTAACAAGTTAAACTTTCGTTTTGACAAATTCAAGTTACGTTTTGACAAGTTAAAGTATGTTTTTTACAAGTTAAAGTACGTTTTTTACAAGTTAAAGTACATTAATTACAAATTAAACCACATTTTTGACAAGTTAAAGTACGTTTTTTACAAGTTAAAGTACGTTTTTTACAAGTTAAAATACGTTTTTTACAAGTTGAAGAACGTTTTTATAAGTTAAAGTACATTTGTTACAAGTTAAACCACATTTTTTGACAAGTTAAAGTACGTTTTTTTACAAGTGAATGTATGTTTTTAACAATTTAAACTTATGTTTTAACAAGTTAAAGTTACGTTTTGATAAGTTAAAGTAGGTTTTTTACAAATTAAAGTACGTTTTTTACAAGGTAAAGTACGTTTTTACAAGTTAATGTGCATTTGTTACAAGTTAAACCACATTTTTGACAAGTTAAAGTACATTTTTTACAAGTAAATGTATGTTTTTAACAATTTAAAGTTATGTTTTGACAAGTTAAAGTTATGTTTTGACGAGTTAAAGTTATGTTTTGACAAGTTAAAGTAGGTTTTTTACATGTTAAAGTTACGTTTTGACAAATTAAAGTTACGTTTTGACAAGTTAAAGTAGGTTTTTTACAAGTTAAAGCACATTTTTACAAGTTGAAGTACGTTTTTACAAGTTAAACTACATTTGTTATAAGTTAAACCACATTTTTGACAAGTTAAAGTAGGTGTTTTACAAGTGAATGTATGTTTTTAACAAATTAAACTTACGTTTTGACAAATTAAACTTACGTTTTGACAAGTTAAAGTAGGTTTTTTACAAGTTAAAGTTACGTTTTGACAAGTTAAAGTACGTTTTTTACAAGTTAAAGTACGTTCTCTACAAGTTAAAGTACGTTTTTTACAAGTTGAAGTACGTTTCTACAAGATAAAGTACATTTGTTACAACTTAAACAACATTTTTGACAAGTTAAAGTACGTTTTTTCCAAGTTAATGTGTGTTTTTAACAATTTAAACTTATGTTTTGACAAGTTAAAGTTAGGTTTTAAAAAGGTAAAGTAGGTTTTTTACAAATTAAAGAACGTTTTTTACAAGTTAAAGTAGGTTTTTTACAAGTTAAAGTTACGTATTGACAAGTTAAAGTACGTTTTCTACAAGTTAAAGTAGGGTTTTTACAAGTTAAAGTTACGTATTGACAAGTTAAAGTACGTTTAATACAAGTTACAGTAAGTTTTTTACAAGTTAAAATACGTTTTTTACAAGTTGAAGTAAGTTTTTATAAGTTAAAGTACAATTGTTACAAGTTAAACCACATTTTTGACAAGTTAAAGTACGTTTTTTTCATGTTAATGTATGTTTTTAACAATTTTAACTTACGTTTTGACAAGTTAAAGTTACATTTTAACAAGTTAAAGTAGGTTTTTTACAAATTAAAGTACGTTTTTTAGAAGTTAAAGTACGTTTTTAAAAGTTATAGTACATTTGTTACAAGTTAAACCACATTCTTGACAACTTAAAGTACGTTTTTTACAAGTGAATGTATGTTTTTAACAATTTAAACTTATGTTTTGACACGTTAAAGTTACGTTTTGTCAAGTTAAAGTACGTTTTTTACAAGTTAAAGTACGTTTTCTGCAAGTTAAAGTACGTTTTTTACAAGTTGAAGTACGTTTCTACAAGATAAAGTACATTTGTTACAAGTTAAAACACATTTTTGACATGTTAAAGTACGATTTTTTCAAGTTAATGTGTGTTTTTAACAATTTAATCTTACGTTTTGACAAGTTAAAGTTACGTTTTAAAAAGTTAAGGTAGGTTTTTTACAAATTAAAGTACTTTTTTTACAAGTTAAAGTACGTTTTTACAAGTTAAAGTACATTTGTTATAAGTTAAACCACATTTTTGACCAGTTAAAGTACATTTTTTACATGTTAATGTATGTTTTTAACAAGTTAAACTTACGTTTTAAAAAGTTAAAGTTACGTTTTTTACAAGTTAAAGCACATTTTTACAAGTTGAAGTACGTTTTTACAAGTTTAACTACATTTGTTATAAGTTAAACAACATTTTTGACAAGTTAAAGTAGGTTTTTTACAAGTGAATGTATGTTTTTAACATTTTAGACTTATGTTTTGAGAAATTAAACTTACGTTTTGACAAGTTAAAGTAAGTTTTTTACAAGTTAAAGTTACGTTTTGACAAGTTAAAGTACGTTTTTTACAAGTTAAAGTACGTTTTCTACAAGTTAAAGTACGTTTTTTACAAGTTGAAGTACGTTTCTACAAGATAAAGTACATTTGTTACAAGTTAAACAACATTTTTGACAAGTTAAAGTACGTTTCTTTCAAGTTAATTTGTGTTTTTAACAATTTAAACTTACGTTTTGACAAGTTGAAGTTACGTTTTAAAAAGGTAAAGTAGGTTTTTTACAAATTAAAGAACGTTTTTTACAAGTTAAAGTAGGTTTTTTACAAGTTAAAGTTACGTATTGACAAGTTAAAGTACGTTTATTACAAGTTAAAGTACGTTTTTTACAAGTTAAAATACGTTTTTTACAAGTTGAAGTAAGTTTTTATAAGTTAAAGTACAATTGTTACAAGTTAAAACACATTTTTTTGACATGTTAAAGTACATTTTTTTCAAGTTAATGTGTATTTTTAACAATTTAAACTAACGTTTTGACAAGTTAAAGTTACGTTTTGAAAAGGTAAAGTAGGATTTTTAAAAATTAAAGAACGTTTTTTACAAGTTAAAGTAGGTTTTTTACAAGTTAAAGTAGGTTTTTTACAAGTTAAAGTTACGTATTGACAAGTTAAAGTACGTTTTTTTCAAGTTAAAGTAGGTTTTTTACAAGTTAAAGTTACGTATTGACAAGTTAAAGTACGTTTATTACAAGTTAAAGTAGGTTTTTTACAAGTTAAAGTTACGTATTGACAAGTTAAAGTACGTTTATTACAAGTTAAAGTAGGTTTTTTACAAGTTAAAGTTACGTATTGACAAGTTAAACCACATTTTTGACAAGTTAAAGTACGTTTTTTTCAAGTTATTGTGTGTTTTTAACAATTTAAACTTACGTTTTGACAAGTAAAAGTTACATTTTAACAAGTTAAAATAGGTTTTTTACAAATTAAAATACGTTTTTTACAAGTTAAAGTACGTTTTTATTAGTTATAGTACATTTGTTACAAGTTAAACCACATTTTTGACAAGTTAAAGTACGTTTTTTACAAGTGAATGTATGTTTTTAACAATTTAAACTTATGTTTTGACAAGTTAAAGTTACGTTTTGACAAGTTAAAGTAGATTTTTTACAAATTCAAGTACGTTTTTTACAAGTTAAAGTACGTTTTTACAAGTTAAATTACATTTGTTACAAATTAAATCACATTTTTGACAAGTTAAAGTACATTTTTTTACAAGTGAATGTATGTTTTTAACAATTTAAACTTATGTTATAACAAGTTAAAGTTACGTTTTTACAAGTTAAAGTAGGTTTTTTACAAACTAAAGTACGTTTTTTACAACGTAAAGTACGTTTTTACAAGTTAAAGTACATTTGTTACAAGTTAAACCACATTTTTGACAAGTTAAAGTACATTTTTTACAAGTGAATGTATGTTTTTAACCATTTAAAGTTATGTTTTGACAAGTTAAAGTTATGTTTTGACAAGTTAAAGTAGGTTTTTTACATGTTAAAGTTACGTTTTGACAAGTTAAAGTACGTTTTTTACAAGTTGAAATATGTTTCTACAAGTTAAAGTACATTTGTTACAAGTTAAACCACATTTTTGAAATGTTAAAGTACGTTTTTTTCAAGTTAATGTGTGTTTTTAACAATTTAATCTTACGTTTTGACAAATTAAAGTTACGTTTTGACATGTTAAAGTAGGTTTTTTACAAGTTAAAGCACGTTGTTTACAAGTTAAAGTACATTTTTACAAGTTAAAGTACATTCCTTACAAATTAAACCACTTTTTTGACAAGTTAAAGTACGTTTTTTACAGGTGACTATATGTTTTTAACAAATTAAACTTACGTTGTGACAAGTTAAAGTTACGTTTTGACATGTTAAAGTAGTTTTTTACAAGTTAAAGTACGTTTTTTCCAAGTTAAAGTTACGTTTTGACAAGTTAAATTACGTTTGTAACAAGTTAAACTTTCGTTTTGACAAATTCAAGTTACGTTTTGACAAGTTAAAGTATGTTTTTTACAAGTTAAAGTACGTTTTTTACAAGTTAAAGTACGTTTTTACAAGTTAAAGTACATTAATTACAAATTAAACCACATTTTTGACAAGTTAAAGTACGTTTTTTACAAGTGACTGTATGTTTTTAACAAATTAAACTTACGTTGTGACAAGTTAAAGTTACGTTTTGACAAATTAAAGTAGGTTTTTTAAAAAGATAAAATTACGTTTTGACAAGTTAAAGTACGTTTTTACAAGTTGAAGTATGTTTTTACAAGTTAAAGTACATTTGTTACAAGTTAAACGACATTTTTGACAAGTTAAAGTACGTTTTTTACAAGTTAATGTATGTTTTTAACAAGTTAAACTTACGTTTTGAAAAGTTAAAGTTACGTTTTGACAATTTAAAGTAGTTTTTTACAAGTTAAAGTACGTTTTTTAAAAGTTAAAGTTACGTTTTAACAACTTAAAGTTACGTTTGGACACATTAAAATTACATTTTGACAAGTTAAAGTACGTTTTTTAGAAGTTAAAGTTACGTTTTGACAAGTTAAATTACGTTTTTAACAAGTTAAACTTACGTTTTGACAAATTAAAGTTACGTTTTGACAAGTTAAAGTAGGTTTTTTACAAGTTGAAGTACGTTTTTACAAGTTAAACTACATTTGTTATAAGTTAAACCACATTTTTGACAAGTTAAAGTAGGTTTTTTACAAGTGAATGTATGTTTTTAACATTTTAGACTTATGTTTTGACAAATTAAACTTACGTTTTGACAAGTTTAAGTAGGTTTTTTACAAGTTAAAGTTACGTTTTGACAAGTTAAAGTACGTTTTTTACAAGTTAAAGTACGTTTTCTACAAGTTAAAGTACGTTTTTAACAAGTTGAAGTACGTTTCTACAAGATAAAGTACATTTGTTACAAGTTAAACCACATTTTTGACAAGTTAAAGTACGTTTTTTTCAAGTTAATGTTTGTTTTTAACAATTTAAACTTACATTTTGACAAGTTAAAGTTACGTTTTAAAAAGGTAAATTAGGTTTTTTACAAATTAAAGAACGTTTTTTACAAGTTAAAGTAGGTTTTTTACAAGTTAAAGTTACGTATTGACAAGTTAAAGTACGTTTTTTACAAGTTAAAGTAGGTTTTTTACAAGTTAAAGTTACGTATTGACAAGTTAAAGTACGTTTATTACAAGTTAAAGTACGTGTTTTACAAGTTAAAATACGTTTTTTACAAGTTGAAGTACGTTTTTATAAGTTAAAGTATAATTGTTACAAGTTAAACCACATTTTTGACAAGTTAAAGTACGTTTTTTTCAAGTTAATGTGTGTTTTTAACAATTTAAACTTACGTTTTGACAAGTTAAAGTTACATTTTAACAAGTTGAAGTATGTTTTTTACAAATTAAAGTACGTTTTTTAGAAGTTAAAGTACGTTTTTACAAGTTATAGTACATTTGTTACAAGTTAAACCACATTTTTGACAACTTAAAGTACGTTTTTTACAAGTGAATGTATGTTTTTACCAATTTAAACTTATGTTTTGACAAGTTAAAGTTACGTTTTGACAAGTTAAAGTACGTTTTGACAAGTTAAAGTACGTTTTTTACAAGTTAAAGTACGTTTTCTGCAAGTTAAAGTAGGTTTTTTACAAGTTGAAGTACGTTTCTACAAGTTAAAGTACATTTGTTACAAGTTAAACCACATTTTTGACATGTTAAAGTACGTTTTTTTCAAGTTAATGTGTGTTTTTAACAATTTAATCTTACGTTTTGACAAGTTAAAGTTACGTTTTGAAAAGTTAAAGTAGGTTTTTTACAAATTAAAGTACTTTTTTTACAAGTTAAAGTACGTTTTTACAAGTTAAAGTACATTTGTTACAAGTTAAACCACCTTTTTGACCAGTTAAAGTATATTTTTTACATGTTAATGTATGTTTTTAACAAGTTAAACTTACGTTTTAAAAAGTTAAAGTTACGTTTTGACAAGTTAAAGTAGTTTTTTACAAGTTAAAGTACGTTTTTTAAGAGTTAAAGTTACGTTTTGACAAGTTAAATTACGTTTGTAACAAGGTAAACTTTCGTTTTGACAAATTAAAGTTACGTTTTGACAAGTTAAAGTACGTTATTTACAAGTGACTGTATGTTTTTAACAAATTAAACTGACGTTTTGACAAGTTAAACTTACGTTTTGACAAGTTAAAGTAGGTTTTTTAAAAATATAAAATTACCTTTTGACAAGTTAAAGTACGTTTTTACAAGTTAAAGTATGTTTTTACAAGTTAAAGTACATTTGTTACAAGCTAAACGACATTTTTGACAAGTTAAAGTACTGTTTTTACAAGTTAATGTATATTTTTAACAAGTTAAACTTACGTTTTGAAAAGTTAAAGTTACGTTTTGACAATTTAAAGTAGTTTTTTACAAGTTAAAATACGTTTTTTACAAGTTAAAGTTACGTTTTAACAACTTAAACTTACGTTTTGACAAATTAAAGTTACGTTTTGACAAGTTAAAGTAGGTTTTTTACAAGTTAAAGCACATTTTTACAAGTTGAGGTACGTTTTTACAAGTTAAACTACATTTGTTATAAGTTAAACCACATTTTTGACAAGTTAAAGTAGGTTTTTAACAAGTGAATCTATGTTTTTAACAATTTAGACTTAAGTTTTGACAAATTAAACTTACGTTTTGACAAGTTAAAGTAGGTTTTTTACAAGTTAAAGTTACAATTTGACAAGTTAAAGTACGTTTTTTACAAGTTAAAGTACGTTTTCTACAAGTTAAAGTACGTTTTTTACAAGTTGAAGTACGTTTCTATAAGATAAAGTACATTTGTTACAAGTTAAACCACATTTTTGACAAGTTAAATTACGTTTTTTTCAAGTTAATGTGTGTTTTTAACAATTTAAACTTACGTTTTAACAAGTTAAAGTTACGTTTTAAAAAGGTAAAGTAGGTTTTTTACAAATTAAATAACGTTTTTTCAAGTTAAAGTAGGTTTTTTAGAAGTTAAAATTACGTATTGACAAATTAAAGTACGCTTTTTACAAGTTAAAGTAGGTTTTTTACAAGTTAAAGTTACGTATTGACAAGTTAAAGTACGTTTATTACAAGTTAAAGTACGTTTTTTACAAGTTAAAATACGTTTTTTACAAGTAGAAGTAAGTTTTTATAAGTTAAAGTACAATTGTTACAAGTTAAACCACATTTTTGACAAGTTAAAGTACGTTTTTTTCAAGTTAATGTGTGTTTTTAACAATTTAAACTTACGTTTTGACAAGTTAAAGTTACATTTTAACAAGTTAAAGTAGGTTTTTTACAAATTAAAGTACGTTTTTTAGAAGTTAAAGTACATTTTTACAAGTTATAGTACATTTAATACAAGTTAAACCACATTTTTGACAACTTAAAGTACGTTTTTTACAAGTGAATGTATGCTTTTAACAATTTAAACTTATGCTTTGACAAGTTAAAGTTACGTTTTGTCAAGTTAAAGTACGTTTTTTACAAGTTATAGTACGTTTTCTGCAAGTTAAAGTACGTTTTTTACAAGTTGAAGTACGTTTCTACAAGTTAAAGTACATTTGTTACAAGTTAAACCACATTTTTGACATGTTAAAGTACGTTTTTTTCAAGTTAATGTGTGTTTTTAACAATTTAATCTTACGTTTTGACAAGTTAAAGTTACGTTTTGACAAGTTAAAGTAGGTTTTTTACAAGTTAAAGAACGTTTTTTAGAAGTTAAAGTACGTTTTTACAAGTTAAAGTACATTTTTGACAAGTTAAAGTACGTTTTTTACAAGTGAATGTATGTTTTTAACAATTTAAACTTATGTTTTGACAAGTTAAAGTTACGTTTTGACAAGTTAAAGTAGGTTTTTTACAAATTCAAGTATGTTTTTTACAAGTTAAAGTACATTTGTTATAAGTTAAATCACATTTTTGACAAGTTAACCTACGTTATTTTTACAAGTGAATGTATGTTTTTAACAATTTAAACTTATGTTTTAACAAGTTCAAGTTACGTTTTAACAAGTTAAACTAGGTTTTTACAAATTAAAGTACGATTTTTACAAGGTAAAGTACGTTTTTACAAGTTAAAGTACATTTGTTACAAGTTAAACCACATTTTTGACAAGTTAAAGTAGGTTTTTTACAAGTGAATGTATGTTTTTAACATTTTAGACTTATGTTTTGACAAATTAAACTTACATTTTGACAAGTTTAAGTAGGTTTTTTACAAGTTAAAGTTACGTTTTGACAAGTTAAAGTACGTTTTTTACAAGTTAAAGTACGTTTTCTACAAGTTAAAGTACGTTTTTAACAAGTTGAAGTACGTTTCTACAAGATAAAGTACATTTGTTACAAGTTAAACCACATTTTTGACAAGTTAAAGTACGTTTTTTTCAAGTTAATGTTAATTTTTAACAATTTAAATTTACATTTTGACAAGTTAAAGTTACGTTTTAAAAAGGTAAAGTAGGTTTTTTACAAATTAAAGAACGTTTTTTACAAGTTAAAGTAGGTTTTTTACAAGTTAAAGTTACGTATTGACAAGTTAAAGTACGTTTTTTACAAGTTAAAGTAGGTTTTTTACAAGT
Organism: Urtica urens; assembly: GCA_958296335.1. NCBI lineage: Eukaryota > Viridiplantae > Streptophyta > Magnoliopsida > Rosales > Urticaceae > Urtica > Urtica urens. The sequence continues at coordinate 387,315 of CATQIS010000002.1, forward strand.
TAAAGTTACGTATTGACAAGTTAAAGTACGTTTATTACAAGTTAAAGTACGTGTTTTACAAGTTAAAATACGTTTTTTACAAGTTGAAGTACGTTTTTATAAGTTAAAGTACAATTGTTACAAGTTAAACCACATTTTTGACAAGTTAAAGTACGTTTTTTTCAAGTTAATGTGTGTTTTTAACAATTTAAACTTACGTTTTGACAAGTTAAAGTTACATTTTAACAAGTTAAAGTAGGTTTTTTACAAATTAAAGAAAGTTTTTTAGAAGTTAAAGTACGTTTTTACAAGTTATAGTACATTTGTTACAAGTTAAACCACATTTTTGACAACTTAAAGTACGTTTTTTACAAGTGAATGTATGTTTTTAACAATTTAAACTTATGTTTTGACAAGTTAAAGTTACGTTTTGACAAGATAAAGTACGTTTTGACAAGTTAAAGTACGTTTTTTACAAGTTAAAGTACGTTTTCTGCAAGTTAAAGTAGGTTTTTTACAAGTTGAAGTACGTTTCTACAAGTTAAAGTACATTTGTTACAAGTTAAACCACATTTTTGACATGTTAAAGTATGTTTTTTTCAAGTTAATGTGTGTTTTTAACAATTTAATCTTACGTTTTGACAAGTTAAAGTTACGTTTTGATAAGTTAAAGTAGGTTTTTTACAAATTAAAGTACTTTTTTTACAAGTTAAAGTACGTTTTTACAAGTTAAAGTACATTTGTTACAAGTTAAACCACCTTTTTGAGCAGTTAAAGTACATTTTTTACATGTTAATATATGTTTTTAACAAGTTAAACTTACGTTTTAAAAAGTTAAAGTTACGTTTTGACAAGTTAAAGTAGTTTTTTACAAGTTAAAGTACGTTTTTTACAAGTTAAAGTTACGTTTCGACAAGTTAAATTACGTTTGTAACAAGTTAAACTTTCTTTTTGACAAGTTAAAGTAGGTTTTTTACAAGTTAAAGCACGTTTTTTACAAGTTAAAGTACGTTTTTACAAGTTAAAGTACATTCCTTAGAAATTAAACCACATTTTTGACAAGGTAAATTACGTTTTTTACAAGTGATTGTATATTTTTAACAAATTAAACTTACGTTTTGACAAGTTAAAGTTACATTTTGACAAGTTAAAGTAGGTTTTTTAAAAAGATAAAATTACGTTTTGACAAGTTAAAGTACGTTTTTACAAGTTGAAGTATGTTTTTACAAGTTAAAGTACATTTCTTACAAGTTAAACGACATTTTTGACAAGTTAAAGTACGTTTTTTACAAGTTAATGTATGTTTTTAACAAGTTAAACTAACGTTTTGAAAAGTTAAAGTTACGTTTTGACAATTTAAAATAGTTTTTTACAAGTTAAAGTACGTTTTTTACAAGTTAAAGTTACGTTTTAACAACTTAAAGTTACGTTTGGACACATTAAAATTACATTTTGACAAGTTAAAGTACGTTTTTTAGAAGTTAAAGTTACGTTTTGACAAATTTAAGTTACGTTTTGACAAGTTAAAGTAGGTTTTTTACAAGTTAAAGCACATTTCTACAAGTTGAAGAACGTTTTTACAAGTTAAACTACATTTGTTATAAGTTAAACCACATTTTTGACAAGTTAAAGTAGGTTTTTTACAAGTGAATGTATGTTTTTAACAATTTAGACTTATGTTTTGACAAATTAAACTTACGTTTTGACAAGTTAAAGTAGGTTTTTTACAGTTAAAGTACGTTTTCTACAAGTTAAAGTACGTTTTTTACAAGTTGAAGTACGTTTCTACAAGATAAAGTACATTTGTTACAAGTTAAACCACATTTTTGACAAGTTAAAGTACGTTTTTTTCAAGTTAATGTGTGTTTTTAACAATTTAAACTTACATTTTGACAAGTTAAAGTTACGTTTTAAAAAGGTAAAGTAGGTTTTGTACAAATTGAAGAAGGTTTTTTACAAGTTAAAGTAGGGTTTTTTACAAGTTAAAGTTACGTATTGACAAGTTAAAGTACATTTTTTACAAGTTAAAGTAGGTTTTTTACAAGTTAAAGTTACGTTTTGACAAGTTAAAGTATGTTTATTACAAGTTAAAGTACGTTTTTTACAAGTTAAAATACGTTTTTTACAAGTTAAAGTACATTTTTTACAAGTTAAAATACGTTTTTTTACAAGTTAAAGTACGTTTTTTACAAGTTGAAGTACGTTTCTAGAAGTTAAAGTACAATTGTTACAAGTTAAACCACATTTTTGACAAGTTAAAGTACGTTTTTTTCAAGTTAATGTGTGTTTTTAACAATTTAAACTTACGTTTTGACAAGTTAAAGTTACATTTTAACAAGTTAAAGTAGGTTTTTTACAAATTAAAGTACGTTTTTTAGAAGTTAAAGTACGTTTTTACAAGTTATAGTACATTTGTTACAAGTTAAACCACATTTTTGACAACTTAAAGTACGTTTTTTACAAGTGAATGTATGTTTTTAACAATTTAAACTTATGTTTTGACAAGTTAAAGTTACGTTTTGACAAGATAAAGTACGTTTTGACAAGTTAAAGTACGTTTTTTACAAGTTAAAGTACGTTTTCTGCAAGTTAAAGTAGGTTTTTTACAAGTTGAAGTACGTTTCTACAAGTTAAAGTACATTTGTTACAAGTTAAACCACATTTTTGACATGTTAAAGTAAGTTTTTTTCAAGTTAATGTGTGTTTTTAACAATTTAATCTTACGTTTTGACAAGTTAAAGTTACGTTTTGATAAGTTAAAGTAGGTTTTTTACAAATTAAAGTACTTTTTTTACAAGTTAAAGTACGTTTTTACAAGTTAAAGTACATTTGTTACAAGTTAAACCACCTTTTTGAGCAGTTAAAGTACATTTTTTACATGTTAATATATGTTTTTAACAAGTTAAACTTACGTTTTAAAAAGTTAAAGTTACGTTTTGACAAGTTAAAGTAGTTTTTTACAAGTTAAAGTACGTTTTTTACAAGTTAAAGTTACGTTTCGACAAGTTAAATTACGTTTGTAACAAGTTAAACTTTCTTTTTGACAAGTTAAAGTAGGTTTTTTACAAGTTAAAGCACGTTTTTTACAAGTTAAAGTACGTTTTTACAAGTTAAAGTACATTCCTTAGAAATTAAACCACATTTTTGACAAGGTAAATTACGTTTTTTACAAGTGATTGTATATTTTTAACAAATTAAACTTACGTTTTGACAAGTTAAAGTTACATTTTGACAAGTTAAAGTAGGTTTTTTAAAAAGATAAAATTACGTTTTGACAAGTTAAAGTACGTTTTTACAAGTTGAAGTATGTTTTTACAAGTTAAAATACATTTCTTACAAGTTAAACGACATTTTTGACAAGTTAAAGTACGTTTTTTACAAGTTAATGTATGTTTTTAACAAGTTAAACTAACGTTTTGAAAAGTTAAAGTTACGTTTTGACAATTTAAAGTAGTTTTTTACAAGTTAAAGTACGTTTTTACAAGTTAAAGTTACGTTTTAACAACTTAAAGTTACGTTTGGACACATTAAAATTACATTTTGACAAGTTAAAGTACGTTTTTTAGAAGTTAAAGTTACGTTTTAACAAATTAAAGTTACGTTTTGACAAGTTAAAGTAGGTTTTTTACAAGTTAAAGCACATTTCTACAAGTTGAAGAACGTTTTTACAAGTTAAACTACATTTGTTATAAGTTAAACCACATTTTTGACAAGTTAAAGTAGGTTTTTTACAAGTGAATGTATGTTTTTAACAATTTAGACTTATGTTTTGACAAATTAAACTTACGTTTTGACAAGTTAAAGTTGGTTTTTTACAGTTAAAGTACGTTTTCTACAAGTTAAAGTACGTTTTTTACAAGTTGAAGTACGTTTCTACAAGATAAAGTACATTTGTTACAAGTTAAACCACATTTTTGACAAGTTAAAGTACGTTTTTTTCAAGTTAATGTGTGTTTTTAACAATTTAAACTTACATTTTGACAAGTTAAAGTTACGTTTTAAAAAGGTAAAGTAGGTTTTTTACAAATTGAAGAACGTTTTTTACAAGTTAAAGTAGGGTTTTTTACAAGTTAAAGTTACGTATTGACAAGTTAAAGTACATTTTTTACAAGTTAAAGTAGGTTTTTTACAAGTTAAAGTTACGTATTGACAAGTTAAAGTATGTTTATTAAAAGTTAAAGTACGTTTTTTACAAGTTAAAATACGTTTTTTACAAGTTAAAGTACATTTTTTACAAGTTAAAATACGTTTTTTTACAAGTTAAAGTACGTTTTTTACAAGTTGAAGTACGTTTCTAGAAGTTAAAGTACAATTGTTACAAGTTAAACCACATTTTTGACAAGTTAAAGTACGTTTTTTTCAAGTTAATGTGTGTTTTTAACAATTTAAACTTACGTTTTGACAAGTTAAAGTTACATTTTAACAAGTTAAAGTAGGTTTTTTACAAATTAAAGTACGTTTTTTAGAAGTTAAAGTACGTTTTTACAAGTTATAGTACATTTGTTACAAGTTAAATCACATTTTTGACAACTTAAAGTACGTTTTTTACAAGTGAATGTATGTTTTTAACAATTGAAACTTATATTTTGACAAGTTAAAATTACGTTTTGACAAGTTAAAGTACGTTTTGACAAGTTAAAGTACGTTTTTTACAAGTTAAAGTACGTTTTCTGCAAGTTAAAGTACGTTTTTTACAAGTTGAAGTACGTTTCTACAAGATAAAATACATTTGTTACAAGTTAAACCACATTTTTGACATGTTAAAGTATGTTTTTTTCAAGTTAATGTGTGTTTTTAACAATTTAAACTTACGTTTTGACAAGTTAAAGTTACGTTTTGAAAAGGTAAAGTAGGTTTTTTACAAATTAAAGAACGTTTTTTACAAGTTAAAGTAGGTTTATTACAAGTTAAAGTAGGTTTTTTACAAGTTAAAGTTACGTTTTGACAATTTAACGTAGTTTTTTACAAGTTAAAGTACGTTTTTTACAAGTTAAAGTTACGTTTTAACAACTTAAAGTTACGTTTGGACACATTAAAATTACATTTTGACAAGTTAAAGTACGTTTTTTAGAAGTTAAAGTTACGTTTTGACAACTTAAATTACGTTTTTAACAAGTTAAACTTACGTTTTGACAAATTAAAGTTACGTTTTGACAAGTTAAAGTAGGTTTTTTACAAGTTAAAGCACATTTTTACAAGTTGAAGAACGTTTTTACAAGTTAAACTACATTTGTTATAAGTTAAACCACATTTTTGACAAGTTAAAGTAGGTTTTTTACAAGTGAATGTATGTTTTTAACAATTTAGACTTATGTTTTGACAAATTAAACTTACGTTTTGACAAGTTAAAGTAGATTTTTTACAGTTAAAGTACGTTTTCTACAAGTTAAAGTACATTTTTTACAAGTTGAAGTACGTTTCTACAAGATAAAGTACATTTGTTACAAGTTAAACCACATTTTTGACAAGTTAAAGTACGTTTTTTTCAAGTTAATGTGTGTTTTTAACAATTTAAACTTACATTTTGACAAGTTAAAGTTACGTTTTAAAAAGGTAAAGTAGGTTTTTTACAAATTGAAGAACGTTTTTTACAAGTTAAAGTAGGGTTTTTTACAAGTTAAAGTTACGTATTGACAAGTTAAAGTACATTTTTTACAAGTTAAAGTAGGTTTTTTACAAGTTAAAGTTACGTATTGACAAGTTAAAGTATGTTTATTACAAGTTAAAGTACGTTTTTTACAAGTTAAAGTACATTTTTTACAAGTTAAAATACGTTTTTTTACAAGTTAAAGTACGTTTTTTACAAGTTGAAGTACGTTTCTAGAAGTTAAAGTACAATTGTTACAAGTTAAACCACATTTTTGACAAGTTAAAGTACGTTTTTTTCAAGTTAATGTGTGTTTTTAACAATTTAAACTTACGTTTTTACAAGTTAAAGTTACATTTTAACAAGTTAAAGTAGGTTTTTTACAAATTAAAGTACGTTTTTTAGAAGTTAATGTACGTTTTTACAAGTTATAGTACATTTGTTACAAGTTAAACCACATTTTTGACAACTTAAAGTACGTTTTTTACAAGTGAATGTATGTTTTTAACAATTTAAACTTATGTTTAGACAAGTTGAAGTTACGTTTTGACAAGTTAAAGTACGTTTTGACAAATTAAAGTACGTTTTTTACAAGTTAAAGTACGTTTTCTGCAAGTTAAAGTACGTTTTTTACAAGTTGAAGTACGTTTCTACAAGATAAAATACATTTGTTACAAGTTAAACCACATTTTTGACATGTTAAAGTACGGTTTTTTCAAGTTAATGTGTGTTTTTAACAATTTAAACTTACGTTTTGACAAGTTAAAGTTTCATTTTAACAAGTTAAAGTAGGTTTTTTACAAATTAAAGTACGTTTTTTAGAAGTTAATGTACGTTTTTACAAGTTATAGTACATTTGTTACAAGTTAAACCACATTTTTGACAACTTAAAGTACGTTTTTTACAAGTGAATGTATGTTTTTAACAATTTAAACTTATGTTTTGACAAGTTGAAGTTACGTTTTGACAAGTTAAAGTACGTTTTGACAAGTTAAAGTAAGTTTTTTACAAGTTAAAGTACGTTTTCTGCAAGTTAAAGTACGTTTTTTACAAGTTGAAGTACGTTTCTACAAGATAAAATACATTTGTTACAAGTTAAACCACATTTTTGACATGTTAAAGTACGTTTTTTTCAAGTTAATGTGTGTTTTTAACAATTTAAACTTACGTTTTGACAAGTTAAAGTTACGTTTTGAAAAGGTAAAGTAGGTTTTTTACAAATTGAAGAACGTTTTTTACAAGTTAAAGTAGGTTTATTACAAGTTAAAGTAGGTTTTTTACAAGTTAAAGTTACGTTTTGACAAATTAAAGTAGTTTTTTACAAGTTAAAGTACGTTTTTTACAAGTTAAAGTTACGTTTTAACAACTTAAAGTTACGTTTGGACACATTAAAATTACATTTTGACAAGTTAAAGTATGTTTTTTAGAAGTTAAAGTTACGTTTTGACAAGTTAAATTACTTTTTTAACAAGTTAAACTTACGTTTTGACAAATTAAAGTTACGTTTTGACAAGTTAAAGTAGGTTTTTTACAAGTTAAAGCACATTTTTACAAGTTGAAGAACGTTTTTACAAGTTAAACTACATTTGTTATAAGTTAAACCACATTTTTGACAAGTTAAAGTAGGTTTTTTACAAGTGAATGTATGTTTTTAACAATTTAGACTTATGTTTTGACAAATTAAACTTACGTTTTGACAAGTTAAAGTAGGTTTTTTACAGTTAAAGTACGTTTTCTACAAGTTAAAGTACGTTTTTTACAAGTTGAAGTACGTTTCTACAAGATAAAGTACATTTGTTACAAGTTAAACCACATTTTTGACAAGTTAAAGTACGTTTTTTTCAAGTTAATGTGTGTTTTTAACAATTTAAACTTACATTTTGACAAGTTAAAGTTACGTTTTAAAAAGGTAAAGTAGGTTTTTTACAAATTGAAGAACGTTTTTTACAAGTTAAAGTAGGGTTTTTTACAAGTTAAAGTTACGTATTGACAAGTTAAAGTACATTTTTTACAAGTTAAAGTAGGTTTTTTACAAGTTAAAGTTACGTATTGACAAGTTAAAGTATGTTTATTACAAGTTAAAGTACGTTTTTTACAAGTTAAAGTACATTTTTTACAAGTTAAAATACGTTTTTTTACAAGTTAAAGTACGTTTTTTACAAGTTGAAGTACGTTTCTAGAAGTTAAAGTACAATTGTTACAAGTTAAACCACATTTTTGACAAGTTAAAGTACGTTTTTTTCAAGTTAATGTGTGTTTTTAACAATTTAAACTTACGTTTTGACAAGTTAAAGTTACATTTTAACAAGTTAAAGTAGGTTTTTTACAAATTAAAGTACGTTTTTTAGAAGTTAATGTACGTTTTTACAAGTTATAGTACATTTGTTACAAGTTAAACCACATTTTTGACAACTTAAAGTACGTTTTTTACAAGTGAATGTATGTTTTTAACAATTTAAACTTATGTTTAGACAAGTTGAAGTTACGTTTTGACAAGTTAAAGTACGTTTTGACAAATTAAAGTACGTTTTTTACAAGTTAAAGTACGTTTTCTGCAAGTTAAAGTACGTTTTTTACAAGTTGAAGTACGTTTCTACAAGATAAAATACATTTGTTACAAGTTAAACCACATTTTTGACATGTTAAAGTACGGTTTTTTCAAGTTAATGTGTGTTTTTAACAATTTAAACTTACGTTTTGACAAGTTAAAGTTACATTTTAACAAGTTAAAGTAGGTTTTTTACAAATTAAAGTACGTTTTTTAGAAGTTAATGTACGTTTTTACAAGTTATAGTACATTTGTTACAAGTTAAACCACATTTTTGACAACTTAAAGTACGTTTTTTACAAGTGAATGTATGTTTTTAACAATTTAAACTTATGTTTTGACAAGTTGAAGTTACGTTTTGACAAGTTAAAGTACGTTTTGACAAGTTAAAGTAAGTTTTTTACAAGTTAAAGTACGTTTTCTGGAAGTTAAAGTACGTTTTTTACAAGTTGAAGTACGTTTCTACAAGATAAAATACATTTGTTACAAGTTAAACCACATTTTTGACATGTTAAAGTACGTTTTTTTCAAGTTAATGTGTGTTTTTAACAATTTAAACTTACGTTTTGACAAGTTAAAGTTACGTTTTGAAAAGGTAAAGTAGGTTTTTTACAAATTGAAGAACGTTTTTTACAAGTTAAAGTAGGTTTATTACAAGTTAAAGTAGGTTTTTTACAAGTTAAAGTTACGTTTTGACAAATTAAAGTAGTTTTTTACAAGTTAAAGTACGTTTTTTACAAGTTAAAGTTACGTTTTAACAACTTAAAGTTACGTTTGGACACATTAAAATTACATTTTGACAAGTTAAAGTATGTTTTTTAGAAGTTAAAGTTACGTTTTGACAAGTTAAATTACTTTTTTAACAAGTTAAACTTACGTTTTGACAAATTAAAGTTACGTTTTGACAAGTTAAAGTAGGTTTTTTACAAGTTAAAGCACATTTTTACAAGTTGAAGAACGTTTTTACAAGTTAAACTACATTTGTTATAAGTTAAACCACATTTTTGACAAGTTAAAGTAGGTTTTTTACAAGTGAATGTATGTTTTTAACAATTTAGACTTATGTTTTGACAAATTAAACTTACGTTTTGACAAGTTAAAGTAGGTTTTTTACAGTTAAAGTACGTTTTCTACAAGTTAAAGTACGTTTTTTACAAGTTGAAGTACGTTTCTACAAGATAAAGTACATTTGTTACAAGTTAAACCACATTTTTGACAAGTTAAAGTACGTTTTTTTCAAGTTAATGTGTGTTTTTAACAATTTAAACTTACATTTTGACAAGTTAAAGTTACGTTTTAAAAAGGTAAAGTAGGTTTTTTACAAATTGAAGAACGTTTTTTACAAGTTAAAGTAGGGTTTTTTACAAGTTAAAGTTACGTATTGACAAGTTAAAGTACATTTTTTACAAGTTAAAGTAGGTTTTTTACAAGTTAAAGTTACGTATTGACAAGTTAAAGTATGTTTATTACAAGTTAAAGTACGTTTTTTACAAGTTAAAATACGTTTTTTACAAGTTAAAGTACATTTTTTACAAGTTAAAATACGTTTTTTTACAAGTTAAAGTACGTTTTTTACAAGTTGAAGTACGTTTCTAGAAGTTAAAGTACAATTGTTACAAGTTAAACCACATTTTAGACAAGTTAAAGTACGTTTTTTTCAAGTTAATGTGTGTTTTTAACAATTTAAACTTACGTTTTGACAAGTTAAAGTTACATTTTCACAAGTTAAAGTAGGTTTTTTACAAATTAAAGTACGTTTTTTAGAAGTTAATGTACGTTTTTACAAGTTATAGTACATTTGTTACAAGTTAAACAACATTTTTGACAACTTAAAGTACGTTTTTTACAAGTGAATGTATGTTTTTAACAATTTAAACTTATGTTTAGACAAGTTGAAGTTACGTTTTGACAAGTTAAAGTACGTTTTGACAAGTTAAAGTACGTTTTTTACAAGTTAAAGTACGTTTTCTGCAAGTTAAAGTACGTTTTTTACAAGTTGAAGTACGTTTCTACAAGATAAAATACATTTGTTACAAGTTAAACCACATTTTTGACATGTTAAAGTACGGTTTTTTCAAGTTAATGTGTGTTTTTAACAATTTAAACTTACGTTTTGACAAGTTAAAGTAGGTTTTTTACAAATTAAAGTACGTTTTTTAGAAGTTAATGTACATTTTTACAAGTTATAGTACATTTGTTACAAGTTAAACCACATTTTTGACAACTTAAAGTACGTTTTTTACAAGTGAATGTATGTTTTTAACAATTTAAACTTATGTTTTGACAAGTTGAAGTTACGTTTTGACAAGTTAAAGTACGTTTTGACAAGTTAAAGTACGTTTTTTACAAGTTAAAGTACGTTTTCTGCAAGTTAAAGTACGTTTTTTACAAATTGAAGTACGTTTCTACAAGATAAAATACATTTGTTACAAGTTAAACCACATTTTTGACATGTTAAAGTACGTTTTTTTCAAGTTAATGTGTGTTTTTAACAATTTAAACTTACGTTTTGACAAGTTAAAGTTACGTTTTGAAAAGGTAAAGTAGGTTTTTTACAAATTAAAGAACGTGTTTTACAAGTTAAAGTAGGTTTATTACAAGTTAAAGTAGGTTTTTTACAAGTTAAAGTTACGTATTGACAAGTTAAAGTACGTTTTTTACAAGTTAAAGTAGGTTTTTTACAAGTTAAAGTTACGTATTCACAAGTTAAAGTACGTTTATTACAAGTTAAAGTAGGTTTTTTACAAGTTAAAGTTGCGTATTGACAAGTTAAAGTACGTTTATTACAAGTTAAAGTAGGTTTTTTACAAGTTAAAGTTACGTATTGACAAGTTAAAGTACGTTTATTACAAGTTAATGTAGGTTTTTTACAAGTTAAAGTTACGTATTGACAAGTTAAACCACATTTTTGACAAGTTAAAGTACATTTTTAACAAGTGAATGTATATTTTTAACAATTTAAAGTTATGATTTGACAAATTAAAGTTATGTTTTGACAAGTTAAAGTAGGTTTTTTACATGTTAAAGTTACGTTTTGACAAGTTAAAGTACGTTTTTTACAAGTTAAAGTATGTTTTTTACAAGTTAAAGTACGTTTTTTACAAGTTGAAGTACGTTTCTACAAGTTAAGTACATTTGTTACAAGTTAAACCACATTTTTGACATGTTAAAGTCCGTTTTTTTCAAGTCAATGTGTGTTTTTAGCAATTTAAACTTACGTTTTGACATGTTAAAGTTACGTTTTGAAAAGGTAAAGTAGGTTTTTTACAAATTAAAGAACGTTTTTTACAAGTTAAAGTAGGTTTTTTACAAGTTAAAGTTACGTATTGACAAGTTAAAGTACGTTTTTTACAAGTTAAAGTAGGTTTTTTACAAGTTAAAGTTACGTATTCACAAGTTAAAGTACGTTTATTACAAGTTAAAGTAGGTTTTTTACAAGTTAAAGTTACGTATTGACAAGTTAAAGTACGTTTATTACAAGTTAAAGTAGGTTTTTTACAAGTTTAAGTTACGTATTGACAAGTTAAAGTTCGTTTATTACAAGTTAAAGTAGGTTTTTTACAAGTTAAAGTTACGTATTGACAAGTTAAACCACATTTTTGACAAGTTAAAGTACATTTTTTACAAGTGAATGTATGTTTTTAACAATTTAACGTTATGTGTTGACAAATTAAAGTTATGTTTTGACAAGTTAAAGTAGGTTTTTTACATGTTAAAGTTACGTTTTGACAAGTTAAAGTACGTTTTTTACAAGTTAAATTATGTTTTTTACAAGTTAAAGTGGTTTTTTACAAGTTGAAGTACGTTTCTACAAGTTAAAGTACATTTGTTACAAGTTAAACCACATTTTTGACATGTTAAAGTACGTTTTTTTCAAGTTAATGTGTGTTTTTAACAATTTAATCTTACGTTTTGACAAGTTAAAGTTACGTTTGAAAAGTTAAAGTAGGTTTTTTACAAATTAAAGTACGTTTTTACAAGTTAAAGTACATTTGTTACAAGTTAAACCACATTTTTGACCAGTTAAAGTACATTTTTTACAAGTTAATGTATGTTTTTAACAAGTTAAACTTACGTTTTAAAAAGTTAAAGTTACGTTTTGACAAGTTAAAGTAGTTTTTTACAAGTGAAAGTACGTTTTTTACAAGTTAAAGTTACGTTTTGACAAGTTAAATTATGTTTGTAACAAGTTAAACTTTCGTTTTGACAAATTAAAGTTACGTTTTTACAAGTTAAAGTAGGTTTTTTACAAGTTAAAGCACGTTTTTTACAAGTTAAAGTACGTTTTTACAATTTAAAGTACATTCCTTACAAATTAAACCACATTTTTGACAAGGTAAAGTACGTTTTTTACAAGTGATTGTATTTTTTTAACAAATTAAACTTACGTTTTGACAAGTTAAAGTTACATTTTGACAAGTTAAAGTAGGTTTTTTAAAAAGATAAAATTACGTTTTGACAAGTTAAAGTACGTTTTTACAAGTTGAAGTATGTTTTTACAAGTTAAAGTACATTTCTTACAAGTTAAACGACATTTTTGACAAGTTAAAGTACGTTTTTTACAAGTTAATGTATGTTTTTAACAAGTTAAACTTACGTTTTGAAAAGTTAAACTTACGTTTTGACAATTTAAAGTAGTTTTTTACAAGTTAAAGTACGTATATTACAAGTTAAAGTAGGTTTTTTACAAGTTAAAGTTACGTATTGACAAGTTAAAGTACGTTTATTACAAGTTAAAGTAGGTTTTTTACAAGTTAAAGTTACGTATTGACAAGTTAAAGTACGTTTATTACAAGTTAAAGTAGGTTTTTTACAAGTTAAAGTTACGTATTGACAAGTTAAACCACATTTTTGACAAGTTAAAGTACATTTTTTACAAGTGAATGTATGTTTTTAACAATTTAAAGTTATGATTTGACAAATTAAAGTTATGTTTTGACAAGTTAAAGTAGGTTTTTTACATGTTAAAGTTACGTTTTGACAAGTTAAAGTACGTTTTTTAAAAGTTAAAGTACGTTTTCTGCAAGTTAAAGTACGTTTTTTACAAGTTGAAGTACGTTTCTACAAGATAAAATACATTTGTTACAAGTTAAACCACATTTTTGACATGTTAAAGTACGTTTTTTTCAAGTTAATGTGTGTTTTTAACAATTTAAACTTACGTTTTGACAAGTTAAAGTTACGTTTTGAAAAGGTAAAGTAGGTTTTTTACAAGTTAAAGCGTATTCACAAGTTAAAGTACGTTTATTACAAGTTGAAGTAGGTTTTTTACAAGTTAAAGTTACGTATTGACAAGTTAAAGTACGTTTATTACAAGTTAAAGTAGGTTTTTTACAAGTTAAAGTTACGTATTGACAAGTTAAAGTAGGTTTATTACAAGTTAAAGTAGGTTTTTTACAAGTTAAAGTTACGTATTGACAAGTTAAAGTACGTTTTTTACAAGTTAAAGTAGGTTTTTTACAAGTTAAAGCGTATTCACAAGTTAAAGTACGTTTATTACAAGTTGAAGTAGGTTTTTTACAAGTTAAAGTTACGTATTGACAAGTTAAAGTACGTTTATTACAAGTTAAAGTAGGTTTTTTACAAGTTAAAGTTACGTATTGACAAGTTAAAGTACGTTTATTACAAGTTAAAGTAGGTTTTTTACAAGTTAAAGTTACGTATTGACAAGTTAAACCACATTTTTGACAAGTTAAAGTACATTTTTTACAAGTGAATGTATGTTTTTAACAATTTAAAGTTATGATTTGACAAATTAAAGTTATGTTTTGACAAGTTAAAGTAGGTTTTTTACATGTTAAAGTTACGTTTTGACAAGTTAAAGTACGTTTTTTACAAGTTAAAGTATGTTTTTTACAAGTTAAAGTAAGTTTTTTACAAGTTGAAGTACGTTTCTACAAGTTAAAGTACATTTGTTACAAGTTAAACCACATTTTTGACATGTTAAAGTCCGTTTTTTTCAAGTTAATGTGTGTTTTTAACAATTTAAACTTACGTTTTGACATGTTAAAGTTACGTTTTGAAAAGGTAAAGTAGGTTTTTTACAAATTAAAGAACGTTTTTTACAAGTTAAAGTAGGTTTATTACAAGTTAAAGTAGGTTTTTTACAAGTTAAAGTTACGTATTGACAAGTTAAAGTACGTTTTTTACAAGTTAAAGTAGGTATTTTACAAGTTAAAGTTACGTATTCACAAGTTAAAGTACGTTTATTACAAGTTAAAGTAGGTTTTTTACAAGTTAAAGTTACGTATTGACAAGTTAAAGTACGTTTATTACAAGTTAAAGTAGGTTTTTTACAAGTTAAAGTTACGTATTGACAAGTTAAAGTACGTTTATTACAAGTTAAAGTAGGTTTTTTACAAGTTAAAGTTACGTATTGACAAGTTAAACCACATTTTTGACAAGTTAAAGTACATTTTTTACAAGTGAATGTATGTTTTTAACAATTTAAAGTTATGATTTGACAAATTAAAGTTATGTTTTGACAAATTAAAGTAGGTTTTTTACATGTTAAAGTTACGTTTTGACAAGTTAAAGTACGTTTTTTACAAGTTAAAGTATGTTTTTTACAAGTTAAAGTAAGTTTTTTACAAGTTGAAGTACGTTTCTACAAGTTAAAGTACATTTGTTACAAGTTAAACCACATTTTTGACATGTTAAAGTCCGTTTTTTTCAAGTTAATGTGTGTTTTTAACAATTTAAACTTATTTTTTGACATGTTAAAGTTACGTTTTGAAAAGGTAAAGTAGGTTTTTTACAAATTAAAGAACGTTTTTTACAAGTTAAAGTAGGTTTATTACAAGTTAAAGTAGGTTTTTTACAAGTTAAAGTTACGTATTGACAAGTTAAAGTACGTTTTTTACAAGTTAAAGTAGGTATTTTACAAGTTAAAGTTACTTATTCACAAGTTAAAGTACGTTTTTACAAGTTAAAGTACATTTGTTACAAGTTAAACCACATTTTTGACAAGTTAAAGTACGTTTTTTACAAGTGAATGTATGTTTTTAACAAATTTAAACTTATGTTTTGACATGTTTAAGTTATGTTTTGACAAGTTAAAGTAGGTTTTTTACAAGTTAAAGTTACATTTTGACAAGTTAAAGTACGTTTTTTACAAGTTAAAGTACATTTTTTACAAATTAAAGTACGTTTTTTACAAGTTGAAGTACGTTTCTAGAAGTTAAAGCACATTTTTGACATGTTAAAGTCCGTTTTTTTCAAGTCAATGTGTGTTTTTAGCAATTTAAACTTACGTTTTGACATGTTAAAGTTACGTTTTGAAAAGGTAAAGTAGGTTTTTTACAAATTAAAGAACGTTTTTTACAAGTTAAAGTAGGTTTTTTACAAGTTAAAGTTACGTATTGACAAGTTAAAGTACGTTTTTTACAAGTTAAAGTAGGTTTTTTACAAGTTAAAGTTACGTATTCACAAGTTAAAGTACGTTTATTACAAGTTAAAGTAGGTTTTTTACAAGTTAAAGTTACGTATTGACAAGTTAAAGTACGTTTATTACAAGTTAAAGTAGGTTTTTTACAAGTTTAAGTTACGTATTGACAAGTTAAAGTTCGTTTATTACAAGTTAAAGTAGGTTTTTTACAAGTTAAAGTTACGTATTGACAAGTTAAACCACATTTTTGACAAGTTAAAGTACATTTTTTACAAGTGAATGTATGTTTTTAACAATTTAACGTTATGTGTTGACAAATTAAAGTTATGTTTTGACAAGTTAAAGTAGGTTTTTTACATGTTAAAGTTACGTTTTGACAAGTTAAAGTACGTTTTTTACAAGTTAAATTATGTTTTTTACAAGTTAAAGTGGTTTTTTACAAGTTGAAGTACGTTTCTAGAAGTTAAAGTACATTTGTTACAAGTTAAACCACATTTTTGACATGTTAAAGTACGTTTTTTTCAAGTTAATGTGTGTTTTTAACAATTTAATCTTACGTTTTGACAAGTTAAAGTTACGTTTGAAAAGTTAAAGTAGGTTTTTTACAAATTAAAGTACGTTTTTACAAGTTAAAGTACATTTGTTACAAGTTAAACCACATTTTTGACCAGTTAAAGTACATTTTTTACAAGTTAATGTATGTTTTTAACAAGTTAAACTTACGTTTTAAAAAGTTAAAGTTACGTTTTGACAAGTTAAAGTAGTTTTTTACAAGTGAAAGTACATTTTTTACAAGTTAAAGTTACGTTTTGACAAGTTAAATTATGTTTGTAACAAGTTAAACTTTCGTTTTGACAAATTAAAGTTACGTTTTTACAAGTTAAAGTAGGTTTTTTACAAGTTAAAGCACGTTTTTTACAAGTTAAAGTACGTTTTTACAATTTAAAGTACATTCCTTACAAATTAAACCACATTTTTGACAAGGTAAAGTACGTTTTTTACAAGTGATTGTATGTTTTTAACAAATTAAACTTACGTTTTGACAAGTTAAAGTTACATTTTGACAAGTTAAAGTAGGTTTTTTAAAAAGATAAAATTACGTTTTGACAAGTTAAAGTACGTTTTTACAAGTTGAAGTATGTTTTTACAAGTTAAAGTACATTTCTTACAAGTTAAACGACATTTTTGACAAGTTAAAGTACGTTTTTTACAAGTTAATGTATGTTTTTAACAAGTTAAACTTACGTTTTGAAAAGTTAAACTTACGTTTTGACAATTTAAAGTAGTTTTTTACAAGTTAAAGTACGTATATTACAAGTTAAAGTAGGTTTTTTACAAGTTAAAGTTACGTATTGACAAGTTAAAGTACGTTTATTACAAGTTAAAGTAGGTTTTTTACAAGTTAAAGTTACGTATTGACAAGTTAAAGTACGTTTATTACAAGTTAAAGTAGGTTTTTTACAAGTTAAAGTTACGTATTGACAAGTTAAACCACATTTTTGACAAGTTAAAGTACATTTTTTACAAGTGAATGTATGTTTTTAACAATTTAAAGTTATGATTTGACAAATTAAAGTTATGTTTTGACAAGTTAAAGTAGGTTTTTTACATGTTAAAGTTACGTTTTGACAAGTTAAAGTACGTTTTTTAAAAGTTAAAGTACGTTTTCTGCAAGTTAAAGTACGTTTTTTACAAGTTGAAGTACGTTTCTACAAGATAAAATACATTTGTTACAAGTTAAACCACATTTTTGACATGTTAAAGTACGTTTTTTTCAAGTTAATGTGTGTTTTTAACAATTTAAACTTACGTTTTGACAAGTTAAAGTTACGTTTTGAAAAGGTAAAGTAGGTTTTTTACAAGTTAAAGCGTATTCACAAGTTAAAGTACGTTTATTACAAGTTGAAGTAGGTTTTTTACAAGTTAAAGTTACGTATTGACAAGTTAAAGTACGTTTATTACAAGTTAAAGTAGGTTTTTTACAAGTTAAAGTTACGTATTGACAAGTTAAAGTAGGTTTATTACAAGTTAAAGTAGGTTTTTTACAAGTTAAAGTTACGTATTGACAAGTTAAAGTACGTTTTTTACAAGTTAAAGTAGGTTTTTTACAAGTTAAAGCGTATTCACAAGTTAAAGTACGTTTATTACAAGTTGAAGTAGGTTTTTTACAAGTTAAAGTTACGTATTGACAAGTTAAAGTACGTTTATTACAAGTTAAAGTAGGTTTTTTACAAGTTAAAGTTACGTATTGACAAGTTAAAGTACGTTTATTACAAGTTAAAGTAGGTTTTTTACAAGTTAAAGTTACGTATTGACAAGTTAAACCACATTTTTGACAAGTTAAAGTACATTTTTTACAAGTGAATGTATGTTTTTAACAATTTAAAGTTATGATTTGACAAATTAAAGTTATGTTTTGACAAGTTAAAGTAGGTTTTTTACATGTTAAAGTTACGTTTTGACAAGTTAAAGTACGTTTTTTACAAGTTAAAGTATGTTTTTTACAAGTTAAAGTAAGTTTTTTACAAGTTGAAGTACGTTTCTACAAGTTAAAGTACATTTGTTACAAGTTAAACCACATTTTTGACATGTTAAAGTCCATTTTTTTCAAGTTAATGTGTGTTTTTAACAATTTAAACTTACGTTTTGACATGTTAAAGTTACGTTTTGAAAAGGTAAAGTAGGTTTTTTACAAATTAAAGAACGTTTTTTACAAGTTAAAGTAGGTTTATTACAAGTTAAAGTAGGTTTTTTACAAGTTAAAGTTACGTATTGTCAAGTTAAAGTACGTTTTTTACAAGTTAAAGTAGGTATTTTACAAGTTAAAGTTACGTATTCACAAGTTAAAGTACGTTTATTACAAGTTAAAGTAGGTTTTTTACAAGTTAAAGTTACGTATTGACAAGTTAAAGTACGTTTATTACAAGTTAAAGTAGGCTTTTTACAAGTTAAAGTTACGTATTGACAAGTTAAAGTACGTTTATTACAAGTTAAAGTAGGTTTTTTACAAGTTAAAGTTACGTATTGACAAGTTAAACCACATTTTTGACAAGTTAAAGTACATTTTTTACAAGTGAATGTATGTTTTTAACAATTTAAAGTTATGATTTGACAAATTAAAGTTATGTTTTGACAAATTAAAGTAGGTTTTTTACATGTTAAAGTTACGTTTTGACAAGTTAAAGTACGTTTTTTACAAGTTAAAGTATGTTTTTTACAAGTTAAAGTAAGTTTTTTACAAGTTGAAGTACGTTTCTACAAGTTAAAGTACATTTGTTACAAGTTAAACCACATTTTTGACATGTTAAAGTCCGTTTTTTTCAAGTTAATGTGTGTTTTTAACAATTTAAACTTATTTTTTGACATGTTAAAGTTTCGTTTTGAAAAGGTAAAGTAGGTTTTTTACAAATTAAAGAACGTTTTTTACAAGTTAAAGTAGGTTTATTACAAGTTAAAGTAGGTTTTTTACAAGTTAAAGTTACGTATTGACAAGTTAAAGTACGTTTTTTACAAGTTAAAGTAGGTATTTTACAAGTTAAAGTTACTTATTCACAAGTTAAAGTACGTTTTTACAAGTTAAAGTACATTTGTTACAAGTTAAACCACATTTTTGACAAGTTAAAGTACGTTTTTTACAAGTGAATGTATGTTTTTAACAAATTTAAACTTATGTTTTGACATGTTTAAGTTATGTTTTGACAAGTTAAAGTAGGTTTTTTACAAGTTAAAGTTACATTTTGACAAGTTAAAGTACGTTTTTTACAAGTTAAAGTACATTTTTTACAAATTAAAGTACGTTTTTTACAAGTTGAAGTACGTTTCTAGAAGTTAAAGCACATTTGTTACAAGTTAAACCACATTTTTGACAAAGTAATGTACGTTTTTTTCAAGTTAATGTGTGTTTTTAACAATTTAAACTTACGTTTTGACAAGTTAAAGTTACGTTTTGAAAAGTTAAAGTAGGTATTTTACAAGTTAAAGTACGTATTTTACAAGTTAAAGTAGGTTTTTTACAAGTAAAAGTTACTTATTGACAAGTTAAAGTTCGTTTTTTACAAGTTAAAGTATGTTTTTTACAAATTAAAGTACGTTTTTTACAAGTTAAAGTAGGTTTTTTACAAGTCAAAGTTACGTATTGACAAGTTAAAGTACGTTTATTACAAGTTAAAGTACGTTTTTTAAAAGTTAAAATACGTTTTTTATAAGTTGAAGTTCTTTTTTATATGTTAAAGTACAATTTTTCCAAGTTAAACTACATTTTTGACAAGTTAAAGTACGTTTTTTTCAAGTTAATGTGTTTTTTTAACAATTTAAACTTACGTTTTGACAAGTTAAAGTTACATTTTAACAAGTTAAAGTAGGTTTTTTACAAACTAAAGTACGTTTATTTCAAGTAAAAGTAGGTTTTTACAAGTTATAGTACATTTGTTATAAGTTAAACCACATTTTTGACAAGTTAAAGTAAGTTTTTTACAAGTGAATGTATGTTTTTAACAATTTCAACTTATGTTTTGACAAGTTAAAGTTACGTTTTGACAAGTTAAAGTAGGTTTTTTACAAATTAAAGTACGTTTTTTACAAGTTAAAGTACGTTTTTACAAGTTAAAGTACATTTGTTACAATTTAAACCACATTTTTGACAAGTTAAAGTACGTTTTTTACAAGTGAATGTATGTTTTTAACAAATTTAAACTTATATTTTGACATGTTTAAGTTACGTTTTGACAAGTTAAAGTAGGTTTTTTACAAGTTAAAGTTACATTTTGACAAGTTAAAATACGTTTTTTACAAGTTAAAGTACATTTTTTACAAATTAAAGTACGTTTTTTACAAGTTGAAGTACGTTTCTAGAAGTTAAAGTACATTTGTTACAAGTTAAACCACATTTTTGACAAAGTAATGTACATTTTTTTCAAGTTAATGTGTGTTTTTAACAACTTAAACTTACGTTTTGACTAGTTAAAGTTACGTTTTGAAATGTTAAAGTAGGTTTTTTACAAATTAAAGTACTTTTTTTACAAGTTAAAGTCGGTTTTTTACAAGTTAAAGTCGGTTTTTTACAAGTTAAAGTTATTTATTGACAAGTTAAAGTACGTGTTTTACAAGTTAAAGTACGTTTTTTCAAGTTAAAATACGTGTTTTACAAGTTGAAGTATGTATTTACAAGTTAAAGTAAATTTGTTACAAGTGAAACCACATTTTTGAAAAGTTAAAGTACGTTTTTTTCAAGTTAACTTGTGTTTTTAACAATTTAAATTACGTTTTGACAAGTTAAAGTTACGTTTTGAAAAGTTATAGTAGGTTTTTTACAAAATAAAGTACGTTTTTTACAAGTTAAAGTAGGTTTTTTACAAGTTAAAGTTACATTTTGACAAGTTAAAGTACGTTTTTTACAAGTTAAAGTACATTTTTTACAAGTTAAAGTACGTTTTTTACAAGTTGAAGTACGTTTCTACAAGTTAAAGTACATTTGTTACAAGTTAAACCACATTTTTGACAAATTAAAGTACGTTTTTTTCAAGTTAATGTGTGTTTTAAACAATTTAAACTTACGTTTGACAAGTTAAAGTTATGTTTTGACAAGTTAAAGTAGGTTTTTTACAAATTAAAGTACGTTTTTTACAAGTTATAGTACATTTATTATAAGTTAAACCACATTTTTGACAAGTTAAAGTACGTTTTTTACAAGTGAATGTATGTTTTTAACAATTTCAACTTATGCTTTGACAAGTTAAAGTTACGTTTTGACAAGTTAAAGTAGGTTTTTTACAAATTAAAATACGTTTTTTACAAGTTAAAGTACGTTTTTACAAGTTAAAGTACATTTGTTACAAGTTAAAACACATTTTTGACAAGTTAAAGTACGTTTTTTACAAGTGAATGTATGTTTTTAACAATTTCAACTTTATGTTTTGACAAGTTTTAGTTACGTTTTGACAAGTTAAAGTAGGTTTTTTACAAGTTAAAGTACGTTTTTTACAAGTTAAAATACGTTTTTTACAAGTTGAAGTACGATTTTATAAGTTAAAGTATAATTGTTACAAGTTAAACCACATTTTGGACAAGTTAAAGTATGTTTTTTACAAGTGAATGTATGTTTTTAACAATTTCAACTTATGTTTTAACAAGTTAAAGTTACGTTTTGACAAGTTAAAGTAGAATTTTTACAAATTAAAGTACAATTTTTACAAGTTAAAGTACGTTTTTACAAGTTAAAGTACATTTGTTACAAGTTAAACCACATTTTTGACAAGTTAAATTACGTTTTTTACAAGTGAATGTATGTTTTTAACAATTTCAACTTATGTTTTGACAAGTTTAAGTTACGTTTTGATAAGTTAAAGTAGGTTTTTTACAAATTAAAGTTACATTTTGACAAGTTAAAGTACGTTTTTTACAAGTTAAAGTACGTGTTTTACAAGTTAAAATACATTTTTTACAAGTTGAAGTACGTTTTTATAAGTTAGAGTACAATTGTTACAAGTTAAACCACATTTTTGACAAGTTAAAGTACGTTTTTTTCTAGTTAATGTGTGTTTTTAAGAATTTAAACTTACGTGTTGATAAGTTAAAGTTACATTTTAACAAGTTAAAGAAGGTTTTTTACAAATTAAAGTACGTTTTTTAAAAGTTAAAGTACGTTTTTACAAGTAATAGTACATTTGTTACAAGTTAAACCACATTTTTGACAAGTTAAAGTACGTTTTTTAAAAGTGAATGTATGTTTTTAACAATTTAAACTTATGTTTTGACAAGTTAAAGTTACGTTTTGACAAGTTAAAGTAGGTTTTTTACAAATTAAAGTACGTTTTTTACAAGTTAAAGTACGTTTTTACAAGTTAAAGTACATTTGTTACAAGTTAAACAACATTTTTGACAAGTTAAACTACGTTTTTTACAAGTGATTGTATATTTTTAAGAATTTAAACTTATGTTTTAATAAGTTAAAGTTACGGTTTGACTAGTTAAAGTAGGTTTTTTACAACTTAAAGTTACATTTTGACAAGTTAAAGTACGTTTTTTACAAGTTAAAGTACATTTTTTTACAAGTTAAAGTACGTTTTTTACAAGTTGAAGTACGTTTCTACAAGTTAAATTACATTTGTTACAAGTTAAACCACATTTTTGACAAATTAATGTACGTTTTTTTCAAGTTAATGAGTGTTTTTAACAATTTAAACTTACGTTTTGACAAGTTAAAGTTACGTTTTGAAAAGTTAAAGTGTGTTTTTTACAAATTAAAGTACGTTTTTTGCAAGTTAAAGTAGGTTTTTTACAAGTTAAAATTACGTATTGACAAGTTAAAGTACATTTTTTACAAGTTGAAGTACGTTTTTTACAAATTAAAGTACGTTTTTTACAAGTTAAAGTAGGTTTTTTACAAGTTAAAGTTACGTATTGACAAGTTAAAGTATGTTTTTTACAAGTTAAAGTACCTTTTTTACAAGTTAAAATACGTTTTTAACAAGTTGAAGTACGTTTTTTACAAGTGAATGTATGTTTTTAACAATTTAAACTTATGTTTTGACAAGTTTAAGTTACGTTTTGACAAGTTAAAGTCGGTTTTTTACAAATTAAAGTTACATTTTGACAAGTTAAAGTACGTTTTTTACAAGTTGAAGTACGTTTCTACAAGTTAAAGTACATTTGTTACAAGTTAAACCACATTTTTGACAAATTAATGTACGTTTTTTTCAAGTTATAGTGTGTTTTTAACAATTTAAACTTACGTTTTGAGAAGTTAAAGTTAGATTTTGAAAAGTTAAAGTAGGTTTTTTACAAATTAAAGTACGTTTTTTACAAGTTAAAGTACGTTTTTACAAGTTAAATCACATTTTTGACTTGTTAGAGTACGTTTTTGACAAGTGAATGTATGTTTTTAACAATTTAAACTTATGTTTTGACAAGTTTAAGTTCCATTTTGACAAGTTAAAGTCGGTTTTTTAAAAATTAAAGTTACATTTTGACAAGTTAAAGTACGTTTTTTACAAGTTGAAGTACGTTTCTACAAGTTAAAGTACATTTGTTACAAGTTAAACCACATTTTTAACAAATTAATGTACGTTTTTTTCAAGGTAATTTGTGTTTTTAACAATTAAAACTTACGTTTTGACAAGTTAAAGTTAGGTTTTGAAAAGTTAAAGTAGGTTTTTTACAAATTAAAGTACGTTTTTTACAAGTTAAAGTCGGTTTTTTACAAGTTAAAGTTATGTATTGACAAGTTAAAGTATGTTTTTTACAAGTTAAAGTACGTTTTTTACAAGTTAAGGTACGTTTTTTACAAGTTGAAGTACGTTTTTATAAGTTAAAGTACATTTGTTACACGTTAAACCACATTTTTGACAAGTTAAAGTACGTTTTTTTCAAGTTAATGTGTGTTTTTAACAACTTAAACTTACGTTTTGACAAGTTAAAGTTACATTTTAACAAGTTAAAGTAGGTTTTTTACAAATTAAAGTACGTTTTTTACAAGTTAAAGTACGTTTTTACAAGTTATAGTACATTTGTTACAAGTTAAACCTCATTTTTGACAAGTTAAAGTACGTTTTTTAAAAGTGAATGTATGTTTTTAACAATTAAAACTTATGTTTTGACAAGTTAAAGTTACGTTTTGAACAGTTAAAGTAGGTTTTTTACAAATTCAAGTACGTTTTTTACAAGTTAAAGTACGTTTTTACAAGTTAAAGTACATTTGTTACAAGTTAAATCACATTTTTTGACAAGTTAAAGTACGTTTTTTTACAAGTGAATGTATGTTTTTAACAATTTAAAGTTATGTTTTTACAAGTTAAAGTTATGTTTTGACAAGTTAAAGTAGGTTTTTTACATGTTAAAGTTACGTTTTGACAAGTTAAAGTACGTTTTTTACAAGTTAAAGTATGTTTTTTACAAGTTAAAGTACGTTTTTTACAAGTTGAAGTACGTTTCTACAAGTTAAAGTACATTTGTTACAAGTTAAACCATATTTTTGACAAGTTAAAGTACGTTTTTTTCAAGTTAATGTGTGTTTTTAACAATGTAAACTTACGTTTTGACAAGTTAAAGTTATGTCTTGACAAGTTAAAGTACGTTTTGTACAAGTTAAAGTACCTTTTTTACAAGTTAAAGTAAATTTTTAACAAGTTGAAGTACGTTTCTACAAGATAAAGTACATTTGTTACAAGTAAAACTACATTTTTGACAAGTTAAAGTACGTTTTTTTCAAGTTAATATGTGTTTTTAACAATTTAAACTTACGTCTTGACAAGTTAAAGTTACGTTTTGAAAAGTTAAAGTAGGTTTTTTACAAATTAAAGTATGTTTTTTACAAATTAAAGTACATTTTTACAAGTTATAGTTCATTTGTTATAAGTTAAACCACATTTTTGAAAAGTTAAAGTACGTTTTTTACAAGTTAAAGTACATTTGTTACAAGTTAAACCACATTTTTGACAAGTTAAAGTACGTTTTTTACAAGTTAAAGTACATTTGTTACAAGTTAAACCACATTTTTGACAAGTTAAAGTACGTTTTTTACAAGTGAATGTATGTTTTTAACAATTTAAACTTATGTTTCGACAAGTTTAAGTTACGTTTTGACAAGTTAAAGTAGGTTTTTTACAAGTTAAAGTTACATTTTGACAAGTTAAAGTACGTTTTTTACAAGTTAAAGTACATTTTTTACAATTTAAAGTACGTTTTTTTACGAGTTGAAGGACGTTTCTACAAGTTAAAGTACATTTGTTACAAGTTAAACCACATATTTGACAAATTAATGTACGTTTTTTTCAACTTAATGTGTGTTTTTAACAATTTAAACTTACGTTTTGACAAGTTAAAGTTACGTTTTGAAAAGTTAAAGTAGGTGTTTTACAAATTAAAGTACGTTTTTTACAAGTTAAAGTCGGTTTTTTACAGGTTAAAGTTTCTTTTTTACAAGTTAAAGTTACAAGTTAAAGTACGTTTTTTACAAGTTGAAGTACGTTTTTATAAGTTAAAGTACATTTCTTACAAGTTAAACCACTTTTTTGACAAGTTAAAGTACGTTTTTTTCAAGTTAATGTGTGTTTTTAACAATTTAAACTTACGTTTTGACAAGTTAAAGTTACGTTTTGACGAGTTAACGTACGTTTTTTACAAATTAAAGTACGTTTTTTACAAGTTAAAGTACGTTTTTTACAAGTTGAAGTATGTTTCTACAAGATAAAGTACATTTGTTACAAGTAAAACCACATTTTTGAGAAGTTAAAGTACGTTTTTTTCAAGTTAATGTGTGTTTTTAACAATTTAAACTTACGTCTTGACAAGTTAAAGTAGGTTTTTTAGAAATTAAAGTACGCTTTTTACAAGGTAAAGTACGTTCTTACAAGTTAAAGTACATTTGTTACAAGTTAAACCACATTTTGGACAAGTTAAAGTACGTTTTTTACAAGTGAATGTATGTTTTTAACAATTTAAACTTATGTTTTGACAAGTTAAAGTTACGTTTTTTACAAGTTAAAGTACGTTTTTACAAGTTATAGTACATTTTTTATAAGTTAAACCACATTTTTGAAAAGTTAAAGTACGTTTTTTACAAGTGAATGTATGTTTTTAACAATTTAAACTTAAGTTTTGTCAAGTTAAAATTACGTTTTGACAAGTTAAAGTAGGCTTTTTACAAATTAAAGTACGTTTTTACAAGTTAAAGTACGTTTTTACAAGTTAAAGTACATTTGTTACAATTAAAACCACATTTTTGACAAGTTAAAGTACGTTTTTTTACAAGTGAATGTATGTTTCTAACAATTTAGACTTATATTTTGACAAGTTTAAGTTATGTTTTGACAAGTTAAACTAGGTTTTTTGCAAGTTAAAGTTACAGTTTGACAAGTTAAAATACGTTTTTTACAAGTTAAAGTACATTTTTTACAAGTTAAAGTACGTTTTTTACAAGTTGAAGTACGTTTCTAAAAGTTAAAGTACATTTGTTACAAGTTAAACTACATTTTTGACAAATTAATGTACGTTTTTTTCAACTTAATGTTTGTTTTTAACAATTTAAACTTACGTTTTCACAAGTTAAAGTTACGTTTTGAAAAGTTAAAGTAGGTTTTTTACAAATTAAAGTACGTTTTTTACAAGTTAAAGTCGCTTTTTTACAAGTTAAAGTTATGTATTGATAAGTTAAAGTATGTTTTTTACAATTAAAGTACATTTTTTACAAGTTAAAGTACGTTTTTTACAAGTTGAAGTACGTTTTTATAAGTTAAAGTACATTTCTAACAAGTTAAACCACATTTTTGACAAGTTAAAGTACGTTTTTTTCAAGTTAATGTGTGTTTTTAACAATTTAAACTTACGTTTTGACAAGTTAAAGTTACGTTTTGAGAAGTTAAAGTACGTTTTTTACAAGTTAAAGTACGTTTTTTACAAGTTAAGGTACGTTTTTTACAAGTTGAAGTACGTTTCTACAAGATAAAGTACAAGTAAAACCACATTTTTGACAAGTTAAAGTACGTTTTTTACAAGTGAATGTATGTTTTTAACAATTTAAACTTATGTTTTGACAAGTTTAAGTTACGTTTTGACAAGTTAAAGTAGGTTTTTTACAAGTTAAAGTTACATTTTGACAAATTAAAATACGTTTTTTACACGTTAAAGTACATTTTTTACAAGTTAAAGTACGTTATTTACAAGTTGAAGTACGTTTCTACAAGTTAAAGTACATTTGTTACAAGTTAAACCACATTTTTGACAGATCAATGTACGTTTTTATCAACTTAATGTGTGTTTTTAACAATTTAAACTTACGTTTTGACAAGTTCAAGTTACGTTTCGAAAAGTTAAACTAGGTTTTTTACAAATTAAAGTACGTTTTTTACAAGTTAAAGTCGGTTTTTTACAAGTTAAAGTTATGTATTGACAAGTTAAAGTACGTTTTATACAAGTTAAAGTACGTTTTTTACAAGTTAAAGTACGTTTTTTACAAGTTGAAGTACGTTTCTACAAGATAAAGTACATTTGTTACAAGTAAAACCACATTTTTGACAAGTTAAAGTACGTTTTTTTCAAGTTAATGTGTGTTTTTAACAATTTAAACTTACGTCTTGACAAGTTAAAGTTACGGTTTGAAAAGTTAAAGTAGGTTTTTTACAAATTAAAGTATGTTTTTTACAAGTTAAAGTACGTTTTTACAAGTTATAGTACATTTGTTATAAGTTAAACCACATTTTTGAAAAGTTAAAGTAGGTTTTTTCCAAGTGAATGTATGTTTTAAACAATTTAAACTTATGTTTTGACAAGTGAAAATTAAGTTTTGACAAGTTAAAGTAGGTTTTTTACAAGTTAAAGTACGTTTTTACAAGTTAAAGTACATTTGTTACAATTTAAACCACATTTTTGACAAGTTAAAGTACGTTTTTTACAAGTGAATGTATGTTTTTAACAATTTAAACTTATGTTTTGACAAGTTTAAGTTACGTTTTGACAAGTTAAAGTAGGTTTTTTACATGTTAAAGTTACATTTTGACAAGTTAAAATACGTTTTTTACAAGTTAAAGTACATTTTTTACTAGTTAAAGTACCTTTTTTACAATTGAAGTACGTTTCTAAAAGTTAAAGTACATTTGTTACAAGTTAAACTACATTTTTGACAGATTAATGTACGTTTTTTTCAACTTAATGTGTGTTTTTAACAATTTAAACTTACGTTTTTACAAGTTGAAGTTACATTTTGACAAGTTAAAGTACGTTTTTTACACGTTAAAGTACATTTTTTACAAGTTAAAGTACGTTTTTTACAAGTGTAAGTACGTTTCTACAAGTTAAAGTACATTTGTTACAAGTTAAACCACATTTTTGACAGATTAATGTACGTTTTTTTCAACTTAATGTGTGTTTTTAATAATTTAAACTTACGTTTTGACAAGTTAAAGTTACGTTTCGAAAAGTTAAACTAGGTTTTTTATAAATTAAAGTACGTTTTTTACAAGTTAAAGTCGGTTTTTTACAAGTTAAAGTTATGTATTGACAAGTTAAAGTACGTTTTTTACAAGTTAAAGTACATTTTTATCAAGTTAAAGTATGTTTTTTACAAGTTGAAGTACGTTTTTATAAGTTAAAGTACATTTCTTACAAGTTAAACCACATTTTTGACAAGTTAAAGTACGCTTTTAACAATTTAAACTTACGTTTTGACAAGTTAAAGTTATGTTTTGAAAAGTTAAAGTAGGTTTTTTACAAATTAAAGTACGTTTTTTACAAGTTAAAGTCGGTTTTTTACAAGTTAAAGTTACGTTTTGAGAAGTTAAAGTACGTTTTTTACAAGTTAAAGTACGTTTTTTACTAGTTAAAGTACGTTTTTTACAAGTTGAAGTACGTGTTTATAAGTTAAAGTACATTTCTTACAAGTTAAACAACATTTTTGACAAGTTAAAGTACGTTTTTTTCAAGTTAATGAGTGTTTTAAACAATTTAAACTTACGTTTTGACAAGTTAAAGTTACGTTTTGAAAAGTTAAAGTAGGTTTTTTACAAATTAAAGTACATTTTTTTCAAGTTAAAGTCAGTTTTTTACAAGTTAAAGTTATGTATTGACAAGTTAAAGTACGTTTTTTACAAGTTAAAGTACATTTTTTACAAGTTCAAGTACGTTTTTTATAAGTTGAAGTACGTTTTTATAAGTTAAAGTACATTTCTTACAAGTTAAACTACATTTTTGACAAGTTAAAGTACATTTTTTTCAAGTTAATGTGTTTTTAACAATTTAAACTTATGTCTTGACAAGTTAAACTTACGTTTTGAAAAGTTAAAGTAGGTTCTTTACAAATTAAAGTACGTTTTTTACAAGTTAAAGTACGTTTTTACAAGTTAAAGTAGATTTGTTACAAGTTAAACCACATTTTTGACAATTTAAAGTACGTTTTTTACAAGTTAATGTATGTTTTGAACAAGTTAAACTTACGTTTTGAAAACATAAAGTTACGATTTGACAAGTTAAAGTAGTTTTTTACAAATTAAAGTACGTTTTTTACAAGTTAAAATTACGTTTTAACAACTTAATCTTACGTTTTGACACATTAAAATTACATTTAGAAAAGTTAAGGTACGTTTTTTATGAGTTAATGTTATGTTTTGACAAGTTAAATTACTTTTTTATCAAGTTAAACTTACGTTTTGACAAATTAAAGTTACGTTTTGACAAGTTAAAGTAGTGTTTTTTACAAGTTAAAGCACATTTTTTACAAGTTGAAATACGTTTTTACAAGTTAAAGTACATTTGTTAGAAGTTAAACCACATTTTTGACAAGTTAAAGTACGTTTTTTACAAGTTAAAGTACGTTTTTATAAGTTAAAGTACATTTTTTACAAGTTAAACCACATTTTTGACAAGTTAAAGTACGTTTTTTTCAACTTAATGTGTGGTTACAATTTAAACTTACGTTTTGACAAGTTAAAGTTACGTTTTGACAAGTTAAAGTACGTTTTTTACAAGTTAAATTACGTTTTTTACAAGTTAAAGTACGTTTTTTACAAGTTGAAGTACGTTTCTACAAGATAAATTACATTTGTTACAAGTAAATCCACATTTTTGACAAGTTAAAGGATGTTTTTTTCAAGTTAATATGTGTTTTTAACAATTTAAACTTACGTTTTGACATGTTAAAGTTATGTTTTGAAAAGTTAAAGTAGGTTTTTTACAAATTAAAGTACGTTTTTTACAAGTTAAAGTCGGTTTTTTACAAGTTAAAGTTACGTTTTGAGAAATTAAAGTACGTTTTTTACAAGTTAAAGTACGTTTTTTACAAGTTAAAGTACGTTTTTTACAAGTTGAAGTACGTTTTTATAAGTTAAAGTACATTTTTTACAAGTTAAACAACATTTTTGACAAGTTAAAGTACATTTGTTACAAGTTAAACAACATTTTTGACAAGTTAAACTACCTTTTTTACAAGTGATTGTATATTTTTAAGAATTTAAACTTATGTTTTAATAAGTTAAAGTTACGGTATTACTAGTTAAATAGGTTTTTTACAACTTAAAGTTACATTTTGACAAGTTAAAGTACGTTTTTTACAAGTTAAAGTACATTTTTTTACAAGTTAAAGTACGTTTTTTACAAGTTGAAGTACGTTTCTACAAGATAAAGTACATTTGTTACAAGTAAAACCACATTTTTGACAGATTCATGTAAGTTTTTTTCAAGTTAATGTGTGTTTTTAACAATTTAAACTTACGTTTTGACAAGTTAAAGTTACGTTTTGAAAAGTTAAAGTAGGTTTTTTACAAATTAAAGTACGTTTTTTACAACTTAAAGTACGTATTTACAAGTTAAAGTACATTTCTTACAAGTTAAACCACATTTTTGACAAGTTAAAGTACGTTTTTTACAAGTTAAAGTCGGTTTTTTACAAGTTAAAGTTATGTATTGACAAGTTAAAGTACGTTTTTTACAAGTTAAAGTACGTTTTTTACAAGTTGAAGTACGTTTCTACAAGATAAAGTACATTTGTTACAAGTAAAACCACATTTTTGACAAGTTAAAGTACGTTTTTTTACAAGTTAATATGTGTTTTTAACAATTTAAACTTACGTCTTAAAAGTTAAAGTTACGTTTTGAAAAGTTAAAGTAGGTTTTTTACAAATTAAAGAACGTTTTTTACAAGTTAAAGTACGTTTTTACAAGTTATAGTACATTTGTTATAATTTAAACCACATTTTTGACAAGTTAAAGTACGTTTTTTACAAGTGAATGTATGTTTTTAACAATTTAAACTTATGTTTTGACAAGTTAAAATTACGTTTTGACAAGTTAAAGTAGGTTTTTTACAAATTAAAGTACGTTTTTTACAAGTTAAAGTAAATTTTTACAAGTTAAAGTACATTTGTTACAAGTTAAACCACATTTTTGACAAGTTAAAGTACGTTTTTTACAAGTGAATGTATGTTTTTAACAATTTAAACTTATGTTTTGACAAGTTTAAGTTCCGTTTTAACAAGTTAAAGTAGGTTTTTTACAAGTTAAAGTTACATTTTGACAAGTTAAAGTACGTTTTTTACAAGTTAAAGTACATTTTTTACAAGTTAAAGTACGTTTTTTACAAGTTGAAGTACGTTTCTACAAGTTAAAGTACATTTGTTACAAGTTAAACCACATTTTTGACAGATTCATGTAAGTTTTTTTCAACTTAATGTGTGTTTTTAACAATTTAAACTTACGTTTTGACAAGTTAAAGTTACGTTTTGAAAAGTTAAAGTAGGTTTTTTACAAATTAAAGTACGTTTTTTACAACTTAAAGTACGTATTTACAAGTTAAAGTACATTTCTTACAAGTTAAACCACTTTTTTGACAAGTTAAAGTACGTTTTTACAAGTTAATGTATGTTTTTAACAACTTAAACTTACGTTTTGAAAAGTTAAAGTTACGTTTTGACAAGTTAAAGTAGTTTTTTACAAGTTAAAGTACGTTTTTTACAAGTTAAAGTTACGTTTTTACAAGTTAATGTACATTTGTTACAAGTTAAACCACATTTTTGACAAGTTAAAGTACGTTTTTTACAAGTGAATGTATGTTTTTAACAATTTAAACTTATGTTTTGACAAGTTTAAGTTGCGTTTTTGACAAGTTAAAGTAGGTTTTTGACAAGTTAAAGTTACATTTTAACAAGTTAAAGTACGTTTTTCACAAGTTAAAAGTACATTGTTTACAAGTTAAAGTACGTTTTTTAAAAGTTCAAGTACGTTTCTACAAGTTAAAGTACATTTGTTACAAGTTAAACCACATTTTTGACAAATTAATGTACGTTTTTTTCAACTTAATTTGTGTTTTTAACAATTTAAACTTACGTTTTGACAAGTTAAAGTTACGTTTTGAAAAGTTAAAGTACGTTTTTTACAAGTTAAAGTACGTTTTTTACAAGTTAAAGTCCGTTTTTTACAAGTTAAAGTTATGTATTGACAAGTTAAAGTACGTTTTTTACAAGTTCAAGTGTGTTTTTTACAAGTTAAAGTACGTTTTTTACAAGTTGAAGTACGCTTTTATAAGTTAATGTACATTTCTTACAAGTTAAACCACATTTTTGACAAGTTAAAGTACGATTTTTTCAAGTTAATGTGTGTTTTTACCAATTTAAACTTACGTTTTG
The DNA here is from genome assembly GCA_958296335.1 of Urtica urens. Taxonomy (NCBI): domain Eukaryota; kingdom Viridiplantae; phylum Streptophyta; class Magnoliopsida; order Rosales; family Urticaceae; genus Urtica; species Urtica urens. The sequence goes on from CATQIS010000002.1 coordinate 419,921, forward strand.
ACAAGTTAAAGTTACGTTTTGACAAGTTAAAGTACGTTTTTTACAAGTTAAAGTACGTTTTTTACAAGTTAAAGTATGTTTTTTACAAGTTGAAGTACGTTTCTACAAAATAAAGTACATTTGTTACAAGTAAAACCACATTTTTGACAAGTTAAAGTACGTTTTTTTCAAGTTAATGTGTGTTTTTAACAATTTAAACTTACGTCTTGACAAGTTAAAGTTATGTTTTGAAAAGTTAAAGTAGGTTTTTTACAAATTAAAGTACGTTTTTTACAAGTTAAAGTCAGTTTTTACAAGTTATATTACATTTGTTATACGTTAAACCACATTTTTCACAAGTTAAAGTACGTTTTTTACAAGTGAATGTATGTTTTTAACAATTTAAACTTATGTTTTGACAAGTTAAAATTACGTTTTGACAAGTTAAAGTAGGTTTTTTACAAATTAAATTACGTTTTTTACAAGTTAAAGTACGTTTTTACAAGTTAAAGTACATTTGTTACAAGTTAAACCACATTTTTGACAAGTTAAAGTACGTTTTTTTATAAGTAAATGTATGTTTTTAACAATTTAAACTTATGTTTTGACAAGTTAAAGTTACGTTTTGACAAGTTAAAGTATGTTTTTTACAAATTAAAGTACGTTTTTTACAAGTTAAAGTACATTTGTTACAAGTTAAACCACATTTTTGACAAGTTAAAGTACGTTTTTTATAAGTCAATGTATGTTTTTAACAATTTAAACTTATGTTTTGACAAGTTTAAGTTACGTTTTGACAAGTTAAAGTAGGTTTTTTACAAGTTAAAGTTACATTTTGACAAGTTAAAGTACGTTTTTCACAAGTTAAAAGTACATTTTTTACAAGTTAAAGTACGTTTTTTACAAGTTCAAGTACGTTTCTACAAGTTAAAGTACATTTGTTACAAGTTAAACCACATTTTTGACAAATTAATGTACGTTTTTTTCAACTTAATTTGTGTTTTTAACAATTTAAACTTACGTTTTGACAAGTTAAAGTTACGTTTTGAAAAGTTAAAGTACGTTAATTACAAGTTAAAGTACGTTTTTTACAAGTTAAAGTCAGTTTTTTACAAGTTAAAGTTATGTATTGACAAGTTAAAGTACGTTTTTTACAAGTTCAAGTGTGTTTTTTACAAGTTAAAGTACGTTTTTTACAAGTTGAAGTACGCTTTTATAAGTTAAAGTACATTTCTTACAAGTTAAACCACATTTTTGACAAGTTAAAGTACGATTTTTTCAAGTTAATGTGTGTTTTTAACAATTTAAACTTACGTTTTGACAAGTTAAAGTTACGTTTTGCCAAGTTAAAGTACGTTTTTTACAAGTTAAAGTACGTTTTTTACAAGTTAAAGTACGTTTTTTACAAGTTGAAGTACGTTTCTACAAGATAAAGTACATTTGTTACAAGTAAAACCACATTTTTGACAAGTTAAAGTACGTTTTTTTCAAGTTAATGTGTGTTTTTAACAATTTAAACTTACGTCTTGACAAGTTAAAGTTATGTTTTGAAAAGTTAAAGTAGGTTTTTTACAAATTAAAGTACGTTTTTTACAAGTTAAAGTACGTTTTTACAAGTTATATTACATTTGTTATACGTTAAACCACATTTTTAACAAGTTAAAGTACGTTTTTTACAAGTGAATGTATGTTTTTAACAATTTAAACTTATGTTTTGACAAGTTAAAATTACGTTTTGACAAGTTAAAGTAGGTTTTTTACAAATTAAATTACGTTTTTTACAAGTTAAAGTACGTTTTTACAAATTAAAGTACATTTGTTACAAGTTAAACCACATTTTTGACAAGTTAAAGTACGTTTTTTATAAGTAAATGTATGTTTTTAACAATTTAAACTTATGTTTTGACAAGTTAAAGTTACGTTTTGACAAGTTAAAGTAGGTTTTTTACAAATTAAAGTACGTTTTTTACAAGTTAAAGTACGTTTTTACAAGTTAAAGTACATTTGTTACAAGTTAAACCACATTTTTGACAAGTTAAAGTACGTTTTTTACAAGTGAATGTATGTTTTTAAGAATTTAAACTTATGTTTTGACAAGTTTAAGTTACGTTTTGACAAGTTAAAGTACATTTTTTACAAGTTAAAGTACGTTTTTACAAGTTAAAGTACATTTGTTACAAGTTAAACCACATTTTTGACAACTTAAAGTACGTTTTTTTCAAGTTAATGTATGTTTTTAACAATTTAAACTTACGTCTTGACAAGTTAAAGTTACGTTTCGAAAAGTTAAAGTAGGTTTTTTACAAATTAAAGTACGTTTTTTACAAGTTAAAGTACGTTTTTACAAGTTAAAGTATATTTGTTACAAATTAAACCACATTTTTGACAAGTTAAAGTACGTTTTTTACAAGTGAATGTATGTTTTTAACAATTTAAACTTATGTTTTGACAAGTTTAAGTTACGTTTTAACAAGTTAAAGTAGGTTTTTTACAAGTTAAAGTTACATTTTGACAAGTTAAAGTACGTTTTTCACAAGTTAAAAGTACATTTTTTACAAGTTAAAGTACGTTTTTTACAAGTTCAAGTACGTTTCTACAAGTTAAAGTACATTTGTTACAAGTTAAACCACATTTTTGACAAATTAATGTACGTTTTTTTCAACTTAATGTGTGTTTTTAACAATTTAAACTTACGTTTTGACAAGTTAAAGTTACGTTTTGAAAAGTTAAAGTACGTTTTTTACAAGTTAAAGTACGTTTTTTACAAGTTAAAGTCAGTTTTTTACAAGTAAAAGTTATGTATTGACAAGTTAAAGTAAGTTTTTTACAAGTTCAAGTGTGTTTTTACAAGTTAAAGTACGTTTTTTACAAGTTGAAGTACGCTTTTATAAGTTAAAGTACATTTCTTACAAGTTAAACCACATTTTTGACAAGTTAAAGTACGTTTTTTTCAAGTTAATGTGTGTTTTTAACAATTTAAACTTACGTTTTGACAAGTTAAAGTTACGTTTTGACAAGTTAAAGTACGTTTTTTACAAGTTAAAGTACGTTTTTTACAAGTTAAAGTACGTTTTTTACAAGTTGAAGTACGTTTCTACAAGATAAAGTACATTTGTTACAAGTAAAACCACATTTTTGACAAGTTAAAGTACGTTTTTTTCAAGTTAATGTGTGTTTTTAACAATTTAAACTTACGTCTTGACAAGTTAAAGTTATGTTTTGAAAAGTTAAAGTAGGTTTTTACAAATTAAAGTACGTTTTTTACAAGTTAAAGTACGTTTTTACAAGTTATATTACATTTGTTATACGTTAAACCACATTTTTAACAAGTTAAAGTACGTTTTTTACAAGTGAATGTATGTTTTTAACAATTTAAACTTATGTTTTGACAAGTTAAAGTAGGTTTTTTACAAATTAAATTACGTTTTTTACAAGTTAAAGTACGTTTTTACAAGTTAAAGTACATTTGTTACAAGTTAAACCACATTTTTGACAAGTTAAAGTACGTTTTTTATAAGTGAATGTATGTTTCTAACAATTTAAACTTATGTTTTGACAAGTTAAAGTTACGTTTTGACAAGTTAAATTAGGTTTTTTACAAATTAAAGTACGTTTTTTACAAGTTAAAGTACGTTTTTACAAGTTAAAGTACATTTGTTACAAGTTAAACCACATTTTTGACAAGTTAAAGTACGTTTTTTACAAGTGAATGTATGTTTTTAACAATTTAAACTTATGTTTTCACAAGTTTAAGTTAGGTTTTGACAAGTTAAAGTAGGTTTTTTACAAGTTAAAGTTACATTTTGACAAGTTAAAGTACGTTTTTTACAAGTTAAAGTACATTTTTTACAAGTTAAAGTACGTTTTTTACAAGTTGAAGTACATTTCTACAAGTTAAAGTACATTTGTTACAAGTTAAACCACATTTTTGACAAATTAATGTACGTTTTTTTCAAGTTAGTGTGTGTTTTTAACAATTTAAACTTACGTTTTGACAAGTTAAAGTTACGTTTTGAAAAGTTAAAGTACGTTAATTACAAGTTAAAGTACGTTTTTTACAAGTTAAAGTCAGTTTTTTACAAGTTAAAGTTATGTATTGACAAGTTAAAGTACGTTTTTTACAAGTTCAAGTGTATTTTTTACAAGTTAAAGTACGTTTTTTACAAGTTGAAGTACGCTTTTATAAGTTAAAGTACATTTCTTACAAGTTAAACCACATTTTTGACAAGTTAAAGTACGTTTTTTTCAAGTTAATGTGTGTTTTTAACAATTTAACCTTACGTTTTGACAAGTTAAAGTTACAGTTTGACAAGTTAAAGTACGTTTTTTACAAGTTAAAGTACGTTTTTTACAAGTTAAAGTACGTTTTTTACAAGTTGAAGTACGTTTCTACAAGATAAAGTACATTTGTTACAAGTAAAACCACATTTTTGACAAGTTAAAGTACGTTTTTTTCAAGTTAATGTGTGTTTTTAACAATTTAAACTTACGTCTTGACAAGTTAAAGTTATGTTTTGAAAAGTTAAAGTAGGTTTTTTACAAATTAAAGTACGTTTTTTACAAGTTAAAGTACGTTTTTACAAGTTATATTACATTTGTTATACGTTAAACCACATTTTTAACAAGTTAAAGTACGTTTTTTACAAGTGAATGTATGTTTTTAACAATTTAAACTTATGTTTTGACAAGTTAAAGTAGGTTTTTTACAAATTAAATTACGTTTTTTACAAGTTAAAGTACGTTTTTACAAGTTAAAGTACATTTGTTACAAGTTAAACCACATTTTTGACAAGTTAAAGTACGTTTTTTATAAGTGAATGTATGTTTTTAACAATTTAAACTTATGTTTTGACAAGTTAAAGTTACGTTTTGACAAGTTAAATTAGTTTTTTACAAATTAAAGTACGTTTTTTACAAGTTAAAGTACGTTTTTACAAGTTAAAGTACATTTGTTACAAGTTAAACCACATTTTTGACAAGTTAAAGTACGTTTTTTACAAGTGAATGTATGTTTTTAACAATTTAAACTTATGTTTTCACAAGTTTAAGTTAGGTTTTGACAAGTTAAAGTAGGTTTTTTATAGTTTAAAGTTACATTTTGAGAAGTTAAAGTACGTTTTTTACAAGTTAAAGTACATTTTTTACAAGTTAAAGTACGTTTTTTACAAGTTGAAGTACGTTTCTACAAGTTAAAGTACATTTGTTACAAGTTAAACCACATTTTTGACAAATTAATGTACGTTTTTTTCAAGTTAATGTGTGTTTTTTACAATTTAAACTTACGTTTTGACAAGTTAAAGTTACGTTTTGAAAAGTTAAAGTACGTTTTTTACAAGTTAAAGTACGTTTTTTACAAGTTAAAGTCAGTTTTTTACAAGTTAAAGTTATGTATTAACAAGTTAAAGTACGTTTTTTACAAGTTCAAGTGTGTTTTTTACAAGTTAAAGTACGTTTTTTCCAAGTTGAAGTACGCTTTTATAAGTTAAAGTACATTTCTTACAAGTTAAACCACATTTTTGACAAGTTAAAGTACGATTTTTTCAAGTTAATGTGTGTTTTTAACAATTTAAACTTACGTTTTGACAGGTTAAAGTTACGTTTTGCCAAGTTAAAGTACGTTTTTTACAAGTTAAAGTACGTTTTTTACAAGTTAAAGTACGTTTTTTACAAGTTGAAGTACGTTTCTACAAGATAAAGTACATTTGTTACAAGTAAAACCACATTTTTGACAAGTTAAAGTACGTTTTTTTCAAGTTAATGTGTGTTTTTAACAATTTAAACTTACGTCTTGACAAGTTAAAGTTATGTTTTGAAAAGTTAAAGTAGGTTTTTTACAAATTAAAGTACGTTTTTTACAAGTTAAAGTACGTTTTTACAAGTTATATTACATTTGTTATACGTTAAACCACATTTTTAACAAGTTAAAGTACGTTTTTTACAAGTGAATGTATGTTTTTAACAATTTAAACTTATGTTTTGACAAGTTAAAGTAGGTTTTTTACAAATTAAATTACGTTTTTTACAAGTTAAAGTACGTTTTTACAAGTTAAAATACATTTGTTACAAGTTAAACCACATTTTTGACAAGTTAAAGTACGTTTTATATAAGTGAATGTATGTTTTTAACAATTTAAACTTATGTTTTGACAAGTTAAAGTTACGTTTTGACAAGTTAAATTAGGTTTTTTACAAATTAAAGTACGTTTTTTACAAGTTAAAGTACGTTTTTACAAGTTAAAGTACATTTGTTACAAGTTAAACCACATTTTTGACAAGTTAAAGTACGTTTTTTACAAGTGAATGTATGTTTTTAACAATTTAAACTTATGTTTTCACAAGTTTAAGTTACGTTTTGACAAGTTAAAGTAGGTTTTTTACAAGTTAAAGTTACATTTTGACAAGTTAAAGTACGTTTTTTACAAGTTAAAGTACATTTTTTACAAGTTCAAGTACGTTTTTTACCAGGTGAAGTACGTTTCTACAAGTTAAAGTACATTTCATACAAGTTAAACCACATTTTTAACAAGTTAAAGTACGTTTTTTTCAAGTTAATGTGTGTTTTTAACAATTTAAACTTACGTTTTGACAAGTTAAAGTTACGTTTTGACAAGTTAAAGTACGTTTTTTACAAGTTAAAGTACGTTTTTTACAAGTTAAATTACGTTTTTTACAAGGTGAAGTACGTTTCTACAAGATAAAGTACATTTGTTACAAGTAAAACCACATTTTTGAAAAGTTAAAGTAGGTTTTTTACAAATTAAAGTACGTTTTTTACAAGTTAAAGTACGTTTTTACAAGTTAAAGTACATTTGTTACAAGTTAAACCACATTTTTGACAAATTAAAGTACGTTTTTTACAAGTGAATGTATGTTTTTAACAATTTAAACTTATGTTTTGACAAGTTTAAGTTACGTTTTGACAATTTAAAGTAGGTTTTTTACAAGTTAAAGTTACATTTTGACAAGCTAAAGTACGTTTTTCACAAGTTAAAGTACATTTTTTACAAGTTAAAGTACGTTTTTTACAAGTTCAAGTACGTTTCTACAACTTAAAGTACATTTGTTACAAGTTAAACCACATTTATGACAAATTAATGTACGTTTTTTTCAACTTAATGTGTTTTCTTAACAATTTAAACTTACGTTTTGACAAGTTAAATTTACGTTTTGAAAAGTTAAAGTACGTTTTTTACAAGTGTAAGTACGTTTTTTACAAGTTAAAGTCGGTTTTTTACAAGTTAAAGTTATGTATTGACAAGTTAAAGTACGTTTTTTACAAGTTCAAGTGCGTTTTTTACAAGTTAAAGTACGTTTTTTACAAGTTGAAGTACGCTTTTATAAGTTAAAGTACATTTCTTACAAGTTAAACCACATTTTTGACAAGTTAAAGTACGTTTTTTTCAAGTTAATGTGTGTTTTTAACAATTTATACTTACGTTTTGACAAGTTAAAGTTACGTTTTGACAAGTTAAAGTACGTTTTTTACAAGTTAAAGTACGTTTTTTACAAGTTAAAGTACGTTTTTTACAAGTCGAAGTACGTTTCTACAAGATAAAGTAGATTTGTTACAAGTAAAACCACATTTTTGACAAGTTAAAGTACGTTTTTTTCAAGTTAATGTGTGTTTTTAACAATTTAAACTTACGTCTTGACAAGTAAAAGTTACGTTTTGAAAAGTTAAAGTAGGTTTTTTACAAATTAAAGTATGTTTTTTACAAGTTAAAGTACGTTTTTACAAGTTAAAGTACATTTGTGACAAGTTAAACCACATTTTTGACAAGTTAAAGTACGTTTTTTACAAGTGAATGTATATTTTTAACAATTTAAACTTATGTTTTGACAAGTTTAAGTTATGTTTTGACAAGTTAAAGTAGGTTTTTTACAAGTTAAAGTTACATTTTGACAAGTTAAAGTACGTTTTTCACAAGTTAAAGTACATTTTTTACAAGTTAAAGTACGTTTTTTACAAGTTGAAGTACGTTTCTACAATTTAAAGTACATTTGTTACAAGTTAAACCACATTTTTGACAAATTAATGTACGTTTTTTTCAACTTAATGTGTGTTTTTAACAATTTAAACTTACGTTTTGACACGTTAAAGTTACGTTTTGAAAAGTTAAAGTATGTTTTTTACAAATTAAAGTACGCTTTTTACATGTTAAAGTCGGTTTTTTACAAGTTATAGTTATGTATTGACGAGTGAAAGTACGTTTTTTACAAGTTAAAGTACGTTTTTTACAAGTTAAAGTACGTTTTTTACAAGTTGAAGTACGTTTTTATAAGTTAAAGCACATTTCTTACAAGTTAAACCATATTTTTGACAAGTTAAAGTACGTTTTTTTCAAGTTAATGTGTGTTTTTAACAATTTAAACTTACGTTTTGACAAGTTCAAGTTACGTTTTGACAAGTTAAAGTACGTTTTTTACAAGTTAAAGTACGTTTTTTACAAGTTAAAGTACGTTTTTTACAAGTTGAAGTACGTTTCTACAAGATAAAGTTCATTTGTTACAAGTAAAACCACATTTTTGACAAGTTCAAGTACGTTTTTTTCAAGTTAATGTGTGTTTTTAACAATTTAACCTTACGTCTTGAAAAGTTAAAGTTACGTTTTGAATAGTTAAAGTAGGTTTTTTACAAATTAAAGTACGTTTTTTACAAGTTAAAGTACGTTTTTGCAAGTTATATTACTTTTTTTATACGTTAAACCACATTTTTGACAAGTTAAAGTACGTTTTTTACAAGTGAATGTATGTTTTTAACAATTTAAACTTATGTTTTGACATGTTAAAATTACGTTTTGACAAGTTAAAGTAGGTTTTTTACAAATTAAAGTACGTTTTTACAAGTTAAAGTACGTTTTTACAAGTTAAAGTACATTTGTTACAAGTTAAACCACATTTTTGACAAGTTAAAGTACGTTTTTTACAAGTGAATGTATGTTTTTAACAATTTAAACTTATGTTTTGACAAGTTTAAGTTACGTTTTGACAAGTTAAAGTAGGTTTTTTACAAGTTAAAGTTACATTTTGACAAGTTAAAGTAAGTTTTTTACAAGTTAAAGTACATTTTATACAAGTTCAAGTACGTTTCTAAAAGTTAAAGTACATTTTTTACAAAATGAAGTACGTTTTTTACAAGTTGAAATACGTTTTTTAGAAGTTAAAGTTACGTTTTAACAAGTTTAAGTTACATTTTGACACATTAAAATTACATTTTGACAAGTTAAAGTACGTTTTTATAAGTTAAACTAACATTTTGACAAATTAAATTACGTTTTTAACAAGTTAAACTTACGTTTTGACAAATTAAAGTTACGTTTTGACAAGTTAAAGTAGGTTTTTTACAAGTTAAAGCACGTTTTTTACAAGTTGACGTACGTTTTTACAAGTTAAAGTACATTTGTTACAAGTTAAACCATATTCTTCACAAGTTAAAGTACGTTTTTTACAAGTGAATGTATGTTTTTAACAATTTAAACTTACGTTTTGACAAGTTAAAGTTACGTTTTGAAAAGGTAAAATAGGTTTTTTACAAATTAAAGTACGTTTTTTACAAGTTAAAGTACGTTTTTTACAAGTTAAAGTTAAGTATTGACAAGTTAAAGTACGTTTTTGACAAGTTAAAGTATGTTTTTTACAAGTTGAAGTACGTTTTCTACAAGTCAAAGCACGTTTTTTACAAGTTGAAGTACGTTTTTACAAGTTAAAGTACATTTGTTACAAGTTAAACCACATTTTTGACAAGTTAAAGTACGTTTTTTACAAGTGAATGTATGTTTTTAACAATTTAAACTTATGTTTTGACAAGTTTAAGTTACATTTTGACAAGTTAAAGTAGGTTTTTTACAAGTTAAAGTTACATTTTGACAAGTTAAAGTACGTTTTTCCAAAGTTAAAGTACATTTTTTACAAGTTAAAGTACGTTTTTTACAAGTTCAAGTACGTTTCTACAAGTTAAAGTACATTTGTTACAAGTTAAACCACATTTTTGACAAATTAATGTACGTTTTTTTCAACTTAATGTGTGTTTTTAACAATTTAAACTTACGTTTTCACAAGTTAAAGTTACGTTTTGAAAATTTAAAGTACGTTTTTTACAAGTTAAAGTACGTTTTTTACAAGTTGAAGTACGTTTCTACAAGATAAAGTACATTTGTTACAAGTAAAACCACATTTTTGACAAGTTAAAGTACGTTTTTTTCAAGTTAATGTGTGTTTTTAACTATTTAAACTTACGTCTTGACAAGTTAAAGTTACGTTTTGAAAAGTTAAAGTAGGTTTTTTACAAATTAAAGTACGTTTTTTACAAGTTAAAGTACGTTTTTACAAGTTATATTACATTTTTTATACGTTAAACCACATTTTTGACAAGTTAAAGTACGTTTTTTACAAGTGAATGTATGTTTTTAACAATTTAAACTTATGTTTTGACATGTTAAAATTACGTTTTGACAAGTTAAAGAAGGTTTTTTACAAATTAAAGTACGTTTTTACAAGTTAAAGTACGTTTTTACAAGTTAAAGTACATTTGTTACAAGTTAAACCACATTTTTGACAAGTTAAAGTACGTTTTTTACAAGTGAATGTATGTTTTTAACAATTTAAACTTATGTTTTGACAAGTTTAAGTTACGTTTTGACAAGTTAAAGTAGGTTTTTTACAAGTTAAAGTTACATTTTGACAAGTTAAAGTAAGTTTTTTACAAGTTAAAGTACATTTTTTACAAGTTAAAGTACGTTTAAGTACGTTTCTAAAAGTTAAAGTACATTTTTTACAAATTGAAGTACGTTTTTTACAAGTTAAAGTACGTTTTTTACAAGTTAAAGTACGTTTTTTACAAGTTGAAGTACGTTTCTACAAGTTAAAGTACATTTGTTACAAGTTAAACCACATTTTTGACAAATTAATGTACGTTTTTTTCAACTTAATGTGTGTTTTTAACAATTTAAACTTACGTTTTCACAAGTTAATGTTACGTTTTGAAAAATTAAAGTACGTTTTTTACAAGTTAAAGTACGTTTTTACAAGTTATGTTACATTTGTTATACGTTAAACCACATTTTTGACAAGTTAAAGTACGTTTTTTACAAGTGAATGTATGTTTTTAACAATTTAAACTTATGTTTTGACAAGTTTAAGTTACGTTTTGACAAGTTAAAGTAGGTTTTTTACAAGTTAAAGTTACATTTTGACAAGTTAAAGTACGTTTTTTACAAGTTAAAGTACATTTTTTACAAGTTAAAGTACGTTTAAGTACGTTTCTAAAAGTTAAAGTACATTTTTTACAAATTGAAGTACGTTTTTTACAAGTTGAAATACGTTTTTTAGAAGTTAACGTTACGTTTTAACAAGTTTAAGTTACGTTTTGACACATTAAAATTACATTTTGACAAGTTAAAGTACGTTTTTATAAGTCAAACTAACATTTTGACAAATTAAATTACGTTTTTAACAAGTTAAACTTACGTTTTGACAAATTAAAGTTACGTTTTGACAAGTTAAAGTAGGTTTTTTACAAGTTAAAGCACGTTTACAAGTTGACGTACGTTTTTACAAGTTAAAGTACATTTGTTACAAATTAAACCATATTCTTCACAAGTTAAAGTACGTTTTTTACAGGTGAATGTATGTTTTTAACAATTTAAACTTACGTTTTGACAAGTTAAAGTTACGTTTTGAAAAGGTAAAATAGGTTTTTTTACAAATTAAAGTACGTTTTTTACAAGTTAAAGTACGTTTTTTACAAGTTAAAGTTAAGTATTGACAAGTTAAAGTACGTTTTTGACAAGTTAAAGTATGTTTTTTACAAGTTGAAGTATGTTTTCTACAAGTCAAAGCACGTTTTTTACAAGTTGAAGTACGTTTTTACAAGTTAAAGTACATTTGTTACAAGTTAAACCACATTTTTGACAAGTTAAAGTACGTTTTTTACAAGTGAATGTATGTTTTTAACAATTTAAACTTATGTTTTGACAAGTTTAAGTTACATTTTGACAAGTTAAAGTAGGTTTTTTACAAGTTAAAGTTACATTTTGACAAGTTAAAGTACGTTTTTCCAAAGTTAAAGTACATTTTTTACAAGTTAAAGTACGTTTTTTACAAGTTGAAGTACGTTTCTACAAGTTAAAGTACATTTGTTACAAGTTAAACCACATTTTTGACAAATTAATGTACGTTTTTTTCAACTTAATGTGTGTTTTTAACAATTTAAACTTACGTTTTGACAAGTTAAAGTTACGTTTTGAAAAGTTAAAGTACGTTTTTTACAAGTTAAAGTACGTTTTTTACAAGTTAAAGTCGGTTTTTTACAAGTTAAAGTTATGTATTGACAAGTTAAAGTACGTTTTTTACAAGTTAAAGTGCGTTTTTTACAAGTTAAAGTACGTTTTTTACAAGTTGAAGTACGTTTTTATAAGTTAAAGTACATTTCTTACAAGTTAAACCACATTTTTGACAAGTTAAAGTACGTTTTTTTCAAGTTAATGTGTGTTTTTAACAATTTAAACTTACGTTTTGACAAGTTAAAGTTACGTTTTGACAAGTTAAAGTACGTTTTTTACAAGTTAAAGTACGTTTTTTTCAAGTTAATGTGTGTTTTTAACAATTTAAACTTACGTCTTGACAAGTTAAAGTTACGTTTTGAAAAGTTAAAGTAGGTTTTTTACAAATTAAAGTACGTTTTTTACAAGTTAAAGTACGTTTTTACAAGTTAAAGTACATTTTTTACAAGTTAAACCACATTTTTGACAAGTTAAAGTACGTTTTTTACATGTGAATGTATGTTTTTAACAATTTAAACTTATGTTTTGACAAGTTTAAGTTACGTTTTGACAAGTTAAAGTAGGTTTTTTACAAGTTAAAGTTACATTTTGACAAGTTAAAGTGCGTTTTTTACGAGTTAAAGTACATTTTTTACAAGTTAAAGTACGTTTTTTACAAGTTGAAGTACGTTTCTACAAGTTAAAGTATAATTGTTACAAGTTAAACCACATTTTTGACAAGTTAAAGTACGTTTTTTACATGTGAATGTATGTTTTTAACAATTTAAACTTATGTTTTGACAAGTTTAAGTTACGTTTTGACAAGTTAAAGTAGGTTTTTTACAAGTTAAAGTTACATTTTGACAAGTTAAAGTGCGTTTTTTACGAGTTAAAGTACATTTTTTACAAGTTAAAGTACGTTTTTTACAAGTTGAAGTACGTTTCTACAAGTTAAAGTATATTTGTTACAAGTTAAACCACATTTTTGACAAATTAAAGTATGTTTTTTTCAACTTAATGTGTGTTTTTAACAATTTAAACTTACGTTTTGACAAGTTAAAGTTACGTTTTGAAAAGTTAAAGTAGGTTTTTTACAAATTAAAGTACGTTTTTTACAAGTTAAAGTACGTTTTTCCAAGTTAAAGTACATTTGTTACAAGTTAAACCACATTTTTGACAAGTTAAAGTACGTTTTTTTCAAGTTAATGTGTGTTTTTAACAATTTAAACTTATGTTTTGACAAGTTTAAGTTACGTTTTGACAAGCTAAAGTAGGTTTTTTACAAGTTAAAGTTACATTTTGACAAGTTAAAGTGCGTTTTTTACAAGTTAAAGTACAATCTTTACAAGTTAAGGTACGTTTTTTACAAGTTGAAGTACGTTTCTACAAGTTAAAGTACATTTGTTAGAAGTTAAACCACATTTTTGAAAAATTAATGTACGTTTTTTCAACTTAATGTGTGTTTTTAACAATTTAAACTTACGTTTTGACAAGTTAAAGTTACGTTTTGAAAATTTAAAGTAGGTTTTTTACAAATTAAAGTACGTTTTTTACAAGTTAAAGTTGTTTTTTACAAGTTAAAGTTATGTATTGACAAGTTAAAGTACGTTTTTTACAAGTTAAAGTACGTTTTTTACAAGTTAAAGTACGTTTTTTACAAGTTGAAGTACGTTTTTATAAGTTAAAGTACATTTCTTACAAGTTAAACCACATTTTTGACAAGTTAAAGTACGTTTTTTTCAAGTTAATGTGTGTTTTTAACAATTTAAACTTACGTTTTGACAAGTTAAAGTTACATTTTGACAAGTTAAAGTACGTTTTTTACAAGTTAAAGTACGTTTTTTACAAGTTAAAGTACGTTTTTTACAAGTTGAAGTACGTTTTTATAAGTTAAAGTACATTTCTTACAAGTTAAACCACATTTTTGACAAGTTAAAGTACGTTTTTTTCAAGTTAATGTGTGTTTTTAACAATTTAAACTTACGTTTTGACAAGTTAAAGTTACATTTTGACAAGTTAAAGTACATTTTTTACAAGTTAAAGTACGTTTTTTACAAGTTAAAATACGTTTTTTACAAGTTGAAGTACGTTTCTACAAGATAAAGTACATTTGTTACAAGTAAAACCACATTTTTGACAAGTTAAAGTACGTTTTTTACAAGTTAATGTATGTTTTTAACAATTTAAACTTATGTTTTGACAAGTTAAAATTACGTTTTGACAAGTTAAAGTAGGTTTTTTACAAATTTAAGTACGTTTTTTACAAGTTAAAGTACGTTTTTACAAGTTAAAGTACACTTGTTACAAGTTAAACCACATTTTGACAAGTTAAAGTACGTTTTTTACAAGTGAATGTATGTTTTTAACAATTTAAACTTATGTTTTGACAAGTTTAAGTTACGTTTTGACAAGTTAAAGTTGGTTTTTTACAAGTTAAAGTTACATTTTGACTAGTTAAAGTACGTTTTTCACAAGTTAAAGTACGTTTTTTAAAAGTTATATTACGTTTGTTATACGTTAAACCACATTTTTGATAAGTTAAAGTACGTTTTTTACAAGTGAATGTATGTTTTTAACAATTTAAACTTATGTTTTGACAAGTTAAAATTACGTTTTGACAAGTTAAAGTAGGTTTTTTACAAATTTAAGTACGTTTTTTACAAGTTAAAGTACGTTTTTACAAGTTAAAGTACACTTGTTACAAGTTAAACAACATTTTTGACAAGTTAAAGTACCTTTTTTACAAGTGAATGTATGTTTTTAACAATTTAAACTTATGTTTTGACAAGTTTAAGTTACGTTTTGACAAGTTAAAGTTGGTTTTTTACAAGTTAAAGTTACATTTTGACAAGTTAAAATACGTTTTTTACAAGTTAAAGTACATTTTTTACAAGTTAAAGTACGTTTTTTACAAGTTGAAGTATGTTTCTACAAGTTAAAGTACATTTTTTACAAATTGAAGTACGTTTTTTACAAGTTGAAATACGTTTTTTAGAAGTTAAAGTTACGTTTTAACAAGTTTAAGTTACGTTTTGACACATTAAAATTACATTTTGACAAGTTAAAGTACGTTTTTATAAGTTAAACTAACATTTTGACAAATTAAATTACGTTTTTAACAAGTTAAACTTACGTTTTGACAAATTAAAGTTACGTAATGACAAGTTAAAGTAGGTTTTTTACAAGTTAAAGCACGTTTTTTACAAGTTGACGTACGTTTTTACAAGTTAAAGTACATTTGTTACAAGTTAAACCATATTCTTGACAAGTTAAAATACGTTTTTTACAAGTGAATGTATGTTTTTAACAATTTAAACTTACGTTTTGACAAGTTAAAGTTACGTTTTGAAAAGGTAAAATAGGTTTTTTACAAATTAAAGTACATTTTTTACAAGTTAAAGTACGTTTTTTACAAGTTAAAGTTACGTATTGACAAGTTAACGTACGTTTTTGACAAGTTAAAGTATGTTTTTTACAAGTTGAATTACGTTTTTTACAAGTCAAAGCACGTTTTTTACTTGTTGAAGTACGTTTTTACAAGTTAAAGTACATTGGTTACAAGTTAAACCACATTTTTGACAAGTTAAAGTACGTTTTTTTACAAGTGAATGTATGTTTTTAACAATTTAAACTTATGTTTTGACAAGTTTAAGTTATGTTTTGACAAGTTAAAGTAGGTTTTTTACAAGTTAAAGTTACATTTTGACAAGTTAAAGTACGTTTTTTACAAGTTAAATTACATTATTTACAAGTTAAAGTACGTTTTTTACACGTTGAAGTACGTTTCTACAAGTTAAAGTACATTTGTTACAAGTTAAACCACATTTTTGACAAATTAATGTACGTTTTTTTCAACTTAATGTGTGTTTTTAACAATTTAAACTTACGGTTTGACAAGTTAAAGTTACGTTTTGAAAAGTTAAGGTAGGTTATTTACAAATTAAAGTACGTTTTTTACAAGTTAAAGTCGGTTTTTTACAAGTTAAAGTTATTTATTGACAAGTTAAAGTACGTTTTTTACAAGTTAAAGTACGTTTTTTACAAGTTAAAGTTCGTTTTTTACAAGTTGAAGTTCGTTTTTATAAGTTAAAGTACATTTCTTACAAGTTAAACCACATGTTTGACAAGTAAAAGTACGTTTTTTTCAAATTAATGTGTGTTTTTGACAATTTAAACTTACGTCTTGACAAGTTAAAGTTACGCTTTGAAAAGTTAAAGTAGGTTTTTTACAAATTAAAGTACGTTTTTTACAAGTTAAAGTACATTTTTACAAGTTAAATTACATTTGTTATATGTTAAACCCCATTTTTGACAAGTTAAAGTACGTTTTTTACACGTGAATGTATGTTTTTAACAATTTAAACTTATGTTTTGACAAGTTAAAATTACGTTTTGACAAGTTATAGTAGGTTTTTTACAAATTAAAGTACGTTTTTTACAAGTTAAAGTACTTTTTTACAAGTTAAAGTACATTTGTTACAAGTTAAACCACATTTTTGCCAAGTTAAAGTACGTTTTTTACAAGTGAATGTATGTTTTTAACAATTTAAACTTATGTTTTGACAAGTTTAAGTTACGTTTTGACAAGTTAAAGTAGGTTTTTTACAAGTTAAAGTTACATTTTGACAAGTTAAAGTACGTTTTTTACATTTAAAGTACATTTTTTACAAGTTAAAGTACGTTTTTTACAAGTTGAAGTACGTTTCTACAAGTTAAAGTACATTTGTTACAAGTTAAACCACATTTTTGACAAATTAATGTAAGTTTTTTTCAACTTAATGTGTGTTTTTAACAATTTAAACTTACGTTTTGACAAGTTAAAGTTACGTTTTGAAAAGTTAAAGTGGGTTTTTTACAAATTAAAGTACGTTTTTTACAAGTTAAAGTACTTTTTTACAAGTTAAAGTACATTTGTTACAAGTTAAACAATATTTTTGACAAGTTAAAGTACGTTTTTACAAGTTAATGTATGTTTTTAACAAGTTAAACTTACGTTTTGAAAAGTTAAAGTTACGTTTTGACAAGTTAAAGTAGTTTTTTACAAGTTAAAGTACGTTTTTTACAAGTTAAAGTTACGTTTTAACAACTTAAAGTTACGTTTTGACACATTAAAATTACATTTTGAAAAGTTGAGGTACGTTTTTTATGAGTTAAAGTTATGTTTTGACAATTTAAATTACTTTTTTATCAAGTTAAACTTACGTTTTGACAAATTAAAGTTACATTTTGACAAGTTAAAGTACGTTTTTACAAGTTATATTACATTTGTTATACGTTAAACCACATTTTTGACAAGTTAAAGTACGTTTTTTACAAGTGAATGTATGTTTTTAACAATTTAAACTTATGTTTTGACAAGTTAAAGTTACGTTTTGAAAAGTTAAAGTGGGTTTTTTACAAATTAAAGTACGTTTTTTACAAGTTAAAGTACTTTTTTACAAGTTAAAGTACATTTGTTACAAGTTAAACCATATTTTTGACAAGTTAAAGTACGTTTTTACAAGTTAATGTATGTTTTTAACAAGTTAAACTTACGTTTTGAAAAGTTAAAGTTACGTTTTGACAAGTTAAAGTAGTTTTTTACAAGTTAAAGTACGTTTTTTACAAGTTAAAGTTACGTTTTAACAACTTAAAGTTACGTTTTGACACATTAAAATTACATTTTGAAAAGTTGAGGTACGTTTTTTATGAGTTAAAGTTATGTTTTGACAATTTAAATTACTTTTTTATCAAGTTAAACTTACGTTTTGACAAATTAAAGTTACATTTTGACAAGTTAAAGTACGTTTTTACAAGTTATATTACATTTGTTATACGTTAAACCACATTTTGGACAAGTTAAAGTACGTTTTTTACAAGTGAATGTATGTTTTTAACAATTTAAACTTATGTTTTGACAAGTTAAAGTTACGTTTTGAAAAGTTAAAGTAGGTTTTTTACAAATTAAAGTACTTTTTTTACAAGTTAAAGTACCTTTCCACAAGTTAAAGTACATTTGTTACAAGTTAAACCACATTTTTGACAAGTTAAGGTACAATTTTTATAAGTTAATGTATGTTTGTAACAAGTTAAACTTATGTTTTGAAAAGTTAAAGTTACGTTTTGACAAGTTAAATTAGTTTTCAACAAGTTAAAATACGTTTTTTACAAGTTAAAGTTACGTTTTGACAAGTTAAAGTTAAATTTTGACACGTTAAAATACGTTTTTTACAAGTTAAAGTACATTTTTTACAACTTGAAGTAAGTTTTTTACAAGTTAATGTTACGTTTTAACAACTTAAAGTTACGTTTTGACAAGTTAAAGTACTTTTTTTACAAATTAAAGTACGTTTTTTACAAGTTAAAGTACGTTTTTTACAAGTTGAAGTACGTATCTACAAGTTAAAGTACATTTTTTTCAATTTAATGTGTGTTTTTAACAATTTAAAATTACGTTTCGACAAGTTAAAGTTACGTTTTGAGAAGTTAAAGTATGTTTTTTACAAATTAAAGTACGTTTTTTACAAGTTAAAGTAGGTTTTTTACAAGTTAAAGTTACGTATTGACAAGTTAAAGTACGTTTTTTACAAATGAAAGTACGTTTTTTACAAGTTGAAGTACGTTTTTATAAGTTAAAGTACATTTATTACAAGTTAAACCACATTTTTGACAAGTTAAAGTACGTCTTTTTAAAGTTAATGTGTGTTTTTAACAATTTAAACTTATGTTTTGACAAGTTAGAGTTACGTTTTGACAAGTTCAAGTAGGTTTTTTACAAATTAAAGTTCGTTTTTTACAAGTTAAAGTACGTTTTTACAAGTTAAAGTACATTTGTTACAAGTTAAACCACATTTTTGACAAGTTAAAGTATTTTTTTTACAAGTGAATGAATGTTTTTAACAATTTAAGCTTATGTTTTGACAAGTTTAAGTTACGTTTTGACAAGTTAAAGTAGGTTTTTTACAAGTTAAAGTTACATTTTGACAAGTTAAAGTACGATTTTTTACAAGTTAAAGTACATTTTTTACAAGTTAAAGTACGTTTTTTACAAGTTGAAGTACGTTTCTACAAGTTAAAGTACATTTGTTACAAGTTAAACCACATTTTTGACAAGTTAAAGTACATTTTTTTCAAGTTAATGTGTGTTTTTAACAATTTAAACTTACGTTTCGACAAGTTAAAGTTACGTTTTGAGAAGTTAAAGTATGTTTTTTACAAATTAAAGTACGTTTTTTACAAGTTAAAGTAGGTTTTTTACAAGTTAAAGTTACGTATTGACAAGTTAAAGTACGTTTTTTACAACTGAAAGTACGTTTTTTACAAGTTGAAGTACGTTTTTATAAGTTAAAGTACATTTATTACAAGTTAAACCACATTTTTGACAAGTTAAAGTACGTCTTTTTCAAGTTAATGTGTGTTTTTAACAATTTAAACTTATGTTTTGACAAGTTAGAGTTACGTTTTGACAAGTTAAAGTAGGTTTTATACAAATTAAAGTTCGTTTTTTACAAGTTAAAGTACGTTTTTACAAGTTAAAGTACATTTGTTACAAGTTAAACCACATTTTTGACAAGTTAAAGTATTTTTTTTACAAGTGAATGTATGTTTTTAACAATTTAAACTTATGTTTTGACAAGTTTAAGTTACGTTTTGAGAAGTTAAAGTATGTTTTTTACAAATTAAAGTACGTTTTTTACAAGTTAAAGTAGGTTTTTTACAAGTTAAAGTTACGTATTGACAAGTTAAAGTACGTTTTTTACAAATGAAAGTACGTTTTTTACAAGTTGAAGTACGTTTTTATAAGTTAAAGTACATTTATTACAAGTTAAACCACATTTTTGACAAGTTAAAGTACGTCTTTTTAAAGTTAATGTGTGTTTTTAACAATTTAAACTTATGTTTTGACAAGTTAGAGTTACGTTTTGACAAGTTAAAGTAGGTTTTTTACAAATTAAAGTTCGTTTTTTACAAGTTAAAGTACGTTTTTACAAGTTAAAGTACATTTGTTACAAGTTAAACCACATTTTTGACAAGTTAAAGTATTTTTTTTACAAGTGAATGAATGTTTTTAACAATTTAAGCTTATGTTTTGACAAGTTTAAGTTACGTTTTGACAAGTTAAAGTAGGTTTTTTACAAGTTAAAGTTACATTTTGACAAGTTAAAGTACGATTTTTTACAAGTTAAAGTACATTTTTTACAAGTTAAAGTACGTTTTTTACAAGTTGAAGTACGTTTCTACAAGTTAAAGTACATTTGTTACAAGTTAAACCACATTTTTGACAAGTTAAAGTACATTTTTTTCAAGTTAATGTGTGTTTTTAACAATTTAAACTTACGTTTCGACAAGTTAAAGTTACGTTTTGAGAAGTTAAAGTATGTTTTTTACAAATTAAAGTACGTTTTTTACAAGTTAAAGTAGGTTTTTTACAAGTTAAAGTTACGTATTGACAAGTTAAAGTACGTTTTTTACAACTGAAAGTACGTTTTTTACAAGTTGAAGTACGTTTTTATAAGTTAAAGTACATTTATTACAAGTTAAACCACATTTTTGACAAGTTAAAGTACATCTTTTTCAAGTTAATGTGTATTTTTAACAATTTAAACTTATGTTTTGACAAGTTAGAGTTACGTTTTGACAAGTTAAAGTAGGTTTTATACAAATTAAAGTTCGTTTTTTACAAGTTAAAGTACGTTTTTACAAGTTAAAGTACATTTGTTACAAGTTAAACCACATTTTTGACAAGTTAAAGTATTTTTTTTACAAGTGAATGTATGTTTTTAACAATTTAAACTTATGTTTTGACAAGTTTAAGTTACGTTTTGACAAGTTAAAGTAGGTTTTTTACAAGTTAAAGTTACATTTTGACAAGTTAAAGTACGATTTTTTACAAGTTAAAGTACATTTTTTACAAGTTAAAGTACGTTTTTTACAAGTTGAAGTACGTTTCTACAAGTTAAAGTACATTTGCTACAAGTTAAACCACATTTTTGACAAGTTAAAGTACATTTTTTTCAAGTTAATGTGTGTTTTTAACAATTTAAACTTACGTTTCGACAAGTTAAAGTTACGTTTTGAGAAGTTAAAGTAGGTTTTTTACAACTTAAAGTTAGGTATTGATAAGTTAAAGTACGTTTTATACAACTGAAAGTACGTTTTTTACAAGTTGAAGTATTTTTTTATAAGTAAAATTCTATATATTACAAGTTAAACCACATTTTTGACAAGTTAAAGTACGTCTTTTTCAAGTTAATGTGTGTTTTTAACAATTTAAACTTATGTTTTGACAAGTTAGAGTTACGTTTTGACAAGTTAAAGTAGGTTTTTTACAAATTAAAGTACGTTTTTTACAAGTTAAAGTACTTTTTTACAAGTTAAAGTACATTTGTTACAAGTTAAACCACATTTTTGACAAGTTAAAGTACGTTTTTTACAAGTGAATGTATGTTTTTAACAATTTAAACTTATGTTTTGACAAGTTAAAGTTACGTTTTGACAAGTTAAAGTAGGTTTTTTACAAATTAAAGTATGTTTTTTACAAATTAAAGTACGTTTTTACAAGTTATAGTTCATTTGTTATAAGTTAAACCACATTTTTGACAAGTTAAAGTATTTTTTTTACAAGTGAATGTATGTTTTTAACAATTTAACTTATGTTTTGACAAGTTTATGTTACGTTTTGATAAGTTAAAGTAGGTTTTTTACAAGATAAAGTTACATTTTGACAAGTTAAAGTACGATTTTTTACAAGTTAAAGTTACATATTAACAAGTTAAAGTACATTTTTTACAAGTTAAAGTACGTTTTTTACAAGTTAAAGTACGTTTTTTACAAGTTGAAGTACGTTTCTACAAGTTAAAGTACATTTGCTACAAGTTAAACCACATTTTTGACAAGTTAAAGTACATTTTTTTCAAGTTAATGTGTGTTTTTAACAATTTAAACTTACGTTTCGACAAGTTAAAGTTACGTTTTGAGAAGTTAAAGTAGGTTTTTTACAACTTAAAGTTAGGTATTGATAAGTTAAAGTACGTTTTATACAACTGAAAGTACGTTTTTTACAAGTTGAAGTATTTTTTTATAAGTAAAATTCTATATATTACAAGTTAAACCACATTTTTGACAAGTTAAAGTACGTCTTTTTCAAGTTAATGTGTGTTTTTAACAATTTAAACTTATGTTTTGACAAGTTAGAGTTACGTTTTGACAAGTTAAAGTAGGTTTTTTACAAATTAAAGTACGTTTTTTACAAGTTAAAGTACTTTTTTACAAGTTAAAGTACATTTGTTACAAGTTAAACCACATTTTTGACAAGTTAAAGTACGTTTTTTACAAGTGAATGTATGTTTTTAACAATTTAAACTTATGTTTTGACAAGTTAAAGTTACGTTTTGACAAGTTAAAGTAGGTTTTTTACAAATTAAAGTATGTTTTTTACAAATTAAAGTACGTTTTTACAAGTTATAGTTCATTTGTTATAAGTTAAACCACATTTTTGACAAGTTAAAGTATTTTTTTTACAAGTGAATGTATGTTTTTAACAATCTAACTTATGTTTTGACAAGTTTATGTTACGTTTTGATAAGTTAAAGTAGGTTTTTTACAAGATAAAGTTACATTTTGACAAGTTAAAGTACGATTTTTTACAAGTTAAAGTTACATATTAACAAGTTAAAGTACATTTTTTACAAGTTAAAGTACGTTTTTTACAAGTTAAAGTACGTTTTTTACAAGTTGAAGTACGTTTTTATAAGTTAAAGTACATTTGTTACAAGTTAAACCACATTTTTGACAAGTTAAATTACGTTTTTTTCAAGTTACTGTGTTTTTAACAATTTAAACTTACGTTTTGACAAGTTAAAGTTACGTTTTGAAAAGTTAAAGTAGGTTTTTTACAAATTAAAGTACTTTTTTGACAAGTTAAAGTACCTTTTTAGAAGTTAAAGTACATTTGTTACAAGTTAAACCACATTTTTGACAAGTTAAAGTACGTTTTTTACAAGTTAATGTATGTTTTTAACAACTTAAACTTACGTTTTGAAAAGTTAAAGTTACGTTTTGAAAAGTTAAAGTAGTTTTTAACAAGTTAAAATACGTTTTTTACAAGTTAAAGTTTTGTTTTGACTAGTTAAAGTTACATTTTGACACGTTAAAATACGTTTTTTACAAGTTAAAGTACGTTTTTTACAACTTGAAGTAAGTTTTATAAGAAGTTAAAGTTACGTTTTAACAACTTAAAGTTACGTTTTGACACATTAAAATTACATTTTGACAACTTAAAGTACGTTTTTTACAAGTTAAAGCAAGTGTTTTACAAGTTGAAGTACGTTTTTTACAAGTTGAAGTACGTTTTTAGAAGTTAAAGTTACGTTTTAACAACTTTACGTTACGTTTTGAAACATTAAAATTACATTTTGATAGTTAAAGTACGTTTTTATAAGTTAAACTAACATTTTGACAAATTAAATTACGTTTTTAACAAGTTAAACTTACGTTTTGACAAATTAAAGTTACGTTTTGACAAGTTAAAGTAGGTTTATTACAAGTTAAAGCACGTTTTTTACAAGTTGAAGTACGTTTTTACAAGTTAAAGTACATTTGTAACAAGTTAAACCACATTTTTGACAAGTTAAAGTACGTTTTTTACAAGTGAATGTATGTTCTTAACAATTTAAACTTATGTTTTGACAAGTTAAAGTTACGTTTGGATATGTTAAAGTAGCTTTATTACAAGTTAAAGTTACGTTTTAAAAAGTTAAAGTACGATTTTTTAAAGTTAAAGTACGTTTTTTACAAGTTAAAGTACGTTTTTTACAAGTTGAAGTACGTTTTTACAAGTTAAAGTACATTTGTTACAAGTTAAAGTACGTTTTTTTCAAGTTAATGTGTGTTTTTAACAATTTAAACTTATGTTTTGACAAGTTAAACTTACGTTTTGAAAATTAAAGTTACGTTTTCACAACTGAATGTAGGTTTTTACAAGTTAAAGTACGTTTTGTACAAGTTAAAGTTACGTTTTAACAACTTAAAGTTACGTTTTGACACATTAAAATTAAATTTTGACAAGTTAAAGTACGTTTTTTATAAGTTAAAATTACGTTTTGACAAGTTAAGTTATGTTTTTAACAAGTTAAACTTACGTTTTGACAAATTAAAGTTACGTTTTGACAGGTTAAAGTAGGTTTTTTTACAAGTTAAAGCACGTTTTTTATAAGTTGAAGTACATTTTTACAAGTTAAAGTACATTTGTCACAAGTTAAACCACATATTTGACAAGTTAAAGTACGTTTATTACTAGTGAATGTATGTTTTTAACAATTTAAACTTATGTTTTGACAAGTTAAAGTTACTTTTTGACAAGTTAAAGTAGGTTTTTTACAAGTTAAAGTTACATATTAACAAGTTAAAGTACATTTTTTCCAAGTTAAAGTACGTTTTTTACAAGTTAAAGTACATTTGTTACAAGTTAAAATACATTTGTTACAAGTTAAACCACATATTTGACAAGTTAAAGTACTTTTATTACAAGTTAATGTATGTTTTTAACAAATTTAACTTATGTTTTGACAAGTTAAAGTTACTTTTTAAAAGTTAAAGTAGGTTTTTTACAAGTTAAAGTTACATATTAACAAGTTAAAGTACATTTTTTACAAGTTAAAATACGTTTTTTACAAGTTAAAATACGTTTTTTACAAGTTGAAGTACGTTTTTATAAGTTAAAGTACATTTGTTACAATTTAAACCACATTTTTGACAAGTTAAATTACGTTTTTTTCAAGTTAATGTGTGTTTTTAACAATTTAAACTTACGTTTTGACAAGTTAAAGTTACATTTTGAAAAGTTAAAGTAGGTTTTTTACAAATTAAAGTACTTTTTTGACAAGTTAAAGTACCTTTTTAGAAGTTAAAGTACATTTGTTACAAGTTAAACCACATTTTTGACAAGTTAAAGTACGTTTTTTACAAGTTAATGTATGTTTTTAACAACTTAAACTTACGTTTTGAAAAGTTAAAGTTACGTTTTGACAAGTTAAAGTAGTTTTTAACAAGTTAAAATACGTTTTTTACAAGTTAAAGTTTTGTTTTGACCAGTTAAAGTTACATTTTGACACGTTAAAATATTTTTTTTACAAGTTAAAGTACGTTTTTTAAAACTTGAAGTAAGTTTTTTTAGAAGTTAAAGTTACGTTTTAACAACTTAAAGTTACGTTTTGACACATTAAAATTACATTTTGACAACTTAAAGTACGTTTTTTACAAGTTAAAGCAAGTGTTTTACAAGTTGAAGTACGTTTTTTACAAGTTGAAGTACGTTTTTTAGAAGTTAAAGTTACGTTTTAACAACTTTAAGTTACGTGTTGACACATTAAAATTACATTTTGACAAGTTAAAGTACGTTTTTATAAGTTAAACTAACATTTTGACAAATTAAATTACGTTTTTAACAAGTTAAACTTACGTTTTGACGAATTAAAGTTACGTTTTGACAAATTAAAGTAGGTTTATTACAAGTTAAAGCACGTTTTTTACAAGTTGAAGTACGTTTTTACAAGTTAAAGTACATTTGTAACAAGTTAAACCACATTTTTGACAAGTTAAAGTACATTTTTTACAAGTGAATGTATGTTCTTAACAATTTAAACTTATGTTTTGACAAGTTAAAGTTACTTTTTGACAAGTTAAAGTAGGTTTTTTTCAAGTTATAGTACGTTTTTTACAAGTTAAAGTACGTTTTTAACAGTTCAAGTACATTTGTTACAAGTTAAAACACATTTTTCACAAGTTAAAGTACGTTTTTTACAAGTTAATGTATGTTTTTAACAAGTTAAACTTACGTTTTGAAAAGTTAAAGTTACGTTTTCACAACTGAATGTAGTTTTTTACAAGTTAAGGTACGTTTTGTACAAGTTAAAGTTACGTTTTAACAACTTAAAGTTACGTTTTGACACATTAAAATTACATTTTGACAAGTTAAAGTACGTTTTTTATAAGTTAAAGTTACGTTTTGACAAGTTAAGTTATGTTTTTAACAAGTTAAACTTATGTTTTGACAAGTTCAAGTTACGTTTGGACATGTTAAAGTAGCTTTATTACAAGTTAAAGTTACGTTTTAAAAAGTTAAAGTACGTTTTTTACAAGTTAAAGTACGTTTTTTACAAGTTAAAGTACGTTTTTTACAAGTTGAAGTACGTTTTTATAAGTTAAAGTACATTTGTTACAAGTTAAACCACATTTTTGACAAGTTAAATTACGTTTTTTTCAAGTTAATGTGTGTTTTTAACAATTTAAACTTACGTTTTGACAAGTTAAAGTTACATTTTGAAAAGTTAAAGTAGGTTTTTTACAAATTAAAGTACTTTTTTGACAAGTTAAAGTACCTTTTTAGAAGTTAAAGTACATTTGTTACAAGTTAAACCACATTTTTGACAAGTTAAAGTACGTTTTTTACAAGTTAATGTATGTTTTTAACAGCTTAAACTTACGTTTTGAAAAGTTAAAGTTACGTTTTAACAAGTTAAAGTAGTTTTTAACAAGTTAAAATACGTTTTTTACAAGTTAAAGTTTTGTTTTGACCAGTTAAAGTTACATTTTGACACGTTAAATTATATTTTTTACAAGTTAAAGTACGTTTTTTACAACTTGAAGTAAGTTTTTTTAGAAGTTAAAGTTACGTTTTAACAACTTAAAGTTACGTTTTGACACATTAAAATTACATTTTGACAACTTAAAGTACGTTTTTTACAAGTTAAAGCAAGTGTTTTACAAGTTGAAGTACGTTTTTTACAAGTTGAAGTACGTTTTTTAGAAGTTAAAGTTACGTTTTAACAACTTTAAGTTACGTGTTGACACATTAAAATTACATTTTGACAAGTTAAAGTACGTTTTTATAAGTTAAACTAACATTTTGACAAATTAAATTACGTTTTTAACAAGTTAAACTTACGTTTTGACGAATTAAAGTTACGTTTTGACAAATTAAAGTAGGTTTATTACAAGTTAAAGCACGTTTTTTACAAGTTGAAGTACGTTTTTACAAGTTAAAGTACATTTGTAACAAGTTAAACCACATTTTTGACAAGTTAAAGTACATTTTTTACAAGTGAATGTATGTTCTTAACAATTTAAACTTATGTTTTGACAAGTTCAAGTTACGTTTGGACATGTTAAAGTAGCTTTATTACAAGTTAAAGTTACATTTTAAAAAGTTAAAGTACGTTTTTTACAAGTTAAAGTACATTTTTTACAAGTTAAAGTACGTATTTTACAAGTTGAAGTACGTTTTTACAAGTTAAAGTACATTTGTTACAAGTTAAACCACATTATTGACAAGTTAAAGTACGTTTTTTTCAAGTTAATGTGTGTTTTTAACAATTTAAACTTACGTTTTGACAAGTTAAAGTTACGTTTTGAAAAGTTAAAGAAGGTTTTTTACAAATTATAGTACGTTTTTTACAAGTTAAAGTACGTTTTTAACAGTTCAAGTACATTTGTTACAAGTTAAAACACATTTTTCACAAGTTAAAGTACGTTTTTTACAAGTTAATGTATGTTTTTAACAAGTTAAACTTATGTTTTGAAAAGTTAAAGTTACGTTTTCACAACTGAATGTAGTTTTTTACAAGTTAAAGTACGTTTTGTACAAGTTAAAGTTACATTTTAACAACTTAAAGTTACGTTTTGACACATTAAAATTACATTTTGACAAGTTAAAGTACGTTTTTTATAAGTTAAAGTTACGTTTTGACAAGTTAAGTTATGTTTTTAACAAGTTAAACTTACGTTTTGACAAATTAAAGTTATGTTTTGACAAATTAAAGTTACGTTTTGACAAGTTAAAGTAGGTTTTTTGACAAGTTAAAGCACGTTTTTTACAAGTTAAAGTACATTTGTCACAAGTTAAACCACATATTTGACAAGTTAAAGTACGTTTATTACAAGTGAATGTATGTTTTTAACAATTTAAACTTATGTTTTGACAAGTTAAAGTTACTTTTTGACAAGTTAAAGTAGGTTTTTTTCAAGTTAAAGTTACGTATTAACAAGTTAAAGTACATTTTTTCCAAGTTAAAGTACGTTTTTTACAAGTTAAAGAACGTTTTTTACAAGTTGAAGTACGTTTTTATAAGTTAAAGTACATTTGTTACAAGTTAAACCACATTTTTGACAAGTTAAATTACGTTTTTTTCAAGTTAATGTATGTTTTTAACAATTTAAACTTACGTTTTGACAAGTTAAAGTTACGCTTTGACAAGTTAAAGTAGGTTTTTTACAAATTAAAGTACTTCTTTGACAAGTTAAAGTACCTTTTTAGAAGTTAAAGTACATTTGTTCCAAGTTAAACCACATTTTTGACAAGTTAAAGTAAGTTTTTTACAGGTTAATGTATGTTTTTAACAACTTAAACTTACGTTTTGAAAAGTTAAAGTTATGTTTTGACAAGTTAAAGTCGTTTTTAACAAGTTAAAATCCGTTTTTTACAAGTTAAAGTTATGTTTTTACAAGTTAAAGTTACATTTTGACACGTTAAAATACGTTTTTTTCAAGTTAAAGTACGCTTTTTACAACTTGAAGTAAGTTTTTTTACAAGTTAAAGTTACGTTTTAACAACTTAAAGTTACGTTTTGACACATTAAAATTACATTTTGACAACTTAAAGTACGTTTTTCAAGTTAAAGCAAGTGTTTTACAAGTTGAAGTACGTTTTTTACAAGTTGAAGTACGTTTTTTAGAAGTTAAAGTTACGTTTTAAGAACTTTAAGTTACGTTTTAACACATTAAAATTACATTTTGACAAGTTAAAGTACGGTTTTATAAGTTAAACTAACATTTTGACAAATTAAATTATGTTTTTAACAAGTTAAACTTACGTTTTGACAAATTAAAGTTACGTTTTGACAAGTTAAAGTAGGTTTTTAACAAGTTAAAGCACGTTTTTTACAAGTTGAAGTACGTTTTTACAAGTTAAAGTACATTTGTAACAAGTTAAACCACATTTTTGACAAGTTAAAGTACGTTTTTTACAAGTGAATGTATGTTCTTAACAATTTAAACTTATGTTTTGACAAATTAAATTTACGTTTGGACATGTTAAAGTAGGTTTATTACAAGTTAAAGTTACGTTTTAAAAAGTTAAAGTACGTTTTTTACAAGTTAAAGTACGTTTTTTAAAAGTTAAAGTACGTTTTTTACAAGTTTAAGTACGTTTTTACAAGTTAAAGTACATTTGTAACAAGTTAAACCACATTATTGACAAGTTAAAGTACGTTTTTTTTCAAGTTAATGTGTGTTTTTAAGAATTTAAACTTACGTTTTGACAAGTTAAAGTTACGTTTTGAAAAGTTAAAAAAAGTTTTTTACAAATTATAGTACGTTTTTTACAAGTTAAAGTACGTTTTTAACAGTTAAAGTACATTTGTTACAAGTTAAAGCACGTTTTTTACAAGTTGAAGTACATTTTTACAAGTTAAAGTACATTTGTTACAAGTTAAACCACATATTTGACAAGTTAAAGTACGTTTATTACAAGTGAATATATGTTTTTAACAATTTAAACTTATGTTTTGTCAAGTTAAAGTTACTTTTTGACAAGTTAAAGTAGGTTTTTTACAAGTTAAAGGTACGTATTAACAAGTTAAAGTACATTTTTTACACGTTAAAGTACATTTTTTACAAGTTAAAGTACTTTTTTTTACAAGTTAAAGCACGTTTTTTACAAGTTAAAGTACATTTGTCACAAGTTAAACCACATATTTGACAAGTTAAAGTACGTTTATTACTAGTGAATGTATGTTTTTAACAATTTAAACTTATGTTTTGACAAGTTAAAGTTACTTTTTGACAAGTTAAAGTAGGTTTTTTTCAAGTTAAAGTTACATATTAACAAGTTAAAGTACATTTTTTCCAAGTTAAAGTACGTTTTTTACAAGTTAAAGAACGTTTTTTACAAGTTGAAGTACGTTTTTATAAGTTAAAGTACATTTGTTACAAGTTAAACCACATTTTTGACAAGTTAAATTACGTTTTTTTCAAGTTAATGTGTGTTTTTAACAATTTAAACTTACGTTTTGACAAGTTAAAGTTACGTTTTGACAAGTTAAAGTAGGTTTTTTACAAATTAAAGTACTTTTTTGACAAGTTAAAGTACCTTTTTAGAAGTTAAAGTACATTTGTTCCAAGTTAAACCACATTTTTGACAAGTTAAAGTAAGTTTTTTACAAGTTAATGTATGTTTTTAACAACTTAAACTTACGTTTTGAAAAGTTAAAGTTACGTTTTGACAAGTTAAAGTCGTTTTTAACAAGTTAAAATCCGTTTTTTACAAGTTAAAGTTATATTTTTACAAGTTAAAGTTACATTTTGACACGTTAAAATACGTTTTTTACAAGTTAAAGTACGCTTTTTACAACTTGAAGTAAGTTTTTTACAAGTTAAAGTTACGTTTTAACAACTTAAAGTTACGTTTTGAAACATTAAAATTACATTTTGACAACTTAAAGTACGTTTTTCAAGTTAAAGCAAGTGTTTTACAAGTTGAAGTACGTTTTTTACAAGTTGAAGTACGTTTTTTAGAAGTTAAAGTTACGTTTTAACAACTTTAAGTTACGTTTTAACACATTAAAATTACATTTTGACAAGTTAAAGTACGGTTTTTTCAAGTTCATGTGTGTTTTTAACAATTTAAACTTACGTTTTGACAAGTTAAAGTTACGTTTTGACAAGTTAAAGTAGGTTTTTTACAAATTAAAGTACGTTTTTTACAAGTTAAAGTACGTTTTTACAAGTTAAAGTACATTTTTTACAAGTTAAAGTACATTTATTACAAGTTAAACCACATTTTTGACAAGTTAAAGTACGTTTATTACAAGTGAATGTATGTTCTTTAAAATTTAAACTTATGTTTTGACAAGTTAAAGTTACGTTTTGACAAGTTAAAGTAGGTTTTTTTCAAGTTAAAGTTACGTATTAACAAGTTAAAGTACATTTTTTACAAGTTAAAGTACGTTTTTTACAAGTTTAAGTACGTTTCTTACAAGTTGAAGTACGTTTTTATAAGTTAAAGTACATTTGTTACAAGTTAAACCACATTTTTGACAAGTTAAATTACGTTTTTTTCAAGTTAATGTGTGTTTTTAAAAATTTAAACTTACGTTTTGACAAGTTAAAGTAGGTTTTTTACAAATTAAAGTACGTTTTTTACAAGTTAAACTACGTTTTTACAAGTTAAAGTACATTTTTTACAAGTAAAACCACAATTTTGACAAGTTAAAGTACATTTTTTACAAGTTAATGTATGTTTTTAACAATTTAAACTAACGTTTTGACAAGTTAAAGTTACGTTTTGACACATTAAAATTACATTTTGACAAGTTAAAGTACGGTTTTTATAAGTTAAAGTTACGTTTTGACAAATTAAATTACGTTTTTAACAAGTTAAACTTACGTTTTGACAAATTAAAGTAACGTTTTGACAAGTTAAAGTAGGTTTTTTACAAGTTAAAGCATGTTTTTTACAAGTTGAAGTACGTTTTTACAAGTTAAAGTACATTTGTTACAAGTTAAACCACATTTTTGACAAGTTAAATTACTTTTTTTACAAGTGAATGTATGTTTTTAACAATTTAAACTTACGTTTTGACAAGTTAAAGTTACGTTTTGACAAGTAAAAGTAGGTTTTTGACAAGTTAAAGTTACGTTTTGACAAGTTAAATTACGTTTTTTACAAGTTAATGTACGTTTTTTACAAGTTAAACTTACGTTTTGAAATGTTAAAGTTACGTTTGACAAGTTAAAGTACGTTTTTCACAAGTTAATGTATGTTTTTAACAAGTTAAACTTACGTTTTGAAAAGTTAAAGTTACGTTTTGAGAAGTTAAAGTAGTTTTTTACAAGTTAATATTTGTTTTTTACAAGATAATATACGTTTTTTTACAAGTTAAAGTTACGTTTTGACAAGTTAAAGTTACATTTTGACAAGTTAAAATACGTTTTTTACAAGTTAAGGTACGTTTTTTACAAGTTAAAGCAAGTGTTTTACAAGTTGAAGTAAGTATTTTACAAGTTAAAGTTACGTTTTAACAACTTAAAGTTACGTTTTGACACATTAAAATTAGGGAAAATAAGTTATATAGCCATTTCAAACTTTAGAATTGCTAAATAGCCAAACTTCTGAAAAAAATTGGTTTATAGCCATAAACGAAAATAAACCGCTTATAATGATAATATAACTTGTCAAACCGAAAAAAAAGATCAACCGATATTAATACCCACTACCAAAAAATAAATCAACCCCACTATCGGCGGTTATTTATAAAAATAAGCGGTTATTTATAAAATTAGGAAGTTACTACAGGCGGTTATATATAGAAATAGGCGGTTATTTATAAAAATAAGCAGTCACTACCGGCGGTTATTTATAGAAATATGCAGTTATTTAAAAACAGAATAAATAAATATGAAAAAACGATTTTGTTATAAAAATACTGTTTTATTAATTACGAAAAAAAATAATGTTTGAACAGGGCATTATTGGAAGTAAAATAAATAGAAAAAAACCACGTCATCTTTTTTGGCTATATCTTTAAAAATGCAAAACGTTTGGCTAAATTGCAATAACGTTGTTTGGAAGTGTTATTTAGTCTAATTTTTCTTAAAATTATATTTTGACAAGTTAAAGTACATTTTTTACAAGTTAAAACAAGTGTTTTACAAGTTGAAGTACGTTTTTCACAAGTTGAAGTACGCTTTTTACAAGTTAAAGTTACGGTTTAACAACTTTAAGTTACGTTTTTACACATTAAAATTACATTTTAACAAGTTAAAGTACGTTTTTAACAAGTTAAACTTACGTTTTGACAAATTAAAGTTACGTTTTGACAAGTTAAAGTAGGTTTTTTACAAGTTAAAGCACGTTTTTTACAAGATGAAGTACGTTTTTCACAAGTGAATGTATGTTTTTAACAATTTAAACTTATGTTTTGACAAGTTAAAGTAACTTTTGACAAGTTAAAGTAACTTTTGACAAGTTAAAGTAGGTTTTTTACAAATTAAAGTACGTTTTTTACAAGTTAAAGTACGTTTTTACAAGTTAAAGTAAATTTGTTACAAGTTAAACGACAGTTTTGACAAGTTTAAGTACGTTTTTTACAAGTTAATATATGTTTTTAACAATTTAAACTAACGTTTTGACAAGTTAAAGTTACGTTTTGACAAGTTAAAGTAGTTTTTTACAAGTTAAAGTTACGTTTTGAAAAGTTAAATTACGTTTTTTACAAGTTAATGTACGTTTTTTAGAAGTTAAAGTACGGTTTTTACAAGTTGAATTACGTTTTTACAAGTTAAAGTACGTTTTTTTCAAGTTAATGTGTGTTTTTATAAATTTAAACTTACGTTTTGACAAGTTAAAGTAGGTTGTTTACAAATTACAGTATTTTTTTTACAAGTTAAAGTACATTTGTTACAAGTTAAACCACATTTTTGACAAGTTAAAGTACGTTTTTTCCAAGTGACTGTATGTTTTTAACAATTTAAACTTATGTTTTGACAAGTTAAAGTTACGTTTTCACAAGTTAAAGTAGGTTTTTTACAAATTAAAGTACGTTTTTGACAAGTTAAAGTACGTTTTTACAAATTAAAGTACATTTAAACCATATTTTTGACAAGTTAAAGTACGTTTTTTACAAGTTAATGTATGTTTTTAATAATTTAAACTTATGTTTTGACAAGTTTAAGTTACGTTTTGACAAGTTAAAGTAGGTTTTTTACAAGTTAAAGTTACATTTTGACAAGTTAAATGACGTTTTTTTACAAGTTAAAGTACATTTTTTACAAGTTAAATTACGGTTTTTTACAAATTGAAGTACGTTTTTACAAGTTAAAGTACATTTGTTACAAGTTAAACCATATTTTTGAAAAGATAAAGTACGTTTTTTACAAGTGAATGTATATTTTTAACAATTTAAACTTATGTTTTGACAAGTTAAAGTTACGTTTTGACAAGTTAAAGCAGGTTTTTTACAAATTAAAGTACGTTTTTTACTAGTTAAAGTACGCTTTTACAAGTTAAAGTACAGTTGTTACAAGTTAAACCACATTTTTGACAAGTTAAAGTACGTTTTTTACAAGTGAATGTATGTTTTTAACAATTTAAACTTATGTTTTGACAAGTTTAAGTTACGTTTTGACAAGTTAAAGTAGGTTTTTTACAAATTAACGTTACATTTTGACAAGTTAAAGTACGTTTTTATACAAGTTAAAGTACATTTTTTACAAGTTAAATTACGTTTTTTACAAGTTGAAGTACGTTTCTACAAGTTAAAGTACATTTGATACAAGTTAAACCACATTTTTGACAAATTAAAGTACGTTTTTTTCAAGTTAATGTGTGTTTTTAACAATTTAAAATTACGTTTTGACAAGTTAAAGTTACGTTTTGAAAAGTTAAAGTAGGTTTTTTACAAATTAAAGTACGTTTTTTAGAAGTTAAAGTACGTTTTTACAAGTTAAAGTACATTTGTTACAAGTTAAACCACATTTTTGACAAGTTAAAGTACGTTTTTTACAAGTTAATGTATGTTTTTTACAAGTTAAACTTTTGTTTTGAAAAGTTAAAATTACGTTTTGACAAGTTAAAGTAGTTTTACACAAGTTAAAGTACGTTTTTTACAAGTTAAAGTTACGTTTTAACAACTTAAAGTTACGTTTTGACACATTAAAATTACATTTTGACAAGTTAAAGTACGTTTTTTATAAGTTAAAGTTACGTTTTGACAAGTTAAATTACGTTTTTATCAAGTTAAACTTACGTTTTGACAAATTAAAGTTACGTTTTGACAAGTTAAAGTAGGTTTTTTACAAGTTAAAGAACGTTTTTACAAGTTGAAATACATTTTTACAAGTTAAAGTAGGTTTTTTACAAGTTAAAGTTACTTATTGACAAGTTAAAGTACGTTTTTTACAAGTGAATGTGTGTTTTTAAAAATTTAAACTTACGTTTTGACAAGTTAAAGTTACGTTTTGAAAAGTTAAAGTAGATTTTTTAGAAGTTAAAGTACGTTTTTTACAAGTTAGAGTACGTTTTTACAAGTTAGAGTACGTTTTTACAAGTTAAAGTAAATTTGTTACAAGTTAAACTACATTTTTGACAAGTTTAAGTACGTTTTTTACAAGTTAATATATGTTTTTAACAATTTAAACTAACATTTTGACAAGTTAAAGTTACGTTTTGACAAGTTAAAGTAGTTTTTACAAGTCAAAGTTACGTTTTGACAAGTTAAATTACGTTTTTTACAAGTTAATGTACGTTTTTTACAAGTTAAAGTACGGTTTTTACAAGTTGAATTACGTTTTTACAAGTTAAAGTACGTTTTTTTCAAGTTAATGTGTGTTTTTATAAATTTAAACTTACGTTTTGACAAGTTAAAGTTACGTTTTGACAAGTTAAAGTAGGTTGTTTACAAATTACAGTATGTTTTTTACAAGTTAAAGTACATTTGTTACAAGTTAAAATACGTTTTTTACCAGTGAATGTATGTTTTTAACAATTTAAACTTATGTTTTGAAAAATTTAAGTTACGTTTTGACAAGTTAAAGTAGGTTTTTTACAAGTTAAAGTTACATTTTGACAAGTTAAAGTACGTTTTTTTACAAGTTAAAGTACATTTTTTACAAGTTAAAGTACGTTTTTTATAAGTTGAAGTACGTTTCTACAAGTTAAAATACATTTGTTACAAGTTAAACCATATTTTTGAAAAGATAAAGTACGTTTTTTACAAGTGAATGTATGTTTTTAACAATTTAAACTTATGTTTTGACAAGTTAAATTTACATTTTTTACAAGTTAAAGTTACTTATTGACAAGTTAAAGTACGTTTTTTACAAGTGAATGTGTGTTTTCAAAAATTTAAAGTTACGTTTTGAGAATTTAAAGTTACGTTTTGAAAAGTTAAAGTAGGTTTTTTACAAATTAAAGTACGTTTTTTACAAGTTAAAGTACGTTTTTAGAAGTTAAAGTACATTTGTTACAAGTTAAACCATATTTTTGACAAGTTAAAGTACGTTTTTTACAAGTGAATGTATGTTTTTAACAATTTAAACTTATGTTTTGACAAATTTAATTTACGTTTTGACAAGTTAAAGTAGGTTTTTTACAAGTTAAAGTTACATTTTGACAAGTTAAAGTACGTTTTTTTACAAGTTAAAGTACATTTTTTACAAGTTAAAGTAGGTTTTTTATAAGTTGAAGTACGTTTCTACAAGTTAAAGTACATTTGTTACAAGTTAAACCATATTTTTGAAAAGATAAAGTACGTTTTTTACAAGTGAATGTATGTTTTTAACAATTTAAACTTATGTTTTGACAAGTTAAAGTTACATTTTGACAAGTTAAAGTACGTTTTTTTACAAGTTAAAGTACGTTTTTTACAAGTTAAAGTACGTTTTTACAAGTTAAAGTACATTTGTTACAAGTTAAACCACATTTTTGACAAGTTAAAGTACGTTTTTTACAAGTGAATGTATGTTTTTAACAATTTAAACTTATGTTTTGACAAGTTTAAGTTACGTTTTGACAAGTTAAAGTAGGTTTTTTATAAGATAAAGTTACATTTTGACAAGTTAAAGTACGTTTTTTCTACAAATTAAAGTACATTTTTTACAAGTTAAGGTACGTTTTTTACAAGTTGAAGTACGTTTCTACAAGTTAAAGTACATTTGTTACAAGTTAAACCATATTTTTGACAAGTTAAAGTACGTTTTTTACAAGTGAATGTATGTTTTTAACAATTTAAACTTATGCTTTGACAAGTTAAAGTTACGTTTTGAGAAGTTAAAGTAGGTTTTTTACAAATTAAAGTACGTTTTTTACAAGTTAAAGTACGTTTTTACAAGTTAAAGTACATTTGTTATAAGTTAAACCACATTTTTGACAAGTTAAAGTACGTTTTTTACAAGTGAATGTATGTTTTTAACAATTTAAACTTATGTTTTGACAAGTTTAAGTTACGTTTTGAAATTTAAAGTAGGTTTTTACAAATTAAAGTACGTTTTTTACAAGTTAAAGTAGGTTTTTTACAAGTTAAAGTTACTTATTGACAAGTTAAAGTACGTTTTTTACAAGTGAATGTGTGTTTTTAAAAATTTAAAGTTACGTTTTGAGAAGTTAAAGTTACGTTTTGAAAAGTTAAAGTAGGTTTTTTACAAATTAAAGTACGTTTTTTACAAGCTAAAGTACGTTTTTACAAGTTAAAGTACATTTGTTACAAGTTAAACCATATTTTTGACAAGTTAAAGTACGTTTTTTACAAGTGAATGTATGTTTTTAACAATTTAAACTTATGTTTTGACAAATTTAATTTACGTTTTGACAAGTTAAAGTAGGTTTTTTACAAGTTAAAGTTACATTTTGACAAGTTAAAGTACGTTTTTTTACAAGTTAAAGTACATTTTTTACAAGTTAAAGTAGGTTTTTTATAAGTTGAAGTACGTTTCTACAAGTTAAAGTACATTTGTTACAAGTTAAACCATATTTTTGAAAAGATAAAGTACGTTTTTTACAAGTGAATGTATGTTTTTAACAATTTAAACTTATGTTTTGACAAGTTAAAGTTACATTTTGACAAGTTAAAGTACATTTTTTACAAGTTAAGGTACGTTTTTTACAAGTTGAAGTACGTTTCTACAAGTTAAAGTACATTTGTTACAAGTTAAACCATATTTTTGACAAGTTAAAGTACGTTTTTTACAAGTGAATGTATGTTTTTAATAATTTAAACTTATGCTTTGACAAGTTAAAGTTACGTTTTGAGAAGTTAAAGTAGGTTTTTTACAAATTAAAGTACGTTTTTTACAAGTTAAAGTACGTTTTTACAAGTTAAAGTACATTTGTTATAAGTTAAACCACATTTTTGACAAGTTAAAGTACGTTTTTTACAAGTGAATGTATGTTTTTAACAATTTAAACTTATGTTTTGACAAGTTTAAGTTACGTTTTGAAAATTTAAAGTAGGTTTTTTACAAATTAAAGTACGTTTTTTACAAGTTAAAGTAGGTTTTTTACAAGTTAAAGTTACTTATTGACAAGTTAAAGTACGTTTTTTACAAGTTAAAGTACGTTTTTAACAAGTTAAAGTACGTTTTTTTCAAGTTAATATGTGTTTTTAACAATTTAAAGTTACGTTTTGACAAGTTAAAGTTACGTTTTAACAAGTTAAATTACGTTTTTTACAAGTTATAGTACGTTTTTTACAAGTTAAAGTACGTTTTTTATAAGTTGAAGTACGATTCTACAAGTTAAAAGTACATTTGTTACAAGTTAAACCACATTTTTAACAAGTTAAAGTACGTTTTTTACAAGTGAATGTACGTTTTTAACAATTTAAACTTATGTTTTGACAAGTTTAAGTTACGTTTTGACAAGTTAAAGTAGGTTTTTTACAAGTTAAAGTTACATTTTGACAAGTTAAAGTACGTTTTTTTACAAGTTAAAGTACATTTTTTACAAGTTAAAGTAGGTTTTTTATAAGTTGAAGTACGTTTCTACAAGTTAAAGTACATTTGTTACAAGTTAAACCATATTTTTGAAAAGATAAAGTACGTTTTTTACAAGTGAATGTATGTTTTTAACAATTTAAACTTATGTTTTGACAAGTTTAAGTTACGTTTTGAAAATTTAAAGTAGGTTTTTTACAAATTAAAGTACGTTTTTTTTACAAGTTAAAGTAGGTGTTTTACAAGTTAAAATTACTTATTGACAAGTTAAAGTACGTTTTTTACAAGTTAAAGTACGTTTTTAACAAGTTAAAGTACGTTTTTAACAATTTAAACTTATGTTTTGACAAGTTTAAGTTACGTTTTGACAAGTTAAAGTAGGTTTTTTACAAGTTAAAGTTACATTTTGACCAGTTAAAGTATGTTTTTCTACAAGTTAAAGTACATTTTTTACAAGTTAAAGTACGTTTTTTACAAGTTGAAGTACGTTTCTACAAGTTAAAGTACATTTGTTACAAGTTAAACCATATTTTTGACAAGTTAAAGTACGTTTTTTACAAGTGAATGTATGTTTTTAACAATTTAAACTTATGTTTTGACAAGTTAAAGTTACGTTTTGACAAGTTAAAGTAGGTTATTTACAAATTAAAGTACGTTTTTTACAAGTTAAAGTACGTTTTTTAAAGTTAAAGTACATTTGTTACAAGTTAAACCACATTTTTTACAAATTAAAGTATGTTTTTTTCAAGTTAATGTGTGTTTTTAACAATTTCAACTTACGTTTTGACAAGTTAAAGTTACGTTTTGAAAATTTAAAGTATGTTTTTTACAAATTAAAGTACGTTTTTTACAAGTTAAAGTAGGTTTTTTACAAGTTAAAATTACGTATTGACAAGTTAAATTACGTTTTCTACAAGTTATAGTGCGTTTTTTACAAGTTAAAGTACGTTTTTTACAAGTTGAAGTACGTTTCTACAAGTTAACGTACATTTGTTACAAGTTAAACCACATTTTTGACAAGTTAAAGTACGTTGTTTACAAGTGAATGTATGTTTTTAACAATTTAAACTTATGTTTTGACAAGTTTAAGTTACGTTTTGACAAGTTAAAGTAGGTTTTTTACAAGTTAAAGTTACATTTTGACAAGTTAAAGTATGTTTTTTTACAAGTTAAAGTACATTTTTTACAAGTTAAATTACGTTTTTTACAAGTTGAAGTACGTTTCTACAAGTTAAAGTACATTTGTTACGACTTAAACCACATTTTTGACATATTAAAGTACGTTTTTTTCAAGTTAATGTGTGTTTTTAACAATTTAAACTTACTTTTTACAAGTTAAAGTTACATTTTGACAAGTTAAAGTACGTTTTTCACAAGTTAAAGTACGTTTGTTAAAAGTTATATTACGTTTGTTATACGTTAAACCACATTTTTGACAAGTTAAAGTACGTTTTTTACAAGTGAATGTATGTTTTTAACAATATAAACTTATGTTTTGACAAGTTTAAGTTACGTTTTGAGAAGTTAAAGTAGGTTTTTTACAAGTTAAAGTTACATTTTGATAAGTTAAAGTACGTTTTTTTACAAGTTAAAGTATATTTTTTACAAGTTAAATTACGTTTTTTACAAGTTAAATTACGTTTTTTACAAGTGAATGTATGTTTTTAACAATTTAAACTTATGTTTTGACAAGTTTAAGTTAGGTTTTGAAAATTTAAAGTAGGTTTTTTACAAATTAAATTACGTTTTTTACAAGTTAAAGTAGGTTTTTTACAAGTTAAAGTTACTTATTGACAAGTTAAAGTACGTTTTTTACAAGTTAAAGTACGTTTTTAACAAGTTAAAGTACGTTTTTTTTCAAGTTAATGTCTGTTTTTAACAATTTAAATTTACGTTTTGACAAGTTAAAGTTACTATTTAACAAGTTAAAGTACGTTTTTACAAGTTATAGTGCGTTTTTTACAAGTTAAAGTACGTTTTTTACAAGTTGAAGTACGTTTCTACAAGTTAAAGTACATTTGTTACAAGTTAAACAACATTTTTGACAAGTTAAAGTACGTTTTTTACAAGTGAATGTATGTTTCTAACAATTTAAACTTATGTTTTGACAAGTTTAAGTTACGTTTTGACAAGTTAAAGTAGGTTTTTTACAAGTTAAAGTTACATTTTGACAAGTTAAAGTACATTTTTTACAAGTTAAATTACGTTTTTTACAAGTTGAAGTACGTTTCTACAAGTTAAAGTACATTTGTTACAAGTTAAACCACATTTTTGACAAATTAAAGTACGTTTTTTTCAAGTTAATGTGTGTTTTTAACAATTTAAACTTACGTTTTGACAAGTTGAAGTTACGCTTTGAAAAGTTAAAGTAGGTTTTTTACAAATTAAAGTACGTTTTTTACAAGTTAAAGTACGTTTTTACAAGTAAAAGTACATTTGTTACAAGTTAAACCACATTTTTGACAAGTTAAAGTACGTTTTTTACAAGTTAATGTATATTTTTTACAAGTTAAACTTACGTTTTGAAAAGTTACAGTTACGTTTTGACAAGTTAAAGTAGTTTTACACAAGTTAAAGTACGTTTTTTACAAGTTAAAGTTACGTTTTAACCACTTAAAGTTACGTTTTGACACATTAAAATTACATTTTGACAAGTTAAAGTACGTTTTTTAGAAGTTAAAGTTACATTTTGACAAGTTAAATTACGTTTTTATCAAGTTAAACTTACGTTTTGACAAATTAAAGTTACGTTTTGACAGGTTAAAGTAGGTTTTTTACAAGTTAAAGCACGTTTTTTACAAGTTGAAATACATTTTTACAAGTTAAAGTACATTTGTTACAAGTTAAACCACATTTTTGACAAGTTAAAGTACGTTTTTTTCAAGTGAATGTATGTTTTTAACAATTTAAACTTATGTTTTGACAAGTTAAGGTTACGTTTTGACAAGTTAAAGTAGGTTTTTTACAAGTTAAAGTTATGTTTTGACAAGTTAAAGAACGTTTTTTTACGAGTTAAAGTACGTTTTTTACAAGTTGAAGTATATTTTTACAAGTTAAAGTACATTTGTTACAAGTTAAACCACATTTTTGAGAAGTTAAAGTACGTTTTTTAGAAGTGAATGTGTGTTTTTAACAATTTAAACTTACGTTTTGACAAGTTGAAGTTACGTTTTGAAAAGTTAAAGTAGGTTTTTTACAAATTAAAGTACGTTTTTTTACATGTTAAAGTACGTTTTTACAAGTAAAAGTACATTTGTTACAAGTTAAACCACATTTGTAACAAGTTAAAGTACGTTTTTTACAAGTTAATGTATGGATTTTACAAGTTAAACTTACGTTTTGAAAAGTTAAAGTTACGTTTTGACAAGTTAAAGTAGTTTTACACAAGTTAAAGTACGTTTTTTACAAGTTAAAGTTACATTTTAACCACTTAAAGTTACCTTTTGACACATTAAAATTACATTTTTACAACTTAAAGTACGTTTTTTAAAAGTTAAAGTTACGTTTTGACAAGTTAAACTACGTTTTTTTCAAGTTAAACTTATGTTTTGACAAATTAAAGTTACGTTTTGACAAGTTAAAGTAGGTTTTTTACAAGTTAATGCATGTTTTTTACAAGTTGAAATACATTTTTACCAGTTAAAGTACATTTGTTACAAGTTAAACCACATTTTTGACAAATCAAAGTACGTTTTTTTCAAGTTAATGTGTGTTTTTAACAATTTAAACTTACGTTTTAACAAGTTAAAGTTACTTTTTGACAAGTTAAAGTAGGTTTTTTACAAATTAAAGTACGTTTTTTACAAGTTAAAGTACGTTTTTACAAGTTAAAGTACATTTTTTACAAGTTAAACCACATTTTTGACAAGTTAAAGTTACGTTTTAAAAAGTTAAAGTAGGTTTTTTACAAGTTAAAGTTACGTTTTTGACAAGTTAAATTACATTTTTTACAAGTTAAAGTACGTTTTTACAAGTTAAAGTACGGGTTTTACAAGTTAAAGTAAATTTTTTTCAAGTTGAAGTACGTTTTTTTACAAGTTA
This sequence comes from Urtica urens, assembly GCA_958296335.1. Classification (NCBI taxonomy): domain Eukaryota; kingdom Viridiplantae; phylum Streptophyta; class Magnoliopsida; order Rosales; family Urticaceae; genus Urtica; species Urtica urens. Next base: position 462,664 of record CATQIS010000002.1, read on the forward strand.
AAGTTATGTCTTAACAACTTTAAGTTACGATTTGACACATTAAAATTACATTTTGAGAAATTAAAGTACGTTTTTTATAAGTTAAAGTTACGTTTTGACAAATTAAATTACGTTTTTAACAAGTTAAACTTACGTTTTGACAAATTAAAGTTACGTTTTGATAAGTTAAAGTAGGTTTTTTACAAGTTAAAGCATGTTTTTTACAAGTTGAAGTACGTTTTTACAAGTTAATTTACATTTGTTACGAGTTAAACCACATTTTTGACAAGTTAAAGTACTTTTTTTACAAGTGAATGTATGTTTTTAACAATTTAAACTTACGTTTTGACAGGTTAAAGATACGTGTTGACAAGTTAAAGTAGGTTTTTTACAAATTAAAGTACGTTTTTTACAAGTTAAAGTATGTTTTTACAAATTAAAGTACATTTGTTACAAGTTAAACCACATTTTTGACAAATTAAAGTACGTTTTTTTCAAGTTAATGTGTGTTTTTAACAATTTAAACTTACGTTTTGACAAGTTAAAGTTACGTTTTAAAAGTTAATGTAGGTTTTTCACAAATTAAAGTACGTTTTTTACAAGTTAAAGTAGGTTTTTGACAAGTTAAAGTTACGTATTGACAAGTTAAAGTACGTTTTTCACAAGTTAAAGTACGTTTTTTACAAGTTGAAGTACGTTTTTACAAGTTCAAGTACATTTGTTACAAGTTAAACCACATTATTGACAAGTTAAAATACGTTTTTTCAAGTTAATGTGTGTTTTTAACAATTTAAACTTACGTTTTGACAAGTTAAAGTTACGTTTTTAAAAGTTAAAGAAGGTTTTTTACAAATTAAAGTACGTTTTTTACAAGTTAAAGTACATTTGTTACAAGTTAAACCACATTTTTGACAAGTTAAAGTACGTTTTTTACAAGTGAATGTATGTTTTTAACAATTTAGACCTATGTTTTGACAAGTTAAAGTTACGTTTTGACAAGTTAAAGTAGGTTTTTTACAAGTTAATGTTACGTTTTGACAAGTTAAAGTTCGTTTTTTACAAGTTAAAGTACGTTTTTTACAAGTTAAAGTACGTTTTTTACAAGTTAAAGTTACGTTTTGACAAGTTAAATTACGTTTTTAACAAGTTACACTTATGTTTTGACAAATTAAAGTTATGTTTTGACTAGTTAAAGTAGGATTTTTACAAGTTAAAGTACGTTTTTTACAAGTTCAAGTACGTTTTTACAAGTTAAAGTACATTTGTTAAAAGTTAAACCAAATTATTGACAAGTTAAAGTACGTTTTTTCAAGTTAATGTGTGTTTTGAACAATTTAAACTTACGTTTTGACAAGTTAAAGTTACGTTTTTAAAAGTTAAAGAAGGTTTTTTACAAATTAAAGTACGTTTTTTACAAGTTAAAGTACATTTGTTACAAGTTAAAACTCATTTTAGACAAGTTAAAGTACGTTTTTTACAAGTGAATGTATGTTTTTAACAAGTTAAACTTACGTTTTGAAAAGTTAAAGTTACGTTTTGACAGTTGAACGTAGTTTTTTACAACTTAAAGTACGTTTTGTACAAGTTAAAGTTACGTTTTAACAACTAAAGTTATGTTTTGACACATTAAAATTACATTTTGACAAGTTAAAGTACGTTTTTTATAAGTTAAAGTTACGTTTTGACAAGTTAAGTTACGTTTTTAACAAATTAAAATTACGTTTTGACTAATTAAAGTTACGTTTTGACAAGTTAAAGTAGGTTTTTTTACAAGTTAAAGCACGTTTTTTACAAGTTGAAGTACATTTTTACAAGTTAAAGTACATTTGTTACAAGTTAAACGACATTTTTGACAAGTTAAAGTACGTTTATTACAAGTGAATGTATGTTTTTAACAATTTAAAGTTATGTTTTGACAAGTTAAAGTTACGTTTTGACAAGTTAAAATAGGTTTTTTACAAGTTAAAGTTACGTATTAACAAGTTAAAGTACATTTTTTACAAGGTAAAGTACGGTTATTACAAGTTAAAGTACGTTTTTTTACAAGTTGAAGTACGTTTTTATAAGTTAAAGTACATTTGTTACAAGTTAAACCACATTTTTGACAAGTTAAATTACGTATATTTCAAGTTAATGTGTGTTTTTAACAATTTAAACTTACGTTTTGACAAGTTAAAGTTACTTTTTGACAAGTTAAAGTAGGTTTTTTACAAATTAAAGTACGTTTTTTACAAGTTAAAGCACGTTTTTACAAGTTAAAGTACATTTTTTACAAGTTAAACCACAATTTTGACAAGTTAAAGTACATTTTTTACAAGTTAATATATGTTTTTAACAATTTAGACTAACGTTTTGACAAGTTAAAGTTACATTTTGGCAAGTTAAATTACGTTTTTACAAGTTAATGTACGTTTTTTACAAGTTAAAGTACGTTTTTACAAGTTAAAGTACATTTGTTACAAGTTAAACCACATTTTTGACAAGTTAATGTATGTTTTTAACAATTTAAACTAACATTTTGACAAGTTAAAGTTACGTTTTGACAAGTTAAAGTAGGTTTTTTACAAGTTAAAGTTACGTTTTTGACAAGTTAAATTACATTTTTTACAAGTTAAAGCACGTTTTTTACAAGTTGAAGTACGTTTTTACAAGTTAAAGTACATTTGTTACAAGCTAAACCACATTTTTAACAAGTTAAAGTACGTTTTTTACAAGTGAATGTATGTTTTTAACAAGTTAAACTTATGTTTTGACAAGTTAAAGTTACGTTTTAACAACTTAAAGTTACGTTTTGACACATTAAAATTACATTTTGACAAAATAAAATACGTTTTTTACAAGTTAAAGCAAGTTTTTTACAAGTTGAAGTACGTTTTTTACAAGTTGAAGTACGTTGTTTACAAGTTAAAGTTAGGTTTTAACAACTTTAAGTTACGTTTTGACACATTAAAATTACATTTTGACAAGTTAAACTACGTTTTTTATGACTCAAAGTTACGTTTTGACAAATTAAATTACGTTTTGAACAAGTTAAACTTTCGTTTTGAAAAATTAAAGTTACGTTTTGACAAGTTAAAGTACGTTTTTTACAAGTTAAAGTAAGTTTTTACAAGTTAAAGTACATTTGTTACAAGTTAAACCACATTTTTGACAAGTTAATGTATGTTTTTAACAATTTAAACTAACATTTTGACAAGTTAAAGTTACGTTTTAAAAAGTTAAAGTAGGTTTTTTACAGGTTAAAGTTACGTTTTTGACAAGTTAAATTACATTTTTTACAAGTTAAAGTACGGGTTTACAAGTTAAAGTACGGGTTTTACAAGTTAAAGTACGTTTTTTTCAAGTTGAAGTACGTTTTTTTACAAGTTAAAGTTATGTCTTAACAACTTTAAGTTACGTTTTGACACATTAAAATTACATTTTGACAAATTAAAGAACGTTTTTTATAAGTTAAAGTTACGTTTTTAACAAGTTAAACTTACGTTTTGACAAATTAAAGTTACGTTTTGATAAGTTAAAGTAGGTTTTTTACAAGTTAAAGCATGTTTTTTACAAGTTGAAGTACGTTTTTACAAGTTAAAGTACATTTGTTACAAGTTAAACCACATTTTTGACAAGTTAAAGTACTTTTTTTACAAGTGAATGTATGTTTTTAACAATTTAAACTTACGTTTTGACAGGTTAAAGTTACGTGTTGACAAGTTAAAGTAGGTTTTTTACAAATTAAAGTACGTTTTTTACAAGTTAAAGTATGTTTTTACAAGTTAAAGTACATTTGTTACAAGTTAAACCACATTTTTGACAAATTAAAGTACGTTTTTTTCAAGTTAATGTGTGTTTTTAACAATTTAAACTTACGTTTTGACAAGTTAAAGTTACGTTTTAAAAGTTAAAGTAGGTTTTTCACAAATTAAAGTACGTTTTTTACAAGTTATAGTTGGTTTTTTACAAGTTAAAGTTACGTATTGACAAGTTAAAGTACGTTTTTCACAAGTTAAAGTACGTTTTTTACAAGTTGAAGTACATTTGTTACAAGTTAAACCACATTATTGACAAGTTAAAGTACGTTTTTTCAAGTTAATGTGTGTTTTTAACAATTTAAACTTACGTTTTGACAAGTTAAAGTTACGTTTTTAAAAGTTAAAGAAGGTTTTTTCCAAATTAAAGTACGTTTTTTACAAGTTAAAGTACATTTGTTACAAGTTAAACCACATTTTAGACAAGTTAAAGTACGTTTTTCACAAGTTAAAGTACGTATTTTACAAGTTGAAGTACGTTTTTACAAGTTAAAGTACATTTGTTACAAGTTAAACCACATTATTGACAAGTTAAAGTACGTTTTTTCAAGTTAATGTGTGTTTTTAACAATTTAAACTTACGTTTTGTCAAGTTAAAGTTACGTTTTTAAAAGTTAAAGAAGGTCTTTTACAAATTAAAGTACGTTTTTTACAAGTTAAAGTACATTTGTTACAAGTTAAAACTCATTTAGACAAGTTAAATTACGTTTTTTACAAGTGAATGTATGTTTTTAACAAGTTAAACTTACGTTTTGAAAAGTTAAAGTTACGTTTTGACAGTTGAACGTAGTTTTTTACAACTTAAAGTACGTTTTATACAAGTTAAAGTTACGTTTTAACAACTAAAGTTACGTTTTAACACATTAAAATTACATTTTGACAAGTTAAATTACGTTTTTTATAAGTTAAAGTTACGTTTTGACAAGTTATGTTACGTTTTTAACAAATTAAACTTACGTTTTGACAAATTAAAGTTACGTTTTGACAAGTTAAAGTAGGTTTTTTTACAAGTTAAAGCACGTTTTTTACAAGTTGAAGTACATTTTTACAAGTTAAAGTACATTTGTTACAAGTTAAACGACATTTTTGACAAGTTAAAGTACGTTTATTACAAGTGAATGTATGTTTTTAACAATTTAAAGTTATATTTTGACAAGTTAAAGTTACGTTTTGACAAGTTAAAATAGGTTTTTTACAAGTTAAAGTTACGTATTAACAAGTTAAAGTACATTTTTTACAAGGTAAAGTACGGTTTTTACAAGTTAAAGTACGTTTTTTACAAGTTGAAGTACGTTTTTATAAGTTAAAGTACATTTGTTACAAGTTAAACCACATTTTTGACAAGTTAAATTACGTTTATTTCAAGTTAATTTGTGTTTTTAACAATTTAAACTTATGTTTTGACAAGTTAAAGTTACTTTTTGACAAGTTAAAGTAGGTTTTTTACAAATTAAAGTACGTTTTTTACAAGTTAAAGTACGTTTTTAGAAGTGAAAGTACATTTTTTACAAGTTAAACCACAATTTTGACAAGTTAAAGTACATTTTTTACAAGTTTATATATGTTTTTAACAATTTAGACTAACGTTTTGACAAGTTAAAGTTACATTTTGGCAAGTTAAATTACGTTTTTACAAGTTAATGTACGTTTTTTACAAGTTAAAGTACGTTTTTACAAGTTAAAGTACATTTGTTACAAGTTAAACCACATTTTTGACAAGTTAATGTATGTTTTTAACAATTTAAACTAACATTTTGACAAGTTAAAGTTACGTTTTGACAAGTTAAAGTAGGTTTTTTACAAGTTAAAGTTACGTTTTTGACAAGTGAAATTACATTTTTTACAAGTTAAAGTACGTTTTTACAAGTGAATGTATGTTTTTAACAATTTAAACTTACGTTTTGACAGGTTAAAGTTACGTGTTGACAAGTTAAAGTAGGTTTTTTACAAATTAAAGTACGTTTTTTACAAGTTAAAGTATGTTTTTACAAGTTAAAGTACATTTGTTACAAGTTAAACCACATTTTTGACAAATTAAAGTACGTTTTTTTCAAGTTAATGTGTGTTTTTAACAATTTAAACTTACGTTTTGACAAGTTAAAGTTACGTTTTGAAAGTTAAAGTAGGTTTTTCACAAATTAAAGTACGTTTTTTACAAGTTAAAGTAGGTTTTTTACAAGTTAAAGTTACGTATTGACAAGTTAAAGTACGTTTTTTACAAGTTAAAGTACGTTTTTTACAAGTTAAAGTACATTTGTTACAAGTTAAACCACATTATTGACAAGTTAAAGTACGTTTTTTCAAGTTAATGTGTGTTTTTAACAATTTAAACTTACGTTTTGACAAGTTAAAGTTACGTTTTTAAAAGTTAAAGAAGGTTTTTTACAAATTAAAGTACGTTTTTTACAAGTTAAAGTACATTTGTTACAAGTTAAACCACATTTTTGACAAGTTAAAGTACGTTTTTTACAAGTGAATGTATGTTTTTAACAATTTAGACTTATGTTTTGACAAGTTAAAGTTACGTTTTGACAAGTTAAAGTAGGTTTTTTACAAGTTAATGTTACGTTTTGACAAGTTAAAGTTCGTTTTTTACAAGTTAAAGTACGTTTTTTACAAGTTAAAGTACGTTTTTTACAAGTTAAAGTTAGGTTTTGACAAGTTAAATTACGTTTTTAACAAGTTACACTTATGTTTTGACAAATTAAAGTTATGTTTTGACTAGTTAAAGTAGGATTTTTACAAGTTAAAGTAGGATTTTTACAAGTTCAAGTACGTTTTTACAAGATAAAGTACATTTGTTACAAGTTAAACCACATTATTGACAAGTTAAAGTACGTTTTTTCAAGTTAATGTGTGTTTTTAACAATTTAAACTTACGTTTTGACAAGTTAAAGTTACGTTTTTAAAAGTTAAAGAAGGTTTTTTACAAATTAAAGTACGTTTTTTACAAGTTAAATTACATTTGTTACAAGTTAAAACTCATTTTAGACAAGTTAAAGTACGTTTTTTACAAGTGAATGTATGTTTTTAACAAGTTAAACTTACGTTTTGAAAAGTTAAAGTTACGTTTTGACAGTTGAACGTAGTTTTTTACAACTTAAAGTACGTTTTATACAAGTTAAAGTTACGTTTTAACAACTAAAGTTACGTTTTGACACATTAAAATTACATTTTGACAAGTTAAAGTACGTTTTTTATAAGTTAAAGTTACGTTTTGACAAGTTAAGTTACGTTTTTAACAAATTAAACTTACGTTTTGACAAATTAAAGTTACGTTTTGACAAGTTAAAGTAGGTTTTTTTACAAGTTAAAGCACGTTTTTTACAAGTTGAAGTACATTTTTACAAGTTAAAGTACATTTGTTACAAGTTAAACGACATTTTTGACAAGTTAAAGTACGTTTATTACAAGTGAATGTATGTTTTTAACAATTTAAAGTTATGTTTTGACAAGTTAAAGTTACGTTTTGACAACTTAAAATAGGTTTTTTACAAGTTAAAGTTACGTATTAACAAGTTAAAGTACATTTTTTACAAGGTAAAGTACGGTTTTTACAAGTTAAAGTACGTTTTTTACAAGTTGAAGTACGTTTTTATAAGTTAAAGTACATTTGTTACAAGTTAAACCACATTTTTGACAAGTAAATTACGTTTATTTCAAGTTAATGTGTGTTTTTAACAATTTAAACTTACGTTTTGACAAGTTAAAGTTACTTTTTGACAAGTTAAAGTAGGTTTTTTACAAATTAAAGTACGTTTTTTACAAGTTAAAGTACGTTTTTAGAAGTGAAAGTACATTTTTTACAAGTTAAACCACAATTTTGACAAGTTAAAGTACATTTTTTACAAGTTAATATATGTTTTTAACAATTTAGACTAACGTTTTGACAAGTTAAAGTTACATTTTGGCAAGTTAAATTACGTTTTTACAAGTTAATGTACGTTTTTTACAAGTTAAAGTACGTTTTTACAAGTTAAAGTACATTTGTTACAAGTTAAACCACATTTTTGACAAGTTAATGTATGTTTTTAACAATTTAAACTAACATTTTGACAAGTTAAAGTTACGTTTTGACAAGTTAAAGTAGGTTTTTTACAAGTTAAAGTTACGTTTTTGACAAGTTAAATTACATTTTTTACAAGTTAAAGTACGTTTTTACAAGTGAATGTATGTTTTTAACAATTTAAACTTACGTTTTGACAGGTTAAAGTTACGTGTTGACAAGTTAAAGTAGGTTTTTTACAAATTAAAGTACGTTTCTTACAAGTTAAAGTATGTTTTTACAAGTTAAAGTACATTTGTTACAAGTTAAACCACATTTTTGACAAATTAAAGTACGTTTTGTTAAAGTTAATGTGTGTTTTTAACAATTTAAACTTACGTTTTGACAAGTTAAAGTTACGTTTTAAAAGTTAAAGTAGGTTTTTCACAAATTAAAGTACGTTTTTTACAAGTTAAAGTAGGTTTTTTACAAGTTAAAGTTACGTATTGACAAGTTAAAGTACGTTTTTCACAAGTTAAAGTACGTTTTTTACAAGTTGAAGTACATTTGTTACAAGTTAAACCACATTATTGACAAGTTAAAGTACGTTTTTTCAAGTTAATGTGTGTTTTTAACAATTTAAACTTACGGTTTGACAAGTTAAAGTTACGTTTTTAAAAGTTAAAGAAGGTTTTTTCCAAATTAAAGTACGTTTTTTACAAGTTAAAGTACATTTGTTACAAGTTAAACCACATTTTTGACAAGTTAAAGTACGTTTTTTACAAGTGAATGTATGTTTTTAACAATTTAGACTTATGTTTTGACAAGTTAAAGTTACGTTTTGACAAGTTAAAGTAGGTTTTTTACAAGTTAATGTTACGTTTTGACAAGTTAAAGTTCGTTTTTTACAAGTTAAAGTACGTTTTTTACAAGTTAAAGTACGTTTTTTACAAGTTAAAGTTAGGTTTTGACAAGTTAAATTACGTTTTTAACAAGTTACACTTATGTTTTGACAAATTAAAGTTATGTTTTGACTAGTTAAAGTAGGATTTTACAAGTTAAAGTACGTTTTTTACAAGTTCAAGTACGTTTTTACAAGATAAAGTACATTTGTTACAAGTTAAACCACATTATTGACAAGTTAAAGTACGTTTTTTCAAGTTAATGTGTGTTTTTAACAATTTAAACTTACGTTTTGACAAGTTAAAGTTACGTTTTTAAAAGTTAAAGAAGGTTTTTTACAAATTAAAGTACGTGTTTTACAAGTTAAAGTACATTTGTTACAAGTTAAAACTCATTTTAGACAAGTACGTTTTTTACAAGTGAATGTATGTTTTTAACAAGTTAAACTTACGTTTTGAAAAGTTAAAGTTACGTTTTGACAGTTGAACGTAGTTTTTTACAACTTAAAGTACGTTTTATACAAGTTAAAGTACGTTTTAACAACTAAAGTTACGTTTTAAAAGTTAAAGTAGGTTTTTCACAAATTAAAGTACGTTTTTTACAAGTTAAAGTAGGTTTTTTACAAGTTAAAGTTACGTATTGACAAGTTAAAGTACGTTTTTCACAAGTTAAAGTACGTTTTTTACAAGTTGAAGTACATTTGTTACAAGTTAAACCACATTATTGACAAGTTAAAGTACGTTTTTTCAAGTTAATGTGTGTTTTTAACAATTTAAACTTACGTTTTGACAAGTTAAAGTTACGTTTTTAAAAGTTAAAGAAGGTTTTTTCCAAATTAAAGTACGTTTTTTACAAGTTAAAGTACATTTGTTACAAGTTAAACCACATTTTTGACAAGTTAAAGTACGTTTTGACAGTTGAACGTAGTTTTTTACAACTTAAAGTACGTTTTTACAAGTTAAAGTACATTTGTTACAAGTTAAACCACATTATTGACAAGTTAAAGTACGTTTTTTCAAGTTAATGTGTGTTTTTAACAATTTAAACTTACGTTTTGTCAAGTTAAAGTTACGTTTTTAAAAGTTAAAGAAGGTCTTTTACAAATTAAAGTACGTTTTTTACAAGTTAAAGTACATTTGTTACAAGTTAAAACTCATTTAGACAAGTTAAATTACGTTTTTTACAAGTGAATGTATGTTTTTAACAAGTTAAACTTACGTTTTGAAAAGTTAAAGTTACGTTTTGACAGTTGAACGTAGTTTTTTACAACTTAAAGTACGTTTTATACAAGTTAAAGTTACGTTTTAACAACTAAAGTTACGTTTTAACACATTAAAATTACATTTTGACAAGTTAAAGTACGTTTTTTATAAGTTAAAGTTCCGTTTTGACAAGTTATGTTACGTTTTTAACAAATTAAACTTACGTTTTGACAAATTAAAGTTACGTTTTGACAAGTTAAAGTAGGTTTTTTTACAAGTTAAAGCACGTTTTTTACAAGTTGAAGTACATTTTTACAAGTTAAAGTACATTTGTTACAAGTTAAACGACATTTTTGACAAGTTAAAGTACGTTTATTACAAGTGAATGTATGTTTTTAACAATTTAAAGTTATATTTTGACAAGTTAAAGTTACGTTTTGACAAGTTAAAATAGGTTTTTTACAAGTTAAAGTTACGTATTAACAAGTTAAAGTACATTTTTTACAAGGTAAAGTACGGTTTTTACAAGTTAAAGTACGTTTTTTACAAGTTGAAGTACGTTTTTATAAGTTAAAGTACATTTGTTACAAGTTAAACCACATTTTTGACAAGTTAAATTACGTTTATTTCAAGTTAATTTGTGTTTTTAACAATTTAAACTTATGTTTTGACAAGTTAAAGTTACTTTTTGACAAGTTAAAGTAGGTTTTTTACAAATTAAAGTACGTTTTTTACAAGTTAAAGTACGTTTTTAGAAGTGAAAGTACATTTTTTACAAGTTAAACCACAATTTTGACAAGTTAAAGTACATTTTTTACAAGTTTATATATGTTTTTAACAATTTAGACTAACGTTTTGACAAGTTAAAGTTACATTTTGGCAAGTTAAATTACGTTTTTACAAGTTAATGTACGTTTTTTACAAGTTAAAGTACGTTTTTACAAGTTAAAGTACATTTGTTACAAGTTAAACCACATTTTTGACAAGTTAATGTATGTTTTTAACAATTTAAACTAACATTTTGACAAGTTAAAGTTACGTTTTGACAAGTTAAAGTAGGTTTTTTACAAGTTAAAGTTACGTTTTTGACAAGTGAAATTACATTTTTTACAAGTTAAAGTACGTTTTTACAAGTGAATGTATGTTTTTAACAATTTAAACTTACGTTTTGACAGGTTAAAGTTACGTGTTGACAAGTTAAAGTAGGTTTTTTACAAATTAAAGTACGTTTTTTACAAGTTAAAGTATGTTTTTACAAGTTAAAGTACATTTGTTACAAGTTAAACCACATTTTTGACAAATTAAAGTACGTTTTTTTCAAGTTAATGTGTGTTTTTAACAATTTAAACTTACGTTTTGACAAGTTAAAGTTACGTTTTAAAAGTTAAAGTAGGTTTTTCACAAATTAAAGTACGTTTTTTACAAGTTAAAGTAGGTTTTTTACAAGTTAAAGTTACGTATTGACAAGTTAAAGTACGTTTTTCACAAGTTAAAGTACGTTTTTTACAAGTTGAAGTACATTTGTTACAAGTTAAACCACATTATTGACAAGTTAAAGTACGTTTTTTCAAGTTAATGTGTGTTTTTAACAATTTAAACTTACGTTTTGACAAGTTAAAGTTACGTTTTTAAAAGTTAAAGAAGGTTTTTTACAAATTAAAGTACGTTTTTTACAAGTTAAAGTACATTTGTTACAAGTTAAACCACATTTTTGACAAGTTAAAGTACGTTTTTTACAAGTGAATGTATGTTTTTAACAATTTAGACTTATGTTTTGACAAGTTAAAGTTACGTTTTGACAAGTTAAAGTAGGTTTTTTACAAGTTAATGTTACGTTTTGACAAGTTAAAGTTCGTTTTTTACAAGTTAAAGTACGTTTTTTACAAGTTAAAGTACGTTTTTTACAAGTTAAAGTTAGGTTTTGACAAGTTAAATTACGTTTTTAACAAGTTACACTTATGTTTTGACAAATTAAAGTTATGTTTTGACTAGTTAAAGTAGGATTTTACAAGTTAAAGTACGTTTTTTACAAGTTCAAGTACGTTTTTACAAGATAAAGTACATTTGTTACAAGTTAAACCACATTATTGACAAGTTAAAGTACGTTTTTTCAAGTTAATGTGTGTTTTTAACAATTTAAACTTACGTTTTGACAAGTTAAAGTTACGTTTTTAAAAGTTAAAGAAGGTTTTTTACAAATTAAAGTACGTTTTTTACAAGTTAAAGTACATTTGTTACAAGTTAAAACTCATTTTAGACAAGTACGTTTTTTACAAGTGAATGTATGTTACAAGTTAAAGTATGTTTTTACAAGTTAAAGTACATTTGTTACAAGTTAAACCACATTTTTGACAAATTAAAGTACGTTTTTTTCAAGTTAATGTGTGTTTTTAACAATTTAAACTTACGTTTTGACAAGTTAAAGTTACGTTTTAAAAGTTAAAGTAGGTTTTTCACAAATTAAAGTACGTTTTTTACAAGTTAAAGTAGGTTTTTTACAAGTTAAAGTTACGTATTGACAAGTTAAAGTACGTTTTTCACAAGTTAAAGTACGTTTTTTACAAGTTGAAGTACATTTGTTACAAGTTAAACCACATTATTGACAAGTTAAAGTACGTTTTTTCAAGTTAATGTGTGTTTTTAACAATTTAAACTTACGTTTTGACAAGTTAAAGTTACGTTTTTAAAACTTAAAGAAGGTTTTTTCCAAATTAAAGTACGTTTTTTACAAGTTAAAGTACATTTGTTACAAGTTAAACCACATTTTTGACAAGTTAAAGTACGTTTTTTACAAGTTGAAGTACGTTTTTACAAGTTAAAGTACATTTGTTACAAGTTAAACCACATTATTGACAAGTTAAAGTACGTTTTTTCAAGTTAATGTGTGTTTTTAACAATTTAAACTTACGTTTTGACAAGTTAAAGTTACGTTTTTAAAAGTTAAAGAAGGTCTTTTACAAATTAAAGTACGTTTTTTACAAGTTAAAGTACATTTGTTACAAGTTAAAACTCATTTAGACAAGTTAAATTACGTTTTTTACAAGTGAATGTATGTTTTTAACAAGTTAAACTTACGTTTTGAAAAGTTAAAGTTACGTTTTGACAGTTGAACGTAGTTTTTTACAACTTAAAGTACGTTTCATACAAGTTAAAGTTACGTTTTAACAACTAAAGTTACGTTTTAACACATTAAAATTACATTTTGACAAGTTAAAGTACGTTTTTTATAAGTTAAAGTTACGTTTTGACAAGTTAAGTTACGTTTTTAACAAATTAAACTTACGTTTTGACAAATTAAAGTTACGTTTTGACAAGTTAAAGTAGGTTTTTTTACAAGTTAAAGCACGTTTTTTACAAGTTGAAGTACATTTTTACAAGTTAAAGTACATTTGTTACAAGTTAAACGACATTTTTGACAAGTTAAAGTACGTTTATTTCAAGTGAATGTATGTTTTTAACAATTTAAAGTTATATTTTGACAAGTTAAAGTTACGTTTTGACAAGTTAAAATAGGTTTTTTACAAGTTAAAGTTACGTATTAACAAGTTAAAGTACATTTTTTACAAGGTAAAGTACGGTTTTTACAAGTTAAAGTACGTTTTTTACAAGTTGAAGTACGTTTTTATAAGTTAAAGTACATTTGTTACAAGTTAAACCACATTTTTGACAAGTTAAATTACGTTTATTTCAAGTTAATGTGTGTTTTTAACAATTTAAACTTATGTTTTGACAAGTTAAAGTTACTTTTTGACAAGTTAAAGTAGGTTTTTTACAAATTAAAGTACGTTTTTTACAAGTTAAAGTACGTTTTTAGAAGTGAAAGTACATTTTTTACAAGTTAAACCACAATTTTGACAAGTTAAAGTACATTTTTTACAAGTTTATATATGTTTTTAACAATTTAGACTAACGTTTTGACAAGTTAAAGTTATATTTTGGCAAGTTAAATTACGTTTTTACAAGTTAATGTACGTTTTTTACAAGTTAAAGTACGTTTTTACAAGTTAAAGTACATTTGTTACAAGTTAAACCACATTTTTGACAAGTTAATGTATGTTTTTAACAATTTAAACTAACATTTTGACAAGTTAAAGTTACGTTTTGACAAGTTAAAGTAGGTTTTTTACAAGTTAAAGTTACGTTTTTGACAAGTGAAATTACATTTTTTACAAGTTAAAGTACGTTTTTACAAGTGAATGTATGTTTTTAACAATTTAAATTTACGTTTTGACAGGTTAAAGTTACGTGTTGACAAGTTAAAGTAGGTTTTTTACAAATTAAAGTACGTTTTTTACAAGTTAAAGTATGTTTTTACAAGTTAAAGTACATTTGTTACAAGTTAAACCACATTTTTGACAAATTAAAGTACGTTTTTTTCAAGTTAATGTGTGTTTTTAACAATTTAAACTTACGTTTTGACAAGTTAAAGTTACGTTTTAAAAGTTAAAGTAGGTTTTTCACAAATTAAAGTACGTTTTTTACAAGTTAAAGTAGGTTTTTTACAAGTTAAAGTTACGTATTGACAAGTTAAAGTACGTTTTTCACAAGTTAAAGTACGTTTTTTACAAGTTGAAGTACATTTGTTACAAGTTAAACCACATTATTGACAAGTTAAAGTACGTTTTTTCAAGTTAATGTGTGTTTTTAACAATTTAAACTTACGTTTTGACAAGTTAAAGTTACGTTTTTAAAAGTTAAAGAAGGTTTTTTACAAATTAAAGTACGTTTTTTACAAGTTAAAGTACATTTGTTACAAGTTAAACCACATTTTTGACAAGTTAAAGTACGTTTTTTACAAGTGAATGTATGTTTTTAACAATTTAGACTTATGTTTTGACAAGTTAAAGTTACGTTTTGACAAGTTAAAGTAGGTTTTTTACAAGTTAATGTTACGTTTTGACAAGTTAAAGTTCGTTTTTTACAAGTTAAAGTACGTTTTTTACAAGTTAAAGTACGTTTTTTACAAGTTAAAGTTAGGTTTTGACAAGTTAAATTACGTTTTTAACAAGTTACACTTATGTTTTGACAAATTAAAGTTATGTTTTGACTAGTTAAAGTAGGATTTTTACAAGTTAAAGTAGGATTTTTACAAGTTCAAGTACGTTTTTACAAGATAAAGTACATTTGTTACAAGTTAAACCACATTATTGACAAGTTAAAGTACGTTTTTTCAAGTTAATGTGTGTTTTTAACAATTTAAACTTACGTTTTGACAAGTTAAAGTTACGTTTTTAAAAGTTAAAGAAGGTTTTTTACAAATTAAAGTACGTTTTTTACAAGTTAAATTACATTTGTTACAAGTTTAAACTCATTTTAGACAAGTTAAAGTACGTTTTTTACAAGTGAATGTATGTTTTTAACAAGTTAAACTTACGTTTTGAAAAGTTAAAGTTACGTTTTGACAGTTGAACGTAGTTTTTTACAACTTAAAGTACGTTTTATACAAGTTAAAGTTACGTTTTAACAACTAAAGTTACGTTTTGACACATTAAAATTACATTTTGACAAGTTAAAGTACGTTTTTTATAAGTTAAAGTTACGTTTTGACAAGTTAAGTTACGTTTTTAACAAATTAAACTTACGTTTTGACAAATTAAAGTTACGTTTTGACAAGTTAAAGTAGGTTTTTTTACAAGTTAAAGCACGTTTTTTACAAGTTGAAGTACATTTTTACAAGTTAAAGTACATTTGTTACAAGTTAAACGACATTTTTGACAAGTTAAAGTACGTTTATTACAAGTGAATGTATGTTTTTAACAATTTAAAGTTATGTTTTGACAAGTTAAAGTTACGTTTTGACAAGTTAAAATAGGTTTTTTACAAGTTAAAGTTACGTATTAACAAGTTAAAGTACATTTTTTACAAGGTAAAGTACGGTTTTTACAAGTTAAATTACGTTTTTTACAAGTTGAAGTACGTTTTTATAAGTTAAAGTACATTTGTTACAAGTTAAACCACATTTTTGACAAGTAAATTACGTTTATTTCAAGTTAATGTGTGTTTTTAACAATTTAAACTTACGTTTTGACAAGTTAAAGTTACTTTTTGACAAGTTAAAGTAGGTTTTTTACAAATTAAAGTACGTTTTTTACAAGTTAAAGTACGTTTTTAGAAGTGAAAGTACATTTTTTACAAGTTAAACCACAATTTTGACAAGTTAAAGTACTTTTTTTACAAGTTAATATATGTTTTTAACAATTTAGACTAACGTTTTGACAAGTTAAAGTTACATTTTGGCAAGTTAAATTACGTTTTTACAAGTTAATGTACGTTTTTTACAAGTTAAAGTACGTTTTTACAAGTTAAAGTACATTTGTTACAAGTTAAACCACATTTTTGACAAGTTAATGTATGTTTTTAACAATTTAAACTAACATTTTGACAAGTTAAAGTTACGTTTTGACAAGTTAAAATAGGTTTTTTACAAGTTAAAGTTACGTTTTTGACAAGTTAAATTACATTTTTTACAAGTTAAAGTACGTTTTTACAAGTGAATTTATGTTTTTAACAATTTAAACTTACGTTTTGACAGGTTAAAGTTACGTGTTGACAAGTTAAAGTAGGTTTTTTACAAATTAAAGTACGTTTCTTACAAGTTAAAGTATGTTTTTACAAGTTAAAGTACATTTGTTACAAGTTAAACCACATTTTTGACAAATTAAAGTACGTTTTTTTCAAGTTAATGTGTGTTTTTAACAATTTAAACTTACGTTTTGACAAGTTAAAGTTACGTTTTAAAAGTTAAAGTAGGTTTTTCACAAATTAAAGTACGTTTTTTACAAGTTAAAGTAGGTTTTTTACAAGTTAAAGTTACGTATTGACAAGTTAAAGTACGTTTTTCACAAGTTAAAGTACGTTTTTTACAAGTTGAAGTACATTTGTTACAAGTTAAACCACATTATTGACAAGTTAAAGTACGTTTTTCCAAGTTAATGTGTGTTTTTAACAATTTAAACTTACGGTTTGACAAGTTAAAGTTACGTTTTTAAAAGTTAAAGAAGGTTTTTTCCAAATTAAAGTACGTTTTTTACAAGTTAAAGTACATTTGTTACAAGTTAAACCACATTTTTGACAAGTTAAAGTACGTTTTTTACAAGTGAATGTATGTTTTTAACAATTTAGACTTATGTTTTGACAAGTTAAAGTTACGTTTTGACAAGTTAAAGTAGGTTTTTTACAAGTTAATGTTACGTTTTGACAAGTTAAAGTTCGTTTTTTACAAGTTAAAGTACGTTTTTTACAAGTTAAAGTACGTTTTTTACAAGTTAAAGTTAGGTTTTGACAAGTTAAATTACGTTTTTAACAAGTTACACTTATGTTTTGACAAATTAAAGTTATGTTTTGACTAGTTAAAGTAGGATTTTTACAAGTTAAAGTACGTTTTTTACAAGTTCAAGTACGTTTTTACAAGATAAAGTACATTTGTTACAAGTTAAACCACATTATTGACAAGTTAAAGTACGTTTTTTCAAGTTAATGTGTGTTTTTAACAATTTAAACTTACGTTTTGACAAGTTAAAGTTACGTTTTTAAAAGTTAAAGAAGGTTTTTTACAAATTAAAGTACGTTTTTTACAAGTTAAAGTACATTTGTTACAAGTTAAAACTCATTTTAGACAAGTTAAAGTACGTTTTTTACAAGTGAATGTATGTTTTTAACAAGTTAAACTTACGTTTTGAAAAGTTAAAGTTACGTTTTGACAGTTGAACGTAGTTTTTTACAACTTAAAGTACGTTTTATACAAGTTAAAGTTACGTTTTAACAACTAAAGTTACGTTTTGACACATTAAAATTACATTTTGACAAGTTAAAGTACGTTTTTTATAAGTTAAAGTTACGTTTTGACAAGTTAAGATACGTTTTTATCAAATTAAACTTACGTTTTGACAAATTAAAGTTACGTTTTGACAAGTTAAAGTAGGTTTTTTTACAAGTTAAAGCACGTTTTTTACAAGTTGAAGTACATTTTTACAAGTTAAAGTACATTTGTTACAAGTTAAACGACATTTTTGACAAGTTAAAGTACGTTTATTACAAGTGAATGTATGTTTTTAACAATTTAAAGTTATGTTTTGACAAGTTAAAGTTACGTTTTGACAAGTTAAAATAGGTTTTTTACAAGTTAAAGTTACGTATTAAAAAGTTAAAGTACATTTTTTACAAGGTAAAGTACGGTTTTTACAAGTTAAAGTACGTTTTTTACAAGTTGAAGTACGTTTTTATAAGTTAAAGTACATTTGTTACAAGTTAAACCACATTTTTGACAAGTTAAATTACGTTTATTTCAAGTTAATGTGTGTTTTTAACAATTTAAACTTACGTTTTGACAAGTTAAAGTTACTTTTTGACAAGTTAAAGTAGGTTTTTTACAAATTAAAGTACGTTTTTTACAAGTTAAAGTACGTTTTTAGAAGTGAAAGTACATTTTTTACAAGTTAAACCACAATTTTGACAAGTTAAAGTACATTTTTTACAAGTTAATATATGTTTTTAACAATTTAGACTAACGTTTTGACAAGTTAAAGTTACATTTTGGCAAGTTAAATTACGTTTTTACAAGTTAATGTACGTTTTTTACAAGTTAAAGTACGTTTTTACAAGTTAAAGTACATTTGTTACAAGTTAAACCACATTTTTGACAAGTTAATGTATGTTTTTAACAATTTAAACTAACATTTTGACAAGTTAAAGTTACGTTTTGACAAGTTAAAGTAGGTTTTTTACAAGTTAAAGTTACGTTTTTGACAAGTTAAATTACATTTTTTACAAGTTAAAGTACGTTTTTTACAAGTTAAAGTACGGTTTTTACAAGTTAAAGTACGTTTTTTACAAGTTGAAGTACGTTTTTTTACAAGTTAAAGTTACGTCTTAACAACTTTAAGTTACGTTTTGACACATTAAAATTACATTTTGACAGCTTAAAATACGTTTTTTATAAGTTAAAGTTACGTTTTGACAAATTAAATTACATTTTCAACAAGTTAAACTTACGTTTTGACAAATTAAAGTTACGTTTTGACAAGTTAAAGTAGGTTTTTTACAAGTTAAAGCATGTTTTTTACAAGTTGAAGTATGTTTTTACAAGTTAAAGTACATTTGTTACAAGTTAAACCACATTTTTGACAAGTTAAAGTACTTTTTTTACAAGTGAATGTATGTTTTTAACAATTTAAACTTACGTTTTGACAGGTTAAAGTTACGTGTTTACAAGTTAAAGTACGTTTTTACAAGTTAAAGTACATTTGTTACAAGTTAAACCACATTTGTGACAAGTTAATGTATGTTTTTAACAATTTAAACCAATATTTTGACAAGTTAAAGTAGGTTTTTTACAAGTTAAAGTTACGTTTATGACAAGTTAAATTACATTTTTTACAAGTTAATGTACGTTTTTTACAAGTTAAAGTACGTTTTTTACAAGTTGAAGTACGTTTTTATAAGTTAAAGTACATTTATCACAAGTTAAACCACATTTTGACAAGTTAAAGTACGTTTTTTTCTAGTTCATGTGTGTTTCTAACAATTTAAACTTACGTTTTGAAAAGTTAAAGTTACGTTTTGACAGTTGAACGTAGTTTTTTACAACTTAAAGTACGTTTTATACAAGTTAAAGTTACGTTTTAACAACTAAAGTTACGTTTTGACACATTAAAATTACATTTTGACAAGTTAAAGTACGTTTTTTATAAGTTAAAGTTACGTTTTGACAAGTTAAGTTACGTTTTTATCAAATTAAACTTACGTTTTGACAAATTAAAGTTACGTTTTGACAAGTTAAAGTAGGTTTTTTTACAAGTTAAAGCACGTTTTTTACAAGTTGAAGTACATTTTTACAAGTTAAAGTACATTTGTTACAAGTTAAACGACATTTTTGACAAGTTAAAGTACGTTTATTACAAGTGAATGTATGTTTTTAACAATTTAAAGTTATGTTTTGACAAGTTAAAGTTACGTTTTGACAAGTTAAAATAGGTTTTTTACAAGTTAAAGTTACGTATTAAAAAGTTAAAGTACATTTTTTACAAGGTAAAGTACGGTTTTTACAAGTTAAAGTACGTTTTTTACAAGTTGAAGTACGTTTTTATAAGTTAAAGTACATTTGTTACAAGTTAAACCACATTTTTGACAAGTTAAATTACGTTTATTTCAAGTTAATGTGTGTTTTTAACAATTTAAACTTACGTTTTGACAAGTTAAAGTTACTTTTTGACAAGTAAAAGTAGGTTTTTTACAAATTAAAGTACGTTTTTTACAAGTTAAAGTACGTTTTTAGAAGTGAAAGTACATTTTTTACAAGTTAAACCACAATTTTGACAAGTTAAAGTACATTTTTTACAAGTTAATATATGTTTTTAACAATTTAGACTAACGTTTTGACAAGTTAAAGTTACATTTTGGCAAGTTAAATTACGTTTTTACAAGTTAATGTACGTTTTTTACAAGTTAAAGTACGTTTTTACAAGTTAAAGTACATTTGTTACAAGTTAAACCACATTTTTGACAAGTTAATGTATGTTTTTAACAATTTAAACTAACATTTTGACAAGTTAAAGTTACGTTTTGACAAGTTAAAGTAGGTTTTTTACAAGTTAAAGTTACGTTTTTGACAAGTTAAATTACATTTTTTACAAGTTAAAGTACGTTTTTTACAAGTTAAAGTACCGTTTTTACAAGTTAAAGTACGTTTTTTACAAGTTGAAGTACGTTTTTTTACAAGTTAAAGTTACGTCTTAACAACTTTAAGTTACGTTTTGACACATTAAAATTACATTTTGACAGCTTAAAGTACGTTTTTTATAAGTTAAAGTTACGTTTTGACAAATTAAATTACGTTTTTAACAAGTTAAACTTACGTTTTGACAAAATAAAGTTACGTTTTGACAAGTTAAAGTAGGTTTTTTACAAGTTAGAGCATGTTGTTTACAAGTTGAAGTATGTTTTTACAAGTTAAAGTACATTTGTTACAAGTTAAACCACATTTTTGACAAGTTAAAGTACTTTTTTTACAAGTGAATGTATGTTTTTAACAATTTAAACTTACGTTTTGACAGGTTAAAGTTACGTGTTTACAAGTTAAAGTACGTTTTTACAAGTTAAAGTACATTTGTTACAAGTTAAACCACATTTTTGACAAGTTAATGTATGTTTTTAACAATTTAAACCAATATTTTGACAAGTTAAAGTAGGTTTTTTACAAGTTAAAGTTACGTTTTTGACAAGTTAAATTACATTTTTTACAAGTTAATGTACGTTTTTTACAAGTTAAAGTACGTTTTTTACAAGTTGAAGTACGTTTTTATAAGTTAAAGTACATTTATCACAAGTTAAACCACATTTTGACAAGTTAAAGTACGTTTTTTTCTAGTTCATGTGTGTTTCTAACAATTTAAACTTACGTTTTGACAAGTTAAAGTTACGTTTTAATAACTTAAAGATACGTTTTGACACATTGAAATTACATTTTGAGAAGTTAAAGTACAGTTTTTATAAGTTAAAGTTACGTTTTGACAAGTTAAATTACGTTTTTAACAAGTTAAACTTACGTTTTGACAAATTAAAGTTACGTTTTGACGAATTAAAGTTGGGTTTTACAAATAAAAGTACGTTTTTTACAAGTTAAAGTACATTTTTACAAGTTAAAGTACATTTGTTACAAGTTAAACTACATTATTGACAAGTTAAAGTACGTTTTTTACAAGTTAATGTAAGTTTTTACCATGTTAAACTTACGTTTTGAAAAGTTAAAGTTACGTTTTAACAACTTAAAGTTACGTTTTGACACATTAAAATTACATTTTGAGAAGTTAAAGTACAATTTTTATAAGTTAAAGTTACGTTTTGACAAGTTAAATTACGTTTTTAACAAGTTAAACTTACGTTTTGACAAATTAAAGTTACGTTTTGACAAATTAAAGTAGGTTTTTTACAAGATAAAGCACGTTTTTTACAAGTTGAAGTACGTTTTTACAAGTTAAAGAACATTTGTTACAAGTTAAACCACATTTTTGACAAGTTAAAGTACGTTTTTTACAAGTGAATGTATGTTTTTAACATTTTAAACTTCTGTTTTGACAAGTTAAAGTTATGTTTTGACAAGTTAAAGTAGGTTTTTTACAAGTTAAAGTACATTTTTTTTACAAGTTCAAGTACGTTTTTTACATGTTAAAGTACGTTTTTTACATGTTGAAGTACGTTTTTATAAGTTAAAGTTAATGTGTGTTTTTAACAATTTAAACTTACATTTTGACAATTTAAAGTTACGTTTTGACAAGTTAAAGTAGGATTTTTACAAATTAAAGTACGTTTTTTAAAAGTTAAAGTACGTTTTTATAAGTTAAAGTACATTTGTTACAAGTTAAACCATATTTTTGACAAGTTAAAGTACGGTTTTTACAAGTTAATGTATGTGTTTAACAATTTAAACTAATGTTTTGACAAGTTAAAGTTACGTTTTGACAAGTTAAAGTAGGTTTTTTACAAGTTAAAGTTACGTTTTGACAAGATAAATTACGTTTTATACAAGTTAATGTAAGTTTTTTACAAGTTAAACTTACGTTTTGAAATGTTAAAGTTATGTTTTGACAAGTTAAAATACGTTTTTTACAAGTTGATGTATGTTTTTAAAAGTTAAACTTACGTTTTGACAAGTTAAAGTTACATTTAGACAACTTAAAGTAGGGTTTTTACAAGTTAAAGTACGTTTTTTACAAGTTAAAGTTACGTTTTGACAAGTTAAACTTACGTTATGAAATGTTTAAGTTACGTTTTGACTAGTTAAAGTACGTTTTTTACAAGTTAATGTATGTTTTTAACAAGTTAAACTTACGTTTTGACAAGTTAAAATACGTTTTGACAAGTTAAAGTAGGGTTTTTACAAGTTAAAGTACGTTTTTTACAAGTTAAAGTTACGTTTTGACAAGTTAAAGTTACATTTTGACACGTTAAAATACGTTTTTTACAAGTTAAAGTACGTTTTTTACAAGTTAAAGCAAGTGTTTTACAAGTTTAAGTACGTTTTTTACAAGTTGAAGTACTTTTTTTACAAGTTAAAGTTACCTTTTAACAACTTAAAGTTACGTTTTGACACATTAAAGTTACATTTTGACAAGTTAAAGTACGTTTTTTTATAAGTTAAAGTTACGTTTTTACAAATTAAATTACGTTTTTAACAATTTAAACTTACGTTTTTACAAATTAAATTACGTTTTTAACAATTTAAACTTACGTTTTGAAAAGTTAAAGTTACGATTTGACAGGTTGAAGTAGTTTTTTTACAAGTTAAAGCACGTTTTTTACAAGTTTAAGTACGTTTTTACAAGTTAAGGTACATTTGTTACAAGTTAAACCACATTTTTGACAAGTTAATGTATGTTTTTAACAATTTAAACTAACATTTTGACAAGTTAAAGTTACATTTTGACAGGTTAAAGTAGGTTTTTTACAAGTTAAAGTTACGTATTTGACAAGTTAAATTACGTTTTTTACAATTTAAAGTAGGTTTTTTACAAGTTAAAGTTACGTATTTGACAAATTAAATTACGTTTTTTACAATTTAAAGTACGTTTTTTACAAGTTAAAGTACGTTTTTACAAGTTAAAGTACATTTGTTACAAGTTAAACCACATTTTTGACAAGTTAATGTATGTTTTTAACAATTTAAACTAACATTTTGACAAGTTATAGTTACGTTTTGACAAGTTAAAGTAGGTTTTTTACAAGTTAAAGTTACGTATTTGACAAGTTAAATTACATTTTTTACAATTTAAAGTACGTTTTTTACAAGTTAAAGTACGTTTTTACAAGTTAAAGTACATTTGATACAAGTTAAACCACATTTTTGACAAGTTAAAGTACATTTTTTACAAGTGAATGTATTTTTTTAACAATTTAAACTAACGTTTTGACAAGTTAAAGTTACGTTTTGACAAGTTAAAGTAGGTTTTTTACAAGTTAAAGTTACGTTTTGACAAGTTAAATTACGTTTTTTACAAGTTAATGTACTTTTTTTACAAGTTAAAGTACGTTTTTAACAAGTTGAAGTACGTTTTTACAAGTTAAAGTACATTTGTTACAAGTTAAACCAAATTTTTGACAAGTTAAAGTACGTTTTTTTCAAGTTAATGTGTGTTCTTAACAATTTAAACTTACGTTTTGACAAGTTAAAGTTACGTTTTGAAAGGTTAAAGTATGTTTGTTACAAGTTAAAGTACGTTTTTTACAAGTTAAAGTACGTTTTTACAAGTTAAAGTACATTTGTTACAAGTTAAACCACATTTTTGACAAGTTAAAGTACGTTTTTTACAAGTTAATGTATGTTTTTAAGTTACGTTTTGACACATTAAAATTACATTTTGACAAGTTAAAGTACGTTTTTTATAAGTAAAAGTTACATTTTGACAAATTAAATTACGTTTTAAACAAGTTAAACTTTCGTTTTGACAAATTAAAGTAACGTTTTGACAAGTTAAAGTAGGTTTGTTACAAGTTAAAGCACGTTTTTTACAAGTTGAAGTACGTTTTTACAAGTTAAAGTACATTTGTTACAAGCTAAACCACATTTTTAACAAGTTAAAGTACGTTTTTTACAAGTGAATGTATGTTTTTAACAAGTTAAACTTATGTTTTGACAAGTTAAAGTTACGTTTTAACAACTTAAAGTTACGTTTTGACACATTAAAATTGCATTTTGACAAAATAAAATGCGTTTTTTACAAGTTAAAGCAAGTTTTTTACAAGTTGAAGTACGTTTTTTACAAGTTGAAGTACGTTTTTTACAAGTTAAAGTTAGGTTTTAACAACTTTAAGTTACGTTTTGACACATTAAAATTACATTTTGACAAGTTAAACTACGTTTTTTATGACTCAAAGTTACGTTTTGACAAATTAAATTACGTTTTGAACAAGTTAAACTTTCGTTTTGACAAATTAAAGTTACGTTTTGACAAGTTAAAGTAAGTTTTTTACAAGTTAAAGGACGTTTTTTACAAGTTGAAGTACGTTTTTACAAGTTAAATTACATTTGTTACAAGTTAAACCACCTTTTTGACAAGTTAAAGTACGTTTTTTATAAGTCAATGTATGTTTTTAACAAGTTAAACTTATGTTTTGACAAGTTAAACTTACGTTTTGACAAGTTAAAGTAGGTTTTTTAGAAGTTAAAGTTACGTTTTGACAAGTTAAATTACGTTTTTTACAAGTTAATGTACGTTTTTTACAAGTTAAAGTACGTTTTTATTAAGTTGAAGTACGTTTTTACAAGTTAAAGTACATTTGTTACAAGTTAATCCAAATTTTTGACAAGTTAAAGTACGTTTTTTTCAAGTTAATGTGTGTTCTTAACAATTTAAACTTACGTTTTGACAAGTTAAAGTTACGTTTCGAAAGGTTAAAGTATGTTTGTTACAAGTTAAAGTACGTTTTTTACAAGTTAAAGTACGTTTTTACAAGTTAAAGTACATTTGTTACAAGTTAAACCACATTTTTGACAAGTTAAAGTACGTTTTTTACAAGTTAATGTATGTTTTTAAGTTACGTTTTGACACATTAAAATTACATTTTGACAAGTTAAAGTACGTTTTTTATAAGTCAAAGTTACATTTTGACAAATTAAATTACGTTTCAAACAAGTTAAACTTTCGTTTTGACAAATTAAAGTAACGTTTTGACAAGTTAAAGTAGGTTTGTTACAAGTTAAAGCACGTTTTTTACAAGTTGAAGTACGTTTTTACAAGTTAAAGTACATTTGTTACAAGCTAAACCACATTTTTAACAAGTTAAAGTACGTTTTTTACAAGTGAATGTATGTTTTTAACAAGTTAAACATATGTTTTGACAAGTTAAAGTTACGTTTTAACAACTTAAAGTTACGTTTTGACAAATTAAAATTGCATTTTGACAAAATAAAATGCGTTTTTTACAAGTTAAAGCAAGTTTTTTACAAGTTGAAGTACGTTTTTTACAAGTTGAAGTACGTTTTTTACAAGTTAAAGTTAGGTTTTAACAACTTTAAGTTACGTTTTCACACATTAAAATTACATTTTGACAAGTTAAACTACGTTTTTTATGACTCAAAGTTACGTTTTGACAAATTAAATTACGTTTTGAACAAGTTAAACTTTCGTTTTGACAAATTAAAGTTACGTTTTGACAAGTTAACGTAAGTTTTTTACAAGTTAAAGCACGTTTTTTACAAGTTGAAGTACGTTTTTACAAGTTACATTACATTTGTTACAAGTTAAACCACCTTTTTGACAAGTTAAAGTACGTTTTTTACAAGTGAATGTATGTTTTTAACAAGTTAAACTTATGTTTTGACAAGTTAAAGTTACGTTTTGACAAGTTAAAGTAGGTTTTTTAGAAGTTAAAGTTACGTTTTGACAAGTTAAATTACGTTTTTTACAAGTTAATGTACGTTTTTTACAAGTTAAAGTACGTTTTTTACAAGTTGAAGTACGTTTTTACAAGTTAAAGTACATTTGTTACAAGTTAAACCAAATTTTTGACAAGTTAAAGTACGTTTTTTTCAAGTTAATGTGTGTTCTTAACAATTTAAACTTACGTTTTGACAAGTTAAAGTTACGTTTCGAAAGGTTAAAGTATGTTTGTTACAAGTTAAAGTACGTTTTTTACAAGTTAAAGTACGTTTTTACAAGTTAAAGTACATTTGTTACAAGTTAAACCACATTTTTGACAAGTTAAAATACGTTTTTTACAAGGTAATGTATGTTTTTAAGTTACGTTTTGACACATTAAAATTACATTTTGACAAGTTAAAGTACGTTTTTTATAAGTCAAAGTTACATTTTGACAAATTAAATTACGTTTTAAACAAGTTAAACTTTTGTTTTGACAAATTAAAGTAACGTTTTGACAAGTTAAAGTAGGTTTGTTACAAGTTAAAGCACGTTTTTTACAAGTTGAAGTACGTTTTTACAAGTTAAAGTACATTTGTTACAAGCTAAACCACATTTTTAACAAGTTAAAGTACGTTTTTTACAAGTGAATGTATGTTTTTAACAAGTTAAACTTATGTTTTGACAAGTTAAAGTTACGTTTTAACAACTTAAAGTTACGTTTTGACACATTAAAATTACATTTTGACAAAATAAAATGCGTTTTTTACAAGTTAAAGCAAGTTTTTTACAAGTTGAAGTACGTTTTTTACAAGTTGAAGTACGTTTTTTACAAGTTGAAGTACGTTTTTTACAAGTTAAAGTTAGGTTTTAACAACTTTAAGTTACGTTTTGACACATTAAAATTACATTTTGACAAGTTAAACTACGTTTTTTATGACTCAAAGTTACGTTTTGACAAATTAAATTACGTTTTGAACAAGTTAAACTTTCGTTTTGACAAATTAAAGTTACGTTTTGACAAGTTAAAGTAAGTTTTTTACAAGTTAAAACACGTTTTTTACAAGTTGAAGTACGTTTTTACAAGTTAAATTACATTTGTTACAAGTTAAACCACCTTTTTGACAAGTTAAAGTACGTTTTTTACAAGTGAATGTATGTTTTTAACAAGTTAAACTTATGTTTTGACAAGTTAAAGTTACGTTTTTACAAGTTAAAGTAGGTTTTTTAGAAGTTAAAGTTACGTTTTGACAAGTTAAAGTACGTTTTTAACAAGTTAAAGTACGTTTTTTACAAGTTAAAGTACGTTTTTTACAAGTTGAAGTACGTTTTTACAAGTTAAAGTACATTTGTTACAAGTTAAACCACATTTTTGACAAGTTAAAGTACGTGTTTTTCAAGTTAATGTGTGTTCTAAAAAATTTAAACTTACGTTTTGACAAGTTAAAGTTACGTTTCGAAAAGTTAAAGTATGTTTGTTACAAGTTAAAGTACGTTTTTACAAGTTAAAGTACGTTTTTACAAGTTAAAGTACGTTTGTGACAAGTTAAACCACATTTTTGACAAGTTAAAGTACGTTTTTTTAAAGTTAATGTATGTTTTTAACAAGTTAAACTTATGTTTTGAAAAGTTAAAGTTACGTTTTGACAAGTTTAAGTAGTTTTTTACAAGTTAAAGTAAGTTTTTTACAAGTTAAAGTTACGTTTTAACTACTTAAAGTTATGTTTTGACACATTAAAATTATATTTTGTCAAGTTAAAGTACGATTATTATAAGTTAAAGTTACGTTTTGACAAGTTAAATTACGTTTTTAACAAGTTAAACTTACGTTTTGACAAATTAAAGTTACGTTTTGACAAATTAAAGTAGGTTTTTTTACAAGTTAAAGCACGGTTTTTACTAGTTGAAGTACGTTTTTACAAATTAAAGTACATTAGTTACAAGTTAAACCATATTTTTGACAAGTTAAAGTACGTTTTTTACAAGTGAATGTATGTTTTTAACTATTTAAACTTCTGTTTTGACAAGTTAAAGTTACGTCTTGACAAGTTAAAGTAGGTTTTTTACAAGTTCAATTATGTATTGACAAGTTAAAGTATATATTTTTACAAGTTAAAGTATGTTTTTTAGAAGTTAAAGTACGTTTTTTACAAGTTGAATTGCGTTTTTATAAGTTAAAGTACATTTGTTACAAGTTAAACAAAATTTTTGACAAGTTAAAGTACGTTTTTTTCAAGTAAATGTGTGTTTTTAACAATTTAAACTTACGTTTTGACAAGTTAAAGTTACGTTTTGACAAGTTAAAGTAGGTTTTTTACAAATTAAAATACGTTTTTTTACAAGTTAAAGTACGTTTTGACAAGTTAAAGTACATTTTTTGACAAGTTAAAGTACGTTTTTTACAAGTTAATGTATGTTTTTAACAATTTAAACTAATGTTTTGACAAGTTAAAGTTCCGTTTTGACAAGTTAAAGAAGGTTTTTTACAAGTTAAAGTTACGTTTTGACAGGATAAATTACGTTTATACAAGTTAATGTACGTTTTTTACAAGTTAAACTTACGTTTTGAAATGTTAACGTTACGTTTTGACAAGTAAAATACGTTTTTTACAAGTTAATGTATGTTTTTAACAAGTTAAACTTACGTTTTGACAAGTTAAAGTTACGTTTTGACAAATTAAAGTTACGTTTTGACAAGTTAAAGTAGGTTTATTACAAGTTAAAGCACGTTTTTGACAAGTTGAAGTACGTTTTTACAAGTTAAAGTACATTTGTTACAAGTTAAACCACATTTTTGACAAGTTAAAGTACGTTTTTTACAAGTGAATGCATGTTTTTAACAATTTAAACTTCTGTTTTGACAAGTTAAAGATACGTTTTGACAAGTTAAAGTAGGTTTTTTACAAGTTAAAGTTCCATTTTTGACAAGTTAAAGTACGTTTTTTACAAGTTAAAGTACGTTTTTTACAAGTTAAAGTACGTTTTTTACAAGTTGAAGTACGTTTTTTACAAGTTAAAGTAACTATTTTACAAGTTGAAATACGTTATTTACAAGTAAAAGTACATTTTTTACCATTTCAAGTTACGTTTTAACAACTTAAAGTTACGTTTTGACACATTAAAATTACATTTTGACAAGTTAAAGTACGTTTTTTACTAGTTAAATTTACGTTTTGACAAGTTAAATTAGGTTTTTTACATGTTAAAGTAGGTTTTTTACAAGTTGAAGTACGTTTTTACAAGTTAAAGTACATTTGTTACAAGTTAAACCACATTTTTGACAAGTTAAAGTACGTTTTTTACAAGTTAATGTATGTTTTTAACAAGTTAAAGTTACGTTTTGACAAGTTAAAGTTACGTTTTGACAAGTTAAAGTTGGTTTTTTACAAGTTAAAGTACGTTTTATACAAGTTAAACTACGTTTTTTACAAGTTAAAGTACGTTTTTTACAAGTTGAAGTACGTTTTTTTCAAGTTAAAATAACTGTTTTACAATTAGAAATACGTGTTTTATAAGTTAAAGTACATTTTTTACAAGTTAAAGTTACTTTTTAACAACTTAAATTACGTTTTGACTCATTAAAATGACATTTTGACAAGTTAAAGTACGTTTTTTACAAGTTAAATTTACGTTTTGACAAGTTAAATTATGTTTTTAACAAGTTAAACTTACGTTTTGACAGATTAAAGTTACATTTTGGCAAGTTCAAGTAGGTTTTTTACAAGTTAAAGTACGTTTTTAACAAGTTGAAGTACGTTTTTACAAGTTAAAGTACATTTGTTACAAGTTAAACCACATATTTTACAAGTTAAAGTACGTTTGTTACAAGTTAAAGTTACGTTTTGACAAGTTAAAGTTACATTTTGACACATTAAAATACGTTTTTTACAAGTTAAAGTACGTTTTTTACAAGTTAACGCAAGTATTTTACAAGTTGAAGTACGTTTTTTACAAGTTGAAGTACGTTTTTTACAAATTAAAGTTACGTTTTTGACAAGTTAAAGTACGTTTTTTACAAGTTAAAGTACGTTTTTTATATGTTAAAGTTACGTTTTGACAAGTTAAATTACGCTTTTAACAAGTTAAAGTTACGTTTTGAAAAATTAAAGTTACGTTTTGACAAGTTAAATTACGTTTTTTACAAGTTAAAGTACGTTTTTTACAAGTTGAAGTACGTTTTTTACAAGTTAAAATAACTGTTTTACAAGTTGAAATACGTGTTTTACAAGTTAAAGTACATTTCTTACCAGTTAAAGTTACGTTTTAACAACTTAAAGTTACGTTTTGACACATTAAAATTACATTTTGACAAGTTAAATTACATTTTTTATAAGTTAAAGTTACGTTTTGACAAGTTAAATTATGTTTTTAACAAGTTAAACTTACGTTTTTACAAATTAAAGTTACGTTTTGACAAGTTAAAGTAGCTTTTTTACAAGTTAAAGTACGTTTTTAACAAGTTGAAGTACGTTTTTACAAGTTAAAGTATATTTGTTACAAGTTAAACCATATTTTTGACAACTTAAAGTACGTTTTTTACAAGTGAATGCATGTTTTTAACAATTTAAACTTCTGTTTTGACCGGTTAGGGTTACGTTTTCACAAGTTAAACTAGGTTTGTTACAAGTTAAAGTTACGTTTTTGACAAGTTAAAGTACGTTTTTTACAAGTTAAAGTACGTTTTTTACAAGTTAAAGTACGTTTTTTACAAGTTGAAGTACGTTTTTTGCAAGTTAAAGTAACTGTATTACAAGTTGAAATACGTTTTTTACAAGTAAAACTACATTTTTTACCAGTTAAAGTTACGTTTTAACAACTTAAAGTTATGTTTTGACACATTAAAATTACATTTTGATAAGTTAAAGTACGTTTTTTACAAGTTAAATTTAAGTTTTGAAAAGTTAAAGTACGTTTTTTACAAGTTAAAGTAACTGTTTTACAAGTTAAAGTACGTTTATAACAAGTTAAACTTACGTTTTGACAAGTTAAACTAACGTTTTGACTAGTTAAATTTGGTTTTTTACAAGTTAAAGTACGTTTTTTACAAGTTAAAGTTACGTTTTGACAAGTTAAAGTTACATTTTGACACGTTAAAATACGTTTTTTACAAGTTAAAGTACGTTTTTTACAAGTTAAAGCAAGTATTTTACAAGTTGAAGTAAGTTTTTTACAAGTTGAAGTACGTTTTGACACATTAAAATTACATTTTGACATGTTAAAGTACGTTTTTTATAAGTTAAAGTTACGTTTTGACAAGTTAAATTACGCTTTTAACAAGTTAAAGTTATGTTTTGACAAATTAAAATTACATTTTGACAAGCTAAAGTACGTTTTTTACAACTTAATATAACTTTTTTACAAGTTAAAGTACACTTCTTAACAGTTAAAGTTACCTTTTAACAACTTAAAGTTACGTTTTGACACATTAAAATTACATTTTAACAAGTTAAATTATATTTTTTATAAGTTAAAGTTACGTTTTGACAAGTTAAATTATGTTTTTAACAAGTTAAACTTACGGTTTTACAAATTGAAGTTACGTTTTGACAAGTTACAGTAGGTTTTTTACAAGTTAAAGTACGTTTTATACAAGATAAAGTACATTTTTTACAACTTAAAGTACGTTTTTTACAAGTTGAAGTACGTTTTTTTCAAGTTAAAATAACTGTTTTACAATTTGAAATACGTATTTTACAAGTTAAAGTACATTTTTTACTAGTTAAAGTTACTTTTTAACAACATAAAGTTACGTTTTGAGACATTAAAATTACATTTCGACTAGTCAAATTACGTTTTTCATAAGTTAAAGATTTGACTAGTTAAATTATGTTTTTAACAAGTTAAACTTACGTTTTGACAAATTAAAGTTACGTTTCGACAAGTTAAAGTAGGTTTTTTACAAGTTAAAGTACGTTTTCTACAAATTGAAGTACGTTTTTACAAGTTAAAGTACATTTGTTATAAGTTAAACCACATTTTTGACAAGTTAAAGTATGTTTTTTACAAGGGAATGCATGTTTATAACAATTTAAACTTCTGTTTTGACAAGTTAAAGTTACGTTTTGACAAGTTAAAGTAGATTTTTTACAAGTTAAAGTTACGTTTTTGACAAGTTATAGTACGTTTTTTACAAGTTAAAGTACGTTTTTTACAAGTTAAACTACGTTTTTTACAAGTTGAAGTACGTTTTTTACAAGTTAAAGTAACTATTTTACAAGTTGAAATACGTTTTTTACAAGTAAATATACATTTTTTACCAGTTAAAGTTTCATTTTAACAACTTAAAGTTATGTTTAGACACATTAAAATTACATTTTGACAAGTAAAAGTCCGTTTTTTACAAGTTAAAATAATTGTTTTACAAGTTAAAATATGTTTTTTACAAGTTAAACTTATGTTTTGACACATTAAAATTACATTTTGACAAGTCAAAGTACGTTTTTTACAAGTTAATATACATTTTTTACAAGTTGAAGTACGTTTTTTACAAGTTAAATTTTTGTTTTACAAGTTGAAATACGTGTTTTACAAGTTAAAGTACATTTCTTACCAGTTAAAGTTACGTTTTAACAACTTAAAGTTACGTTTTGACACATTAAAATTACATTTTGACTAGTCAAATTACGTTTTTTATAAGTTAAAGTTACGATTTGACAAGTTAAATTATGTTTTTAACAAGTTAAACTTACGTTTTGACAAATTAAAGTTACGTTTTGACAAGTTAAAGTAGGTTTTTTACAAGTTAAAGTACGTTTTCTACAAGTTGAAGTACGTTTTTACAAGTTAAAGTACATTTGTTATAAGTTAAACCACATTTTTGACAAGTTAAAGTATGTTTTTTTACAAGGGAATGCATGTTTTTAACAATTTAAACTTCTATTTTGACAAGTTAAAGTTACGTTTTGACAAGTTAAAGTAGGTTTTTTACAAGTTAAAGTTACGTTTTTGACAAGTTAAAGTACGTTTTTTACAAGTTAAAGTTACATTTTTGACAAGTTAAAGTACGTTTTTTACAAGTTAAAGTAGGTTTTTTACAAGTTAAAGTACGTTTTCTACAAGTTGAAGTACGTTTTTACAAGTTAAAGTACATTTGTTATAAGTTAAACCACATATTTTTGACAAGTTAAAGTATGTTTTTTTACAAGGGAATGCATGTTTTTAACAATTTAAACTTCTATTTTGACAAGTTAAAGTTACGTTTTGACAAGTTAAAGTAGGTTTTTTACAAGTTAAAGTTACGTTTTTGACAAGTTAAAGTACGTTTTTTACAAGTTAAAGTTACATTTTTGACAAGTTAAAGTACGTTTTTTACAAGTTAAAGTACGTTTTTTACAAGTTAAACTACGTTTTTTACAAGTTGAAGTACGTTTTTTACAAGTTAAAGTAACTATTTTACAAGTTGAAATACGTTTTTTACAAGTAAATATACATTTTTTACTAGTTAAAGTTACGTTTTAACAACTTAAAGTTATTTTTTGACACATTAAAATTACATTTTGACAAGTTAAAGTACGTTTTTTACAAGTTAAATTTACGTTTTGACAAATTAAATTATGTTTTTAACAAGTTAAAGTTACATTTTGACAAATTAAAGTTACGTTTTGACAAGTTAAAGTAGGGTTTTTACAAGTTAAAGTTGTTTTTTACAAGTTGAAGTACGTTTTCACAAATTAAAGTACATATGTTACAAGTTAAACCACATTTTTGACAAGTTAAAGTACGTTTTTTACAAGTTAATGTATGTTTTTAACAATTTAAACTTAAGTTTTGACAAGTTAAAGTTACGTTTTGACAAGTTAAAGTTGGTTTTTTACAAGTTAAAGTTCATTTCTTACAAGTTAAAGTTACGTTTTGACAAGTTAAAGTTACATTTTGACACGTTAAAATACGTTTTTTACAAGTTAAAGTACATTTTTTACAAGTTAAAGCAAGTGTTTTACAAGTTGAAGTACGTTTTTTACAAGTTGAAGTATGTTTTTTACAAGTTAAAGTTACGTTTTGAAACATTAAAATTATATTTTGACAAGTTAAAGTACGTTTTTTACAAGTTAAAGTACGTTTTTTACAAGTTAAAGTACGTTTTTTACAAGTTAAAGTACGTTTTTAACAAATGAAAGTTACGTTTTGACAAGTTAAAGTTACATTTTCACCCGTTAAAATACATCTTTTACAAGTTACATAATGTTTTTTAATAGTTGAAGTACGTTTTTTACAAGTTAAAGCAAGTGTTTTACAAGTTGAAGTACGTTTTTTACAAGTTTAATTACGTTTTTTAGAAGTTAAAGCAAGTGTTTTACAAGTTGAAGTACTTTTTTTACAATTTAAAGTTACGTTTTGACAAGTTAAATTACGTTTTTAACAAGTTAAACTTACGTTTTTACAAATTAAAGTTACGTTTTGCAAGTTAAAGTAGGTTTTTTACAAGTTAAAGTACGTTTTTTACAAGTTGAAGTACGTTTTTACAAGTTAAAGTACATTTGTTACAAGTTAAACCACATTTTTGACAAGTTAAAGTACGTTTTTTACTAGTTAATATATGTTTTTAACAAGTTAAACTTACGTTTTGACAAGTTAAAGTTACGTTTCGACAAGTTAAAGTAGGTTTTTTAAAAGTTAAAGTTACATTTTGACAAGTTAAAGTACATTTTTACAAGTAGAAGTACATTTTTACAAGTTAAAGTACATTTGTTACAAGTTAAACAATATGTTTGACAAGTTAAAGTATGTTTTTTACAAGTGAATGTATGTTTTTAACAATTTAAACTTATGTGTTAACAAGTTAAAGTTACGTTTTGACAAGTTAAAGTAGGTTTTTTACAAGTTAAAGTTACGTTTTTACAAGTTAAAGTACGTTTTTTACAAGTTAAAGTACGTTTTTTACAATTTGAAGTACGTTTTTACAAGTTTAAGTAAATTTGATACAAGTTAAACCACATTTTTGACAAGTTAAAGTACGTTTTTTACAAGTTAATGTATGTTTTTAACAAGTTAAACTTACATTTTGAGAAGTTAAAGTTACGTTTTGACAAGTTAATGTAGGTTTTTTACAAGTTAAAGTTTTGTTTTGACAAGTTAAAGTACGTTTTTTACAAGTTAATGTACATTTTGACAAGTTAAAGTAACGTTTTGACAAGTTAAACTACGTTTTTTACAATTTAAAGTTACATTTTAACAACTTAAAGTTACGTTTTGACACATTAAAATTACATTATGACAAGTTAAAGTAGGTTTTTTATAAGTTAAAGTTACTTTTTTAGAAGTTAAAGTACGTTTTTAACAAGTTAAACTTACATTTTGACAAATTAAAGTTACATTTTGACACGTTAAAATACATTTTTTTCAAGTTAGAGTACGTTTTTTACAAGTTAAAGTACATTTGTTACAAGTTAAACAATTTTTTTTACAAGTTAATGTATGTTTTTAACAAGTGACAAGTTAAAGTTACGTTTTGACAAGTTAAAGTAGGTTTTTTACAAGTTAATGTATGTTTTTTACAAGTTAAAGTTACGTTTTGACAAGTTAATTAAAGTTACGTTTTGACAAGTTAAAGTACGTTTTGTACAAGCTAAAGTACGTTTTTTACAAGTTAAAGTACGTTTTTTACAAGTTAAAATACGTTTTTAACAAGTTAAAGTTACGTTTTGAATCGTTAAAGTACGTTATTTACAAGTTAGAGTACGTTTTTAATAAGTTAAAGTACGTTTTTTACAAGTTAAAGTACTTTTGTTACAAGTTAAACCACATTGGTGACAAGTTAAATTACGTTTTTTACAAGTTAATGTATGTTTTTAACAAGTGACAAGTTAAAGTTACGTTTTGAAAAGTTAAAGTAGGTTTTTTACAAGTTAATGTATGTTTTTTACAAGTTGAAGTACGTTTTTACAAGTTAAAGTACATTTGTTACAAGTTAAACCAAATTTTTGACAAGTTAAAGTACGTTTTTTTCAAGTTAATGTGTGTTCTTAACAATTTAAACTTACGTTTTGACAAGTTAAAGTTACGTTTCGAAAGGTTAAAGTATGTTTGTTACAAGTTAAAGTACGTTTTTTACAAGTTAAAGTACGTTTTTACAAGTTAAAGTACATTTGTTACAAGTTAAACCACATTTTTGACAAGTTAAAATACGTTTTTTACAAGTTAATGTATGTTTTTAAGTTACGTTTTGACACATTAAAATTACATTTTGACAAGTTAAAGTACGTTTTTTATAAGTCAAAGTTACATTTTGACAAATTAAATTACGTTTTAAACAAGTTAAACTTTCGTTTTGACAAATTAAAGTAACGTTTTGACAAGTTAAAGTAGGTTTGTTACAAGTTAAAGCACGTTTTTTACAAGTTGAAGTACGTTTTTACAAGTTAAAGTACATTTGTTACAAGCTAAACCACATTTTTAACAAGTTAAAGTACGTTTTTTACAAGTGAATGTATGTTTTTAAGAAGTTAAACTTATGTTTTCACAAGTTAAAGTTACGTTTTAACAACTTAAAGTTACGTTTTGACACATTAAAATTGCATTTTGACAAAATAAAATGCGTTTTTTACAAGTTAAAGCAAGTTTTTTACAAGTTGAAGTACGTTTTTTACAAGTTGAAGTACGTTTTTTACAAGTTGAAGTACGTTTTTTACAAGTTAAAGTTAGGTTTTAACAACTTTAAGTTACGTTTTGACACATTAAAATTACATTTTGACAAGTTAAACTACGTTTTTTATGACTCAAAGTTACGTTTTGACAAATTAAATTACGTTTTGAACAAGTTAAACTTTCGTTTTGACAAATTAAAGTTACGTTTTGACAAGTTAAAGTAAGTTTTTTACAAGTTAAAGCACGTTTTTTACAAGTTGAAGTACGTTTTTACAAGTTAAATTACATTTGTTACAAGTTAAACCACCTTTTTGACAAGTTAAAGTACGTTTTTTACAAGTGAATGTATGTTTTTAACAAGTTAAACTTATGTTTTGACAAGTTAAAGTTACGTTTTTACAAGTTAAAGTAGGTTTTTTAGAAGTTAAAGTTACGTTTTGACAAGTTAAAGTACGTTTTTAACAAGTTAAAGTACGTTTTTTACAAGTTAAAGTACGTTTTTTACAAGTTGAAGTACGTTTTTACAAGTTAAAGTACATTTGTTACAAGTTAAACCACATTTTTGACAAGTTAAAGTACGTGTTTTTCAAGTTATAGTGTGTTCTTAACAATTTAAACTTACGTTTTGACAAGTTAAAGTTACGTTTCGAAAGGTTAAAGTATGTTTGTTACAAGTTAAAGTACGTTTTTACAAGTTAAAGTACGTTTTTACAAGTTAAAGTACGTTTGTGACAAGTTAAACCACATTTTTGACAAGTTAAAGTACGTTTTTTTAAAGTTAATGTATGTTTTTAACAAGTTAAACTTATGTTTTGAAAAGTTAAAGTTACGTTTTGACAAGTTTAAGTAGTTTTTTACAAGTTAAAGTAAGTTTTTTACAAGTTAAAGTTACGTTTTAACAACTTAAAGTTATGTTTTGACACATTAAAATTATATTTTGTCAAGTTAAAGTACGATTATTATAAGTTAAAGTTACGTTTTGACAAGTTAAATTACGTTTTTAACAAGTTAAACTTACGTTTTGACAAATTAAAGTTACGTTTTGACAAATTAAAGTAGGTTTTTTTACAAGTTAAAGCACGGTTTTTACTAGTTGAAGTACGTTTTTAAAAATTAAAGTACATTAGTTACAAGTTAAACCATATTTTTGACAAGTTAAAGTACGTTTTTTACAAGTGAATGTATGTTTTTAACTATTTAAACTTCTGTTTTGACAAGTTAAAGTTACGTCTTGACAAGTTAAAGTAGGTTTTTTACAAGTTAAATTATGTATTGACAAGTTAAAGTATATATTTTTACAAGTTAAATTATGTTTTTTAGAAGTTAAAGTACGTTTTTTACAAGTTGAATTGCGTTTTTATAAGTTAAAGTACATTTGTTACAAGTTAAACAATTTTTTTTACAAGTTAATGTATGTTTTTAACAAGTGACAAGTTAAAGTTACGTTTTGACAAGTTAAAGTAGGTTTTTTACAAGTTAATGTATGTTTTTTACAAGTTAAAGTTACGTTTTGACAAGTTAATTAAAGTTACGTTTTGACAAGTTAAAGTACGTTTTGTACAAGCTAAAGTACGTTTTTTACAAGTTAAAGTACGTTTTTTACAAGTTAAAATACGTTTTTAACAAGTTAAAGTTACGTTTTGAATCGTTAAAGTACGTAATTTATAAGTTAGAGTACGTTTTTAATAAGTTAAAGTACGTTTTTTACAAGTTAAAGTACTTTTGTTACAAGTTAAACCACATTTGTGACAAGTTAAATTACGTTTTTTACAAGTTAATGTATGTTTTTAACAAGTGACAAGTTAAAGTTACGTTTTGAAAAGTTAAAGTAGGTTTTTTACAAGTTAATGTATGTTTTTTACAATTCGAAGTACGTTTTTACAAGTTAAAGTACATTTGTTACAAGTTAAACCAAATTTTTGACAAGTTAAAGTACGATTTTTCAAGTTAATGTGTGTTCTTAACAATTTAAACTTACGTTTTGACAAGTTAAAGTTACGTTTCGAAAGGTTAAAGTATGTTTGTTACAAGATAAAGTACGTTTTTTACAAGTTAAAGTACGTTTTTACAAGTTAAAGTACATTTATTACAAGTTAAACCACATTTTTGACAAGTTAAAATATGTTTTTTACAAGTTAATGTATGTTTTTAAGTTACGTTTTGACACATTAAAATTACATTCTGACAAGTTAAAGTACGTTTTTTATAAGTCAAAGTTACATTTTGACAAATTAAATTACGTTTTAAACAAGTTAAACTTTCGTTTTGACAAATTAAAGTAACGTTTTGACAAGTTAAAGTAGGTTTGTTACAAGTTAAAGCACGTTTTTTACAAGTTGAAATACGTTTTTACAAGTTAAAGTACATTTGTTACAAGCTAAACCACATTTTTAACAAGTTAAAGTACGTTTTTTACAAGTGAATGTATGTTTTTAACAAGTTAAACTTATGTTTTGACAAGTTAAAGTTACGTTTTAACAACTTAAAGTTACGTTTTGACACATTAAAATTGCATTTTGACAAAATAAAATGCGTTTTTTACAAGTTAAAGCAAGTTTTTTACAAGTTGAAGTACGTTTTTTACAAGTTGAAGTACGTTTTTTACAAGTTGAAGTACGTTTTTTACAAGTTAAAGTTAGGTTTTAACAACTTTAAGTTACGTTTTGACACATTAAAATTACATTTTGACAAGTTAAACTACGTTTTTTATGACTCAAAGTTACGTTTTCACAAATTAAATTACGTTTTGAACAAGTTAAACTTTCGTTTTGACAAATTAAAGTTACGTTTTGACAAGTTAAAGTAAGTTTTTTACAAGTTAAAGCACGTTTTTTACAAGTTGAAGTACGTTTTTACAAGTTAAATTACATTTGTTACAAGTTAAACCACCTTTTTGACAAGTTAAAGTACGTTTTTTACAAGTGAATGTATGTTTTTAACAAGTTAAACTTATGTTTTGATAAGTTAAAGTTACGTTTTTACAAGTTAAAGTAGGTTTTTTAGAAGTTAAAGTTACGTTTTGACAAGTTAAAGTACGTTTTTAACAAGTTAAAGTACGTTTTTTACAAGTTAAAGTACGTTTTTTACAAGTTGAAGTACGTTTTTACAAGTTAAAGTACATTTGTTATAAGTTAAACCACATTTTTGACAAGTTAAAGTACGTGTTTTTCAAGTTAATGTGTGTTCTTAACAATTTAAACTTACGTTTTGACAAGTTAAAGTTACGTTTCGAAAAGTTAAAGTATGTTTGTTACAAGTTAAAGTACGTTTTTACAAGTTAAAGTACGTTTTTACAAGTTAAAGTACGTTTGTGACAAGTTAAACCACATTTTTGACAAGTTAAAGTACGTTTTTTTAAAGTTAATGTATGTTTTTAACAAGTTAAACTTATGTTTTGAAAAGTTAAAGTTACGTTTTGACAAGTTTAAGTAGTTTTTTACAAGTTAAAGTAAGTTTTTTACAAGTTAAAGTTACGTTTTAACAACTTAAAGTTATGTTTTGACACATTAAAATTATATTTTGTCAAGTTAAAGTACGATTATTATAAGTTAAAGTTACATTTTGACAAGTTAAATTACGTTTTTAACAAGTTAAACTTACGTTTTGACAAATTAAAGTTACGTTTTGACAAATTAAAGTAGGTTTTTTTACAAGTTAAAGCACGGTTTTTACTAGTTGAAGTACGTTTTTACAAATTAAAGTACATTAGTTACAAGTTAAACCATATTTTTGACAAGTTAAAGTACGTTTTTTACAAGTGAATGTATGTTTTTAACTATTTAAACTTCTGTTTTGACAAGTTAAAGTTACGTCTTGACAAGTTAAAGTAGGTTTTTACAAGTTCAATTATGTATTGACAAGTTAAAGTATATATTTTTACAAGTTGAAGTATGTTTTTTAGAAGTTAAAGTACGTTTTTTACAAGTTGAATTGCGTTTTTATAAGTTAAAGTACATTTGTTACAAGTTAAACAAAATTTTTGACAAATTAAAGTACGTTTTTTTCAAGTAAATGTGTGTTTTTAACAATTTAAACTTACGTTTTGACAAGTTAAAGTTACGTTTTGACAAGTTAAAGTAGGTTTTTTACAAATTAAAATACGTTTTTTTACAAAATAAAGTACGTTTTTTACAAGTTAATGTATGTTTTTAACAATTT
Source organism: Urtica urens (assembly GCA_958296335.1). Classification (NCBI taxonomy): domain Eukaryota; kingdom Viridiplantae; phylum Streptophyta; class Magnoliopsida; order Rosales; family Urticaceae; genus Urtica; species Urtica urens. Next base: position 503,624 of record CATQIS010000002.1, read on the forward strand.
AAACTAATGTTTTGACAAGTTAAAGTTACGTTTTGACAAGTTAAAGAAGGTTTTTTACAAGTTAAAGTTACGTTTTGACAGGATAAATTACGTTTATACAAGTTAATGTACGTTTTTTACAAGTTAAACTTACGTTTTGAAATGTTAACGTTACGTATTGACAAGTAAAATACGTTTTTTACAAGTTAATGTATGTTTTTAACAAGTTAAACTTACGTTTTGACAAGTTAAAGTTACGTTTTGACAAGTTAAAGTAGGGTTTTTACAAGTTAAACTACGTTTTTTACAAGTTAAAGCAAGTGTTTTACAAGTTGAAGTACGTTTTTTACAAGTTGAAGTACGTTTTTTATAAGTTAAAGTTACGTTTTAACAACTTAAAGTTACGTTTTGACACATTAAAATTCCATTTTGAAAAGTTAAAGTACGTTTTTTATAAGTTAAAGTTACGTTTTGACAAGTTAAATTACGTTTTTAACAAGTTAAACTTACGTTTTGACAAATTATAATTACGTTTTGACAAGTTAAAGTAGGTTTATTACAAGTTAAAGCACGTTTTTGACAAGTTGAAGTACATTTTTACAAGTTAAAGTACATTTGTTACAAGTTAAACCACATTTTTGACAAGTTAAAGTACGTTTTTTACAAGTGAATGCATGTTTTTAACAATTTAAACTTCTGTTTTGACAAGTTAAAGATACGTTTTGACAAGTTAAAGTAGGTTTTTTACAAGTTAAAGTTCCATTTTTGACAAGTTAAAGTACGTTTTTTACAAGTTAAAGTACGTTTTTTACAAGTTAAAGTACGTTTTTTACAAGTTGAAGTACGTTTTTTACAAGTTAAAGTAACTATTTTACAAGTTGAAATACGTTATTAACAAGTAAAAGTACATTTTTTACCATTTCAAGTTACGTTTTAACAACTTAAAGTTACGTTTTGACACATTAAAATTACATTTTGACAAGTTAAAGTACGTTTTTTACTAGTTAAATTTACGTTTTGACAAGTTAAATTAGGATTTTTACATGTTAAAGTAGGTTTTTTACAAGTTGAAGTACGTTTTTACAAGTTAAAGTACATTTGTTACAAGTTAAACCACATTTTTGACAAGTTAAAGTACGTTTTTTAGAAGTTAATGTATGTTTTTAACAAGTTAAAGTTACGTTTTGACAAGTTAAAGTTACGTTTTGACAAGTTAAAGTTGGTTTTTTACAAGTTAAAGTACGTTTTATACAAGTTAAACTACGTTTTTTACAAGTTAAAGTACGTTTTTTACAAGTTGAAGTACGTTTTTTTCAAGTTAAAATAACTGTTTTACAATTAGAAATACGTGTTTTATAAGTTAAAGTACATTTTTTACAAGTTAAAGTTACTTTTTAACAACTTAAAATTACGTTTTGACTCATTAAAATGACATTTTGACAAGTTAAAGTACGTTTTTTACAAGTTAAATTTACGTTTTGACAAGTTAAATTATGTTTTTAACAAGTTAAACTTACGTTTTGACAGATTAAAGTTACGTTTTGGCAAGTTCAAGTAGGTTTTTTACAAGTTAAAGTACGTTTTTAACAAGTTGAAGTACGTTTTTACAAGTTAAAGTACATTTGTTACAAGTTAAACCACATTTTTTACAAGTTAAAGTACGTTTGTTACAAGTTAAAGTTACGTTTTGACAAGTTAAAGTAACATTTTGACACATTAAAATACGTTTTTTACAAGTTAAAGTACTTTTTTACAAGTTAACGCAAGTATTTTACAAGTTGAAGTACGTTTTTTACAAGTTGAAGTACGTTTTTTACAAATTAAAGTTACGTTTTTGACAAGTTAAAGTACGTTTTTTACAAGTTAAAGTACGTTTTTTATAAGTTAAAGTTACGTTTTGACAAGTTAAATTACGCTTTTAACAAGTTAAAGTTACGTTTTGAAAAATTAAAGTTACGTATTGACAAGTTAAATTACGTTTTTTACAAGTTAAAGTACGTTTTTTACAAGTTGAAGTACGTTTTTTACAAGTTAAAATAACTGTTTTACAAGTTGAAATACGTGTTTTACAAGTTAAAGTACATTTCTTACCAGTTAAAGTTACGTTTTAACAACTTCAAGTTACGTTTTGACACATTAAAATTACATTTTGACAAGTTAAATTACATTTTTTTATAAGTTAAAGTTACGTTTTGACAAGTTAAATTATGTTTTTAACAAGTTAAACTTACGTTTTTACAAATTAAAGTTACGTTTTGACAAGTTAAAGTAGCTTTTTTACAAGTTAAAGTACGTTTTTAACAAGTTGAAGTACGTTTTTACAAGTTAAAGTATATTTGTTACAAGTTAAACCATATTTTTGACAAGTTAAAGTACGTTTTTTACAAGTGAATGCATGTTTTTAACAATTTAAACTTCTGTTTTGACCAGTTAGGGTTACGTTTTCACAAGTTAAACTAGGTTTGTTACAAGTTAAAGTTAAGTTTTTGACAAGTTAAAGTACGTTTTTTACAAGTTAAAGTACGTATTTTACAAGTTAAAGTACGTTTTTTACAAGTTGAAGTACGTTTTTTGCAAGTTAAAGTAACTATATTACAAGTTGAAATACGTTTTTTACAAGTAAAACTACATTTTTTACCAGTTAAAGTTACGTTTTAACAACTTAAAGTTATGTTTTGACACATTAAAATTACATTTTGATAAGTTAAAGTACGTTTTTTACAAGTTAAATTTAAGTTTTGAAAAGTTAAAGTACGTTTTTTACAAGTTAAAGTAACTGTTTTACAAGTTGAAATAAGTTTTTTACAAGTTAAACTTACGTGTTGACACATTAAAATTACATTTTGACAACTTAAAGTACGTATTTTAAAAGTTAAAGTATGTTTTTTACAAGTTGAAGTACGTTTTTTACAAGTTAAAATAACTGTTTTACAAGTTGAAATACGTGTTTTACAAGTTAAAGTACATTTCTTACCAGTTAAAGTTACGTTTTAACAACTTAAAGTTACGTTTTGACACATTAAAATTACATTTTGACAAGTTAAATTACATTTTTTTATAAGTTAAAGTTACGTTTTGACAAGTTAAATTATGTTTTTAACAAGTTAAACTTACGTTTTTACAAATTAAAGTTACGTTTTGACAAGTTAAAGTAGCTTTTTTACAAGTTAAAGTACGTTTTTAACAAGTTGAAGTACGTTTTTACAAGTTAAAGTATATTTGTTACAAGTTAAACCATATTTTTGACAACTTAAAGTACGTTTTTTACAAGTGAATGCATGTTTTTAACAATTTAAACTTCTGTTTTGACCAGTTAGGGTTACGTTTTCACAAGTTAAACTAGGTTTGTTACAAGTTAAAGTTAAGTTTTTGACAAGTTAAAGTACGTTTTTTACAAGTTAAAGTACCTTTTTTACAAGTTAAAGTACGTTTTTTACAAGTTGAAGTACGTTTTTTGCAAGTTAAAGTAACTATATTACAAGTTGAAATACGTTTTTTACAAGTAAAACTACATTTTTTACCAGTTAAAGTTACGTTTTAACAACTTAAAGTTATGTTTTGACACATTAAAATTACATTTTGATAAGTTAAAGTACGTTTTTTACAAGTTAAATTTAAGTTTTGAAAAGTTAAAGTACGTTTTTTACAAGTTAAAGTAACTGTTTTACAAGTTGAAATAAGTGTTTTACAAGTTAAACTTACGTGTTGACACATTAAAATTACATTTTGACAACTTAAAGTACGTATTTTAAAAGTTAAAGTATGTTTTTTACAAGTTGAAGTACGTTTTTTACAAGTTAAAATAACTGTTTTACAAGTTGAAATACGTGTTTTACAAGTTAAAGTACATTTCTTACCAGTTAAAGTTACGTTTTAACAACTTAAAGTTATGTTTTGACATATTAAAATTACATTTTGACAAGTTAAAGTACGTTTTTTACAAGTTAAAGTACGTTTTTAACAAGTTAAACTTACGTTTTGACAAGTTAAACTAACGTTTTGACTAGTTAAACTTGGTTTTTTACAAGTTAAAGTACGTTTTTTACAAGTTAAAGTTACGTTTTGACAAGTTAAAGTTACATTTTGACACGTTAAAATACGTTTTTTACAAGTTAAAGTACGTTTTTTACAAGTTAAAGCAAGTATTTTACAAGTTGAAGTAAGTTTTTTACAAGTTGAAGTACGTTTTGACACATTAAAATTACATTTTGACATGTTAAAGTACGTTTTTTATAAGTTAAAGTTACGTTTTGACAAGTTAAATTACGCTTTTAACAAGTTAAAGTTATGTTTTGACAAATTAAAATTACATTTTGACAAGTTAAAGTACGTTTTTTACAACTTAATATAACTTTTTTACAAGTTAAAGTACACTTCTTAACAGTTAAAGTTACCTTTAAACAACTTAAAGTTACGTTTTGACACATTAAAATTACATTTTAACAAGTTAAATTATATTTTTTATAAGTTAAAGTTACGTTTTGACAAGTTAAATTATGTTTTTAACAAGTTAAACTTACGTTTTTACAAATTGAAGTTACGTTTTGCAAGTTACAGTAGGTTTTTTACAAGTTAAAGTACGTTTTTTACAAGTTGAAATACGTTTTTTTCAAGTTAAAATAACTGTTTTACAATTTGAAATACGTATTTTACAAGTTAAAGTACATTTTTTACTAGTTAAAGTTACTTTTTAACAACTTAAAGTTACGTTTTGAGACATTAAAATTACATTTCGACTAGTCAAATTACGTTTTTCATAAGTTAAAGATTTGACTAGTTAAATTATGTTTTTAACAAGTTAAACTTACGTTTTGACAAATTAAAGTTACGTTTCGACAAGTTAAAGTAGGTTTTTTACAAGTTAAAGTACGTTTTCTAGAAATTGAAGTACGTTTTTACAAGTTAAAGTACATTTGTTATAAGTTAAACCACATTTTTGACAAGTTAAAGTATGTTTTTTACAAGGGAATGCATGTTTTTAACAATTTAAACTTCTGTTTTGACAAGTTAAAGTTACGTTTTGACAAGTTAAAGTAGGTTTTTTACAAGTTAAAGTTACGTTTTTGACAAGTTATAGTACGTTTTTTACAAGTTAAAGTACGTTTTTTACAAGTTAAACTACGTTTTTTACAAGTTGAAGTACGTTTTTTACAAGTTAAAGTAACTATTTTACAAGTTGAAATACGTTTTTTACAAGTAAATATACATTTTTTACCAGTTAAAGTTTCGTTTTAACAACTTAAAGTTATGTTTAGACACATTAAAATTACATTTTGACAAGTTAAAGTACGTTTTATACAAGTTAAATTTACATTTTGACAAGTTAAAATCCGTTTTTTACAAGTTAAAATAATTGTTTTACAAGTTAAAATATGTTTTTTACAAGTTAAACTTATGTTTTGACACATTAAAATTACATTTTGACAAGTCAAAGTACGTTTTTTACAAGTTAAAGTACGTTTTTTACAAGTTGAAGTACGTTTTTTACAAGTTAAATTTTTGTTTTACAAGTTGAAATACGTGTTTTACAAGTTAAAGTACATTTCTTACCAGTTAAAGTTACGTTTTAACAACTTAAAGTTACGATTTGACACATTAAAATTACATTTTGACTAGTCAAATTACGTTTTTTATAAGTTAAAGTTACGATTTGACAAGTTAAATTATGTTTTTAACAAGTTAAACTTACGTTTTGACAAATTAAAGTTACGTTTTGACAAGTTAAAGTAGGTTTTTTACAAGTTAAAGTAGGTTTTCTACAAGTTGAAGTACGTTTTTACAAGTTAAAGTACATTTGTTATAAGTTAAACCACATTTTTGACAAGTTAAAGTATGTTTTTTTACAAGGGAATGCATGTTTTTAACAATTTAAACTTCTATTTTGACAAGTTAAAGTTACGTTTTGACAAGTTAAAGTAGGTTTTTTACAAGTTAAAGTTACGTTTTTGACAAGTTAAAGTACGTTTTTTACAAGTTAAAGTTACATTTTTGACAAGTTAAAGTACGTTTTTTACAAGTTAAAGTACGTTTTTTACAAGTTAAACTACGTTTTTTACAAGTTGAAGTACGTTTTTTACAAGTTAAAGTAACTATGTTACAAGTTGAAATACGTTTTTTACAAGTAAATATATATTTTTTACCAGTTAAAGTTTCGTTTTAACAACTTAAAGTTATGTTTAGACACATTAAAATTACATTTTGAGAAGTAAAAGTACGTTTTATACAAGTTAAATTTACATTTTGACAAGTTAAAGTCCGTTTTTTACAAGTTAAAATAATTGTTTTACAAGTTAAAATATGTTTTTTACAAGTTAAACTTATGTTTTGACACATTAAAATTACATTTTGATAAGTTAAAGTACGTTTTTTACAAGTTAAAGTACGTTTTTAACAAGTTGAAGTACGTTTTTTACAAGTTAAATTTCTGTTTTACAAGTTGAAATACGTGTTTTACAAGTTAAAGTACATTTCTTACCAGTTAAAGTTACGTTTTAAAAACTTAAAGTTACGTTTTGACACATTAAAATTACATTTTGACTAGTCAAATTACGTTTTTTATAAGTTAAAGTTACGATTTGACAAGTTAAATTATGTTTTTAACAAGGTAAACTTACGTTTTGACAAATTAAAGTTACGTTTTGACAAGTTAAAGTAGGTTTTTTACAAGTTAAAGTACGTTTTCTACAAGTTGAAGTACGTTTTTACAAGTTAAAGTACATTTGTTATAAGTTAAACCATATTTTTGACAAGTTAAAGTATGTTTTTTTACAAGGGAATGCATGTTTTTAACAATTTAAACTTCTATTTTGACAAGTTAAAGTTACGTTTTGACAAGTTAAAGTAGGTTTTTTACAAGTTAAAGTTACGTTTTTGACAAGTTAAAGTACGTTTTTTACAAGTTAAAGTACGTTTTTTACAAGTTAAACTACGTTTTTTACAAGTTGAAGTACGTTTTTTACAAGTTAAAGTAACTATTTTACAAGTTGAAATACGTTTTTTACAAGTAAATATACATTTTTAACTAGTTAAAGTTACGTTTTAACAACTTAAAGTTATGTTTTGACACATTAAAATTACATTTTGACAAGTTAAAGTACGTTTTTTACAAGTTAAATTTACATTTTGACAAATTAAATTATGTTTTTAACAAGTTAAAGTTACATTTTGACAAATTAAAGTTACGTTTTGACAAGTTAAAGTAGGGTTTTTACAAGTTAAAGTTGTTTTTTACAAGTTGAAGTACGTTTTCACAAATTAAAGTACATATGTTACAACTTAAACCACATTTTTGACAAGTTAAAGTACGTTTTTTACAAGTTAATGTATTTTTTTAACAATTTAAACTTACGTTTTGACAAGTTAAAGTTACGTTTTGACAAGTTAAAGTTGGTTTTTTAGAAGTTAAAGTTCATTTCTTACAAGTTAAAGTTACGTTTTGACAAGTTAAAGTTACATTTTGACACGTTAAAATACGTTTTTTACAAGTTAAAGTAGATTTTTTACAAGTTAAAGCAAGTGTTTTACAAGTTGAAGTACGTTTTTTACAAGTTGAAGTACGTTTTTTACAAGTTAAAGTTACGTTTTAAAACATTAAAATTATATTTTGACAAGTTAAAGTACGTTTTTTACAAGTTAAAGTACGTTTTTTACAAGTTAACGTACGTTTTTTACAAGTTAAAGTACGTTTTTAACAAATGAAAGTTACGTTTTGACAAGTTAAAGTTACATTTTCACCCGTTAAAATACATCTTTTACAAGTTACATAATGTTTTTTAATAGTTGAAGTACGTTTTTTACAAGTTAAAGCAAGTGTTTTACAAGTTGAAGTACGTTTTTTACAAGTTTAATTACGTTTTTTAGAAGTTAAAGCAAGTGTTTTACAAGTTGAAGTACTTTTTTTACAATTTAAAGTTACGTTTTGACAAGTTAAATTACGTTTTTAACAAGTTAAACTTACGTTTTTACAAATTAAAGTTACGTTTTGCAAGTTAAAGTAGGTTTTTTACAAGTTAAAGTACGTTTCTTACAAGTTAAAGTACGTTTTTTTACAAGTTGAAGTACGTTTTTACAAGTTAAAGTACATTTGTTACAAGTTAAACCACATTTTTGACAAGTTAAAGTACGTTTTTTACTAGTTAATATATGTTTTTAACAAGTTAAACTTACGTTTTGACAAGTTAAAGTTACGTTTCGACAAGTTAAAGTAGGTTTTTTAAAAGTTAAAGTTACATTTTGACAAGTTAAAGTACATTTTTACAAGTAGAAGTACGTTTTTACAAGTTAAAGTACATTTGTTACAAGTTAAACAATATGTTTGACAAGTTAAAGTATGTTTTTTACAAGTGAATGTATGTTTTTAACAATTTAAACTTATGTGTTAACAAGTTAAAGTTACGTTTTGACAAGTTAAAGTAGGTTTTTTACAAGTTAAAGTTACGTTTTTACAAGTTAAAGTACGTTTTTTACAAGTTAAAGTACGTTTTTTACAATTTGAAGTACGTTTTTACAAGTTTAAGTAAATTTGATACAAGTTAAACCACATTTTTGACAAGTTAAAGTACGTTTTTTACAAGTTAATGTATGTTTTTAACAAGTTAAACTTACATTTTGTGAAGTTAAAGTTACGTTTTGACAAGTTAATGTAGGTTTTTTACAAGTTAAAGTTTTGTTTTGACAAGTTAAAGTACGTTTTTTACAAGTTAATGTACATTTTGACAAGTTAAAGTAACGTTTTGACAAGTTAAACTACGTTTTTTACAATTTAAAGTTACATTTTAACAACTTAAAGTTACGTTTTGACACATTAAAATTACATTATGACAAGTTAAAGTAGGTTTTTTATAAGTTAAAGTTTCTTTTTAGAAAGTTAAATTATGTTTTTAACAAGTTAAACTTACGTTTTGACAAGTTAAAGTTACGTTTTGACAAGTTAAAGTTACGTTTTGACAAGTTAAAGTAGGTTTTTTAGAAGTTAAAGTTACGTTCTGACAAGTTAAAGTATGTTTTTTACAAGTTAAAGTACATTTTTTACAACTTAAAGTTACGTTTTTAACAAGTTAAAGTTACTTTTTGACAAGTTAAAGTTACATTTTGATAAGTTAAATTACGTTTTTTTAGAAGTTAAAGTACGTTTTTAACAAGTTAAACTTACATTTTGACAAATTAAAGTTACATTTTGACACGTTAAAATACATTTTTTTCAAGTTAGAGTACGTTTTTTACAAGTTAAAGTACATTTGTTACAAGTTAAACAATTTTTTTTACAAGTTAATGTATGTTTTTAACAAGTGACAAGTTAAAGTTACGTTTTGACAAGTTAAAGTAGGTTTTTTACAAGTTAATGTATGTTTTTTACAAGTTAAAGTTACGTTTTGACAAGTTAATTAAAGTTACGTTTTGACAAGTTAAAGTACGTTTTGTACAAGTTAAAGTACGTTTTTTACAAGTTAAAGTACGTTTTTTACAAGTTAAAATACGTTTTTAACAAGTTAAAGTTACGTTTTGAATCGTTAAAGTACGTTATTTACAAGTTAGAGTACGTTTTTAATAAGTTAAAGTACGTTTTTTACAAGTTAAAGTACTTTTGTTACAAGTTAAACTACATTTGTGACAAGTTAAATTACGTTTTTTACAAGTTAATGTATGTTTTTAACAAGTGACAAGTTAAAGTTACGTTTTGAAAAGTTAAAGTAGGTTTTTTACAAGTTAATGTATGTTTTTTACAAGTTAAAGTTACGTTTTGACAAGTTAATTAAAGTTACGTTTTGACAAGTTAAAGTACGTTTTGTACAAGTTAAAGTACGTTTTTTACAAGTTAAAGTACGTTTTTTACAAATTAAAATACGTTTTTAACAAGTTAAAGTTACGTTTTGAATCGTTAAAGTACGTTATTTACAAGTTAGAGTACGTTTTTTATAAGTTAAAGTACGTTTTTTACAAGTTAAAATACTTTTGTTACAAGTTAAACCACATTTGTGACAAGTTAAATTACGTTTTTTACAAGTTAATGTATGTTTTTAACAAGTGACAAGTTAAAGTTACGTTTTGAAAAGTTAAAGTAGGTTTTTTACAAGTTAATGTATGTTTTTTACAAGTTAAAGTTACGTTTTGACAAGTTAATTAAAGTTACGTTTTGACAAGTTAAAGTACGTTTTTTACAAGTTAAAGTACGTTTTTTACAAGTTAAAGTACGTTTTTTATAAGTTAAAATACGTTTTTAACAAGTTAAAGTTACGTTTTGGATAGTTAAAGTACGTTATTTACAAGTTAAAGTACGTTTTTTACAAATTAAAGTACTTTTGTTACAAGTTAAACCACATTTTTGACAAGTTAAATTACGTTTTTTACAAGTTAATGTATGTTTTTTGAAAGTTAAAGTAACGTTTTGACAAGTTAAAGTTATGTTTTGACAAGTTAAACTACGTTTTTTACAATTTTAAGTACGTTTTTACAAGTTAAAGTACATTTGTTACAAGTTAAACCACATTTTTGACAAGTTAAAGTACATTTTTTACAAGTGAATGTATATTTTTAACAAGTTAAAGTTACGTTTTGACAAGTTAAAGTACGTTTTTTACAAGTTAAAGTACGTTTTGTACAAGTTAAAATATGTTTTTTACAAGTTAAAGTACGTTTTTTACAAGTTAAAATACGTTTTTAACAAATTAAAGTTACGTTTTGAATAGTTAAAGTACGTTATTTGCAAGTTAGAGTACGTTTTTAATAAGTTAAAGTACGTTTTTTACAAGTTAAAGTACTTTTGTTACAAGTTAAACCACATTTTTGACAATTTAAATTACGTTTTTTACAAGTTAATGTATGTTTTTAACAAGTGACAAGTTAAAGTTACGTTCTGACAAATTAAAGTAGGTTTTTTACAAGTTAATGTATGTTTTTTACAAGTTAAAGTTACGTTTTGACAAGTTAATTAAAGTTACGTTTTGACAAGTTAAAGTACGTTTTTTACAAGTTAAAGTACGTTTTTTACAAGTTAAAGTACGTTTTTTATAAGTTAAAATACGTTTTTAACAAGTTAAAGTTACGTTTTGGATAGTTAAAGTACGTTATTTACAAGTTAAAGTACGTTTTTTACAAGTTAAAGTACTTTTGTTACAAGTTAAACCACATTTTTGACAATTTAAATTACGTTTTTTACAAGTTAATGTATGTTTTTAACAAGTGACAAGTTAAAGTTACGTTTTGAAAAGTTAAAGTAGGTTTTTTACAAGTTAATGTATGTTTTTTACAAGTTAAAGTTACGTTTTGACAAGTTAATTAAAGTTACGTTTTGACAAGTTAAAGTACGTTTTTTACAAGTTAAAGTACGTTTTTTACAAGTTAAAGTACGTTTTTTATAAGTTAAAATACGTTTTTAACAAGTTAAAGTTACGTTTTGGATAGTTAAAGTACGTTATTTACAAGTTAAAGTACGTTTTTTACAAATTAAAGTACTTTTGTTACAAGTTAAACCACATTTTTGACAAGTTAAATTACGTTTTTTACAAGTTAATGTATGTTTTTTGAAAGTTAAAGTAACGTTTTGACAAGTTAAAGTTATGTTTTGACAAGTTAAACTACGTTTTTTACAATTTTAAGTACGTTTTTACAAGTTAAAGTACATTTGTTACAAGTTAAACCACATTTTTGACAAGTTAAAGTACATTTTTTACAAGTGAATGTATATTTTTAACAAGTTAAAGTTACGTTTTGACAAGTTAAAGTACGTTTTTTACAAGTTAAAGTACGTTTTGTACAAGTTAAAATATGTTTTTTACAAGTTAAAGTACGTTTTTTACAAGTTAAAATACGTTTTTAACAAATTAAAGTTACGTTTTGAATAGTTAAAGTACGTTATTTGCAAGTTAGAGTACGTTTTTAATAAGTTAAAGTACGTTTTTTACAAGTTAAAGTACTTTTGTTACAAGTTAAACCACATTTTTGACAATTTAAATTACGTTTTTTACAAGTTAATGTATGTTTTTAACAAGTGACAAGTTAAAGTTACGTTCTGACAAATTAAAGTAGGTTTTTTACAAGTTAATGTATGTTTTTTACAAGTTAAAGTTACGTTTTGACAAGTTAATTAAAGTTACGTTTTGACAAGTTAAAGTACGTTTTTTACAAGTTAAAGTACGTTTTTTACAAGTTAAAGTACGTTTTTTATAAGTTAAAATACGTTTTTAACAAGTTAAAGTTACGTTTTGGATAGTTCAAGTACGTTATTTACAAGTTAAAGTACGTTTTTTACAAGTTAAAGTACTTTTGTTACAAGTTAAACCACATTTTTGACAAGTTAAATTACGTTTTTTACAAGTTAATGTATGTTTTTTGAAAGTTAAAGTTACGTTTTGACAAGTTAAAGTTACGTTTTGACAAGTTAAACTACGTTTTTTACAATTTTAAGTACGTTTTTACAAGTTAAAGTACATTTGTTACAAGTTAAACCACATTTTTGACAAGTTAAAGTACATTTTTTACAAGTGAATGTATATTTTTAACAAGTTAAAGTTACGTTTTGACAAGTTAAAGTACGTTTTTTACAAGTTAAAGTACGTTTTTTACAAGTTAAAGTACGTTTTTAACAAATTAAAGTTACGTTCTGAGAAGTTAAAATACGTTTTTTACAAGTTAAAGTACGTTTTTTACAACTTAAAGTACATTTTTAACAAGTAAAACTTACGTTTTGACAAGTTAAAGTTACATTTTGACACGTTAAAATACGTTTTTTACAAGTTAAAGTAAGCTTTTTACAAGTTAAAGCAAGTGTATTACAAGTTGAAGTACGTTTTTTACAAGTTCAGGTACGTTTTTTACAAGTTAAAGTTACGTTTTAACAACTTAAAGTTACGTTTTGACACATTAAAATTACATTTTGACAAGTTAAATTACGTTTTTTACAAGTTAAAGTTACGTTTTAACAACTTAAAGTTACGTTTTGACACATTAAAATTACATTTTGACAAGTTAAATTACGTTTTTAACAAGTTAAACTTACGTTTTGATAGATTACGTTTTGACAAGTTAACGTAGGTTTTTTACAAGTTAAAGCATGTTTTTTACAAGTTCAAGTACGTTTTAACAAGTCAAAGTACATTTGTTACAAGTTAAACCAGTTTTTAGACAAGTTAAAGTACGTTTTTTACAAGTGAATGTATGTTTTTAACAACTTAAAGTTATGTTTTGACAAGTTAAAGTTACGTTTTGATAAGTTAAACTAGGTTTTTTACAATTTAAAGTTATGTATTGACAAGTTAAAGTACGTTTTTTACAAGTTAAAGTACGTTTCTTACAAGTTAGAGTACACTTTTTTACAAGTTGAAGTACGTTTTTACAAGTTAAATTACATTTGTTACAAGTTAAACCACATTTTTAACAAGTTAAAGTACGTTTTTTACCAGTGAATGTATGTTTTTAACAATTTAAAATTATGTTTTGACAAGTTTAAGTTGCGTTTTGACAAGTTAAAGTAGGTTTTTTACAAGTTAAAGTTACATTTTGACAAGTTAAAGTGCGTTTTTTACAAGTTAAAGTACATTTTTTACAAGTTAAAGTACGTTTTTTACAAGTTGAAGTACGTTTCTACAAGTTAAAGTACATTTGTTACAAGTTAAACCACATTTTTGACAAATTAATGTACGTTATTTTCAACTTAATGTGTGTTTTAAACAATTTAAACTTACGTTTTGACAAGTTAAAGTTACTTTTTGACAAGTTAAAATAGGTTTTTTACAAATTAAAGTACGTTTTTAACAAGTGAATGTATATTTTTAACAATTTAAACTTATGTTTTGACAAGTTTAAGTTACGTTTTCATTAATTAGAGTAGGTTTTTTACAAGTTAAAGTTACGTTTTGACAAGTTAAAGTACGTTTTTTCACTACTACAAAAGATACCTTTAGAAGCGACAGGGGAAATTAGAAGCGACTAGTCGCTTCTAATTAGAAGCGACATTTTGGCATTAGAAGCGACTAGTCGCTTCTAACGTAAACACCCCGAATTTTTCCGAAAAATGAAATTTTTTTCATTTAGAAGCGACTAGTCGCTTCTAATTGTCCGAGTCGACATATTAGAAGCGACAAGTCGCTTCTAAAGACCAAAATTATTGGCTCGCACTCTCCGCGCCAAATATTTTAGTATGTTTGGGCATTAGAAGCGACTAGTCGCTTCTAATGTCGCTTCTAATGCCCAAATTATTTGGCTCCAAAACTCTTCCGCCAAAATTTCACTAAGTATGGAAAATTGGGCATTAGAAGCGACTAGTCGCTTCTAATGTCGCTTCTAATGCCCAAATTATTTGGCTCCAAAACCCTTCCGCCGAAATTTCACTAAGTATGGAAAATTGGGCATTAGAAGCGACTAGTCGCTTCTAATGTCGCTTCTAATGCCCAAATTATTTGGCTCCAAAACCCTTCCGCCAAAATTTCACCTACAAAGACATTAGAAGCGACATTCGAAGCGACTTGTCGCTTCTAATGCCCCCACTTACCAAAACGTTGTCGTTTTGGTTTTGAAGGACATTAGAAGCGACTAGTCGCTTCTAATGTCGCTTCTAGTGGCCCTAGGGTTTTAAAACACCTGTCCCTCTTCCCTTCTCCCTCATTTCACCCTTCCTCCAAAAAAATCTCTCATCTCCGACTCCCCACCCCCTCCTCTGGCGGAGCCCCTCCGCCTCCGCCCCAGCCCTCCCCTCCGGCTCTTCCCTCCGCCCTCCCCTCCTCTGTCATCTACTCTGCCGCCTTCTTTGCCCGTCGCCCTCCCTCCTTCCCCTTTGCCCTCCCTCCTTCCTTCTCCTCCACCCTCCCCTCCTTCCTCCGCCCTCCCCTTTCTCTACCCTCCGGTTAAGAACTGCTTGTTGTTGGTCTCGATTTTCGCTGATTTTGAAGTTGAGTTATTGCGATATGTTTAGCGTTGATGTTTCGTGTTTTAGATTTTTGGTTGAATTGGTTCCTATATATGTTTCGTTATGTCGAGAATTATTTTTTAATCATGCCTCATAGGGTTTCGTTTTCGATGCTCAAGCTATTTGTCGTTTTGGTAGTCTTTTCGGTGACTATTGGATTCATCACTTTAAGATGCGTTTATCGTTCTAGGGTTTGGAATTGGTGAAGAAGCATCGTCAAGATGACGATGAATGAACGGAAGACTATGTTGCAGTTGGGTCAAAGAAAGCGCGGAAGAAGAACAAAAAGTCGCTAGCAGAAGAAGCTTCTAAGAATGAGGTTTCTCACGCCTCTTCAGAAAACGAAGACGGCTTGAAAAGCAAGAAAGGTACAATTCTGTTTTATTTAATAACTAAAAATATCAAATGTCTTGGAGCAACAACAAGCAATTCTTAATCGGAGATTCATTGCTCTATTGATTCATTGAAATGTTTAGTTTTATAGCTTTTTGTTACTCCGATCTCCGCCCTGTCGTCTACCGGCGAGCTCTCCTCCGGCCATCTCCCCGTCATTGCAATCGGTAAGTTTTGGTTGTGAATTAATTAATTTATTTATTTAAGTATGTAAATTCAATTAGTAAAATTAATTTGTTAATTTATTAACTTAATTGTTGTTCATTGACATAATAATGAATTTAGTTTGATAATTTTGACTTGGTTTATTTGGTTTGGTTTAGTTTTTTTGTTAGAGGTTGGTTAATATGTAGTTAATTTTTTAGTTTTTCAATTTCTTAGTTTTGATTATACATTTTGTTAATATGTTTTAATAAGTATTGATAATGTTTTTAATAAGTTTGTTAATATATTTTAGCTCTATTGAAATCATTTTTTAGTTAGATTTGTCAATTAATAAAAATATTTAATAATAATTTTAATTTATTAAGTAAAATTTTTAATTAATATACCAAAAATCAAGATTTTTTTTTTTTGTTGGCTGTTTGGGCATTAGAAGCGACTAGTCGCTTCTAATGCCCAAATAGCCATATTTTTCGTAGGCTTTTTTTTGAGGTTTTTAAAACATTAGAAGCGACTATTGAAGCGACTAGTCGCTTCTAATTTCGTCGCTTCAAAACATTAGAAGCGACTTTAGAAGCGACTCGGCTTTAGAAGCAACTTTTTGGCCTTTAGAAGCGACTTTTGTCGCTTCTAAAGGCCTTTTTTCTCCTAGTGTTTATAAGTTAAATTACGTTTTTTACAAGTTCAAGTACGCATTTTTACAAGTTGAAGTACGTTTTTACAAGTTAATGTACATTTGTTAAAAGTTAAACCACATTTTTGACAAGTTAAAGTAAGTTTTTTTCAAGTTAATGTGTGTTTTTAACAATTGTTGTCGCCGTATTCTCACACGGCAACTCTAGTATATGCCTCCCCTGTCGTCCTCCGATCGACCAACACTTGGACCCACGCCAGGTTTACAATGGCACGCCTTGGGCCTTTCGGCGAGCCTAAATCCGGCCGGCAACCTCTATCCGACCGGTGACCTCAGTCCGGCCAGAGACCTCAATCCGGTCGGCGACCTCAGTCCACCCGGCGACCTCTGTCCGGCCGGAGACCTCAGTCCGGCCGGCGACCTCTGTCCGACCGTCGACCTCAGCCCGGCCGGAGACCTTTGTCCGGCCGGCGACATCCGGCCGGCAACTTCCGAGGCGCGAAGGAGAGACGCCTCCCCCGGGACAACCATGACTCGCCCTCGCGCGCCTAGCCGATCGTCCCTACCCCCGGGAGGGCCCTGGTCGGCCATCCTCACCCATGGGAGGGGCCTGGCCGGCCTTCTTCACCCAGGGGAGGGGCCTGGCCGGCCTTCCTCACCCAGGGGAGGGACCTGGCCGGCCTTCCTCACCCAGGCGAGGGACCTGGCCGGCCTTCCTCACCCGTGGGAGGGGCCTGGCCGGCCACCGACGCCCAGAGGCTCCCCACTCGGCGCCAAGGGTACACCCGCGGCTATAAATAGCCCCTCTAATCCTCTCAACAAGGTACACCAGTTTTCCCAAGAGAAAACTATACTCCCTCTCTCTTACTCTCTATCTCGGCCATACCCTCCTCGGGAAGCCGAGTCGGGGACAGGTTCCCATAGGAATTGTTCCCTAAGATCCAAGGTCCGAGCGTCGAAGCGACGTTGACTCTTAAGTCTCCGCTTCCGCCCGATCTTGTCGATCCTTCCTCGTCATCCTACAAACTCCACCCACATTATACTAATGTTGAGCGTCGGAGAGGTAAACAGAGGACCCCCCTCTGTTTTCCCTTCTTAGTTCACGTCTGTCTACTCTTTTCAGATAACAGAAGGACTCGAAGACCACACGACAGCTAAGAGACGATCCGGGACACCGGATCTGACACGCTTAGGCCGAAGCGAGGGTCACCCGCTCTGAGCGAGGATTTGACCGCTTAGGTCTCTGAACGTTGTCCAAATTTCAGCGACAACATTTTGGCGCTAGAAGGAGGGGCCTTCAATCTTGAAGCTCATCCAATCCACATCTCTCTATCACATCTCTTTTCTTTTCCGCTCACATAAAATGAGTGACGTTCCGGCAACCCCCGCGGTTGTCCGATCGAGTAATCTCATCGTTCGAGCGACTATCTCACGGTATGAGTTCCGGCAACTCCCCCACCAAGTGACCAGGCAACAGCTTGCGGTGAGGAATTCTGGAAACGTCGCCTCTGCCCTTCGTGATAACGAAAGCGGCCTAAGAGATGAGAACGACCGCCGCCTAGCAAAATTGCTAGCGCAGCCGAGGGTGAACAGGGGTTTGGCCGTTAACCTCCTCGGATACGAGGAAGAGGATAATTCGACCCGGGACGAGAATTATGTCGAAGATGACATGGTCTTGAAGACGGACACGAGTCACAGCTTCACCCCGTCGCCCTTGGCAGGCGCAGACGACGCTACGTTAGAACCATCGGTTGGTCGAGCTCAGACAGGCTCTCAACGCGAGGGCTGTAGCAATGCCCGAAGCGGATGGTCCCGACGTTTGTGCCAAACGTCTTCTCGACGAGGAGATGATGGCGCGAATAATCGTGGGGTCCGTCGCAAAGGTCGCCCATCGATTGTTAGACCCTCGTACTCCGCCAAGGAAGACCTTAGGACCCGTCTCGGCTCGCAACGGGATCCCCACGAGGGAGACCTTAGGAGAAAATTGGACGCCCGTCGGGCGGCTGCCGGGGCTGCAACCCTCGGGAACCCTCCTCCCAACTTCATGGACCAAGGGTCCAATGAGCGGCAGGCCCCCACGCCAGTGGGACCAGTCGCAGGGGCCGCTAACGGACTTGAGATGATCACCATGATTCGGGGACTCCAGAATCAGATCATCGAGCTTCGGGAAGCAGGCCCGGGGCGTTCCAAACCTCGCAACGGCCTGGAGGGATCATACTCTCCTTTCACGGCAGTGGTGCTTGCACAACCGCCTGAAAGGAGGTTCAAGCTCCCCGCCGGCTCTTCATATGACGGGCGTTCTGACCCCAATTTCCACATCCACCACTATGAAACGTGGATGTTGATGCAGGGACTGTCAGACGCAACTCTCTGCCAGGCATTTAGCCTGACATTGATCGGATCGGGTTTCGATTGGTTAAGAAGCCTTAAACCCGGGAGTATCAACTCTTTTCGAGCTCTCCGAGAGGCTTTCCTCGCCAGATTCGCCACCTTAGTGGTACAGAAGAAGTCCAAATCATACCTTTGGACAATCAGGCAGAAACCGGGCGAGAGCCTGCGTCAGTACCTGGCTCGTTTTACCGAAGAATCTCACAAAGTCGAAGACTTCGACGATCGGGATGCCATAGTCGCCATCACCGAAGGCGCCGAACCCAGCGACTTCTTAAAGTCGATTGCGGGAAAGCCCCCGAGGGACATGGCAGAGCTCATGGCCTGTGCCAAGACACATATGAGAATCGAGGATTACCTCGACGGCAGAAGGGGCAGGGGGCTGAACAACAGCTATTGCACCGATGATTGTCCCGACACTCGAAGCAAACAGGGAAGGGATAGTTATGTCACTAGTGACACCCCCCTGTCAAGGCTAAAGAGGCCTTACGCCGATGAGTACCGGGGAGAAAACCTCACCCCGCAAAGTTCATCTCCAGCCCAAATCTTGACTCTTCATCGAGATGAACTCGGGTCGCCCGCTCCATTGAAAAAGAGTTATGCGACGCGGGACAAGAGCAAGTTTTGCGAATACCACCGCGATCATGGCCACACGACCTCTGACTGTTCCAAGCTAAAGAAGCGAATTGAGGCACTGGCGAAAGGTGGAAGACTCAAAGAATTCGGCACACGCTCTCCGGAATTAAGTAACTCGGCAGAGAGCTCCCCCGCAACTTCACCTACCAGCTCGATTGCATAAGGGGTACAAGTTAACCGGACGGCATGCTATGTCCCTTTCCTATGTATCTCAAACGAGGCTATGAGCCCAAAAACGGGCCCAATTCTATGTTTCACAATAAAGAATATCCTTTGTTATTCTCCATATTTCGTATTTTCCATATTCGTGTTTCATGGTTATTCCACGAATACCACCAAACTCGGGGGACTGGGGCAGGTCAATAACAAAGTCGATAATGACCCGATGAAATACGTTGGTCCGAAACAACGTCCGAGTTTGCCCATCGAGGCGACTCGATGAAATGCGTTGTTCCGAAACAACGTCCGAGTTTGCCTCTCATGGCCACTCGATGAAAAGACATCGCTCCAAAAGCGACATCCGAGTTTGCCCCTCGAGGCGACTCGATGAAATACGTTGGTCTGAAACAACGTCCGAGTTTGCCCCTCGAGGCGACTCGATGAAATGCGTTGTTCCGAAACAACTTCCGAGTTTGCCTCTCATGGCCACTCGATGAAAAGACATCGCTCCAAAAGCGACGTCCGAGTTTGCCCCTCGAGGCGACTCGATGAAATGCGTTGTTCCGAAACAACGTCCGAGTTTGCCTATCATGGCCACTCGATGAAAAGACATCGCTCCAAAAGCGACATCCGAGTTTGCCCCTCGAGGCGACTCGATGAAATGCGTTGTTCCGAAACAACGTCCGAGTTTGCCTCTCATGGCCACTCGATGAAAAGACATTGCTCCAAAAGCGACTTCCGAGTTTGCCCCTCGAGGCGACTCGATGAAATGCGTTGTTCCGAAACAACGTCCGAGTTTGCCTCTCATGGCCACTCGATGAAAAGACATCGCTCCAAAAGCGACATCCGAGTTTGCCCCTCGAGGCGACTAGATGAAATGCGTTGTTCCGAAACAACGTCCGAGTTTGCCTCTCATGGCCACTCGATGAAAAGACATCGCTCCAAAAGCGACATCCGAGTCAGCCCCTAACAGCAACTCGACGAAAATATGTCGCTCCTAAACGGCGTCTGAGTCAGCCCCTAACGGCAACTCGACGAAAATAAGTCGCTCCTAAACGGCGTCCGAGTCAGCCCCTAACGGCAACTCGACGAAAATACGTCGCTCCTAAACGGCGTCCGAGTCAGCCCCTAACGGCAACTCGACGAAAATACGTCGCTCCTAAACGGCGTCCAAGTCAGCCCCTAACGGCAACTCGACGAAAATACGTCGCTCCTAAACGGCGTCCGAGTCAGCCCCTAACGGCAACTCGACGAAAATACGTCGCTTCTAAACGGCGTCCGAGTCAGCCCCTAACGGTAACTCGACGAAAATACGTCGCTCCTAAACGGCGTCCGAGTCAGCCCCTAACGGCAACTCGACGAAAATACGTCGCTCCTAAACGGCGTCCGAGTCAGCCCCTAACGGCAACTCGACGAAAATACGTCGTTCCTAAACGGCGTCCAAGTCAGCCCCTAACGGCAACTCGACGAAAATACGTCGCTCCTAAACGGCGTCCGAGTCAGCCCCTAACGGCAACTCGACGAAAATACGTCGCTTCTAAACGGCGTCCGAGTCAGCCCCTAACGGCAACTCGACGAAAATACGTCGCTCCTAAACGGCGTCCGAGTCAGCCCCTAACGGCAACTCGACGAAAATACGTCGCTCCTAAACGGCGTCCGAGTCAGCCCCTAACGGCAACTCGACGAAAATAAGTCGCTCGTAAACAGCGTCCGAGTCAGCCCCTAACGGCAACTCGATGAAAATACGTCTCTCCTAAACGACGTCCGAGGCAGCCCGTAATGGCAACTTGACGAAAATACGTCGCTCGCTCCTAAAGGCGGCTCAATGAAAATAAGTTGTTACAAAACAGCATCCGAGTTTGCCCCTCGAGGCGACTCGATGAAATACGTTGTGCTGAAACAACGTCCGAGTTTGCCCCTCACGGCCACTCGATGAGAAGACGTCGCTCCAAAAGCGACATCCGAGCTTGCCCCTCGGGGCGACTCGATGAAAACACGTCTCTCCAAAGCTAACCTCTGACGATAAGCTGAAGAAAATAAATCATTCCCATACGACATCATACGGTTCTGATCAGACAATTGCCACGCAAGTCAGAGGAACCCACAGCGGACCTTTAGCTCATGACGTCGTAACATGCCACTCCACCATAGGTCACCTCGGTGAACGTAGGGACCACAATGTCCCTCGAAGACATTTTTACTCTACGATGACGCTCGTCAGGAGATATTAAATGGTCTAGCTCGAACGACAATAAGAGGATCCTGATTTGAGTTCATTCTCGACCACATGTTCGACATTGAACTCGGGGGGCTAATGTTGTCGCCGTATTCTCACACGGCAACTCTAGTATATGCCTCCCCTGTCGTCCTCCGATCGACCAACACTTGGAACCCACGCTAGGTTTACAATGGCACGCCTTGGGCCTTTCGGCGAGCCTAAATCCGGCCGGCAACCTCTGTCCGACCGGCGACCTCAGTCCGGCCGGAGACCTCAATCCGGCCGGCGACCTTAGTCCACCCGGCGACCTCTGTCCGGCCGGAGACCTCAGTCCGGCCGGCGACCTCTGTCCGGCCGTCGACCTCAGCCCGGCCGGAGACCTTTGTCCGGCCGGCGACTTCTGGCCGGCCGGCGACATCCGGCCGGCAACTTCCGAGGCACGAAGGAGAGACGCCTCCCCCGGGACAACCATGACTCCCCCTCGCGCGCCTAGCCGATCGTCCCTACCCCTGGGAGGGCCCTGGTCGACCATCCTCACCCATGGGAGGGGCCTGGCCGGCCTTCTTCACCCAGGGGAGGGGCCTGGCCGGCCTTCCTCACCCAGGGGAGGGACCTGGCCGGCCTTCCTCACCCAGGGGAGGGACCTGGCCGGCCTTCCTCACCTAGGGGAGGGACCTGGCCGGCCTTCCTCACCCGTGGGAGGGGCCTGGCCGGCCACCGACGCCCAGAGGCTCCCCACTCGGCGCCAAGGGTACACCCGCGGCTATAAATAGCCCCTCTAATCCTCTCAACAAGGCACACCAGTTTTCCCAAGAGAAAACTATACTCCCTCTCTCTTACTCTCTATCTCGGCCATACCCTCCTCGGGAAGCCGAGTCGGGGACAGGTTCCCATAGGAATTGTTCCCTAAGATCCAAGGTCCGAGCGTCGAAGCGACGTTGACTCTTAAGTCTCCGCTTCCGCCCGATCTTGTCGATCCTTCCTCGTCATCCTACAAACTCCACCCACATTATACTAATGTTGAGCGTCGGAGAGGTAAACAGAGGACCCCCCTCTGTTTTCCCTTCTTAGTTCACGTCTGTCTACTCTTTTCAGATAACAGAAGGACTCGAAGACCACACGACAGCTAAGAGACGATCCGGGACACCGGATCTGACACGCTTAGGCCGAAGCGAGGGTCACCCGCTCTGAGCGAGGATCTGACCGCTTAGGTCTCTGAACGTTGTCCAAATTTCAGCGACAACAACAATTTAAACTTACGTTTTGACAAGTTAAAGTTACGTTTTAACAAGTTAAAGTAAGTTTTTTTTACAAATTAAAGTACATTTTTTACAAGTTAAAGTCCGTTTTTACAAGTTAAAGTACGTTTGTTACAAGTTAAACAACATTTTTGACAAGTTAAAGTACGTTTTTTACAAGTTAATGTATGTTTTTTACAAGTTAAAGTTACGTTTTGACAAGTTAATTAAAGTTACGTTTTGACAAGTTAAAGTACGTTTTGTACAAGTTAAAGTACGTTTTTTACAAGTTAAAGTACATTTTTTACAAGTTAAAATACGTTTTTAACAAGTTAAAGTTACGTTTTGAATAGTTAAAGTACGTTATTTACAAGTTAGAGTACGTTTTTAATAAGTTAAAGTACGTTTTTTACAAGTTAAAGTACTTTTGTTACAAGTTAAACCACATTTTTGACAAGTTAAATTACGTTTTTTACAAGTTAATGTATATTTTTAACAAGTGACAAGTTAAAGTTACGTTTTGAAAAGTTAAAGTAGGTTTTTTACAAGTTAATATATGTTTTTTACAAGTTAAAGTTACGTTTTGACTAGTTAATTAAAGTTACGTTTTGACAAGTTAAAGTACGTTTTTTACAAGTTAAAGTACGTTTTTTACAAGTTAAAGTACGTTTTTTATAAGTTCAAATACGTTTTTAACAAGTTAAAGTTACGTTTTGGATAGTTAAAGTACGTTATTTACAAGTTAAAGTACGTTTTTTACAAATTAAAGTACTTTTGTTACAAGTTAAACCACATTTTTGACAAGTTAAATTACGTTTTTTACAAGTTAATATATGTTTTTTGAAAGTTAAAGTTACGTTTTGACAAGTTAAACTACGTTTTTTACAATTTTAAGTACGTTTTTACAAGTTAAAGTACATTTGTTACAAGTTAAACCACATTTTTGACAAGTTAAAGTACATTTTTTACAAGTGAATGTATATTTTTAACAAGTTAAAGTTACGTTTTGACAAGTTAAAGTACGTTTTTTACAAGTTAAAGTACGTTTTGTACAAGTTAAAGTACGTTTTTCACAAGTTAAAGTACGTTTTTTACAAGTTAACATACATTTTTAACAAGTTAAAGTTACGTTTTGAATAGTTAAAGTACGTTATTTGCAAGTTTGAGTACGTTTTTAATAAGTTAAAGTACGTTTTTTACAAGTTAAAGTACTTTTTTTACAAGTTAAACCACATTTTTGACAAGTTAAATTACGTTTTTTACAAGTTAATGTATGTTTTTAACAAGTGACAAGTTAAAGTTACGTTTTGACAAGTTAAAGTAGGTTTTTTACAAGTTAATGTATGTTTTTTACAAGTTAAAGTTTCGTTTTGACAAGTTAATTAAAGTTACGTTTTGACAAGTTAAAGTACGTTTTTTACAAGTTAAAGTACGTTTTTTACAAGTTAAAGTATGTTTTTAACAAATTGAAGTTACGTTTTGACAAGTTTACATACATTTTTTACAAGTTAAAGTACGTTTTTTACAAGTTAAAGTACATTTTTAACAAGTAAAACTTACGTTTTGACAAGTTAAAGTTACATTTTGACACGTTAAAATACGTTTTTTACAAGTTAAAGTACGCTTTTTACAAGTTAAAGCAAGTGTTTTACAAGTTGAAGTACGTTTTTTACAAGTTCAGGTACGTTTTTTACAAGTTAAAGTTACGTTTTAACAACTTAAAGTTACGTTTTGACACATTAAAATTACATTTGACAAGTTAAATTACGTTTTTAACAAGTTAAACTTACGTTTTGATAGATTAAAGTTACGTTTTGACAAGTTAACGTAGGTTTTTTACAAGTTAAAGCATGTTTTTTACAAGTTCAAGTACGTTTTTACAAGTCAAATTACATTTGTTACAAGTTAAACCAGTTTTTAGACAAGTTAAAGTACGTTTTTTACAAGTGAATGTATGTTTTTAACAACTTAAACTTATGTTTTGACAAGTTAAAGCTACGTTTTGATAAGTTAAAGTAGGTTTTTTACAAGTTAAAGTTATGTATTGACAAGTTAAAGTACGTTTTTTACAAGTTAAAGTACGTTTTTTACAAGTTAGAGTACACTTTTTTACAAGTTGAAGTACGTTTTTACAAGTTAAATTACATTTGTTACAAGTTAAACCACATTTTTGACAAGTTAAAGTACGTTTTTTTCAAGTTAATGTGTGTTTTAAACAATTTAAACTTACGCTTTGACAAGTTAAAGTTACGTTTTGACAAGTTAAAATAGGTTTTTTACAAATTAAAGTACGTTTTTAACAAGTGAATGTATGTTTTTAACAATTTAAACTTATGTTTTGACAAGTTTAAGTTACGTTTTCATTAATTAAAGTAGGTTTTTTACAAGTTAAAGTTACGTTTTGACAAGTTAAAGTACGTTATTTATAAGTTAAAGTACGTTTTTTACAAGTTAAAGTACGCATTTTTACAAGTTGAAGTACGTTTTTACAAGTTAATGTACATTTGTTACAAGTTAAACCACATTTTTGACAAGTTAAAGTAAGTTTTTTTCAAGTTAATATGTGTTTTTAACAAGTTAAACTTACGTTTTGAAAAGTTAAAGTTACGTTTTGACAAGTTAAAGTAGTTTTTTACAAGTTAAAGTACCTTTTTTACAAGATAAAGTTACGTTTTGACACATTAAAATTACATTATGACAAGTTAAAGTACGTTTTTTATAAGTTAAAGTTAGGTTTTGACAAGTTCAACTACGTTTTTAACAAGTTAAAGTTACTTTTTGACAAATTAAATTTACGTTTTGACAAGTTAAAGTAGGTTTTTTATAAGTTAAATTACGTTTTTTACAAGATGAAGTACGTTTTTACAGGTTAAAGTACATTTGTTACGAGTTAAACCACGTATTTTACAAGTTAAAGTATGTTTTTAACAATTTAAACTTATGTTTTGAAAACTTTAAGTTACGTTTTGATAAGTTAAAGTAGGTTTTTTACAAGTTAAAATTACGTTTTGACAAGTTAAAGTAGGTTTTTTACAAGTTAAAGTACGTTTTTTACAAGTTGAAGTACGTTTTTTACAAGTTAAATTACATTATGACAAGTTAAATTATGTTTTAACAAGTTAAACTTACGTTTTGACAAGTTAAAGTTACGTTTTGACAAGTTAAAGTAGATTTTTTACAAGTTAAAGTTACGTTCTGACAAGTTAAAGTATGTTTTTTACAAGTTAAAGTACATTTTTTACAACTTGAAGTACATTTTTACAAGTTAAAGTACATTTTTTACAAGTTAAATAACATTTTTGACAAGTTAAAGTACGTTTTTTCAAAGTTAATATGTGTGTTTAACAAGTTAATCTTACGTTTTAACAAATTAAAGTTACGTTTTGACAAGTTAAAGTAGGTTTTTTACAAGTTAAATTACGTTTTTTACAGGTTGAAGTACGTTTTTCCAAGTTAAAGTACATTTGTTACAAGTTAAACCACATTTTTGACAACTTAAAGTACGTTTTTTACAAGTGAATGTAAATTTTTAATAATTTAAACTTATGTTTGGACAAGTTAAAGTTACGTTTTGACAAGTTAAAGTAGATTCTTTACAACTTAAAGTTACGTATTGAAAAGTTAAGGTACGTTTTTTTCAAGTTAAAGTACGTTTTTTACAAGTGAAAGTACGTTTTTTACAAGTTGAATTACGTTTTTACAGGTTAAAGTACATTTGTTAGAAGTTAAACCACATATTTGACAAGTTAAAGTACGTTTTTTACAAGTGAATGTAGGTTTTTAATAATTTAAACTTATGTTTTGAAAAGTTTAAGTTACGTTTTGATAAGTTAAAGTAGGTTTTTTTCAAGTTAAAGTTACATTTTGACAAGTTAAAGTACGTTTTTTCCAAGTTAAAGTACGTTTTTTACAAGTGAATGTATGTTTTTAACAATTTAGACTTATGTTTTGAAAACTTTAAGTTACGTTTTGACAAGTTAAAGTAGTTTTTTACAAGTTAAAGTACGTTTTTTACAAGATAAAGTTACGTTTTGACACATTAAAATTTCATTATGACAAGTTAAAGTACGTTTTTTATACGTTAAAATTAGGTTTTAACAAGTTCAACTACGTTTTTAACAAGTTAAAGTTACGTTTTGACAAATTAGATTTACGTTTTGACAAGTTAAAGTAGGTTTTTTACAAGTTAAATTACGTTTTTTACAAGATGAAGTACGTTTTTACAGGTTAAAGTACATTTGTTACAAGTTAAACCACGTATTTGACAAGTTAAAGTACGTTTTTTACAATTGAATGTATGTTTTTAACAATTTAAACTTATGTTTTGAAAACTTTAAGTTACGTTTTGATAAGTTAAAGTAGGTTTTTTACAAGTTAAAGTTATGTTTTGACAAGTTAAAGTAGGTTTTTTACAAGTTAAAGTACGTTTTTTACAAGTTGAAGTACGTTTTTTACAAGTTAAATTACATTATGACAAGTTAAATTATGTTTTAACAAGTTAAACTTACGTTTTGACAAGTTAAAGTTGCGTTTTGACAAGTTAAAGTAGATTTTTTACAAGTTAAAGTTACGTTCTGACAAGTTAAAGTATGTTTTTTACAAGTTAAAGTACATTTTTTACAAGTTAAAGTTACGTTTTTAACAAGTTAAAGTTACGTTTTGACAAGTTAAAGTTACATTTTGATAAGTTAAATTACGTTTTTTACAAGTTGAAGTACGTTTTTAACAAGTTAAAGTTATATTTTTACAAGTTAAAGTTACATTTTGACACGTTAAAATACGTTTTTTACAAGTTAAAGTATGTTTTTTACAAGTTAAAGTTACATTTTTACAAGTTAAAGTTATATTTTGACACGTTAAAATACGTTTTTTACAAGTTAATGTATGTTTTTAACAAGTGACAAGTTAAAGTTACGTTTTTGACAAGTTAAAGTAGGTTTTTTACAAGTTAATGTATGTTTTTTACAAGTTAAAGTTACGTTTTGACAAGGTAATTAAAGTTACGTTTTGACAAGTTAAAGTATGTTTTTTACAAGTTAAAGTACGTTTTTTACAAGTTAAAGTACGTTTTTTACAAGTTAAAATACGTATTTAACAAGTTAAAGTTACGTTTTGAATAGTTAAAGTACGTTATTTACAAGTTAAAGTACGTTTTTAACAAGTTAAAGTACGTTTTTTACAAGTTAAAGTACTTTTGTTACAAGTTAAACCACATTTTTGACAAGTTAAATTACGTTTTTTACAAGTTAATGTATCTTTTTTACAAGTTAAAGTTACGTTTTGACAAGTTAAACAACGTTTTTTACAATTTTAAGTACGTTTTTACAAGTTAAAGTACATTTGTTACAAGATAAACCACATTTTTGACAAGTTAAAGTACGTTTTTTACAAGGGAATGTATGTTTTTAACAAGTTAAAATTACGTTTTGACAAGTTAAAGTACGTTTTTTACAAGTTAAAGTATGTTTTTAACAAATTGAAGTTACGTTTTGACAAGTTTAAATACATTTTTTACAAGTTAAAGTACGTTTTTTACAAGTTAAAGTACATTTTTAACAAGTAAAACTTACGTTTTGACAAGTTAAAATTACATTTTGACACGTTAAAATACGTTTTTTACAAGTTAAAGTACGCTTTTTACAAGTTAAAGCAAGTGTTTTACAAGTTGAAGTACGTTTTTTACAAGTTCAGGTACGTTTTTTACAAGTTAAAGTTACGTTTTAACAACTTAAAGTTACGTTTTGACACATTAAAATTACATTTGACAAGTTAAATTACGTTTTTAACAAGTTAAACTTACGTTTTGATAGATTAAAGTTACATTTTGACATGTTAACGTACGTTTTTTACAAGTTAAAGCATGTTTTTTACAAGTTCAAGTACGTTTTTACAAGTCAAAGTACATTTGTTACAAGTTAAACCAGTTTTTAGACAAGTTAAAGTACGTTTTTTACAAGTGAATGTATGTTTTTAACAACTTAAACTTATGTTTTGACAAGTTAAAGCTACGTTTTGATAAGTTAAAGTAGGTTTTTTACAAGTTAAAGTTATGTATTGACAAGTTAAAGTACGTTTTTTACAAGTTAAAGTACGTTTTTTACAAGTTAGAGTACACTTTTTTACAAGTTGAAGTACGTTTTTAGAAGTTAAATTACATTTGTTACAAGTTAAACCACATTTTTGACAAGTTAAAGTATGTTTTTTTCAAGTTAATGTGTGTTTTAAACAATTTAAACTTACGTTTTGACAAGTTAAAGTTACGTTTTAACAAGTTAAAATAGGTTTTTTAAAAATTAAAGTACGTTTCTAACAAGTGAATGTATGTTTTTAACAATTTAAACTTATGTTTTGACAAGTTTAAGTTACGTTTTCATTAATTAAAGTAGGTTTTTTACAAGATAAAGTTACGTTTTGACAAGTTAAAGTACGTTTTTTATAAGTTAAAGTACGTTTTTTACAAGTTAAAGTACGCATTTTTACAAGTTGAAGTACGTTTTTACAAGTTAATGTACATTTGTTACAAGTTAAACCACATTTTTGACAAGTTAAAGTAAGTTTTTTTCAAGTTAATATGTGTTTTTAACCAGTTAAACTTACGTTTTGAAAAGTTAAAGTTACGTTTTGACAAGTTAAAGTAGTTTTTTACAAGTTAAAGTACGTTTTTTACAATATAAAGTTACGTTTTGACATATTAAAATTACATTATGACAAGTTAAAGTACGTTTTTTATAAGTTAAAGCTACGTTTTGACAAGTTCAACTACGTTTTTAACAAGTTAAAGTTACGTTTTGACAAATTAAATTTACTTTTTGACAAGTTAAAGTAGGTTTTTTACAAGTTAAATTACGTTTTTTACAAGTTGAAGTACGTTTTTACAAGTTAAAGTACATTTGTTACAAGTTAAACCACATTTTTGACAAGCTAAAGTACGTTTTTTACAAGTTTTGACAAGTTAAAGTAGTTTTTTACAAGTTAAAGCACGTTTTTTACAATTTAAAGTTACGTTTTAACAACTTAAACTTACGTTTTGACACATTAAAATTACATTTTGACAAGTTAAAGTACGTTTTTTATAAGTTAAAGTTACGTTTTGACAAGTTAAATTACGTTTTTAACAAGTTAAACTTACGTTTTGACAAATTAAAGTTATGTTTTGACAAGTTAAAGTAGGTTTTTTACAAATTGAAATACGTTTTTACAAGTTAAAGTACATTTGTTACAATTTAAACAACATTTTTGACAAGTTAAAGTACGTTTTTTTCAAGTGAATGTATGTTTTTAACAATTTAGACTTATGTTTTGACAAGTTAAAGTTACGTTTTGACAAGTTAAAGTAGGTTTTTTACAAGGTAATGTACGTTTTTTACAAGTTGAAGTACGTTTTTACAAGTTAAAGTACATTTGTTTCAAGTTAAACCACATTTTTGACAAGTTAAAGTACGTTTTTTACAAATGAATGTATGTTTTGAACATGTTAAAGTTACGTTTTGACAAGTTAAAGTTACGTTTTGACAAGTTAAAGTATATTTTTACAAGTTAAAGTACGTTTTTTACGATTTAAAGTTACGTTTTAACAACTTAAACTTACGGTTTGACATATTAAAATTACATTTTGACAAATTAAAGTAAGTTTTTTAAAAGTTAAACTTACGTTTTGACAAGTTAAATTACTGTTTTAACAAGTTACACTTACGATTTGACAAATTAAAGTTATGTTTTGACAAAGTAAAGTAGGTTTTTTACAAGTTAAAGCAAGTTTTTTTCAAGTTGAAGTACGTTTCTACAAGTTAAAGTACATTTGTTACAAGTTAAACCACATTTTTGACAAGTTAAATTACGTTTTTTACAAGTGAATGTATGTTTTTAACAATTTAGACTTATGTTTTGACAAGTTAAAGTTACGTTTTGACAAGTTAAACTAGGTTTTTTACAAGGTAATGTTACGTTTTGACAAGTTAAAGTACATTTTTTACAAGTTAAAGTACATTTTTTACAAGTTAAAGTTACGTTATGAGAAGTTAAATTACGTTTTTAACAAGTTACACTTATGTTTTGACAAATTAAAGTAATGTTTTGACAAGTTAAAGTAGGTTTTTTACAAGTTAAAGTACATTTTTTACAAGTTGAAGTACGTTTTTACAAGTTAAAGTACATTTGTTTCAAGTTAAACCACATTTTTGACAAGTTAAAGTACGTTTTTTTACGAATGAATGTATGTTTTTAACATGTTAAAGTTACGTTTTTACAAGTTAAAGTTACCTTTTGACAAGTTAAAGTAGTTTTTTACAAGTTAAAGTACGTTTTATACTATTTAAAGTTACGTTTTAACAACTTAAACTTACGTTTTGACACATTAAAGTTATGTTTTAACAATTTAAAGTTACGTTTTAACAATTTAAAGTTATGTTTTGACAAGTTAAAGTAGGTTTTTTTCGAGTTAAAGCACGTTTTTACAAGTTGAAGTATGTTTTTACAAGTTAAAGTACATTTGTTACAAGTTAAACCACATTTTTGACAAGTTAAAGTACGTTTTTTTCAAGTGAATGTATGTTTTTAACAATTTAAACTTATATTTTGACAAGTTAAAGTTACGTTTTGACAAGTTAAAGTAGTTTTTTTACAAGTTAATGTTACGTTTTGACAAGTTAAAGTACGTTTTTTACAAGTTAAAGTACGTTTTTTACAAGTTAAAGTACGTTTTTTACAAGTTGAAGTACGTTTTTACATCTTAAAGTACATTTGTTTCAAGTTAAACCACATTTTTGACAAGTTAAAGTACGTTTTGACAAGTTAAAGTTACGTTTTGACAAGTTAAAGTAGTTTTTTACAAGTTAAAGACGTTTTTTACAATTTAAAGTTACGTTTTAACAACTTAAACTTACGTTTTGACACATTAAAATTACATTTTGACAAGTTAAAGTACGTTTTTTGTAAGTTACACTTACGTTTTGACAAGTTAAATTACCTTTTTAACAAGTTAAACTTACGTTTTGACAAATTAAAGTTATGGTTTGACATGTTAAAGTAGGTTTTTTACAAGTTGAAGTACGTTTTTACAAGTTAAAGTACATTTGTTACAATTTAAACAACATTTTTGACAAGTTAAAGTACGTTTTTTTCAAGTGAATGTATGTTTTTAACAATTTAGACTTATGTTATGACAAGTTAAAGTTACGTTTTGACAAGTTAAAGAAGGTTTTTTACAAGGTAATGTTACGTTTTGACAAGTTAAAGTACGTTTTTTACAAGTTAAAGTACATTTTTT
The DNA here is from genome assembly GCA_958296335.1 of Urtica urens. Lineage (NCBI taxonomy): Eukaryota > Viridiplantae > Streptophyta > Magnoliopsida > Rosales > Urticaceae > Urtica > Urtica urens. Next base: position 535,595 of record CATQIS010000002.1, read on the forward strand.
ACAAGTTAAAGTTACGTTATGAGAAGTTAAATTACGTTTTTAACAAGTTACACTTATGTTTTGACAAATTAAAGTAATGTTTTGACAAGTTAAAGTAGGTTTTTTACAAGTTAAAGTACATTTTTTACAAGTTGAAGTACGTTTTTATAAGTTAAAGTACATTTGTTTCAAGTTAAACCACATTTTTGACAAGTTAAAGTACGTTTTTTACGAATGAATGTATGTTTTTAACATGTTAAAGTTACGTTTTTACAAGTTAAAGTTACGTTTTGATAAGTTAAAGTAGTTTTTTACAAGTTAAAGTACGTTTTTTACAATTTAAAGTTACGTTTTAACAACTTAAACTTACGTTTTGACACATTAAAATTACATTTTGACAAGGTAAAGTACATTTTTTATAAGTTAAAGTTACGTTTTGACAAGTTAAATTACGTTTTTAACAAGTTAAACTTACGTTTTGACAAATTAAAGTTATGTTTTGACAAGTTAAAGTAGGTTTTTTTCGAGTTAAAGCACGTTTTTACAAGTTGAAGTATGTTTTTACAAGTTAAAGTACATTTGTTACAAGTTAAACCACATTTTTGACAAGTTAAAGTACGTTTTTTTCAAGTGAATGTATGTGTTTAACAATTTAAACTTATGTTTTGACAAGTTAAAGTTACGTTTTGACAAGTTAAAGTAGTTTTTTTACAAGTTAATGTTACGTTTTGACAAGTTAAAGTACGTTTTTTACAAGTTAAAGTACGTTTTTTACAAGTTAAAGTACGTTTTTTACAAGTTGAAGTACGTTTTTACATCTTAAAGTACATTTGTTTCAAGTTAAACCACATTTTTGACAAGTTAAAGTACGTTTTTACAAGTTAAAGTACATTTGTTACAATTTAAACAACATTTTTGACAAGTTAAAGTACGTTTTTTTCAAGTGAATGTATGATTTTAACAATTTAGACTTATGTTTTGACAAGTTAAAGTTACGTTTTGACAAGTTAAAGTAGGTTTTTTACAAGGTAATGTTACGTTTTGACAAGTTAAAGTACGTTTTTTACAAGTTAAAGTACATTTTTTACAAGTTAAAGTTACGTTATGAGAAGTTAAATTACGTTTTTAACAAGTTACACTTATGTTTTGACAAATTAAAGTAATGTTTTGACAAGTTATAGTAGGTTTTTTACAAGTTAAAGTACATTTTTTACAAGTTGAAGTACGTTTTTACAAGTTAAAGTACATTTGTTACAAGTTGAACCACATTTTTGACAAGTTAAAGTACGTTTTTTTCAAGTGAATGTATGTTTTTAACAATTTAAACTTATGTTTTGACAAGTTAAAGTTACGTTTTGACAAGTTAAAGTAGTTTTTTTACAAGTTAATGTTACGTTTTGACAAGTTAAAGTACGTTTTTTACAAGTTAAAGTACGTTTTTTACAAGTGAAAGTACGTTTTTTACAAGTTGAAATACGTTTTTACATCTTAAAGTACATTTGTTTCAAGTTAAACCACATTTTTGACAAATTAAAGTACATTTTTTACAAATGAATGTATGTTTTTAACATGTTAAAGTTACGTTTTGACAAGTTAAAGTTACGTTTTGACAAGTTAAAGTATTTTTTTACAAGTTAAAGTACGTTTTTTACAATTTAAAGTTACGTTTTAACAACTTAAACTTACGTTTTGAAACATTAAAATTACATTTTGAGAAGTTTAAGTACGTTTTTTATAAGTTAAAGTTACTTTTTTACAAGTTAAATTACGTTTTAACAAGTTAAACTTACGTTTTGACAAATTAAAGTTATGTATTTACAAGTTAAAGCACGTTTTTTACAAGTTGAAGTACGTTTTTACAAGTTAAAGTATATTTGTTACAAGTTAAACCACATTTTTGCAAGTTAAAGTACGTTTTTTTCAAATGGATGTATGTTTTTAACATGTTAAAGTTACGTTTTGACAAGTTAAAGTTACGTTTTGACAAGTTAAAGTATTTTTTTACAAGTTAAAGTACGTTTTTTACAAGTTAAAGTACGTTTTTTACAAGTTAAAGTACGTTTTTTACAAGTTAAAGTTACGTTTTAACAAGTTAAATTACGTTTTTAACAAGTTACACTTATGTTTTGAGAAATTAAAGTTATGTTTTGACAAGTTAAAGTAGGTTTTTTACAAGTTAAAGTACGTTTTTTACAAGTTGAAGTACCTTTTTACAAGTTAAAGTACGTTTTTTACAAATGAATGATGTTTTTAACATGTTAAAATTACGTTTTGACAAGTTAAAGTTACGTTTTTACAAGTTAAAGTATTTTTTTACAAGTTAAAGTACGTTTTTTACAATTTAGAGTTACATTTAACAACTTAAACTTACGTTTTGACACATTAAAATTACATTTTGACAAGTTAAAGTACGTTTTTTGTAAGTTACACTTACGTTTTGACAAGTTAAATTACGTTTTTAACAAGTTAAACTTACGTTTTGACAAATTAAAGTTATGTTTTGACATGTTAAAGTAGGTTTTTTACAAGTTAAAGCACGTTTTTTACAAGTTGAAGTACGTTTTTATAAGTTAAAGTACATTTGTTACAAGTTAAACCACATTTTTGACAAGTTAAAGTACGTTTTTTTCAAGTGAATGTATGTTTTTAACAATTTAGACTTATGTTTTGACAAGTTAAAGTTACGTTTTGACAAGTTAAAGTAGGTTTTTTACAAGTTAATGTTACGTTTTGACAAGTTAAAGTACGTTTTTTACAAGTCAAAGTACGTTTTTTACAAGTTAAAGTACGTTTTTTATAAGTTAAAGTTACTATTGACAAGTTAAATTACGCTTTTAACAAGTTACGCTTATGTTTTGACAAATTAAAGTTATGTTTTGACAAGTTAAAGTAGGTTTTTTACAAGTTAAAGTACGTTTTTTACAAGTTGAAGTACATTTTTACAAGTTTAAGTACATTTTTTTGAAGTTAAACAACATTTTTGACAAGTTAAAGTACGTTTTTTACAAATGAATGTATGTTTTTAACATGTTAAAGTTACGTTTTGACAAGTTAAAGTTACGTTTTGACAAGTTAAAGTAGTTTTTTACAAGTTAAAGTACGTTTTTTACAATTTAAAGTTATGTTTTAACAACTTAAACTTACATTTTGACACATTAAAATTACATTTTGACAAGCTAAAGTACGTTTTTTATAAGTTAAAGTTATGTTTTGACAAGTTAAATTACGTTTTTAACAAGTTAAACTTACGTTTTGACAAATTAAAGTTATGTTTTGACAAGTTAAAGTAGGTTTTTTACAAGTTAAATCACGTTTTTTACAAGTTGAAGTATGTTTTTACAAGTTAAAGTTTATTTGTTACAAGTTAAACCACATTTTTGACAAGTTAAAGTACGTTTTTTTCAAGTGAATGTATGTTTTTAACAATTTAAACTTATGTTTTGACAAGTTAAGGTTACGTTTTGACAAGTTAAAGTAGGTTTTTTACAAGTTAAAGTTATGTTTTGACAAGTTAAAGTACGTTTTTTTACAAGTTAAAGTACGTTTTTTACAAGTTAAAGTACGTTTTTTACAAGTTGATGTACGTTTCTACAAGTTAAAGTACATTTGTTACAAGTTAAACCACATTTTTGACAAGTTAAAGTACGTTTTTTTGAAGTTAATGAGTGTTTTTAACAATTTAAACATACGTTTTGACAAGTTAAAGTTACGTTTTGAAAAGTTAAAGTAGGTTTTTTACAAATTAAAGTACGTGTTTTACAGGTTAAAGTAGGTTTTTTACAAGTTAAAGTTACGTATTGATAAGTTAAAGTACGTTTTTTACAAGTTAAAGTACGTTTTTTACAAGTTAAAGTACATTTGTTACAAGTTAAACCACATTTTTTACAAGTTAAAGTATGTTTTTTACAAGTTAATGTATGTTTTTAACAAGTTAAACTTACGTTTTGAAAAGTTAAAGTTACGTTTTGACAAGTTAAAGTAGTTTTTTACAAGTTAAAGTACGTTTCTTACAAGTTAAAGTTACGTCTTAACAACTTAAAATACGTTTTGAACATTAAAATTACATTTTGACAAGTTAAAGTTACGTTTTGACAAGTTAAAGTTGGTTTTTTCCAAGTTAAAGTACGTTTTTTACAAGTTAAAGTACATTTTTTACAAGTTAAAGTACGTTTTTTACAAGTTAAAGTACGTTTTTAACAAGTTAAAGTTACGTTTTGACAAGTTAAATTACGTTTTTAACAAGTTACACTTATGTTTTGACAAATTAAAGTTATGTTTTGACAAGTTAAAGTAGGTTTTTGACAAGTTAAAGTACGTTTTTTACAAGTTGAAGTACGTTTTTACAAGTTAAAGTACATTTGTTTCAAGTTAAACCACATTTTTGACAAGTTAAAGTACATTTTTTACAAATGAATGTATGTTTTTAACATGTTAAAGTTACGTTTTGACAAGTTAAAGTATTGTTTTACAAGTTAAAGTACGTTTTTTACAATTTAAAGTTACGTTTTAACAACTTTAACTTACGTTTTGAAACATTAAAATTACATTTTGACAAGTTAAAGTACGTTTTTTATAAGTTAAAGTTACGTTTTGACAAGTTAAATTACGGTTTTAAGAAGTTAAACTTACGTTTTGACAAATTAAAGTTATGTTTTGACAAGTTCAAGTTGGTTTTTTACAAGTTAAATCACGTTTTTCACAAGTTGAAGTACGTTTTTACAGGTTAAAGTACATTTGTTACAAGTTAAACCACATTTTTTACAAGTTAAAGTATGTTTTTTACAAGTTAATGTATGTTTTTAACAAGTTAAACTTACGTTTTGAAAAGTTAAAATTACGTTTTGACAAGTTAAAGTAGTTTTTTACAAGTTAAAGTACGTTTTTTACAAGTTAAAGTTACGTCTTAACAACTTAAAATACGTTTTGAACATTAAAATTACATTTTGACAAGTTAAAGTTACGTTTTGACAAGTTAAAGTAGGTTTTTTACAAGTTAAAGTACATTTTTTACAAGTTAAAGTACATTTTTGACAAGTTAAAGTACATTTGTTCCAAGTTAAACCACATTTTTTACAAGTTAAAGTATGTTTTTTACAAGTTAATGTATGTTTTTAACAAGTTAAACTTACGTTTTGAAAAGTTAAAGTTACGTTTTGACAAGTTAAAGTAGTTTTTTACAAGTTAAAATACGTTTTTTACAAGTTAAAGTTACGTCTTAACAACTTAAAATACGTTTTGAACATTAAAATTACATTTTGACAAGTTAAAGTTACGTTTTGACAAGTTAAAATAGGTTTTTTACAAGTTAAAGTACATTTTTTACAAGTTAAAGTACGTTTTTTACAAGTTAAAGTACGTTTTTTACAAGTTAAAGTTACGTTTTGACAAGTTAAATTACGGTTTTAACAAGTTAAACTTATGTTTTGACAAATTAAAGTTATGTTTTGACAAGGTAAAGTACGTTTTTTACAAGTTAAAGTACGTTTTTTACAAGTTAAAGTTACGTTTTGACAAGTTAAATTACGTTTTTAACAAGTTACACTAATGTTTTGACAAATTAAAGTTATGTTTTGACAAGTTAAAGTAGGTTTTTTACAAGTTAAAGTACGTTTTTTACAAGTTGAAGTACGTTTTTACAAGTTAAAGTACATTTGTTTCAAGTTAAACCACATGTTTGACAAGTTAAAGTACGTTTTTTACAAATGAATGTATGTTTTTAACATGTTAAAGTTACGTTTTGACAAGTTAAATTTACGTTTTGACAAGTTAAAGTATTTTTTTACAAGTTAAAGTACGTTTTTTACAATTTAAAGTTACGTTTTAACAACTTAAACTTACGTTTTGACAGATTAAAATTACATTTTGAGAAGTTAAAGTAAGTTTTTTATAAGTTAAACTTACGTTTTGACAAGTTAAATTACGGTTTTAACAAGTTAAACTTACGTTTTGACAAATTAAAGTTATGTTTTGACAAGTTAAAGTAGGTTTTTACAAGTTAAAGCACGTTTTTTACAAGTTGAAGTACGTTTTTACAAGTTAAAGTACATTTGTTACAAGTTAAACCACATTTTTGACAAGTTAAAGTACGTTTTTTACAAGTGAATGTATGTTTTTAACAATTTAGACTTATGTTTTGACAAGTTAAAGTTACGTTTTGACAAGTTAAAGTAGGTTTTTTACAAGGTAATGTGTTTTGACAAGTTAAAGTACGTTTTTTACAAGTTAAAGTACGTGTTTTAAAAGTTAAAGTACGTTTTTTACAAGTTAAAGTTACGTTTTGACAAGTTAAATTACGTTTTTAACAAGTTACACTTATGTTTTGACAAATTAAAGTTATGTTTTGACAAGTTAAAGTAGGTTTTTTACAAGTTAAAGTACGTTTTTTACAAGTTGAAGTATGTTTTTTACAAGTTAATGTATGTTTTTAACAAGTTAAACTTACGTTTTGAAAAGTTAAAGTTACTTTTTGACAAGTTTAAGTAGTTTTTTACAAGTTAAAGTACCTTTTTTACAAGTTAAAGTTACGTCTTAACAACTTAAATTACGTTTTGAACATTAAAATTACATTTTGACAAGTTAAAGTTACGTTTTGACAAGTTAAAGTAGGTTTTTTACAAGTTAAAGTACGTTTTTTACAAGTTAAAGTACATTTTTTACAAGTTAAAGTACGTTTTTTACAAGTTAAAGTACGTTTTTTACAAGTTAAAGTACGTTTTTTACAAGTTAAAGTTACGTTTTGACAAGTTAAATTACGGTTTTAACAAGTTAAACTTATGTTTTGACAAATTCAAGTTATGTTTTGACAAGTTAAAGTAGGTTTTTTACAAGTTAAATCACGTTTTTCACAAGTTGAAGTACGTTTTTACAGGTTAAAGTACATTTGTTACAAGTTAAACTACATTTTTGACAAGTTAAAGTACGTTTTTTACAAGTGAATGTATGTTTTTAACAATTTAGACTTATGTTTTGACAAGTTAAAGTTACGTTTTGACAAGTTAAAGTAGGTTTTTTACAAGTTAATGTTCCGTTTTGACAAGTTAAAGTACGTTTTTTTACAAGTTAAAGTACGTTTTTTACAAGTTAATGTACGTTTTTACAAGTTAAAGTTACGTTTTGACAAGTTAAATTACGATTTTAACAAGTTACACTTATGTTTTGACAAAGTTATGTTTTGACAAGTTAAAGTAGGTTTTTTACAAGTTAAAGTACGTTTTTTACAAGTTGAAGTACGTTTTTACAAGTTAAACCACATTTTTTACAAGTTCAAGTATGTTTTTTACAAGTTAATGTATGTTTTTAACAAGTTAAACTTACGTTTCGAAAAGTTAAAGTTACGTTTTGACAAGTTAAAGTAGTTTTTTACAAGTTAAAGTACGTTTCTTACAAGTTAAAGTTACGTCTTAACAACTTAAATTACGTTTTGAACATTAAAATTACATTTTGACAAGTTAAAGTTACGTTTTGACAAGTTAAAGTAGGTTTTTTACAAGTTAAATTACGTTTTTTACAAGTTAAAGTACGTTTTTTACAAGTTAAAGTACGTTTTTTACAAGTTAAAGTACGTTTTTTACAAGTTAAAGTATGTTTTTTACAAGTTAAAGTTACGTTTTGACAAGTTAAATTACGTTTTTAACAAGTTACACTTATGTTTTGACAAATTAAAGTAATGTTTTGACAAGTTAAAGTAGGTTTTTTACAAGTTAAAGTACGTTTTTTACAAGTTAAAGTACGTTTTTTACAAGTTGAAGTACGTTTTTACAAGTTAAACCACATTTTTTACAAGTTAAAGTATGTTTTTTACAAGTTAATGTATGTTTTTAACAAGTTAAACTTACGTTTTGAAAAGTTAAAGTTACGTTTTGACAAGTTAAAGTAGTTTTTTACAAGTTAAAGTACGTTTCTTACATGTTAAAGTTACGTCTTAACAACTTAAATTACGTTTTGAACATTAAAATTACATTTTGACAAGTTCAAGTTACGTTTTGACAAGTTAAAGTAGGTTTTTTACAAGTTAAAGTACGTTTTTTACAAGTTAAAGTACGTTTTTTACAAGTTAAAGTACGTTTTTTACAAGTTAAAGTTACGTTTTGACAAGTTAAATTACGTTTTTAACAAGTTACACTTATGTTTTGACAAATTAAAGTTATGTTTTGACAAGTTAAAGTAGGTTTTTTACAAGTTAAAGTACGTTTTTTACAAGTTAAAGTACGTTTTTTACAAGTTGAAGTACGTTTTTACAAGTTAAACCACATTTTTTACAAGTTAAAGTATGTTTTTTACAAGTTAATGTATGTTTTTAACAAGTTAAACTTACGTTTTGAAAAGTTAAAGTTACGGTTTGACAAGTTAAAGTAGTTTTTTACAAGTTAAAGTACGTTTTTTACAAGTTAAAGTTACGTCTTAACAACTTAAATTACGTTTTGAACATTAAAATTACATTTTGACAAGTTAAAGTTACGTTTTGACAAGTTAAAGTAGGTTTTTTACAAGTTAAAGTACGTTTTTTACAAGTTAAAGTACGTTTTTTACAAGTTAAAGTACGTTTTTTACAAGTTAAAGTACGTTTTTTACAAGTTAAAGTTACGTTTTGACAAGTTAAATTACGTTTTTAACAAGTTACACTTATGTTTTGACAAATTAAAGTTATGTTTTGACAAGTTAAAGTAGGTTTTTTACAAGTTAAAGTACGTTTTTTACAAGTTGAAGTACGTTTTTACAAGTTAAAGTACATTTGTTTCATGTTAAACCACATTTTTGACAAGTTAAAGTACGTTTTTTACAAATGAATGGATGTTTTTAACATGTTAAAGTTACGTTTTGACAAGTTAAAGTTCTGTTTTGACAAGTTAAAGTATTTTTTTACAAGTTAAAGTACGTTTTTTACAATTTAAAGTTACGTTTTAACAACTTTAACTTACGTTTTGAAACATTAAAATTACATTTTGACAAGTTAAAGTACGTTTTTTATAAGTTAAAGTTACGTTTTGACAAGTTAAATTACGGTTTTAACAAGTTAAACTTACGTTTTGACAAATTAAAGTTATGTTTTGACAAGTTAAAGTAGGTTTTTTACAAGTTAAATCACGTTTTTCACAAGTTGAAGTACGTTTTTACAGGTTAAAGTACATTTGTTACAAGTTAAACTACATTTTGACAAGTTAAAGTACGTTTTTTACAAGTGAATGTATGTTTTTAACAATTTAGACTTATGTTTTGACAAGTTAAAGTTACGTTTTGACAAGTTAAAGTAGTTTTTTACAAGTTAAAGTACGTTTCTTACATGTTAAAGTTACGTCTTAACAACTTAAATTACGTTTTGAACATTAAAATTACATTTTGACAAGTTAAAGTTACGTTTTGACAAGTTAAAGTAGGTTTTTTACAAGTTAAATTACGTTTTTTACAAGTTAAAGTAAGTTTTTTACAAGTTAAAGTACGTTTTTTACAAGTTAAAGTACGTTTTTTACAAGTTAAAGTACGTTTTTTACAAGTTAAAGTTACGTTTTGACAAGTTAAATTACGGTTTTAACAAGTTAAACTTATGTTTTGACAAATTCAAGTTATGTTTTGACAAGTTAAAGTAGGTTTTTTACAAGTTAAATCACGTTTTTCACAAGTTGAAGTACGTTTTTACAGGTTAAAGTACATTTGTTACAAGTTAAACTACATTTTTGACAAGTTAAAGTACGTTTTTTACAAGTGAATGTATGTTTTTAACAATTTAGACTTATGTTTTGACAAGTTAAAGTTACGTTTTGACAACTTAAAGTAGGTTTTTTACAAGTTAATGTTCCGTTTTGACAAGTTAAAGTACGTTTTTTTACAAGTTAAAGTACGTTTTTTACAAGTTAATGTACGTTTTTACAAGTTAAAGTTACGTTTTGACAAGTTAAATTACGATTTTAACAAGTTACACTTATGTTTTGACAAAGTTATGTTTTGACAAGTTAAAGTAGGTTTTTTACAAGTTAAAGTACGTTTTTTACAAGTTGAAGTACGTTTTTACAAGTTAAACCACATTTTTTACAAGTTCAAGTATGTTTTTTACAAGTTAATGTATGTTTTTAACAAGTTAAACTTACGTTTCGAAAAGTTAAAGTTACGTTTTGACAAGTTAAAGTAGTTTTTTACAAGTTAAAGTACGTTTCTTACAAGTTAAAGTTACGTCTTAACAACTTAAATTACGTTTTGAACATTAAAATTACATTTTGACAAGTTAAAGTTACGTTTTGACAAGTTAAAGTAGGTTTTTTACAAGTTAAATTACGTTTTTTACAAGTTAAAGTACGTTTTTTACAAGTTAAAGTACGTTTTTTACAAGTTAAAGTACGTTTTTTACAAGTTAAAGTATGTTTTTTACAAGTTAAAGTTACGTTTTGACAAGTTAAATTACGTTTTTAACAAGTTACACTTATGTTTTGACAAATTAAAGTTATGTTTTGACAAGTTAAAGTAGGTTTTTTACAAGTTAAAGTACGTTTTTTACAAGTTAAAGTACGTTTTTTACAAGTTGAAGTACGTTTTTACAAGTTAAACCACATTTTTTACAAGTTAAAGTATGTTTTTTACAAGTTAATGTATGTTTTTAACAAGTTAAACTTACGTTTTGAAAAGTTAAAGTTACGTTTTGACAAGTTAAAGTAGTTTTTTACAAGTTAAAGTACGTTTCTTACATGTTAAAGTTACGTCTTAACAACTTAAATTACGTTTTGAACATTAAAATTACATTTTGACAAGTTCAAGTTACGTTTTGACAAGTTAAAGTAGGTTTTTTACAAGTTAAATTACGTTTTTTACAAGTTAAAGTAAGTTTTTTACAAGTTAAAGTACGTTTTTTACAAGTTAAAGTACGTTTTTTCCAAGTTAAAGTACGTTTTTTACAAGTTAAAGTTACGTTTTGACAAGTTAAATTACGTTTTTAACAAGTTACACTTATGTTTTGACAAATTAAAGTTATGTTTTGACAAGTTAAAGTAGGTTTTTTACAAGTTAAAGTACGTTTTTTACAAGTTAAAGTACGTTTTTTACAAGTTGAAGTACGTTTTTACAAGTTAAACCACATTTTTTACAAGTTAAAGTATGTTTTTTACAAGTTAATGTATGTTTTTAACAAGTTAAACTTACGTTTTGAAAAGTTAAAGTTACGTTTTGACAAGTTAAAGTAGTTTTTTACAAGTTAAAGTACGTTTTTTACAAGTTAAAGTTACGTCTTAACAACTTAAATTACGTTTTGAACATTAAAATTACATTTTGACAAGTTAAAGTTAAGTTTTGACAAGTTAAAGTAGGTTTTTTACAAGTTAAAGTACGTTTTTTACAAGTTAAAGTACGTTTTTTACAAGTTAAAGTACGTTTTTTACAAGTTAAAGTACGTTTTTTACAAGTTAAAGTTACGTTTTGACAAGTTAAATTACGTTTTTAACAAGTTACACTTATGTTTTGACAAATTAAAGTTATGTTTTGACAAGTTAAAGTAGGTTTTTTACAAGTTAAAGTACGTTTTTTACAAGTTGAAGTACGTTTTTACAAGTTAAAGTACATTTGTTTCATGTTAAACCACATTTTTGACAAGTTAAAGTACGTTTTTTACAAATGAATGGATGTTTTTAACATGTTAAAGTTACGTTTTGACAAGTTAAAGTTACGTTTTGACAAGTTAAAGTATTTTTTTACAAGTTAAAGTACGTTTTTTACAATTTAAAGTTACGTTTTAACAACTTTAACTTACGTTTTGAAACATTAAAATTACATTTTGACAAGTTAAAGTACGTTTTTTATAAGTTAAAGTTACGTTTTGACAAGTTAAATTACGGTTTTAACAAGTTAAACTTACGTTTTGACAAATTAAAGTTATGTTTTGACAAGTTAAAGTAGGTCTTTTACAAGTTAAATCACGTTTTTCACAAGTTGAAGTACGTTTTTACAGGTTAAAGTACATTTGTTACAAGTTAAACTACATTTTTGACAAGTTAAAGTACGTTTTTTACAAGTGAATGTATGTTTTTAACAATTTAGACTTATGTTTGGACAAGTTAAAGTTACGTTTTGACAAGTTAAAGTAGTTTTTTACAAGTTAAAGTACGTTTTTTACATGTTAAAGTTACGTCTTAACAACTTAAATTACGTTTTGAACATTAAAATTACATTTTGACAAGTTAAAGTTACGTTTTGACAAGTTAAAGTAGGTTTTTTACAAGTTAAATTACGTTTTTTACAAGTTAAAGTAAGTTTTTTACAAGTTAAAGTACGTTTTTTACAAGTTAAAGTACGTTTTTTACAAGTTAAAGTACGTTTTTTACAAGTTAAAGTTACGTTTTGACAAGTTAAATTACGTTTTTAACAAGTTACACTTATGTTTTGACAAATTCAAGTTATGTTTTGACAAGTTAAAGTAGGTTTTTTACAAGTTAAAGTACGTTTTTTACAAGTTAAAGTACGTTTTTTACAAGTTGAAGTACGTTTTTACAAGTTAAACCACATTTTTTACAAGTTAAAGTATGTTTTTTACAAGTTAATGTATGTTTTTAACAAGTTAAACTTACGTTTTGAAAAGTTAAAGTTACGTTTTGACAAGTTAAAGTAGTTTTTTACAAGTTAAAGTACGTTTTTTACAAGTTAAAGTTACGTCTTAACAACTTAAATTACGTTTTGAACATTAAAATTACATTTTGACAAGTTAAAGTTACGTTTTGACAAGTTAAAGTAGGTTTTTTACAAGTTAAAGTACGTTTTTTACAAGTTAAAGTACGTTTTTTACAAGTTAAAGTACGTTTTTTACAAGTTAAAGTACGTTTTTTACAAGTTAAAGTTACGTTTTGACAAGTTAAATTACGTTTTTAACAAGTTACACTTATGTTTTGACAAATTAAAGTTATGTTTTGACAAGTTAAAGTAGGTTTTTTACCAGTTAAAGTACGTTTTTTACAAGTTGAAGTACGTTTTTACAAGTTAAAGTACAGTTTTGACAAATTAAAGTTTTTTTTTTGACAAGTTAAAGTAGGTTTTTTACAAGTTAAAGTACGTTTTTTACAAGTTGAAGTACGTTTCTACAAGTTAAAGTACATTTGTTTCAAGTTAAACCACATTTTTGACAAGTTAAAGTACGTTTTTTTCAAGTGAATGTATGTTTTTAACAATTTAAACTTATGTTTTGACAAGTTAAAGTTACGTTTTGACAAGTTAAAGTAGGATTTTTACAAGTTAACGTTACGTTTTGACAAGTTAAAGTACGTTTTTTACAAGTTAAAGTACGTTTTTTACAAGTTAAAGTACGTTTTTTACAAGTTGAAGTACGTTTCTACAAGTTAAAGTACATTTTTTACAGGTTAAACCACATTTTTGACAAGTTAAAGTACGTTTTTTTCAAGTTAATATGTGTTTTTAACAATTTAAACATACCTTTTAACAAGTTAAAGTTACGTTTTAAAAAGTTAAAGTAGGTTTTTTACAAATTAAAGTATGTTTTTTACAGGTTAAAGTAGGTGTTTTACAAGTTAAAGTTACGTATTGACAAGTTAAAGTACGTTTTTTACAAGTTAAAGTACGTTTTTTACAAGTTAAAGTACATTTGTTACAAGTTAAACCACATTTTTTACAAGTTAAAGTATGTTTTTTACAAGTTAATGTATGTTTTTAACAAGTTAAACTTACATTTTAAAAAGTTAAAGTTACGTTTTGACAAGTTAAAGTAGTTTTTTACAAGTTAAAGTATGTTTTTTACAACTTAAAGTTACGTCTTAACAACTTAAATTACGTTTTGAACATTAAAATTACATTTTTACAAGTTAAAGTACATTTTTTACAAGTTAAACTTACGTTTTGACAAATTGAAGTTTCATTTTGACAAGTTAAAGTAGGTTTTTTACAATTTAAAGTTACGTTTTAACAACTTAAACTTATGTTTTGACACATTAGAATTACATTTTGACAAGTTAAAGTACGTTTTTTATAAGTTAAAGTTACGTTTTAAGAAGTTAAATTACGTTTTTAACAAGTTAAACTTACGTTTTGACAAATTAAAGTTATGTTTTGACAAGTTAAAGTAGGTTTTTTACAAGTTAAAGCACGTTTTTTTACAAGTTGAAGTACGTTTTTACAAGTTAAAGTACATTTGTTACAAGTTAAACCACATTTTTGACAAGTTAAAATACGTTTTTTACAAGTGAATGTATGTTTTTAACAATTTAAACTTATGTTTTGATAAGTTAAAGTTACGTTTGACAAGTTAAAGTAGGCTTTTTACAAGTTAAAGTTACGATTTGACAAATTAAAGTATGTTTTTTACAAGTTAAAGTACGTTTTTTACAAGTTAAAGTTACGTTTTGACAAATTAAATTACGTTTTTAACAAGTTATACTTATGTTTTAACATATTAAAGTTATGTTTTGACAAGTTAAAGTAGGTTTTTTACAAGTTAAAGTACGTTTTTTACAAGTTGAAGTACGTTTTTACAAGTTAAAGTACATTTGTTTCAAGTTAAACCACATTTTTGACAAGTTAAAATACGTTTTTTACAAATGAATGTATGTTTTTAACATGTTATAGTTACGTTTTGACAAGTTAAAGTAACGTTTTGACAGGTTAAAGTAGTTTTTTACAAGTTAAAGTTCGTTTTTTACAATTTCAAGTTACGTTTTAACAACTTAAACTTACTTTTTGACACATTAAAATTACATTTTGACAAGTTAAATTACGTTTTTAACAAGTTAAACTTACGTTTTGACAAATTAAAGTTATGTTTTGACAAGTTAAAGTAGGTTTTTTACAAGTTAAAGCACGTTTTTTTACAAGTTGAAGTACGTTTTTACAAGTTAAAGTACATTTGTTACAAGTTAAACCACATTTTTTAAAAGTTAAAATACGTTTTTTACAAGTGAATGTATGTTTTTAACAATTTAAACTTATGTTTTGATAAGTTAAAGTTACGTTTTGACAAGTTAAAGTAGGCTTTTTACAAGTTAAAGTTACGATTTGACAAATTAAAGTATGTTTTTTACAAGTTAAAGAACGTTTTTTACAAGTTAAAGTACGTTTTTTACAAGTTAAAGTTACGTTTTGACAAGTTAAATTACGTTTTTAACAAGTTACACTTATGTTTTCACAAATTAAAGTTTTGTTTTGACAAGTTAAAGTAGGTTTTTTACAAGTTAAAGTACGTTTTTTACAAGTTGAAGTACGTTTCTACAAGTTAAAGTACATTTGTTTCAAGTTAAACCACATTTTTGACAAGTTAAAGTACGTTTTTTTCAAGTGAATGGATGTTTTTAACAATTTAAACTTATGTTTTGACAAGTTAAAGTTACGTTTTGACAAGTTAAAGTAGGATTTTTACAAGTTAACGTTACGTTTTGACAAGTTAAAGTACGTTTTTTACAAGTTAAAGTACGTTTTTTACAAGTTGAAATACGTTTCTACAAGTTAAAGTACATTTGTTACAGGTTAAACCAAATTTTTGACAAGTTAAAGTACGTTTTTTTCAAGTTAATATGTGTTTTTAACAATTTAAACATACCTTTTAACAAGTTAAAGTTACGTTTTGAAAAGTTAAAGTAGGTTTTTTACAAATTAAAGTACGTTTTTACAGGTTAAAGTAGGTGTTTTACAAGTTAAAGTTACGTATTGACAAGTTAAAGTACGTTTTTTACAATTTAAAGTACGTTTTTTACAAGTTAAAGTACATTTGTTACAAGTTAAACCACATTTTTTACAAGTTAAAGTATGTTTTTTACAAGTTAATGTATGTTTTTAACAAGTTAAACTTACGTTTTAAAAAGTTAAAGTTACGTTTTAAAAAGTTAAAGTAGTTTTTTACAAGTTAAAGTACGTTTTTTACAACTTAAAGTTACGTCTTAACAACTTAAATTACGTTTTGAACATTAAAATTACATTTTTACAAGTTAAAGTACGTTTTTTATAAGTTAAACTTACGTTTTGACAAATTGAAGTTTCATTTTGACAAGTTAAAGTAGGTTTTTTACAATTTAAAGTTACGTTTTAACAACCTAAACTTATGTTTTGACACATTAAAATTACATTTTGACAAGTTAAAGTACGTTTTTTATAAGTTAAAGTTACGTTTTAAAAAGTTAAATTACGTTTTTAACAAGTTAAACTTACGTTTTGACAAATTAAAGTTATGTTTTGACAAGTTAAAGTAGGTTTTTTACAAGTTAAAGCACGTTTTTTTACAAGTTGAAGTACGTTTTTACAAGTTAAAGTTCATTTGTTACAAGTTAAACCACATTTTTGACAAGTTAAAATACGTTTTTACAAGTGAATGTATGTTTTTAACAATTTAAACTTATGTTTTGATAAGTTAAAGTTAAGTTTTGACAAGTTAAAGTAGGCTTTTTACAAGTTAAAGTTACGTTTTGACAAATTAAAGTATGTTTTTTTACAAGTTAAAGTACGTTTTTTACAAGTTAAAGTATGTTTTTAACATGTTATAGTTACGTTTTGACAAGTTAAAGTAACGTTTTGACAAGTTAAAGTAGTTTTTTACAAGTTAAAGTACGTTTTTTACAATTTCAAGTTATGTTTTAACAACTTAAACTTACGTTTTGACACATTAAAATTACATTTTGACAAGTTAAAGTACGTTTTTTATAAGTTAAAGTTACGTTTTGACAAGTTAAAGTAAGTTTTTTACAAGTTAAAGTACGTTTTTTACAAGTTAAAGTACGTTTTTTACAAGTTAAAGTTACGTTTTGACAAGTTAAATTACGTTTTTAACAAGTTACACTTATGTTTTGACAAATTAAAGTTTTGTTTTGACAAGTTAAAGTAGGTTTTTTACAAGTTAAAGTACGTTTTTTACAAGTTGAAGTACTTTCTACAATTTAAAGTACATTTTTTTCAAGTTAATCCACATTTTTGACAAGTTAAAGTACGTTTTTTACAAATGAATGTATGTTTTTAACATGTTAAAGTTACGTTTTGACAAGTTAAACTTACGTTTTGACAAGTTAAATAGTTTTTTACAGGTTAAAGTACGATTTTTACAATTTAATGTTACGTTTTAAAAACTTAAACTTACGTTTTCACACATCAAAATTACATTTTGACAAGTTAAAGTACTTTTTTTATAAGTTAAAGTTACGTTTTGTCAAGTTAAATTACGTTTCTAACAAGTTAAACTTACGTTTTGACAAATTAAAGTTATGTTTTGACAAGTTAAAGTAGGTTTTTTACAAGTTAAAGCACGTTTTTTACAAGTTGAAGTACGTTTTTACAAGTTAAAGTACATTTGTTACAAGTTAAACCACATTTTTGACAAGTTAAAGTACGTTTTTTTCAAGTGAATGTATTTTTTTTAACAATTTAAACATATGTTTTGACAAGTTAAAGTTACGTTTTGACAAGTTAAAGTAGGTTTTTTACAAGTTAAAGTTACGTTCTGACAAGTTAAAGTACGTTTTTTACAAGTTAAAGTACGTTTTTTACAAGTTAAAGTACGTTTTTTACAAGTTGAAGTACGTTTTTTACATGTTAAAGTACATTTGTTACAAGTTAAACCATATTCTTGACAAGTTAAAGTACGTTTTTTACAACTTAAACTTACGTTTTGACAATTAAAGTATGTTTTTTACAAGTTAAAGTACGTTTTTTACAAGTTAAAGTACGTTTTTTACAAGTTAAAGTTACGTTTTGACAAGTTAAATTACCTTTTTAACAAGTTACACTTATGTTTTGACATATTAAAGTTATGTTTTGACAAGTTAAAGTAGGTTTTTTACAAGTTAAAGTACGTTTTTGACAAGTTAAAGTACGTTTTTAACAAGTTAAAGTACATTTGTTACAAGTTAAACCACATTTTTTACAAGTTAAAGTATGCTTTTTATAAGTTAATGTATGTTTTTAATAAGTTAAAATTACGTTTTGAAAAGTTAAAGTTACATTTTGACAAGTTAAAGTAGTTTTTTACAAGTTATAGTACGTTTTTTACAAGTTAAAGTTACGTTTTAACAACTTAAATTACGTTTTAAACATTAAAATTACATTTTGACAAGTTAAAGTACGTTTTTAACAAGTTAAACTTACGTTTTGACAAATTGAAGTTACGTTTTGACAAGTTTAAGTAGGTTTTTTACAATTTAATGTTATGTTTTAACAACTTAAACTTACGTTTTGACACATTATAATTACATTTTGACAAGTTAAAGTACTTTTTTTATAAGTTAAAGTTACGTTTTGACAAGTTAAATTACGTTTTTAACAAGTTAAACTTACTATTTGACAAATTAAAGTAATGTTTTGACAAGTTAAAGTAGGTTTTTTACAAGTTAAAGTACGTTTTTTACAAGTTGAAGTATGTTTTTGTAAGTTAAAGTACATTTGTTACAAGTTAAACCATATTTTTGACAAGTTAAAGTACGTTTTTTACAAGTTAATGTATGTTTTTAACAAGTTAAACTTACGTTTTGAAAAGTTAAAGTTACGTTTTGACAAGTTAAAGTAGTTTCTTACAAGTTAAAGTACGTTTTTTACTAGTTAAAGTTACGTTTTAACAACTTAAATTACGTTTTGAACATTAAAATTACATTTTGACAAGTTAAAGTACGTATTTTATAAGTTAAACTTACTTTTTGACAAATTGAAGTTACGTTTTGACAAGTTAAAGTAGGTTTTTTACAATTTAAAGTTTCGTTTTAACAACTTAAACTTACGTTTTGACACATTAAATTACATTTTGACAAGTTAAAGTACGTTTTTTATAAGTTAAAGTTACGTTTTGACAAGTTAAATTACGTTTTTAACAAGTTAAAATTACTATTTGACAGATTAAAGTTATGTTTTGACAAGTAAACGTAGGTGTTTTACAAGTTAAAGCACGTTTTTTACAAGTTGAAGTACGTTTTTACAAGTTAAAGTACATTTGTTACAAGTTAAACCACATTTTTGACAAGTTAAAGTATGTTTTCTACAAGTGAATGTATGTTTTTAACAATTTAAACTTATGTTTTGATAAGTTAAAGTTACGTTTTGACAAGTTAAAGTAGGATTTTTACAAGTTAAAGCACGTTTTTTACAAGTTGAAGTATGTTTTTATAAGTTAAAGTACATTTGTTACAAGTTAAACCACATTTTTGACAAGTTAAAGTACGTTTTTTTCAAGTTAATGTGTGTTTTTAACAATTTAATTTAAACTTACGTTTTGACAAGTTAAAGTTACGTTTTGACAAGTTAAAGTTGGTTTTTTACAAATTAAAGTACGTTTTTTACAAGTTAAAGTACATTTGTTACAAGTTAAACCACATTTTTGACAAGTTAAAATACGTTTTTTACAAGTTAATGTATGTTTTTAACAAGTTAAACTTACGTTTTTAAAAGTTAAAGTTACGTTTTGACAAGTTAAAGTAGTTTTTTACAAGTTAAAATACGTTTTTTACAAGTTAAAGTTACGTTTTTTACAAGTTAAAGTACGGTTTTTACAAGTTAAAGCAAGTGTTTTACAAGTTGAAGTAAGTTTTTTACAAGTTAAAGTTACGTTTTAACAACTTAAAGTTACGTTTTGACACATTAAAATTACATTTTGACAAGTTAAAGTACGTTTTTTACAAGTTAAAGCATGTGTTTTACAAGTTGAAGTACTTTTTTTACAAGTTAAAGTTACGTTTTAACAACCTTAAGTTACGTTTTGACAATTTAAAATTACATTTGACAAGTTAAAGTACGTCTTTCATAAGTTAAAGTTACGTTTTGACAAATTAAATTACGTTTTTAACAAGTTAAACTTAGGTTTTGATAAATTAAAGTTACGTTTTGACAAGTTTAATAGGTTTTTTACAAGTTAAAGCACGTTTTTTACAAGTTGAAGTACGTTTTTCCAAGTTAAAGTACAGTTGTTTTTATGTTTTGACAAGTTAAAGTAGGTTTTTTACAAATTAAAGTACGTTTTTTACAAGTTAAAGTACATTTGTTACAAGTTAAACCACCTTTTTGACAAGTTAAAGTCCATTTTTTACAAGTTAATGTATGTTTTTAACAAGTTAAACTTACGTTTTTAAAAGTTAAAGTTACGGTTTGACAAGTTAAAGTTACGTTTTTTACAAGTTAAAGTATATTTTTTACCTGTTAAAGCAAGTGTTTTACAAGTTGAAGTAAGTTTTTTACAAGTTAAAGTTACATTTTAACAACTTAAAGTTACGTTTTGACACATTAAAATTACATTTTGACAAGTTAAAGTAGGTTTTTTACAAGTTAAAGTTACATATTGACAAGTTAAAGTACGTTTTTTACAAGTTAAAGTACGTTTTTTACAAGTTAAAATACGTTTTTTACAAGTTGAAGTACGTTTTTATAAGTTAAAGTACATTTGTTACAAGTTAAACCACATTTTTTGACAAGTTAAAGTACGTTTTTTTACAAGTGAATGTATGTTTTTAACAATTTAAACTTATGTTTTAACAAGTTAAAGTTACGTTTTGATAAGTTAAAGTAGGTTTTTTACAAATTAAAGTACGTTTTTTACAAGGTAAAGTACGTTTTTACAAGTTAATGTGCATTCGTTACAAGTTAAACCACATTTTTGACAAGTTAAAGTACATTTTTTACAAGTGAATGTATGTTTTTAACAATTTAAAGTTATGTTTTGACAAGTTAAAGTTATGTTTTGACGAGTTAAAGTTATGTTTTGACAAGTTAAAGTAGGTGTTTTACATGTTAAAGTTACGTTTTGACAAATTAAAGTTACGTTTTGACAAGTTAAAGTAGGTTTTTTACAAGTTAAAGCACATTTTTACAAGTTGAAGTACGTTTTTACAAGTTAAACTACATTTGTTATAAGTTAAACCACATTTTTGACAAGTTAAAGTAGGTGTTTTACAAGTGAATGTATGTTTTTAACAAATTAAACTTACGTTTTGACAAGTTTAAGTAGGTTTTTTACAAGTTAAAGTTACGTTTTGACAAGTTAAAGTACGTTTTTTACAAGTTAAAGTACGTTCTCTACAAGTTAAAGTACGTTTTTTACAAGTTGAAGTACGTTTCTACAAGATAAAGTACATTTGTTACAACTTAAACAACATTTTTGACAAGTTAAAGTACGTTTTTTCCAAGTTAATGTGTGTTTTTAACAATTTAAACTTATGTTTTGACCAGTTAAAGTTAGGTTTTAAAAAGGTAAAGTAGGTTTTTTACAAATTAAAGAACGTTTTTTACAAGTTAAAGTAGGTTTTTTACAAGTTAAAGTTACGTATTGACAAGTTAAAGTACGTTTTTTACAAGTTAAAGTAGGGTTTTTACAAGTTAAAGTTACGTATTGACAAGTTAAAGTACGTTTAATACAAGTTACAGTACGTTTTTTACAAGTTAAAATGCATTTTTTACAAGTTGAAGTAAGTTTTTATAAGTTAAAGTACAATTGTTACAAGTTAAACCACATTTTTGACAAGTTAAAGTACGTTTTTTTCATGTTAATGTATGTTTTTAACAATTTTAACTTACGTTTTGACAAGTTAAAGTTACATTTTAACAAGTTAAAGTAGGTTTTTTACAAATTAAAGTACGTTTTTTAGAAGTTAAAGTACGTTTTTAAAAGTTATAGTACATTTGTTACAAGTTAAACCACATTCTTGACAACTTAAAGTACGTTTTTTACAAGTGAATGTATGTTTTTAACAATTTAAACTTATGTTTTGACACGTTAAAGTTACGTTTTGTCAAGTTAAAGTACGTTTTTTACAAGTTAAAGTACGTTTTCTTCAAGTTAAAGTACGTTTTTTACAAGTTGAAGTACGTTTCTACAAGATAAAGTACATTTGTTACAAGTTAAAACACATTTTTGACATGTTAAAGTACGATTTTTTCAAGTTAATGTGTGTTTTTAACAATTTAATCTTACGTTTTGACAAGTTAAAGTTACATTTTGAAAAGTTAAAGTAGGTTTTTTACAAATTAAAGTTCTTTTTCTACAAGTTAAAGTACGTTTTTACAAGTTAAAGTACATTTGTTATAAGTTAAACCACATTTTTGACCAGTTAAAGTACATTTTTTACATGTTAATGTATGTTTTTAACAAGTTAAACTTACGTTTTAAAAAGTTAAAGTTACGTTTTTTACAAGTTAAAGCACATTTTTACAAGTTGAAGTACGTTTTTACAAGTTTAACTACATTTGTTATAAGTTAAACAACATTTTTGACAAGTTAAAGTAGGTTTTTTACAAGTGAATGTCTGTTTTTAACATTTTAGACTTATGTATTTAGAAATTAAACTTACGTTTTGACAAGTTAAAGTAGGTTTTTTACAAGTTAAAGTTACGTTTTGACAAGTTAAAGTACGTTTTTTACAAGTTAAAGTACGTTTTCTACAAGTTAAAGTACGTTTTTTACAAGTTGAAGTACGTTTCTACAAGATAAAGTACATTTGTTACAAGTTAAACAATATTTTTGACAAGTTAAAGTACGTTTCTTTCAAGTTAATTTGTGTTTTTAACAATTTAAACTTACGTTTTGACAAGTTGAAGTTACGTTTTAAAAAGGTAAAGTAGGTTTTTTAGAAATTAAAGAACGTTTTTTACAAGTTAAAGTAGGTTTTTTACAAGTTAAAGTTACGTATTGACAAGTTAAAGTACGTTTATTACAAGTTAAAGTACGTTTTTTACAAGTTAAAATACGTTTTTTACAAGTTGAAGTAAGTTTTTATAAGTTAAAGTACAATTGTTACAAGTTAAAACACATTTTTGACATGTTAAAGTACGTTTTTTTCAAGTTAATGTGTATTTTTAACAATTTAAACTTACGTTTTGACAAGTTAAAGTTACGTTTTGAAAAGGTAAAGTAGGATTTTTAAAAATTAAAGAACGTTTTTTACAAGTTAAAGTAGGTTTTTTACAAGTTAAAGTAGGTTTTTTACAAGTTAAAGTTACGTATTGACAAGTTAAAGTACGTTTTTTTCAAGTTACAGTAGGTTTTTTACAAGTTAAAGTTACGTATTGACAAGTTAAAGTACGTTTATTACAAGTTAAAGTAGGTTTTTTACAAGTTAAAGTTACGTATTGACAAGTTAAAGTACGTTTATTACAAGTTAAAGTACGTTTTTTTCAAGTTATTGTGTGTTTTTAACAATTTAAACTTACGTTTTGACAAGTAAAAGTTACATTTTAACAAGTTAAAGTAAGTTTTTTACAAATTAAAATACGTTTTTTACAAGTTAAAGTACGTTTTTACAAGTTATAGTACATTTGTTACAAGTTAAACCACATTTTTGACAAGTTAAAGTACGTTTTTTACAAGTGAATGTATGTTTTTAACAATTTAAACTTATGTTTTGACAAGTTAAAGTTACGTTTTGACAAGTTAAAGTAGGTTTTTTACAAATTCAAGTACGTTTTTTACAAGTTAAAGTACGTTTTTACAAGTTAAATTACATTTGTTACAAATTAAATCACATTTTTGACAAGTTAAAGTACATTTTTTTACAAGTGAATGTATGTTTTTAACAATTTAAACTTATGTTTTAACAACTTAAAGTTACGTTTTTACAAGTTAAAGTAGGTTTTTTACAAATTAAAGTACGTTTTTTACAACGTAAAGTACGTTTTTACAAGTTAAAGTACATTTGTTACAAGTTAAACCACATTTTTGACAAGTTAAAGTACATTTTTTACAAGTGAATGTATGTTTTTAACCATTTAAAGTTATGTTTTCACAAGTTAAAGTTATGTTTTGACAAGTTAAAGTAGGTTTTTTACATGTTAAAGTTACGTTTTGACAAGTTAAAGTACGTTTTTTACAAGTTAAAGTATGTTTTTTACAAGTTAAAGTACGTTTTTTACAAGTTGAAATATGTTTCTACAAGTTAAAGTACATTTGTTACAAGTTAAACCACATTTTTGAAATGTTAAAGTACGTTTTTTTCAAGTTAATGTGTGTTTTTAACAATTTAATCTTACGTTTTGACAAATTAAAGTTACGTTTTGACATGTTAAAGTAGGTTTTTAACAAGTTAAAGCACGTTGTTTACAAGTTAAAGTACGTTTTTACAAGTTAAAGTACATTCCTTACAAATTAAACCACATTTTTGACAAGTTAAAGTACGTTTTTTACAGGTGACTATATGTTTTTAACAAATTAAACTTACGTTGTGACAAGTTAAAGTTACGTTTTGACATGTTAAAGTAGTTTTTTACAAGTTAAAGTACGTTTTTTACAAGTTAAAGTTACGTTTTGACAAGTTAAATTACGTTTGTAACAAGTTACACTTTCGTTTTGACAAATTCAAGTTACGTTTTGACAAGTTAAAGTATGTTTTTTACAAGTTAAAGTACGTTTTTTACAAGTTAAAGTACGTTTTTACAAGTTAAAGTACATTAATTACAAATTAAACCATATTTTTGACAAGTTAAAGTACGTTTTTTACAAGTTAAAGTACGTTTTTTACAAGTTAAAATACGTTTTTTACAAGTTGAAGTACGTTTTTATAAGTTAAAGTACATTTGTTACAAGTTAAACCACATTTTTTGACAAGTTAAAGTACGTTTTTTTACAAGTGAATGTATGTTTTTAACAATTTAAACTTATGTTTTGACAAGTTAAAGTTACGTTTTGACAAGTTAAAGTAGGTTTTTTACAAATTCAAGTACGTTTTTTACAAGTTAAAGTACGTTTTTACAAGTTAAATTACATTTGTTACAAATTAAATCACATTTTTGACAAGTTAAAGTACATTTTTTTACAAGTGAATGTATGTTTTTAACAATTTAAACTTATGTTTTAACAAGTTAAAGTTACGTTTTTACAAGTTAAAGTAGGTTTTTTACAAATTAAAGTACGTTTTTTACAACGTAAAGTACGTTTTTACAAGTTAAAGTACATTTGTTACAAGTTAAACCACATTTTTGACAAGTTAAAGTACATTTTTTACAAGTGAATGTATGTTTTTAACCATTTAAAGTTATGTTTTGACAAGTTAAAGTTATGTTTTGACAAGTTAAAGTAGGTTTTTTACATGTTAAAGTTACGTTTTGACAAGTTAAAGTACGTTTATTACAAGTTAAAGTAGGTTTTTTACAAGTTAAAGTAGGTTTTTTACAAGTTAAAGTTACGTATTGACAAGTTAAAGTACGTTTTTTTCAAGTTAAAGTAGGTTTTTTACAAGTTAAAGTTACGTATTGACAAGTTAAAGTACGTTTATTACAAGTTAAAGTAGGTTTTTTACAAGTTAAAGTTACGTATTGACAAGTTAAAGTACGTTTATTACAAGTTAAAGTAGGTTTTTTACAAGTTAAAGTTACGTATTGACAACTTAAACCACATTTTTGACAAGTTAAAGTACGTTTTTTTCAAGTTATTGTGTGTTTTTAACAATTTAAACTTACGTTTTGACAAGTAAAAGTTACATTTTAACAAGTTAAAGTAGGTTTTTTACAAATTAAAATACGTTTTTTACAAGTTAAAGTACGTTTTTACAAGTTATAGTACATTTGTTACAAGTTAAACCACATTTTTGACAAGTTAAAGTACGTTTTTTACAAGTGAATGTATGTTTTTAACAATTTAAACTTATGTTTTGACAAGTTAAAGTTACGTTTTGACAAGTTAAAGTAGGTTTTTTACAAATTCAAGTACGTTTTTTACAAGTTAAAGTACGTTTTTACAAGTTAAATTACATTTGTTACAAATTAAATCACATTTTTGACAAGTTAAAGTACATTTTTTTACAAGTGAATGTATGTTTTTAACAATTTAAACTTATGTTTTAACAAGTTAAAGTTACGTTTTTACAAGTTAAAGTAGGTTTTTTACAAATTAAAGTACGTTTTTTACAACGTAAAGTACGTTTTTACAAGTTGAAGTACATTTGTTACAAGTTAAACCACATTTTTGACAAGTTAAAGTACATTTTTTACAAGTGAATGTATGTTTTTAACCATTTAAAGTTATGTTTTGACAAGTTAAAGTTATGTTTTGACAAGTTAAAGTAGGTTTTTTACATGTTAAAGTTACGTTTTGACAAGTTAAAGTACGTTTTTTACAAGTTAAAGTATGTTTTTTACAAGTTAAAGTACGTTTTTTACAAGTTGAAATATGTTTCTACAAGTTAAAGTACATTTGTTACAAGTTAAACCACATTTTTGAAATGTTAAAGTACGTTTTTTTCAAGTTAATGTGTGTTTTTAACAATTTAATCTTACGTTTTGACAAATTAAAGTTACGTTTTGACATGTTAAAGTAGGTTTTTAACAAGTTAAAGCACGTTGTTTACAAGTTAAAGTACGTTTTTACAAGTTAAAGTACATTCCTTACAAATTAAACCACATTTTTGACAAGTTAAAGTATTTTTTTTACAGGTGAGTATATGTTTTTAACAAATTAAACTTACGTTGTGACAAGTTAAAGTTACGTTTTGACATGTTAAAGTAGTTTTTTACAAGTTAAAGTACGTTTTTTACAAGTTAAAGTTACGTTTTGACAAGTTAAATTACGTTTGTAACAAGTTACACTTTCGTTTTGACAAATTCAAGTTACGTTTTGACAAGTTAAAGTATGTTTTTTACAAGTTAAAGTACGTTTTTTACAAGTTAAAGTACGTTTTTACAAGTTAAAGTACATTAATTACAAATTAAACCACATTTTTGACAAGTTAAAGTACGTTTTTTACAAGTTAAAGTACGTTTTTTACAAGTTAAAATACGTTTTTTACAAGTTGAAGTACGTTTTTATAAGTTAAAGTACATTTGTTACAAGTTAAACCACATTTTTTGACAAGTTAAAGTACGTTTTTTTACAAGTGAATGTATGTTTTTAACAATTTAAACTTATGTTTTGACAAGTTAAAGTTACGTTTTGACAAGTTAAAGTAGGTTTTTTACAAATTAAAGTACGTTTTTTACAAGTTAAAGTACGTTTTTACAAGTTAAATTACATTTGTTACAAATTAAATCACATTTTTGACAAGTTAAAGTACATTTTTTTACAAGTGAATGTATGTTTTTAACAATTTAAACTTATGTTTTAACAACTTAAAGTTACGTTTTTACAAGTTAAAGTAGGTTTTTTACAAATTAAAGTACGTTTTTTACAACGTAAAGTACGTTTTTACAAGTTAAAGTACATTTGTTACAAGTTAAACCACATTTTTGACAAGTTAAAGTACATTTTTTACAAGTGAATGTATGTTTTTAACCATTTAAAGTTATGTTTTCACAAGTTAAAGTTATGTTTTGACAAGTTAAAGTAGGTTTTTTACATGTTAAAGTTACGTTTTGACAAGTTAAAGTACGTTTATTACAAGTTAAAGTAGGTTTTTTACAAGTTAAAGTAGGTTTTTTACAAGTTAAAGTTACGTATTGACAAGTTAAAGAACGTTTTTTTCAAGTTAAAGTAGGTTTTTTACAAGTTAAAGTTACGTATTGACAAGTTAAAGTACGTTTATTACAAGTTAAAGTAGGTTTTTTACAAGTTAAAGTTACGTATTGACAAGTTAAAGTACGTTTATTACAAGTTAAAGTAGGTTTTTTACAAGTTAAAGTTACGTATTGACAACTTAAACCACATTTTTGACAAGTTAAAGTACGTTTTTTTCAAGTTATTGTGTGTTTTTAACAATTTAAACTTACGTTTTGACAAGTAAAAGTTACATTTTAACAAGTTAAAGTAGGTTTTTTACAAATTAAAATACGTTTTTTACAAGTTAAAGTACGTTTTTACAAGTTATAGTACATTTGTTACAAGTTAAACCACATTTTTGACAAGTTAAAGTACGTTTTTTACAAGTGAATGTATGTTTTTAACAATTTAAACTTATGTTTTGACAAGTTAAAGTTACGTTTTGACAAGTTAAAGTAGGTTTTTTACAAATTCAAGTACGTTTTTTACAAGTTAAAGTACGTTTTTACAAGTTAAATTACATTTGTTACAAATTAAATCACATTTTTGACAAGTTAAAGTACATTTTTTTACAAGTGAATGTATGTTTTTAACAATTTAAACTTATGTTTTAACAAGTTAAAGTTACGTTTTTACAAGTTAAAGTAGGTTTTTTACAAATTAAAGTACGTTTTTTACAACGTAAAGTACGTTTTTACAAGTTGAAGTACATTTGTTACAAGTTAAACCACATTTTTGACAAGTTAAAGTACATTTTTTACAAGTGAATGTATGTTTTTAACCATTTAAAGTTATGTTTTGACAAGTTAAAGTTATGTTTTGACAAGTTAAAGTAGGTTTTTTACATGTTAAAGTTACGTTTTGACAAGTTAAAGTACGTTTTTTACAAGTTAAAGTATGTTTTTTAC
Source organism: Urtica urens (assembly GCA_958296335.1). NCBI lineage: Eukaryota > Viridiplantae > Streptophyta > Magnoliopsida > Rosales > Urticaceae > Urtica > Urtica urens. Next base: position 563,810 of record CATQIS010000002.1, read on the forward strand.
AAGTTAAAGTACGTTTTTTACAAGTTGAAATATTTTTCTACAAGTTAAAGTACATTTGTTACAAGTTAAACCACATTTTTGAAATGTTAAAGTACATTTTTTTCAAGTTAATGTGTGTTTTTAACAATTTAATCTTACGTTTTGACAAATTAAAGTTACGTTTTGACAAGTTAAAGTATGTTTTTTACAAGTTAAAGTACGTTTTTTACAAGTTAAAGTACGTTTTTACAAGTTAAAGTACATTAATTACAAATTAAACCACATTTTTGACAAGTTAAAGTACGTTTTTTACAAGTGACTGTATGTTTTTAACAAATTAAACTTACGTTGTGACAAGTTAAAGTTACGTTTTGACAAATTAAAGTAGTTTTTTACAAAGATAAAATTACGTTTTGACAAGTTAAAGTACGTTTTTACAAGTTGAAGTATGTTTTTACAAGTTAAAGTACATTTGTTACAAGTTAAACGACATTTTTGACAAGTTAAAGTACGTTTTTTACAAGTTAATGTATGTTTTTAACAAGTTAAACTTACGTTTTGAAAAGTTAAAGTTACGTTTTGACAATTTAAAGTAGTTTTTTACAAGTTAAAGTACGTTTTTTAAAAGTTAAAGTTATGTTTTAACAACTTAAAGTTACGTTTGGACACATTAAAATTACATTTTGACAAGTTAAAGTACGTTTTTTAGAAGTTAAAGTTACGTTTTGACAAGTTAAATTACGTTTTTAACAAGGTAAACTTACGTTTTGACAAATTAAAGTTACGTTTTGACAAGTTAAAGTAGGTTTTTTACAAGTTGAAGGACGTTTTTACAAGTTAAACTACATTTGTTATAAGTTAAACCAAATTTTTGACAAGTTAAAGTAGGTTTTTTACAAGTGAATGTATGTTTTTAACATTTTAGACTTATGTTTTGACAAATTAAACTTACGTTTTGACAAGTTTAAGTAGGTTTTTTACAAGTTAAAGTTACGTTTTGACAAGTTAAAGTACGTTTTTTACAAGTTAAAGTACGTTTTCTACAAGTTAAAGTACGTTTTTAACAAGTTGAAGTAGGTTTCTACAAGATAAAGTACATTTGTTACAAGTTAAACCACATTTTTGACAAGTTAAAGTACGTTTTTTTCAAGTTAATGTTTGTTTTTAACAATTTAAACATACATTTTGACAAGTTAAAGTTACGTTTTAAAAAGGTAAAGTAGGTTTTTTACAAATTAAAGAACGTTTTTTACAAGTTAAAGTAGGTTTTTTACAAGTTAAAGTTACGTATTGACAAGTTAAAGTACGTTTTTTACAAGTTAAAGTAGGTTTTTTACAAGTTAAAGTTACGTATTGACAAGTTAAAGTACGTTTATGACAAGTTAAAGTACGTGTTTTACAAGTTAAAATACGTTTTTTACAAGTTGAAGTACGTTTTTATAAGTTAAAGTACAATTGTTACAAGTTAAACCACATTTTTGACAAGTTAAAGTACGTTTTTTTCAAGTTAATGTGTGTTTTTAACAATTTAAACTTACGTTTTGACAAGTTAAAGTTACATTTTAACAAGTTAAAGTAGGTTTTTTACAAATTAAAGTACGTTTTTTAGAAGTTAAAGTACGTTTTTACAAGTTATAGTACATTTGTTACAAGTTAAACCACATTTTTGACATGTTAAAGTACGTTTTTTTCAAGTTAATGTGTGTTTTTAACAATTTAATCTTACGTTTTGACAAGTTAAAGTTACGTTTTGACAAGTTAAAGTAGGTTTTTTACAAGTTAAAGAACGTTTTTTAGAAGTTAAAGTACGTTTTTACAAGTTAAAGTACATTTTTGACAAGTTAAAGTACGTTTTTTACAAGTGAATGTATGTTTTTAACAATTTAAACTTATGTTTTGACAAGTTAAAGTTACGTTTTGACAAGTTAAAGTAGGTTTTTTACAAATTCAAGTACGTTTTTTACAAGTTAAAGTACATTTGTTATAAGTTAAATCACATTTTTGACAAGTTAACCTACGTTTTTTTACAAGTGAATGTATGTTTTTAACAATTTAAACTTATGTTTTAACAAGTTCAAGTTACGTTTTAACAAGTTAAACTAGGTTTTTTACAAATTAAAGTACGATTTTTACAAGGTAAAGTACGTTTTTACAAGTTAAAGTACATTTGTTACAAGTTAAACCACATTTTTGACAAGTTAAAGTAGGTTTTTTACAAGTGAATGTATGTTTTTAACATTTTAGACTTATGTTTTGACAAATTAAACTTACGTTTTGACAAGTTTAAGCAGGTTTTTTACAAGTTAAAGTTACGTTTTGACAAGTTAAAGTACGTTTTTTACAAGTTAAAGTACGTTTTCTACAAGTTAAAGTACGTTTTTAACAAGTTGAAGTACGTTTCTACAAGATAAAGTACATTTGTTACAAGTTAAACCACATTTTTGACAAGTTAAAGTACGTTTTTTTCAAGTTAATGTTTGTTTTTAACAATTTAAATTTACATTTTGACAAGTTAAAGTTACGTTTTAAAAAGGTAAAGTAGGTTTTTTACAAATTAAAGAACGTTTTTTACAAGTTAAAGTAGGTTTTTTACAAGTTAAAGTACGTTTTTTACAAGTTAAAGTAGGTTTTTTACAAGTTAAAGTTACGTATTGACAAGTTAAAGTACGTTTATTACAAGTTAAAGTATGTGTTTTACAAGTTAAAATACGTTTTTTACAAGTTGAAGTACGTTTTTATAAGTTAAACCACATTTTTGACAAGTTAAAGTACTTTTTTTTCAAATTAATGTGTGTTTTTAACAATTTAAACTTACGTTTTGACAAGTTAAAGTTACATTTTAACAAGTTAAAGTAGGTTTTTTACAAATTAAAGTACGTTTTTTAGAAGTTAAAGTACGTTTTTACAAGTTATAGTACATTTGTTACAAGTTAAACCACATTTTTGACAACTTAAAGTACGTTTTTTACAAGTGAATGTATGTTTTTAACAATTTAAACTTATGTTTTGACAAGTTAAAGTTACGTTTTGACAAGTTAAAGTACGTTTTGACAAGTTAAAGTACGTTTTTTACAAGTTATAGTACGTTTTCTGCAAGTTAAAGTAGGTTTTTTACAAGTTGAAGTACGTTTCTACAAGTTAAAGTACATTTGTTACAAGTTAAACCACATTTTTGACATGTTAAAGTAAGTTTTTTTCAAGTTAATGTGTGTTTTTAACAATTTAATCTTACGTTTTGATAAGTTAAAGTTACGTTTTGATAAGTTAAAGTAGGTTTCTTACAAATTAAAGTACTTTTTTTACAAGTTAAAGTACGTTTTTACAAGTTAAAGTACATTTGTTACAAGTTAAACCACCTTTTTGACCAGTTAAAGTACATTTTTTACATGTTAATATATGTTTTTAACAAGTTAAACTTACGTTTTAAAAAGTTAAAGTTACGTTTTGACAAGTTAAAGTAGTTTTTTACAAGTTAAAGTACGTTTTTTACAAGTTAAAGTTACGTTTCGACAAGTTAAATTACGTTTGTAACAAGTTAAACTTTCTTTTTGACAAGTTAAAGTAGGTTTTTTACAAGTTAAAGCACGTTTTTTACAAGTTAAAGTACGTTTTTACAAGTTAAAGTACATTCCTTAGAAATTAAACCACATTTTTGACAAGGTAAATTACGTTTTTTACAAGTGATTGTATATTTTTAACAAATTAAACTTACGTTTTGACAAGTTAAAGTTACATTTTGACAAGTTAAAGTAGGTTTTTAAAAAAAATAAAATTACGTTTTGACAAGTTAAAGTACGTTTTTACAAGTTGAAGTATGTTTTTACAAGTTAAAGTACATTTCTTACAAGTTAAACGACATTTTTGACAAGTTAAAGTACGTTTTTTACAAGTTAATGTATGTTTTTAACAAGCTAAACTTACGTTTTGAAAAGTTAAAGTTACGTTTTGACAATTTAAAGTAGTTTTTTACAAGTTAAACTACGTTTTTTACAAGTTAAAGTTACGTTTTAACAACTTAAAGTTACGTTTGGACACATTAAAATTACATTTTGACAAGTTAAAGTACGTTTTTTAGAAGTTAAAGTTACGTTTTGACAAGTTAAATTACGTTTTTAACAAGTTAAACTTACGTTTTGACAAATTAAAGTTACGTTTTGACAAGTTAAAGTAGGTTTTTTACAAGTTAAAGCACATTTCTACAAGTTGAAGAACGTTTTTACATGTTAAACTACATTTGTTATAAGTTAAACCACATTTTTGACAAGTTAAAGTAGGTTTTTTACAAGTGAATAAATGTTTTTAACAATTTAGACTTATGTTTTGACAAATTAAACTTATGTTTTGACAAGTTAAAGTAGGTTTTTTACAGTTAAAGTACGTTTTCTACAAGTTAAAGTACGTTTTTTACAAGTTGAAGTACGTTTCTACAAGATAAAGTACATTTGTTACAAGTTAAACCACATTTTTGACAAGTTAAAGTACGTTTTTTTCAAGTTAATGTGTGTTTTTAACAATTTAAACTTACATTTTGACAAGTTAAAGTTACGTTTTAAAAAGGTAAAGTAGGTTTTTTACAAATTGAAGAAGGTTTTATACAAGTTAAAGTAGGGTTTTTTACAAGTTAAAGTTACGTATTGACAAGTTAAAGTACATTTTTTACAAGTTAAAGTAGGTTTTTTACAAGTTAAAGTTACGTATTGACAAGTTAAAGTATGTTTATTACAAGTTAAAGTACGTTTTTTACAAGTTAAAATACGTTTTTTACAAGTTAAAGTACATTTTTTACAAGTTAAAATACGTTTTTTTACAAGTTAAAGTACGTTTTTTACAAGTTGAAGTACGTTTCTAGAAGTTAAAGTACAATTGTTACAAGTTAAACCACATTTTTGACAAGTTAAAGTACGTTTTTTTCAAGTTAATGTGTGTTTTTAACAATTTAAACTTACGTTTTGACAAGTTAAAGTTACATTTTAAAAAGTTAAAGTAGGTTTTTTACAAATTAAAGTACGTTTTTTAGAAGTTAAAGTACGTTTTTACAAGTTATAGTACATTTGTTACAAGTTAAATCACATTTTTTACAACTTAAAGTACGTTTTTTACAAGTGAATGTATGTTTTTAACAATTGAAACTTATGTTTTGACAAGTTAAAGTTACGTTTTGACAAGTTAAAGTACGTTTTGACAAGTTCAAGTACGTTTTTTACAAGTTAAAGTACGTTTTCTGCAAGTTAAAGTACGTTTTTTACAACTTGAAGTACGTTTCTACAAGATAAAATACATTTGTTACAAGTTAAACCACATTTTTGACATGTTAAAGTACGTTTTTTTCAAGTTAATGTGTGTTTTTAACAATTTAAACTTACGTTTTGACAAGTTAAAGTTACGTTTTGAAAAGGTAAAGTAGGTTTTTTACAAATTAAAGAACGTTTTTTACAAGTTAAAGTAGGTTTATTACAAGTTAAAGTAGGTTTTTTACAAGTTAAAGTTACGTTTTGACAATTTAAAGTAGTTTTTTACAAGTTAAAGTACGTTTTTTACAAGTTAAAGTTACGTTTTAACAACTTAAAGTTACGTTTGGACACATTAAAATTACATTTTGATAAGTTAAAGTACGTTTTTTAGAAGTTAAAGTTACGTTTTGACAAGTTAAAATACGTTTTTAACAAGTTAAACTTACGTTTTGACAAATTAAAGTTACGTTTTGACAAGTTAAAGTAGGTTTTTTACAAGTTAAAGCACATTTTTACAAGTTGAAGAACGTTTTTACAAGTTAAACTACATTTGTTATAAGTTAAACCACATTTTTGACAAGTTAAAGTAGGTTTTTTACAAGTGAATGTATGTTTTTATCAATTTAGACTTATGTTTTGACAAATTAAACTTACGTTTTGACAAGTTAAAGTTTATTTTTTACAGTTAAAGTACGTTTTCTACAAGTTAAAGTACGTTTTTTACAAGTTGAAGTACGTTTCTACAAGATAAAGTACATTTGTTACAAGTTAAACCACATTTTTGACAAGTTAAAGTACGTTTTTTTCAAGTTAATGTGTGTTTTTAACAATTTAAACTTACATTTTGACAAGTTAAAGTTACGTTTTAAAAAGGTAAAGTAGGTTTTTTACAAATTGAAGAACGTTTTTTACAAGTTAAAGTAGGGTTTTTTACAAGTTAAAATTACGTATTGACAAGTTAAAGTACATTTTTTACAAGTTAAAGTAGGTTTTTTACAAGTTAAAGTTACGTATTGACAAGTTAAAGTATGTTTATTACAAGTTAAAGTACGTTTTTTACAAGTTAAAATACGTTTTTTACAAGTTAAAGTACATTTTTTACAAGTTAAAATACGTTTTTTTACAAGTTAAAGTACGTTTTTTACAAGTTGAAGTACGTTTCTAGAAGTTAAAGTACAATTGTTACAAGTTAAACCACATTTTTGCCAAGTTAAAGTACGTTTTTTTCAAGTTAATGTGTGTTTTTAACAATTTAAACTTACGTTTTGACAAGTTAAAGTTACATTTTAACAAGTTAAAGTAGGTTTTTTACAAATTAAAGTACGTTTTTTAGAAGTTAAAGTACGTTTTTACAAGTTATAGTACATTTGTTACAAGTTAAATCACATTTTTGACAACTTAAAGTACGTTTTTTACAAGTGAATGTATGTTTTTAACAATTGAAACTTATGTTTTGACAAGTTAAAGTTACGTTTTGACAAGTTAAAGTACGTTTTGACAAGTTAAAGTACGTTTTTTACAAGTTAAAGTACGTTTTCTGCAAGTTAAAGTACGTTTTTTACAAGTTGAAGTACGTTTGTACAAGATAAAATACATTTGTTACAAGTTAAACCACATTTTTGACATGTTAAAGTACGTTTTTTTTCAAGTTAATGTGTGTTTTTAACAATTTAAACTTACGTTTTGACAAGTTAAAGTTACGTTTTGAAAAGGTAAAGTAGGTTTTTTACAAATTAAAGAACGTTTTTTACAAGTTAAAGTAGGTTTATTACAAGTTAAAGTAGGTTTTTTACAAGTTAAAGTTACGTTTTAACAATTTAAAGTAGTTTTTTACAAGTTAAAGTACGTTTTTTACAAGTTAAAGTTACGTTTTAACAACTTAAAGTTACGTTTGGACACATTAAAATTACATTTTGACAAGTTAAAGTACGTTTTTTAGAAGTTAAAGTTACGTTTTGACAAGTTAAATTACGTTTTTAACAAGTTAAACTTACGTTTTGACAAGTTAAAGTTACGTTTTGAAAAGGTAAAGTAGGTTTTTTACAAATTAAAGAACGTTTTTTACAAGTTAAAGTAGGTTTATGACAAGTTAAAGTAGGTTTTTTACAAGTTAAAGTTACGTTTTGACAATTTAAAGTAGTTTTTTACAAGTTAAAGTACGTTTTTTACAAGTTAAAGTTACGTTTTAACAACTTAAAGTTACGTTTGGACACATTAAAATTACATTTTGACAGGTTAAAGTACGTTTTTTAGAAGTTAAAGTCACGTTTTGACAAGTTAAATTACGTTTTTAAAAAGTTAAACTTACGTTTTGACAAATTAAAGTTACGTTTTGACAAGTTAAAGTAGGTTTTTTACAAGTTAAAGCACATTTTTACAAGTTGAAGAACGTTTTTACAAGTTAAACTACATTTGTTATAAGTTAAACCACATTTTTGACAAGTTAAAGTAGGTTTTTTACAAGTGAATGTATGTTTTTAACAATTTAGACTTATGTTTTGACAAATTAAACTTACGTTTTGACAAGTTAAAGTAGGTTTTTTACAGTTAAAGTACGTTTTCTACAAGTTAAAGTACGTTTTTTACAAGTTGAAGTACGTTTCTACAAGATAAAGTACATTTGTTACAAGTTAAACCACATTTTTGACAAGTTAAAGTACGTTTTTTTCAAGTTAATGTGTGTTTTTAACAATTTAAACTTACATTTTGACAAGTTAAAGTTACGTTTTAAAAAGGTAAAGTAGGTTTTTTACAAATTGAAGAACGTTTTTTACAAGTTAAAGTAGGGTTTTTTACAAGTTAAAGTTACGTATTGACAAGTTAAAGTACATTTTTTACAAGTTAAAGTAGGTTTTTTACAAGTTAAAGTTACGTATTGACAAGTTAAAGTAAGTTTATTACAAGTTAAAGTACGTTTTTTACAAGTTAATGAATGTTTTTAACAATTTAAAGTTATGATTTGACAAATTAAAGTTATGTTTTGACAAGTTAAAGTACGTTTTTTACAAGTTAAAGTAGGTTTTTTACAAGTTAAAGTTATGTATTCACAAGTTAAAGTACGTTTATTACAAGTTAAAGTAGGTTTTTTACAAGTTAAAGTTACGTATTGACAAGTTAAAGTACGTTTATTACAAGTTAAAGTAGGTTTTTTACAAGTTAAAGTTACGTATTGACAAGTTAAAGTACGTTTATTACAAGTTAAAGTAGGTTTTTTACAAGTTAAAGTTACGTATTGACAAGTTAAACCACATTTTTGACAAGTTAAAGTACATTTTTAACAAGTGAATGTATATTTTTAACAATTTAAAGTTATGATTTAACAAATTAAAGTTATGTTTTGACAAGTTAAAGTAGGTTTTTTACATGTTAAAGTTACGTTTTGACAAGTTAAAGTACGTTTTTTACAAGTTAAAGTATGTTTTTTACAAGTTAAAGTACGTTTTTTACAAGTTGAAGTACGTTTTTACAAGTTAAAGTACGTTTTTTACAAGTTAAAGTATGTTTTTTACAAGTTAAAGTACGTTTTTTACAAGTTGAAGTACGTTTCTACAAGTTAAGTACATTTGTTACAAGTTAAAGTACGTTTTTTTCAAGTCAATGTGTGTTTTTAGCAATTTAAACTTACGTTTTGACATGTTAAAGTTACGTTTTGAAAAGGTAAAGTAGGTTTTTTACAAATTAAAGAACGTTTTTTACAAGTTAAAGTAGGTTTTTTACAAGTTAAAGTTACGTATTGACAAGTTAAAGTACGTTTTTTACAAGTTAAAGTAGGTTTTTTACAAGTTAAAGTTACGTATTCACAAGTTAAAGTACGTTTATTACAAGTTAAAGTAGGTTTTTTACAAGTTAAAGTTACGTATTGACAAGTTAAAGTACGTTTATTACAAGTTAAAATAGGTTTTTTACAAGTTAAAGTTACGTATTGACAAGTTAAACCACATTTTTGACAAGTTAAAGTACATTTTTTACAAGTGAATGTATGTTTTTAACAATTTAAACTTATGTTTTGACAAGTTTAAGTTACGGTTTAACAAGTTAAAGTAGGTTTTTTACAAGTTAAAATTACATTTTGACAAGTTAAAGTACGTTTTTTACAAGTTAAAGTACATTTTTTACAAGTTAAAGTAAGTTTTTTACAAGTTGAAGTACGTTTCTACAAGTTAAAGTACATTTGTTACAAGTTAAACCACATTTTTGACATGTTAAAGTCCGTTTTTTTCAAGTTAATGTGTGTTTTTAACAATTTAAACTTACGTTTTGACATGTTAAAGTTACGTTTTGAAAAGGTAAAGTAGGTTTTTTACAAATTAAAGAACGTTTTTTACAAGTTAAAGTACGTTTATTACAAGTTAAAGTAGGTTTTTTACAAGTTAAAGTTACGTATTGACAAGTTAAAGTACGTTTATTACAAGTTAAAGTAGGTTTTTTACAAGTTAAAGTTACGTATTGACAAGTTAAAGTACGTTTATTACAAGTTAAAGTAGGTTTTTTACAAGTTAAAGTTACGTATTGACAAGTTAAACCACATTTTTGACAAGTTAAAGTACATTTTTTACAAGTGAATGTATGTTTTTAACAATTTAAAGTTATGATTTGACAAATTAAAGTTATGTTTTGACAAATTAAAGTAGGTTTTTTACATGTTAAAGTTACGTTTTGACAAGTTAAAGTACGTTTTTTACAAGTTAAAGTATGTTTTTTACAAGTTAAAGTAAGTTTTTTTCAAGTTGAAGTACATTTCTACAAGTTAAAGTACATTTGTTACAAGTTAAACCACATTTTTGACATGTTAAAGTCCGTTTTTTTCAAGTTAATGTGTGTTTTTAACAATTTAAACTTATTTTTTGACATGTTAAAGTTTCGTTTTGAAAAGGTAAAGTAGGTTTTTTACAAATTAAAGAACGTTTTTTACAAGTTAAAGTAGGTTTATTACAAGTTAAAGTAGGTTTTTTACAAGTTAAAGTTACGTATTGACAAGTTAAAGTACGTTTTTTACAAGTTAAAGTAGGTATTTTACAAGTTAAAGTTACTTATTCACAAGTTAAAGTACGTTTATTACAAGTTAAAGTAGGTTTTTTACAAGTTAAAGTTACGTATTGACAAGTTAAAGTACGTTTATTACAAGTTAAAGTAGGTTTTTTTACAAGTTAAAGTTACGTATTGACAAGTTAAAGTACGTTTATTACAAGTTAAAGTAGGTTTTTTACAAGTTAAAGTTACGTATTGACAAGTTAAAGTACGTTTTTTACAAGTTAAAGTACATTTTTTACAAGTGAATGTATGTTTTTAACAATTTAAAGTTATGATTTGACAAATTAAAGTTATGTTTTGACAAGTTAAAGTAGGTTTTTTACATGTTAAAGTTACGTTTTGACAAGTTAAAGTACGTTTTTTACAAGTTAAAGTATGTTTTTTACAAGTTAAAGTACGTTTTTTACAAGTTGAAGTACGTTTCTACAAGTTAAAGTACATTTGTTACAAGTTAAACCACATTTTTGACATGTTAAAGTCCGTTTTTTTCAAGTTAATGTGTGTTTTTAACAATTTAAACTTACGTTTTGACATGTTAAAGTTACGTTTTGAAAAGGTAAAGTAGGTTTTTTACAAATTAAAGAACGTTTTTTACAAGTTAAAGTAGGTTTATTACAAGTTAAAGTAGGTTTTTTACAAGTTAAAGTTACGTATTGACAAGTTAAAGTACGTTTTTTACAAGTTAAAGTAGGTTTTTTACAAGTTAAAGTTACGTATTCACAAGTTAAAGTACGTTTATTACAAGTTAAAGTAGGTTTTTTACAAGTTAAAGTTACGTATTGACAAGTTAAAGTACGTTTATTACAAGTTAAAGTAGGTTTTTTACAAGTTAAAGTTACGTATTGACAAGTTAAAGTACGTTTATTACAAGTTAAAGTAGGTTTTTTACAAGTTAAAGTTACGTATTGACAAGTTAAACCACATTTTTGACAAGTTAAAGTACATTTTTTACAAGTGAATGTATGTTTTTAACAATTTAAAGTTATGATTTGACAAATTAAAGTTATGTTTTGACAAGTTAAAGTAGGTTTTTTACATGTTAAAGTTACGTTTTGACAAGTTAAAGTACGTTTTTTACAAGTTAAAGTATGTTTTTTACAAGTTGAAGTACGTTTCTACAAGTTAAAGTACATTTGTTACAAGTTAAACCACATTTTTGACATGTTAAAGTCCGTTTTTTTCAAGTTAATGTGTGTTTTTAACAATTTAAACTTACGTTTTGACATGTTAAAGTTACGTTTTGAAAAGGTAAAGTAGGTTTTTTACAAATTAAAGAACGTTTTTTACAAGTTAAAGTACGTTTATTACAAGTTAAAGTAGGTTTTTTACAAGTTAAAGTTACGTATTGACAAGTTAAAGTACGTTTATTACAAGTTAAAGTAGGTTTTTTACAAGTTAAAGTTACGTATTGACAAGTTAAAGTACGTTTATTACAAGTTAAAGTAGGTTTTTTACAAGTTAAAGTTACGTATTGACAAGTTAAACCACATTTTTGACAAGTTAAAGTACATTTTTTACAAGTGAATGTATGTTTTTAACAATTTAAAGTTATGATTTGACAAATTAAAGTTATGTTTTGACAAATTAAAGTAGGTTTTTTACATGTTAAAGTTACGTTTTGACAAGTTAAAGTACGTTTTTTACAAGTTAAAGTATGTTTTTTACAAGTTAAAGTAAGTTTTTTACAAGTTGAAGTACATTTCTACAAGTTAAAGTACATTTGTTACAAGTTAAACCACATTTTTGACATGTTAAAGTCCGTTTTTTTCAAGTTAATGTGTGTTTTTAACAATTTAAACTTATTTTTTGACATGTTAAAGTTTCGTTTTGAAAAGGTAAAGTAGGTTTTTTACAAATTAAAGAACGTTTTTTACAAGTTAAAGTAGGTTTATTACAAGTTAAAGTAGGTTTTTTACAAGTTAAAGTTACGTATTGACAAGTTAAAGTACGTTTTTTACAAGTTAAAGTAGGTATTTTACAAGTTAAAGTTACTTATTCACAAGTTAAAGTACGTTTATTACAAGTTAAAGTAGGTTTTTTACAAGTTAAAGTTACGTATTGACAAGTTAAAGTACGTTTATTACAAGTTAAAGTAGGTTTTTTTACAAGTTAAAGTTACGTATTGACAAGTTAAAGTACGTTTATTACAAGTTAAAGTAGGTTTTTTACAAGTTAAAGTTACGTATTGACAAGTTAAAGTACGTTTTTTACAAGTTAAAGTACATTTTTTACAAGTGAATGTATGTTTTTAACAATTTAAAGTTATGATTTGACAAATTAAAGTTATGTTTTGACAAGTTAAAGTAGGTTTTTTACATGTTAAAGTTACGTTTTGACAAGTTAAAGTACGTTTTTTACAAGTTAAAGTATGTTTTTTACAAGTTAAAGTACGTTTTTTACAAGTTGAAGTACGTTTCTACAAGTTAAAGTACATTTGTTACAAGTTAAACCACATTTTTGACATGTTAAAGTCCGTTTTTTTCAAGTTAATGTGTGTTTTTAACAATTTAAACTTACGTTTTGACATGTTAAAGTTACGTTTTGAAAAGGTAAAGTAGGTTTTTTACAAATTAAAGAACGTTTTTTACAAGTTAAAGTAGGTTTATTACAAGTTAAAGTAGGTTTTTTACAAGTTAAAGTTACGTATTGACAAGTTAAAGTACGTTTTTTACAAGTTAAAGTAGGTTTTTTACAAGTTAAAGTTACGTATTCACAAGTTAAAGTACGTTTATTACAAGTTAAAGTAGGTTTTTTACAAGTTAAAGTTACGTATTGACAAGTTAAAGTACGTTTATTACAAGTTAAAGTAGGTTTTTTACAAGTTAAAGTTACGTATTGACAAGTTAAAGTACGTTTATTACAAGTTAAAGTAGGTTTTTTACAAGTTAAAGTTACGTATTGACAAGTTAAACCACATTTTTGACAAGTTAAAGTACATTTTTTACAAGTGAATGTATGTTTTTAACAATTTAAAGTTATGATTTGACAAATTAAAGTTATGTTTTGACAAGTTAAAGTAGGTTTTTTACATGTTAAAGTTACGTTTTGACAAGTTAAAGTACGTTTTTTACAAGTTAAAGTATGTTTTTTACAAGTTAAAGTAATTTTTTACAAGTTGAAGTACGTTTTTACAAGTTAAAGTACATTTGTTACAAGTTAAACCACATTTTTGACATGTTAAAGTCCGTTTTTTTCAAGTTAATGTGTTTTTTTAACAATTTAAACTTACGTTTTGACATGTTACAGTTACGTTTTGAAAAGGTAAAGTAGGTTTTTTACAAATTAAAGAACGTTTTTTACAAGTTAAAGTAGGTTTATTACAAGTTAAAGTAGGTTTTTTACAAGTTAAAGTTACGTATTGACAAGTTAAAGTACGTTTTTTACAAGTTAAAGTAGGTTTTTTACAAGTTAAAGTTACGTATTCACAAGTTAAAGTACGTTTATTACAAGTTAAAGTAGGTTTTTTACAAGTTAAAGTTACGTATTGACAAGTTAAAGTACGTTTATTACAAGTTAAAGTAGGTTTTTTACAAGTTAAAGTTACGTATTGACAAGTTAAAGTTCGTTTATTACAAGTTAAAGTAGGTTTTTTACAAGTTAAAGTTACGTATTGACAAGTTAAACCACATTTTTGACAAGTTAAAGTACATTTTTTACAAGTGAATGTATGTTTTTAACAATTTAAACTTATGTTTTGACAAGTTTAAGTTACGTTTTGACAAGTTAAAGTAGGTTTTTTACAAGTTAAAATTACATTTTGACAAGTTAAAGTACGTTTTTTACAAGTTAAAGTACATTTTTTACAAGTTAAAGTACGTTTTTTACAAGTTGAAGTACGTTTCTACAAGTTAAAGTACATTTGTTACAAGTTAAACCACATTTTTGACATGTTAAAGTCCGTTTTTTTCAAGTTAATGTGTGTTTTTAACAATTTAAACTTACGTTTTGACATGTTAAAGTTACGTTTTGAAAAGGTAAAGTAGGTTTTTTACAAATTAAAGAACGTTTTTTACAAGTTAAAGTAGGTTTATTACAAGTTAAAGTAGGTTTTTCACAAGTTAAAGTTACGTATTGACTAGTTAAATTACGTTTTTTACAAGTTAAAGTAGGTTTTTTACAAGTTAAAGTTACGTATTCACAAGTTAAAGTACGTTTATTACAAGTTAAAGTAGGTTTTTTACAAGTTAAAGTTACGTATGGATAAGTTAAAGTACGTTTATTACAAGTTAAAGTAGGTTTTTTACAAGTTAAAGTTACGTATTGACAAGTTAAAGTACGTTTATTACAAGTTAAAGTAGGTTTTTTACAAGTTAAAGTTACGTATTGACAAGTTAAACCACATTTTTGACAAGTTAAAGTACATTTTTTACAAGTGAATGTATGTTTTTAACAATTTAAAGTTATGATTTGACAAATTAAAGTTATGTTTTGACAAGTTAAAGTAGGTTTTTTACATGTTAAAGTTACGTTTTGACAAGTTAAAGTACGTTTTTTACAAGTTAAAGTATGTTTTTTACAAGTTAAAGTACGTTTTTTACAAGTTGAATTACGTTTCTACAAGTTAAAGTACATTTGTTACAAGTTAAACCACATTTTTGACATGTTAAAGTCCGTTTTTTTCAAGTTAATGTGTGTTTTTAACAATTTAAACTTACGTTTTGACATGTTAAAGTTACGTTTTGAAAAGGTAAAGTAGGTTTTTTACAAATTAAAGAACGTTTTTTACAAGTTAAAGTAGGTTTATTACAAGTTAAAGTAGGTTTTTTACAAGTTAAAGTTACGTATTGACAAGTTAAATTACGTTTTTTACAAGTTAAAGTAGGTTTTTTACAAGTTAAAGTTACGTATTCACAAGTTAAAGTACGTTTATTACAAGTTAAAGTAGGTTTTTTACAAGTTAAAGTTACGTATTGACAAGTTAAAGTACGTTTATTACAAGTTAAAGTAGGTTTTTTACAAGTTAAAGTTACGTTTTGACAAGTTAAAGTTCGTTTATTACAAGTTAAAGTAGGTTTTTTACAAGTTAAAGTTACGTATTGACAAGTTAAACCACATTTTTGACAAGTTAAAGTACATTTTTTACAAGTGAATGTATGTTTTTAACAATTTAAACTTATGTTTTGACAAGTTTAAGTTACGGTTTGACAAGTTAAAGTAGGTTTTTTACAAGTTAAAATTACATTTTGACAAGTTAAAGTACGTTTTTTACAAGTTAAAGTAGATTTTTTACAAGTTAAAGTACGTTTTTTACAAGTTGAAGTACGTTTCTACAAGTTAAAGTACATTTGTTACAAGTTAAACCACATTTTTGACATGTTAAAGTCCGTTTTTTTCAAGTTAATGTGTGTTTTTAACAATTTAAACTTACGTTTTGACATGTTAAAGTTACGTTTTGAAAAGGTAAAGTAGGTTTTTTACAAATTAAAGAACGTTTTTTACAAGTTAAAGTAGGTTTATTACAAGTTAAAGTAGGTTTTTTACAAGTTAAAGTTACGTATTGACAAGTTAAATTACGTTTTTTACAAGTTAAAGTAGGTTTTTTACAAGTTAAAGTTACGTATTCACAAGTTAAAGTACGTTTATTACAAGTTAAAGTAGGTTTTTTACAAGTTAAAGTTACGTATTGACAAGTTAAAGTACGTTTATTACAAGTTAAAGTAGGTTTTTTACAAGTTAAAGTTACGTATTGACAAGTTAAAGTTCGTTTATTACAAGTTAAAGTAGGTTTTTTACAAGTTAAAGTTACGTATTGACAAGTTAAACCACATTTTTGACAAGTTAAAGTACATTTTTTACAAGTGAATGTATGTTTTTAACAATTTAAACTTATGTTTTGACAAGTTTAAGTTACGGTTTGACAAGTTAAAGTAGGTTTTTTACAAGTTAAAATTACATTTTGACAAGTTAAAGTACGTTTTTTACAAGTTAAAGTACATTTTTTACAAGTTAAAGTACGTTTTTTACAAGTTGAAGTACGTTTCTACAAGTTAAAGTACATTTGTTACAAGTTAAACCACATTTTTGACATGTTAAAGTACGTTTTTTTTAAGTTAATGTGTGTTTTTAACAATTTAATCTTACGTTTTGACAAGTTAAAGTTACGTTTGAAAAGTTAAAGTAGGTTTTTTACAAATTAAAGTACGTTTTTACAAGTTAAAGTACATTTGCTACAAGTTAAACCACATTTTTGACAAGTTAAAGTACATTTTTTACAAGTTAATGTATGTTTTTAACAAGTTAAACTTACGTTTTAAAAAGTTAAAGTTACGTTTTGACAAGTTAAAGTAGTTTTTTACAAGTTAAAGTACGTTTTTTACAAGTTAAAGTTACGTTTTGACAAATTAAATTATGTTTGTAACAAGTTAAACTTTCGTTTTGACAAATTAAAGTTACGTTTTTACAAGTTAAAGTAGGTTTTTTACAAGTTAAAGTACGTTTTTTACAAGTTAAAGTACGTTTTTACAAGTTAAAGTACATTCCTTACAAATTAAACCACATTTTTGACAAGGTAAAGTACGTTTTTTACAAGTGATTGTATGCTTTTAACAAATTAAACTTCCGTTTTGACAAGTTAAATTTACATTTTGACAAGTTAAAGTAGGTTTTTTAAAAAGATAAAATTACGTTTTGACAAGTTAAAGTACGTTTTTACAAGTTGAAGTATGTTTTTACAAGTTAAAGTACATTTGTTACAAGTTAAACGACATTTTTGACAAGTTAAAGTACGTTTTTTACATGTTAATGTATGTTTTTAACAAGTTAAACTTACGTTTTGAAAAGTTAAACTTACGTTTTGACAATTTAAAGTAGTTTTTTACAAGTTAAAGTACGTTTTTTAAAAGTTAAAGTTACGTATTAACAACTTAAAGTTACGTTTGGACACATTAAAATTACATTTTGACAAGTTAAAGTACGTTTTTTACAAGTTGAAGTACGTTTCTACAAGATAAAGTACATTTGTTACAAGTTAAACCACATTTATGACAAGTTAAAGTACGTTTTTTTCAAGTTAATATGTGTTTTTAACAATTTAAACTTACAATTTGACAAGTTAAAGTTACGTTTTAAAAAGGTAAAGTTGGTTTTTTACAAATTAAAGAACGTTTTTTACAAGTTAAAGTAGGTTTTTTACAAGTTAAAGTTACGTATTGACAAGTTAAAGTATGTTTATTACAAGTTAAGGTACGTTTTTTACAAGTTAAAATACGTTTTTTACAAGTTAAAGTAAGTTTTTTACAAGTTAAAATACGTTTTTTACAAGTTAAAGTACGTTTTTTACAAGTTGAAGTACGTTTCTAGAAGTTAAAGTACAATTGTTACAACTTAAACCACATTTCTGACAAGTTAAAGTACGTTTTTTTCAAGTTAATGTGTGTTTTTAACAATTTAAACTTACGTTTTGACAAGTTAAAGTTACATTTTAACAAGTTAAAGTAGGTTTTTTACAAATTAAAGTAAGTTTTTTAGAAGTTAAAGTACGTTTTTACAAGTTATAGTACATTTGTTACAAGTTAAACCACATTTTTGACAACTTAAAGTATGTTTTTTACAAGTGAATGTATGTTTTTAACAATTTAAACTTATGTTTTGACAAGTTAAAGTTACGTTTTGACAAGTTAAAGTACGTTTTGACAAGTTAAAGTACGTTTTTTACAAGTTAAAGTACGTTTTCTGCAAGTTAAAGTACGTTTTTTACAAGTTGAAGTACGTTTCTACAAGATAAAGTACATTTGTTACAAGTTAAACCACATTTTTGACATGTTAAAGTACGTTTTGACAAGTTAAAGTACGTTTTGACAAGTTAAAGTACGTTTTTTACAAGTTAAAGTAGATTTTTTACAAATTAAAGTATATTTTTTACAACTTAAACTACGTTTTAACAAGTTATAGTAAATTTGTTATAAGTTAGACCACATATTGACAAGTTAAAGTACGTTTTTTACAAGTGAATGTATGTTTTTAAGAATTTAAATTTATGTTTTGACAAGTTAAAGATACGTTTTGACAAGTTAAAGTAGGTTTTTTACAAATTAAAGTACGTTTTTTACAAGTTAAAGTACGTTTTTACAAGTTAAAGTACATTTGTTACAAGTTAAACCACATTTTTGACAAGTTAAAGTACGTTTTTACAAGTGAATGAATGTTTTTAACAAATTTAAACTTATGTTTTGACAAGTTTAAGTTACGTTTTGACAAGTTAAACTAGGTTTTTACAAGTTAAAGTTACATTTTGACAAGTTAAAGTACGTTTTTTACAAGTTAAAGTACACTTTTTACAAGTTAAAGTAAGTTTTTTCCAAGTTGAAGTACGTTTCTAGAAGTTAAAGTACATTTGTTACAAGTTAAACCACATTTTTAACAAATTAATGTACATTTTTTTCAACTTAATGTGTGTTTTTAACAACTTAAACTTACGTTTTGACAAGTTAAAGTTACGTTTTGAAAAGTTAAAGTAGGTTTTTTACAAATTAAAGTACGTTTTTTACAAGTTAAAGTAGGTTTTTTACAAGTTAAAGTTACGTATTGACAAGTTAAAGTACGTTTATTACAAGTTAAAGTGCGTTTTTTACAAGTTAAAATACGTTTTTTACAAGTTGAAGTACGGTTTTATAAGTTAAAGTACAATTGTTACAAGTTAAACTACATTTTTGACAAGTTAAAGTACGTTTTTTCAAGTTAATGTGTTTTTTTAACAATTTAAACTTACGTTTTGAAAAGTTAAAGTTACATTTTAACAAGTTAAAGTAGCTTTTTTACAAATTAAAGTACGTTTTTACAAGTTAAAGTACGGTTATGCAAGTTATAGTATATTTGTTACAAGTTAAACCACATTTTTGACAAGTTAAAGTACGTTTTTTACAAGTGAATGAATGTTTTTAACAATTTAAACTTATGTTTTGACAAGTTAAAGTAGGTTTTTTACAAATTAAAGTACGTTTTTTACAAGTTAAAGTACATTTTTTACAAGTTAAACCAAATTTTTGACAAGTTAAAATACGTTTTTTACAAGTGAAAATGTATGTTTTTAACAATTTAAACTTATGTTTTGACAAGTTTAAGTTACGTTTTGACAAGTTAAATTAGGTTTTTTACAAGTTAAAGTTACATTTTGACAAGTTAAAGTATGTTTTTTACAAGTTAAAGTACATTTTTTACAATTTAAAGTACGTTTCTACAAGTTAAAGTACATTTGTTACAAGTTAAACCACATTTTTGACAAATTAATGTACGTTTTTTTCAAGTTAATGTTTGTTTTTAACAATTTAAACTTACGTTTTGACATGTTAAAGTTACGTTTTGAAAAGTTAAAGTAGGTATTTTACAAATTAAAGTACGTTTTTTACAAGTTAAAGTAGGTTTTTTACAAGTAAAAGTTACTTATTGACAAGTTAAAGTACGTTTTTTACAAGTTAAAGTATGTTTTTTACAAATTAAAGTACGTTTTTTACAAGTTAAAGTAGGTTTTTTACAAGTCAAAGTTACGTATTGACAAGTTAAATTACGTTTATTACAAGTTAAAGTACGTTTTTTAAAAGTTAAAATACGTTTTTTACAAGTTGAAGTACGTTTTTATAAGTTAAAGTACAATTTTTCCAAGTTAAACTACATTTTTGACAAGTTAAAGTACGTTTTTTTCAAGTTAATGTGTTTTTTTAACAATTTAAACTTACGTTTTGACAAGTTAAATTTACATTTTAACAAGTTAAAGTAGGTTTTTTACAAACTAAAGTACGTTTATTACAAGTAAAAGTATGTTTTTACAAGTTATAGTACATTTGTTATAAGTTAAACCACATTTTTGACAAGTTAAAGTAAGTTTTTTACAAGTGAATGTATGTTTTTAACAATTTCAACTTATGTTTTGACAAGTTAAAGTTACGTTTTGACAAGTTAAAGTAGGTTTTTTACAAATTAAAGTACGTTTTTTACAAGTTAAAGTACGTTTTTACAAGTTAAAGTACATTTGTTACAAGTTAAACCACATTTTTGACAAGTTAAAGTACGTTTTTTACAAGTGAATGTATGTTTTTAACAAATTTAAACTTATGTTTTGACATGTTTAAGTTACGTTTTGACAAGTTAAAGTAGGTTTTTTACAAGTTAAAGTTACATTTTGACAAGTTAAAGTACGTTTTTTACAAGTTAAAGTACATTTTATACAAATTAAAGTACGTTTTTTACAAGTTGAAGTACGTTTCTAGAAGTTAAAGTACATTTGTTACAAGTTAAACCACATTTTTGACAAAGTAATGTACGTTTTTTTCAAGTTAATGTGTGTTTTTAACAATTTAAACTTACGTTTTGACAAGTTAAAGTTACGTTTTGAAAAGTTAAAGTAGGTATTTTACAAATTAAAGTACGTTTTTTACAAGTTAAAGTAGGTTTTTTACAAGTAAAAGTTACTTATTGACAAGTTAAAGTTCGTTTTTTACAAGTTAAAGTATGTTTTTTACAAATTAAAGTACGTTTTTTACAAGTTAAAGTAGGTTTTTTACAAGTCAAAGTTACGTATTGACAAGTTAAAGTACGTTTATTACAAGTTAAAGTACGTTTTTTAAAAGTTAAAATACGTTTTTTACAAGTTGAAGTTCGTTTTTATAAGTTAAAGTACAATTTTTCCAAGTTAAACTACATTTTTGACAAGTTAAAGTACGTTTTTTTCAAGTTAATGTGTTTTTTTAACAATTTAAACTTACGTTTTGACAAGTTAAAGTTACATTTTAACAAGTTAAAGTAGGTTTTTTACAAACTAAAGTACGTTTATTTCAAGTAAAAGTAGGTTTTTACAAGTTATAGTACATTTGTTATAAGTTAAACCACATTTTTGACAAGTTAAAGTAAGTTTTTTACAAGTGAATGTATGTTTTTAACAATTTCAACTTATGTTTTGACAAGTTAAAGTTACGTTTTGACAAGTTAAAGTAGGTTTTTTACAAATTAAAGTACGTTTTTTACAAGTTAAAGTACGTTTTTACAAGTTAAAGTACATTTGTTACAAGTTAAACCACATTTTTGACAAGTTAAAGTACGTTTTTTACAAGTGAATGTATGTTTTTAACAAATTTAAACTTATGTTTTGACATGTTTAAGTTACGTTTTGACAAGTTAAAGTAGGTTTTTTACAAGTTAAAGTTACATTTTGACAAGTTAAAGTACGTTTTTTACAAGTTAAAGTACATTTTTTACAAATTAAAGTACGTTTTTTACAAGTTGAAGTACGTTTCTAGAAGTTAAAGTACATTTGTTACAAGTTAAACCACATTTTTGACAAAGTAATGTACATTTATTTCAAGTTAATGTGTGTTTTTAACAACTTAAACTTACGTTTTGACAAGTTAAAGTTACGTTTTGAAATGTTAAAGTAGGTTTTTTACAAATTAAAGTACTTTTTTTACAACTTAAAGTCGGTTTTTTACAAGTTAAAGTCGGTTTTTTACAAGTTAAAGTTATTTATTGACAAGTTAAAGTACGTGTTTTACAAGTTAAAGTACGTTTTTTCAAGTTAAAATACGTGTTTTACAAGTTGAAGTATGTTTTTACAAGTTAAAGTACATTTGTTACAAGTGAAACCACATTTTTGAAAAGTTAAAGTACATTTTTTTCAAGTTAACTTGTGTTTTTAACAATTTAAATTACGTTTTGACAAGTTAAAGTTACGTTTTGAAAAGTTAAAGTAGGTTTTTTACAAAATAAAGTACGTTTTTTACAAGTTAAAGTAGGTTTTTTACAAGTTAAAGTTACATTTTGACAAGTTAAAGTACGTTTTTTACAAGTTAAAGTACATTTTTTACAAGTTAAAGTACGTTTTTTACAAGTTGAAGTACGTTTCTACAAGTTAAAGTACATTTGTTACAAGTTAAACCACATTTTTGACAAATTAAAGTACGTTTTTTTCAAGTTAATGTGTGTTTTAAACAATTTAAACTTACGTTTGACAAGTTAAAGTTATGTTTTGACAAGTTAAAGTAGGTTTTTTACAAATTAAAGTACGTTTTTTACAAGTTATAGTACATTTATTATAAGTTAAACCACATTTTTGACAAGTTAAAGTACGTTTTTTACAAGTGAATGTATGTTTTTAACAATTTCAACTTATGTTTTGACAAGTTAAAGTTACGTTTTGACAAGTTAAAGTAGGTTTTTTACAAATTAAAGTACTTTTTTTACAAGTTAAAGTACGTTTTTACAAGTTAAAGTACATTTGTTACAAGTTAAAACACATTTTTGACAAGTTAAAGTACGTTTTTTACAAGTGAATGTATGTTTTTAACAATTTCAACTTTATGTTTTGACAAGTTTAAGTTACGTTTTGACAAGTTAAAGTAGGTTTTTTACAAGTTAAAGTACGTTTTTTACAAGTTAAAATACGTTTTTTACAAGTTGAAGTACGATTTTATAAGTTAAAGTATAATTGTTACAAGTTAAACCACATTTTGGACAAGTTAAAGTATGTTTTTTACAAGTGAATGTATGTTTTTAACAATTTCAACTTATGTTTTAACAATTTAAAGTTACGTTTTGACAAGTTAAAGTAGGTTTTTTACAAATTAAAGTACAATTTTTACAAGTTAAAGTACGTTTTTACAAGTTAAAGTACATTTGTTACAAGTTAAACCACATTTTTGACAAGTTAAATTACGTTTTTTACAAGTGAATGTATGTTTTTAACAATTTCAACTTATGTTTTGACAAGTTTAAGTTACGTTTTGATAAGTTAAAGTAGGTTTTTTACAACTTAAAGTTACATTTTGACAAGTTAAAGTACGTTTTTTACAAGTTAAAGTACGTGTTTTACAAGTTAAAATACATTTTTTACAAGTTGAAGTACGTTTTTATAAGTTAGAGTACAATTGTTACAAGTTAAACCACATTTTTGACAAGTTAAAGTACGTTTTTTTCTAGTTAATGTGTGTTTTTAACAATTTAAACTTACGTGTTGATAAGTTAAAGTTACATTTTAACAAGTTAAAGAAGGTTTTTTACAAATTAAAGTACGTTTTTTAAAAGTTAAAGTACGTTTTTACAAGTAATAGTACATTTGTTAAAAGTTAAACCACATTTTTGACAAGTTAAAGTACGTTTTTTACAAGTGAATGTATGTTTTTAACAATTTAAACTTATGTTTTGACAAGTTAAAGTTACGTTTTGACAAGTTAAAGTAGGTTTTTTACAAATTAAAGTACGTTTTTTACAAGTTAAAGTACGTTTTTACAAGTTAAAGTACATTTGTTACAAGTTAAACAACATTTTTGACAAGTTAAACTACGTTTTTTACAAGTGATTGTATATTTTTAAGAATTTAAACTTATGTTTTAATAAGTTAAAGTTACGGTTTGACTAGTTAAAGTAGGTTTTTTACAACTTAAAGTTACATTTTGACAAGTTAAAGTACGTTTTTTACAAGTTAAAGTACATTTTTTTACAAGTTAAAGTACGTTTTTTACAAGTTGAAGTACGTTTCTACAAGTTAAATTACATTTGTTACAAGTTAAACCACATTTTTGACAAATTAATGTACATTTTTTTCAAGTTAATGTGTGTTTTTAACAATTTAAACTTTCGTTTTGACAAGTTAAAGTTACGTTTTGAAAAGTTAAAGTGTGTTTTTTACAAATTAAAGTACGTTTTTTGCAATTTAAAGTAGGTTTTTTACAAGTTAAAGTTACGTATTGACAAGTTAAAGTACATTTTTTACAAGTTAAAGTACGTTTTTTACAAATTAAAGTACGTTTTTTACAAGTTAAAGTAGGTTTTTTACAAGTTAAAGTTACGTATTGACGAGTTAAAGTATGTTTTTTACTAGTTAAAGTACCTTTTTTACAAGTTAAAATACGTTTTTAACAAGTTGAAGTACGTTTTTTACAAGTGAATGTATGTTTTTAACAATTTAAACTTATGTTTTGACAAGTTTAAGTTACGTTTTGACAAGTTAAAGTCGGTTTTTTACAAATTAAAGTTACATTTTGACAAGTTAAAGTACGTTTTTTACAAGTTGAAGTACGTTTCTACAAGTTAAAGTATATTTGTTACAAGTTAAACCACATTTTTGACAAATTAATGTACGTTTTTTTCAAGTTATAGTGTGTTTTTAACAATTTAAACTTACGTTTTCAGAAGTTAAAGTTAGATTTTGAAAAGTTAAAGTAGGTTTTTTACAAATTAAAGTATGTTTTTTACAAGTTAAAGTACGTTTTTACAAGTTAAATCACATTTTTGACTTGTTAAAGTACGTTTTTGACAAGTGAATGTATGTTTTTATTAATTTAAACTTATGTTTTGACAAGTTTAAGTTCCATTTTGACAAGTTAAAGTCGGTTTTTTAAAAATTAAAGTTACATTTTGACAAGTTAAAGTACGTTTTTTACAAGTTGAAGTACGTTTCTACAAGTTAAAGTACATTTGTTACAAGTTAAACCACATTTTTGACAAATTAATGTACGTTTTTTTCAAGGTAATTTGTGTTTTTAACAATTAAAACTTACGTTTTGACAAGTTAAAGTTAGGTTTTGAAAAGTTAAAGTAGGTTTTTTACAAATTAAAGTACGTTTTTTACAAGTTAAAGTCGGTTTTTTACAAGTTAAAGTTATGTATTGACAAGTTAAAGTATGTTTTTTACAAGTTAAAGTACGTTTTTTAGAAGTTAAGGTACGTTTTTTACAAGTTGAAGTACGTTTTTATAAGTTAAAGTACATTTGTTACAAGTTAAACCACATTTTTGACAAGTTAAAGTACGTTTTTTTCAAGTTAATGTGTGTTTTTAACAACTTAAACTTACGTTTTGACAAGTTAAAGTTACATTTTAACAAGTTAAAGTAGGTTTTTTACAAATTAAAGTACGTTTTTTACAAGTTAAAGTACGTTTTTACAAGTTATAGTACATTTGTTACAAGTTAAACCTCATTTTTGACAAGTTAAAGTACGTTTTTTACAAGTGAATGTATGTTTTTAACAATTAAAACTTATGTTTTGACAAGTTAAAGTTACGTTTTGAACAGTTAAAGTAGGTGTTTTACAAATTCAAGTACGTTTTTTACAAGTTAAAGTACGTTTTTACAAGTTAAAGTACATTTGTTACAAGTTAAATCACATTTTTTGACAAGTTAAAGTACGTTTTTTTACAAGTGAATGTATGTTTTTAACAATTTAAAGTTATGTTTTGACAAGTTAAAGTTATGTTTTGACAAGTTAAAGTAGGTTTTTTACCTGTTAAAGTTACGTTTTGACAAGTTAAAGTACGTTTTTTACAAGTTAAAGTATGTTTTTTACAAGTTAAAGTACGTTTTTTACAAGTTGAAGTACGTTTCTACAAGTTAAAGTACATTTGTTACAAGTTAAACCACATTTTTGACAAGTTAAAGTACGTTTTTTTCAAGTTAATGTGTGTTTTTAACAATGTAAACTTACGTTTTGACAAGTTAAAGTTATGTTTTGACAAGTTAAAGTACGTTTTGTACAAGTTAAAGTACCTTTTTTACAAGTTAAAGTACGTTTTTTACAAGTTGAAGTACGTTTCTACAAGATAAAGTACATTTGTTACAAGTAAAACTACATTTTTGACAAGTTAAAGTACGTTTTTTTCAAGTTAATATGTGTTTTTAACAATTTAAACTTACGTCTTGACAAGTTAAAGTTACGTTTTGAAAAGTTAAAGTAGGTTTTTTACAAATTAAAGTATGTTTTTTACAAATTAAAGTACGTTTTTACAAGTTATAGTTCATTTGTTATAAGTTAAACCACATTTTTGAAAAGTTAAAGTACGTTTTTTACAAGTTAAAGTACATTTGTTACAAGTTAAACCACATTTTTGACAAGTTAAAGTACGTTTTTTACAAGTGAATGTATGTTTTTAACAATTTAAACTTATGTTTCGACAAGTTTAAGTTACGTTTTGACAAGTTAAAGTAGGTTTTTTACAAGTTAAAGTTACATTTTGACAAGTTAAAGTACGTTTTTTACAAGTTAAAGTACATTTTTTACAATTTAAAGTACGTTTTTTTACGAGTTGAAGGACGTTTCTACAAGTTAAAGTACATTTGTTACAAGTTAAACCACATATTTGACAAATTAATGTACGTTTTTTTCAACTTAATGTGTGTTTTTAACAATTTAAACTTACGTTTTGACAAGTTAAAGTTACGTTTTGAAAAGTTAAAGTAGGTGTTTTACAAATTAAAGTACGTTTTTTACAAGTTAAAGTCGGTTTTTTACAAGTTAAAGTTTCTTTTTTACAAGTTAAAGTTACAAGTTAAAGTACGTTTTTTACAAGTTGAAGTACGTTTTTATAAGTTAAAGTACATTTCTTACAAGTTAAACCACTTTTTTGACAAGTTAAAGTACGTTTTTTTCAAGTTAATGTGTGTTTTTAACAATTTAAACTTACGTTTTGACAAGTTAAAGTTACGTTTTGACAAGTTAAAGTACGTTTTTTACAAATTAAAGTACGTTTTTTACAAGTTAAAGTACGTTTTTTACAAGTTGAAGTATGTTTCTACAAGATAAAGTACATTTGTTACAAGTAAAACCACATTTTTGAGAAGTTAAAGTACGTTTTTTTCAGGTTAATGTGTGTTTTTAACAATTTAAACTTACGTCTTGACAAGTTAAAGTAGGATTTTTACAAATTAAAGTACGCTTTTTACAAGTTAAAGTACTTTCTTACAAGTTAAAGTACATTTGTTACAAGTTAAACCACATTTTGGACAAGTTAAAGTACGTTTTTTACAAGTGAATGTATGTTTTTAACAATTTAAACTTATGTTTTGACAAGTTAAAGTTACGTTTTTTACAAGTTAAAGTACGTTTTTACAAGTTATAGTACATTTGTTATAAGTTAAACCACATTTTTGAAAAGTTAAAGTACGTTTTTTACATGTGAATGTATGTTTTTAACAATTTAAACTTAAGTTTTGTCAAGTTAAAATTACGTTTTGACAAGTTAAAGTAGGCTTTTTACAAATTAAAGTACGTTTTTTACAAGTTAAAGTACGTTTTTACAAGTTAAAGTACATTTGTTACAATTAAAACCACATTTTTGACAAGTTAAAGTACGTTTTTTACAAGTGAATCTATGTTTCTAACAATTTAGACTTATGTTTTGACAAGTTTAAGTTATGTTTTGACAAGTTAAAGTAGGTTTTTTGCAAGTTAAAGTTACAGTTTGACAAGTTAAAATACATTTTTTACAAGTTAAAGTACATTTTTTACAAGTTAAAGTACGTTTTTTACAAGTTGAAGTACGTTTCTAAAAGTTAAAGTACATTTGTTACAAGTTAAACTACATTTTTGACAAATTAATGTACGTTTTTTTCAACTTAATGTTTGTTTTTAACAATTTAAACTTACGTTTTCACAAGTTAAAGTTACGTTTTGAAAAGTTAAAGTAGGTTTTTTACAAATTAAAGTACGTTTTTTACAAGTTAAAGTCGCGTTTTTACAAGTTAAAGTTATGTATTGACAAGTTAAAGTATGTTTTTTACAAGTTAAAGTACATTTTTTACAAGTTAAAGTACGTTTTTTACAAGTTGAAGTACGTTTTTATAAGTTAAAGTACATTTCTAACAAGTTAAACCACATTTTTGACAAGTTAAAGTACGTTTTTTTCAAGTTAATGTGTGTTTTTAACAATTTAAACTTACGTTTTGACAAGTTAAAGTTACGTTTTGAGAAGTTAAAGTACGTTTTTTACAAGTTAAAGTACGTTTTTTACAAGTTAAGGTACGTTTTTTACAAGTTGAAGTACGTTTCTACAAGATAAAGTACAAGTAAAACCACATTTTTGACAAGTTAAAGTACGTTTTTTACAAGTGAATGTATGTCTTTAACAATTTAAACTTATGTTTTGACAAGTTTAAGTTACGTTTTGACAAGTTAAAGTAGGTTTTTTACAAGTTATAGTTACATTTTGACAAATTAAAATACGTTTTTTACACGTTAAAGTACATTTTTTACAAGTTAAAGTACGTAATTTACAAGTTGAAGTACGTTTCTACAAGTTAAAGTACATTTGTTACAAGTTAAACCACATTTTTGACAGATTAATGTACGTTTTTATCAACTTAATGTGTGTTTTTAACAATTTAAACTTACGTTTTGACAAGTTCAAGTTACGTTTCGAAAAGTTAAACTAGGTTTTTTACAAATTAAAGTACGTTTTTTACAAGTTAAAGTCGGTTTTTTACAAGTTAAAGTTATGTATTGACAAGTTAAAGTACGTTTTTTACAAGTTAAAGTACGTTTTTTACAAGTTAAAGTACGTTTTTTACAAGTTGAAGTACGTTTCTACAAGATAAAGTACATTTGTTACAAGTAAAACCACATTTTTGACAAGTTAAAGTACGTTTTTTTCAAGTTAATGTGTGTTTTTAACAATTTAAACTTACGTCTTGACAAGTTAAAGTTACGGTTTGAAAAGTTAAAGTAGGTTTTTTACAAATTAAAGTATGTTTTTTACAAGTTAAAGTACGTTTTTACAAGTTATAGTACATTTGTTATAAGTTAAACCACATTTTTGAAAAGATAAAGTAGGTTTTTTCCAAGTGAATGTATGTTTTAAACAATTTAAACTTATGTTTTGACAAGTGAAAATTAAGTTTTGACAAGTTAAAGTAGGTTTTTTACAAGTTAAAGTACGTTTTTACAAGTTAAAGTACATTTGTTACAATTTAAACCACATTTTTGACAAGTTAAAGTACGTTTTTTACAAGTGAATGTATGTTTTTAACAATTTAAACTTATGTTTTGACAAGTTTAAGTTACGTTTTGACAAGTTAAAGTAGGTTTTTTACATGTTAAAGTTACATTTTGACAAGTTAAAATACGTTTTTTACAAGTTAAAGTACATTTTTTACTAGTTAAAGTACGTTTTTTACAAGTTGAAGTACGTTTCTAAAAGTTAAAGTACATTTGTTACAAGTTAAACTACATTTTTGACAGATTAATGTACGTGTTTTTCAACTTAATGTGTGTTTTTAACAATTTAAACTTACGTTTTTACAAGTTGAAGTTACATTTTGACAAGTTAAAGTACGTTTTTTACACGTTAAATTACATTTTTTACAAGTTAAAGTACGTTTTTTAGAAGTGTAAGTACGTTTCTACAAGTTAAAGTACATTTGTTACAAGTTAAACCACATTTTTGACAGATTAATGTACGTTTTTTTCAACTTAATGTGTGTTTTTAATAATTTAAACTTACGTTTTGACAAGTTAAAGTTACGTTTCGAAAAGTTAAACTAGGTTTTTGATAAATTAAAGTACGTTTTTTACAAGTTAAAGTCGGTTTTTTACAAGTTAAAGTTATGTATTGACAAGTTAAAGTACGTTTTTTACAAGTTAAAGTACATTTTTATCAAGTTAAAGTATGTTTTTTACAAGTTGAAGTACGTTTTTGTAAGTTAAAGTACATTTCTTACAAGTTAAACCACATTTTTGACAAGTTAAAGTACGCTTTTAACAATTTAAACTTACGTTTTGACAAGTTAAAGTTACGTTTTGAAAAGTTAAATTAGGTTTTTTACAAATTAAAGTACGTTTTTTACAAGTTAAAGTCGGTTTTTTATAAGTTAAAGTTACGTTTTGAGAAGTTAAAGTACGTTTTTTACAAGTTAAAGTACGTTTTTTACTAGTTAAAATACGTTTTTTACAAGTTGAAGTACGTTTTTATAAGTTAAAGTACATTTCTTACAAGTTAAACAACATTTTTGACAAGTTAAAGTACGTTTTTTTCAAGTTAATCAGTGTTTTTAACAATTTAAACTTACGTTTTGACAAGTTAAAGTTACGTTTTGAAAAGTTAAAGTAGGTTTTTTACAAATTAAAGTACATTTTTTTCAAGTTAAAGTCAGTTTTTTACAAGTTAAAGTTATGTATTGACAAGTTAAAGTACGTTTTTTACAAGTTAAAGTACATTTTTTACAAGTTCAAGTACGTTTTTTATAAGTTGAAGTACGTTTTTATAAGTTAAAGTACATTTCTTACAAGTTAAACTACATTTTTGACAAGTTAAAGTACATTTTTTTCAAGTTAATGTGTGTTTTTAACAATTTAAACTTATGTCTTGACAAGTTAAACTTACGTTTTGAAAAGTTAAAGTAGGTTCTTTACAAATTAAAGTACGTTTTTTACAAGTTAAAGTACGTTTTTACAAGTTAAAGTACATTTGTTACAAGTTAAACCACATTTTTGACAATTTAAAGTACGTTTTTTACAAGTTAATGTATGTTTTGAACAAGTTAAACTTACGTTTTGAAAAGTTAAAGTTACGATTTGACAAGTTAAAGTAGTTTTTTACAAATTAAAGTACGTTTTTTACAAGTTAAAATTACGTTTTAACAACTTAATCTTACGTTTTGACACATTAAAATTACATTTAGAAAAGTTAAGGTACGTTTTTTATGAGTTAAAGTTATGTTTTGACAAGTTAAATTACTTTTTTATCAAGTTAAACTTACGTTTTGACAAATTAAAGTTACGTTTTGACAAGTTAAAGTAGTGTTTTTTACAAGTTAAAGCACGTTTTTTACAAGTTGAAATACGTTTTTACAAGTTAAAGTACATTTGTTAGAAGTTAAACCACATTTTTGACAAGTTAAAGTACGTTTTTTACAAGTTAAAGTACGTTTTTATAAGTTAAAGTACATTTCTTACAAGTTAAACCACATTTTTGACAAGTTAAAGTACGTTTTTTTCAACTTAATGTGTGGTTACAATTTAAACTTACGTTTTGACAAGTTAAAGTTACGTTTTGACAAGTTAAAGTACGTTTTTTACAAGTTAAATTACGGTTTTTACAAGTTAAAGTACGTTTTTTACAAGTTGAAGTACGTTTCTACAAGATAAATTACATTTGTTACAAGTAAATCCACATTTTTGACAAGTTAAAGGATGTTTTTTTCAAGTTAATATGTGTTTTTAGCAATTTAAACTTACGTTTTGACATGTTAAAGTTACGTTTTGAAAAGTTAAAGTAGGTTTTTTACAAATTAAAGTACGTTTTTTACAAGTTAAAGTCGGTTTTTTACAAGTTAAAGTTACGTTTTGAGAAGTTAAAGTACGTTTTTTACAAGTTAAAGTACGTTTTTTACAAGTTAAAGTACGTTTTTTACAAGTTGAAGTACGTTTTTATAAGTTAAAGTACATTTCTTACAAGTTAAACCACATTTTTGACAAGTTAAAGTACGTTTTTTTCAACTTAATGTGTGTTTACAATTTAAACTTACGTTTTGACAAGTTAAAGTTACGTTTTGACAAGTTAAAGTACGTTTTTTACAAGTTAAATTACGTTTTTTACAAGTTAAAGTACGTTTTTTACAAGTTGAAGTACGTTTCTACAAGATAAATTACATTTGTTACAAGTAAATCCACATTTTTGACAAGTTAAAGGATGTTTTTTTCAAGTTAATATGTGTTTTTAGCAATTTAAACTTACGTTTTGACATGTTAAAGTTACGTTTTGAAAAGTTAAAGTAGGTTTTTTACAAATTAAAGTACGTTTTTTACAAGTTAAAGTCGGTTTTTTACAAGTTAAAGTTACGTTTTGAGAAGTTAAAGTACGTTTTTTACAAGTTAAAGTACGTTTTTTACAAGTTAAAGTACGTTTTTTACAAGTTGAAGTACGTTTTTATAAGTTAAAGTACATTTCTTACAAGTTAAACAACATTTTTGACAAGTTAAAGTACGTTTTTTTCAAGTTAATGTGTGTTTTTAACAATTTAAACTTACGTTTTGACAAGTTAAATTTACGTTTTGAAAAGTTAAAGTAGGTTTTTTACAAATTAAAGTACGTTTTTTACAAGTTAAAGTCGGTTTTTTACAAGTTAAAGTTACGTTTTGAGAAATTAAAGTACGTTTTTTACAAGTTAAAGTACGTTTTTTACAAGTTAAAGTACGTTTTTTACAAGTTGAAGTACGTTTTTATAAGTTAAAGTACATTTCTTACAAGTTAAACAACATTTTTGACAAGTTAAAGTACGTTTTTTTCAAGTTAATGTGTGTTTTTAACAATTTAAACTTACGTTTTGACAAGTTAAATTTACGTTTTGAAAAGTTAAAGTAGGTTTTTTACAAATTAAAGTACGTTTTTTACAAGTTAAAGTCGGTTTTTTACAAGTTAAAGTTATGTATTGACAAGTTAAAGTACGTTTTTTACAAGTTAAAGTACATTTTTACAAGTTAAAGTACGTTTTTTACAAGTTGAAGTACGTTTTTAGAAGTTAAAGTACATTTCTTACAAGTTAAACCACATTTTTGACAAGTTAAAGTACGTTTTTTTCAACTTAATGTGTGGTTACAATTTAAACTTACGTTTTGACAAGTTAAAGTTACGTTTTGACAAGTTAAAGTACGTTTTTTACAAGTTAAATTACGTTTTTTACAAGTTAAAGTACGTTTTTTACAAGTTGAAGTACGTTTCTACAAGATAAATTACATTTGTTACAAGTAAATCCACATTTTTGACAAGTTAAAGGATGTTTTTTTCAAGTTAATATGTGTTTTTAACAATTTAAACTTACGTTTTGACATGTTAAAGTTACGTTTTGAAAAGTTAAAGTAGGTTTTTTACAAATTAAAGTACTTTTTTTACAAGTTAAAGTCGGTTTTTTACAAGTTAAAGTTACGTTTTGAGAAATTAAAGTACGTTTTTTACAAGTTAAATTACGTTTTTTACAAGTTAAAGTACGTTTTTTACAAGTTGAAGTACGTTTTTATAAGTTAAAGTACATTTCTTACAAGTTAAACAACATTTTTGACAAGTTAAAGTACGTTTTTTTCAAGTTAATGTGTGTTTTTAACAATTTAAACTTATGTCTTGACAAGTTAAACTTACGTTTTGAAAAGTTAAAGTAGGTTCTTTACAAATTAAAGTGCGTTTTTTACAAGTTAAAGTACGTTTTTACAAGTTAAAGTACATTTGTTACAAGTTAAACCACATTTTTGACAATTTAAAGTACGTTTTTTACAAGTTAATGTATGTTTTTAACAAGTTAAACTTACGTTTTGAAAAGTTAAAGTTACGATTTGACAAGTTAAAGTAGTTTTTTACAAATTAAAGTACGTTTTTTACAAGTTAAAATTACGTTTTAACAACTTATTGTTACCTTTTGACACATTAAAATTACATTTAGAAAAGTTAAGGTACGTTTTTTATGAGTTAAAGTTATGTTTTGACAAGTTAAATTACTTTTTTATCAAGTTAAACTTACGTTTTGACAAATTAAAGTTACGTTTTGACAAGTTAAAGTAGTGTTTTTTACAAGTTAAAGCACGTTTTTTACAAGTTGAAATACGTTTTTACAAGTTAAAGTACATTTGTTAGAAGTTAAACCACATTTTTGACAAGTTAAAGTACGTTTTTTACAAGTTAAAGTACGTTTTTATAAGTTAAAGTACATTTCTTACAAGTTAAACCACATTTTTGACAAGTTAAAGTACGTTTTTTTCAACTTAATGTGTGGTTACAATTTAAACTTACGTTTTGACAAGTTAAAGTTAAGTTTTGACAAGTTAAAGTACGTTTTTTACAAGTTAAATTACGTTTTTTACAAGTTAAAGTACGTTTTTTACAAGTTGAAGTACGTTTCTACAAGATAAATTACATTTGTTACAAGTAAATCCACATTTTTGACAAGTTAAAGGATGTTTTTTTCAAGTTAATATGTGTTTTTAACAATTTAAACTTACGTTTTGACATGTTAAAGTTACGTTTTGAAAAGTTAGAGTAGGTTTTTTACAAATTAAAGTACGTTTTTTACAAGTTAAAGTCGGTTTTTTACAAGTTAAAGTTACGTTTTGAGAAATTAAAGTACGTTTTTTACAAGTAAAAGTACGTTTTTTACAAGTTAAAGTACGTTTTTTACAAGTTGAAGTACGTTTTTATAAGTTAAAGTACATTTCTTACAAGTTAAACAACATTTTTGACAAGTTAAAGTACGTTTTTTTCAAGTTAATGTGTGTTTTTAACAATTTAAACTTACGTTTTGACAAGTTAAATTTACGTTTTGAAAAGTTAAAGTAGGTTTTTTACAAATTAAAGTACGTTTATTACAAGTTAAAGTCGGTTTTTTACAAGTTAAAGTTATGTATTGACAAGTTAAAGTACGTTTTTTACAAGTTAAAGTACATTTTTACAAGTTAAAGTACGTTTTTTACAAGTTGAAGTACGTTTTTATAAGTTAAAGTACATTTCTTACAAGTTAAACCACATTTTTGACAAGTTAAAGTACGTTTTTTTCAAGTTAATGTGTGTTTTTAACAATTTAAACTTACGTCTTGACAAGTTAAACTTACGTTTTGAAAAGTTAAAGTAGGTTTTTTACAAATTAAAGTACGTTTTTTCCAAGTTAAAGTACATTTTTACAAGTTAAAGTACATTTGTTACAAGTTAAACCACATTTTTTACAAGTTAAAGTACGTTTTTTACAAGTTAATGTATCTTTTTAACAAGTTAAAGTAGTTTTTTACAAATTAAAGTACGTTTTTTACAAGTTAAAATTACATTTTAACAACTTAATGTTACGTTTTGACACATTAAAATTACATTTTGAAAAGTTAAGGTACGTTTTTTATGAGTTAAAGTTATGTTTTGACAAGTTAAATTACATTATTATCAAGTTAAACTTACGTTTCGACAAATTAAAGTTACTTTTTGACAAGTTAAAGTAGGGTTTTTAACAAGTTAAAGCACGTTTTTTACAAGTTGAAATTCGTTTTTACAAGTTAAAGTACATTTGTTATAAGTTAAACCACATTTTTGACATGTTAAAGTACGTTTTTTACAAGTTAAAGTCGGTTTTTTACAAGTTAAAGTTATGTATTGACAAGTTAAAGTACGTTTTTTACAAGTTAAAGTACGTTTTTTACAAGTTGAAGTACGTTTCTACAAGATAAAGTACATTTGTTACAAGTAAAACCACATTTTTGACAAGTTAAAGTACGTTTTTTTTCAAGTTAATATGTGTTTTTAACAATTTAAACTTACGTCTTAAAAGTTAAAGTTACGTTTTGAAGAGTTAAAGTAGGTTTTTTACAAATTAAAGAACGTTTTTTACATGTTAAAGTACGTTTTTACAAGTTATAGTACATTTGTTATAATTTAAACCACATTTTTGACAAGTTAAAGTACGTTTTTTACAAGTGAATGTATGTTTTAACAATTTAAACTTATGTTTTGACAAGTTAAAATTACGTTTTGACAAGTTAAAGTAGGTTTTTTACAAATTAAAGTACGTTTTTTACAAGTTAAAGTAAATTTTTACAAGTTAAAGTACATTTGTTACAAGTTAAACCACATTTTGACAAGTTAAAGTACGTTTTTTACAAGTGAATGTATGTTTTTAACAAGTTAAAGTACGTTTTTTACAAGTTGAAGTACGTTTCTACAAGTTAAAGTACATTTGTTACAAGTTAAACCACATTTTTGACAGATTCATGTAAGTTTTTTTCAACTTAATGTGTGTTTTTAACAATTTAAACTTACGTTTTGACAAGTTAAAGTTACGTTTTGAAAAGTTAAAGTAGGTTTTTTACAAATTAAAGTACGTTTTTTACAAGTTAAAGTACGTATTTACAAGTTATAGTACATTTGTTATAATTTAAACCACATTTTTGACAAGTTAAAGTACGTTTTTTACAAGTGAATGTATGTTTTAACAATTTAAACTTATGTTTTGACAAGTTAAAATTACGTTTTGACAAGTTAAAGTAGGTTTTTTACAAATTAAAGTACGTTTTTTACAAGTTAAAGTAAATTTTTACAAGTTAAAGTACATTTGTTACAAGTTAAACCACATTTTGACAAGTTAAAGTACGTTTTTTACAAGTTAAAGTACATTTTTTACAAGTTAAAGTACGTTTTTTACAAGTTGAAGTACGTTTCTACAAGTTAAAGTACATTTGTTACAAGTTAAACCACATTTTTGACAGATTCATGTAAGTTTTTTTCAACTTAATGTG